>OZ020514.1:48057987-48747711 GCA_963971425.1 Bryoerythrophyllum caledonicum | reverse complement strand
TCTAATTTTTTAACTTTTAGTTAATTCCTACGTTTAACTTTTTAATTTATACTTTTTACCTTCTCCTTTTAACTTTAATTTTTTAACTTCTTGTTAATTTCTACTTTTAACTTTATAATTTCTACTTTTAATTTATTAATTTCTATTTTTAACTTCTAATTTATTAGTTTCTATTTTTAACTTTTTAATTTCTACTTTTAATTTCTAATTTAAACTTTTTAATTTCTTTTTTTAACTTTTTAACTTTTAACTACTACTTATGACCTCTATTTTTTTACATACATATATTTCAGACAATCATATATGCATAAAACAATATGTACTAGGCAATTTTTATATACATATTATGTATAAATACAATTATGTATACATACGTTTTATTACATTAATCATGTAAATTACATAAATTAGACATTTACATTGAATACCAAATTTAATACGTACTTATATACTTACAATTATGTATGTAATAGATAATTATTTACAGACAATTTGTATATTATATCACATTGAACATATTAACATAGATTATGTAAATCATATAAATTAGACAAAGTCATTTACCATGAATCCTATACCCTAAACCTATATGCAACCCCTAACCTATAACCTAAACCTATAACTTAATTTTTCTCTATTTGTTTAAATTTGTCAAAGAATGTTACCCTGATCCTAAATCCCGGATGTTTGGGAATAATCTAAACCCTGATTCTATACGTGAACCCTAAATCCTAATCGCTGAACATAAACCCTGGACGTAAACCTTGAATGCAAACCCTGGACGAAAGTAGTGGACGAAAGCCATGTACCCGACGGCATGCCTAAAAGTAATCATTACAGGTGGATGATCATGATCGTTCATTGTTGGCATTGTAAACAATATTCTATATAGTAATTGATTATGTTATTTGATATTCCAATAATCACGTATTCCACTCTCTATAATGATTGAAGTCCCGTGCCCTTGATGGAGGGAAAAAACTTCTTAATTCCAAGGCTTGCTCAAGCGCCTGACTTCCTACTCCCTCTTCCTCCCTGACCTCATTTCCCCTTTAGTTGAATACCTCTAAATGTTGATTCGGAGGTTTCTGTCGTCACACGTTCGCATCGCATTCCAGCATCGCAGTCGAGGACGTCAGTAGGCTGTCAATGGAGTCGATATTATCAACTTTCCTCTCAATGTTGTACCTGGTGTCGATTCTGGATTTACTACAATTTCTGCTGAATAGTCTACTCCCCTTCATCCCTGACCTTATTTCCGCCTTAACTGAACACCTCCTTGGTCATTAGGTTTCGGAGGCTTCTATCGCAGTTTAGAAGTTCAGCCTATGGCGTGGACCGCGTGGAGTTGAGCGATTGGCGATTCCAGCATTGCATTCAAGGTCATCAACGTGGAAAAGGCTGCCAATCTCGTCATTTGTTCGCTTGCAGCTGTAGGTGCTGCTTCTACTTTTGATCCGTATCTTGATGTTTTATGGAATTGAGGTGATTTTTTAATTCGTATGGTCATTGTATTAGTATTTGTCATCGTGTGAGGGGTGGATCTTCCCTTCGCTGCTCTTACGATGTCAATTCACCGATGTCTTTGTGTACGGACGACTCTTTCTTGTGAACGTGTACGGACAAATCTACATTTATACGGACGGACTTCTTCGGTTATCGTAGGATCCTACGATAAATATCACGGTGTCTTTCAGCACATCCAAACCGGATATCGTACGATCCTACGATAGAGATCGCGGAGTAATTCACTAACTTCCCTCTGTATTTCATAGGATCCTACGATAAGACAACATTGTATGCTATGTACTCAGGACACCTGCATCGATTTCATCACACTTATTACGTACTGATTTTGTGTGGGTAGTACTTATCAGGTTTTCTGGATGTATTGCAAGCGGGCCATACCATCGTAGGATCCTACGATATCATGAACAAATCGTTCTCTTCTAGTCCTGAGACTACAAACCCTGAAGATGGCAAGGCGGACGGACCTGCACGTTTTGAACCGGGTGAGTCCGTATTTCTTTCCTATGCTGGTTAAGGTGTGGTTGGAGAAGCCATGATCATGGAAGCGGTTGTCTCTGGGACATGGCTTGGCGTTGATACGGATCAAACCTTTGGCGACTTCAGTCTCGTCAGGCCGACCGTCATATATCCTATGGCTCGAAGTTTTCTCCTTCTGCCGATGGAGGATGGCCTTCATGTCTTGGCCGATTCGCTTGGTAGAATGATCATGTGGATGTCTTGAAGCCTTGTTCTCACTTCCGACATACATGCCGACTCTGATGGTCGAGACGGTATCCCATTTCTACCTCGCATGGTATGGAAGGGAGAAATTGTGCCACGCTTCAATGGCAGTGGTGATCTATTGTCATCCGGTCGCATTAATTGCGTTGGTCCTAAGGAACCGTTTGAGCACGGCACATTGGACGAGGGTTACATTGGAGTCACGGTGTTCGATGTTTTTATAGGAGATCCGAGTGATATTATGAGTCACCGACGTTGGCCCATTGGAGAGTGTTTGTTCGAGGGTAGACATAGTCTACGCGATACTATTGCCCATTTCGATTGAATTCGAGAGGTTGCAGACCCAAATGCGCACCTGGGCGGCCGCAAGAAATCACCATACAGTTTCGTTGCCCGCAGGAAGCGTACTGATGAGAAGCTTAGCGCTTTTGCTAAGAAGACGCTCCCGGAAGTAATTCAGGCTATCAGTTCGCATTCATGATGTCCAGACGAGTGCGTTTGAGTATTCAAACCCGAGGATACCCTATACATCCGGACGAAATTATGGCTGAAGAATTTTGACAATCGTCAAGATTATGCCAGATTTGTTGGTGGTCAACTGCGCTTTGTGGGTTATAATCGGAAACGAAAGTTTCTTACATTATGTGGGCATGACGTCTCCGCTACCGTTTGGTATAAGATTCATGGCATCCCGAAGTCAACGTTCCATGAATATATGAACCAATACGAGAAGGGAGTTGTGTCCTCGACGCACGGTAACAAGGACATTAAACGTCCACAACTTGGAACCATGCACGCCCTCGGTAGTACTACGGCCATAGTCGATGAATGTGTTGATCAAATGCCAAATCAGATAAGGTCAACAACACCAGGGCGGATGGACACCCTGAAGTTTGTGCCCTCTGGTTAGAAGTGGAAGATGATTGAAGCTGCAGCCACGGAGGCAATAATTAGTTTGCCATTCATTGTATATAAGATTATGGGATGTTTGTGTGGTCTTGTATCGTGGGATCCTACGATCATTTCTTTACATAATGGTCCTTATTGTATCACATGCTCTTTTAGTTTCTCATAACTTTGATTTGACAAAATTGCAGACTAATCTCTAGTACGGGTTACCGCCCATATCTCAATCAGTCGTTAGTAGAATGAAGACTCGGGAGCACTTTAAGAATGTTGCAGTTAAACCGGTTGGGAGTTCTTTCGCAAAATGCACCCTCTGTGACACTCTACAATAATACATTGGGAGGTCGGTTAAGGGATCACCTGAAAATTATTTGTTTGTGAAACAAAAATTGGCTCACTATAACCTCCAAACATCGTGTAGGCGTGTGTACCATACTTAGCGGGAGGAGTCTAAGATGAGCGAGGGTAGAATCCTGTGTATAATCCACAAGAAAATGGATACAGCGAAGACCGCTATTCCTTGTATGCGAATTAACACCAAACTCACTTCCCCTCTTGGTCGGTTCCCAATTAACGTCACCAGTATGGTGACGCACGGACATGGAGATGGTGCCTACGCCCACTATTCCTCCGACCTTCGGCCCGGGGACTCTAATTATACTATTTCCTCCCTTGCAAGATTGCTCCGACATCTGCAGGAACCACCTATGCGTGAAATTGGTAGAATGTTTCCTTTCGCACCTGCCAATTCTTTATTTGAAACAATGTTAAGAGAGAAATCGAGATGCATGAACCTATTGCTGGCGGTGTTGAATACTTCTGCAGACCCCATTCCCCTACCCAAAAAGTTGTACCTCCAGTTGGACAACTCTGCCAAGGACAATAAGAATCAATTCCTCATGGCATTCTTATCTATGCTAACTCATCGGGGTGTGTTCAAGGAAATCCAAGTTGGATTCTTATTAGTGGGGCACACCCATGAGGATATTGACGCTTACTTTTGCCACTTGTCGAAGACATTGAAGGGTCAAAATACTTATGTTGTCGCGGATTTGATGATGGCCTTTATGAAATTGCAGGACATGAGTTTCATGTCTGAGTTTGTCCAAGAGGTAGCAGATTTTAAATCTTTTGCTAAAGGTTATATCCGTGATGGTTCTGATAGGATTACGGGCCTCAAAGAGATGTACCTCTTCAAATTATACGTTGACGAAGAAGGGTGGCCAGTCATGCGATTTAAGGAATTGGCGGTTGATTCCTACTGGCTGCCTGAAGACAAGTCAGGTATTTGTCTTTAGAAGCAGGACGCAGATGGGAATTCCATGATACCTACCAGTACGCCCAATCCGGTTCCTTTCAGACACTTGTGGGGCGATATAACTGTCTCTACCACCGGCAACCAAGACAACGCTAGAGAGAAGGCTTCAAAGGCGGTTGAGAAGAGGTCGTTCATCAAGTCAGGAATTCAAGGTTATATTAAGTTTTGGCAAGACGGAATGCTCAATTGTACTGGCTGGGCAAGGGATTTTCCTCCATACATTGAGAACTGGAGTGCAATACTTGTAGAACTGGAAAAACCTCTGTCTTCTATTCCTGCGGCATTGGTAGAAGGTTTTTGGCCAAGTCAGGTTTTGAGAGCTACTGATCGAGATCCGCTATGCCTTATCACAGGTTGAGATGACCTACCTGAAGATGAATCTCCTGAACCGTATTGCGGCCCCATGAAGGAGAGACCGAAGGACCCCTTGAATCCATGGCGGCATATCGTACCGGGGTCATGGGTGTATATTCGTCCGAGCGATCCCCATATATATCCCGTCTGGATGGGAAGAGCTTGCTCATCAGTGATCTGCTAAAGATGACATGCGGAGTTTGGAATGTTCATTGTCCAATTCTGGGAGCCAAAAAATGCATTCAATAACTCAAAGAAGAAGTATGAAAACTGTTGGGAAGACATTTGGATTCCCAAACGTCAACGGCCTGTACAAACGCATGTCAACTCTGTTGTGTTTGCATCCTCGTTGGGAAGAACGAATCCCGAGACTCGATCTATTCCAAGGAGGGACCGATTAGCAGCGTTGGCTAACTTGGAAGCTGCAAACGCAGCGGACCTTTGATGCGAAGGCGATCTTGCAACCAGGATTAGAAAACAATCTAACGATTATTTTTCATTGGTCATCATCTCCTAGAACTAGTCAACTCACATTGTAGGATCCTACGATCTCGTTCCTTCAAAGCTACCAAGTCTACACTTTCACAACATTCGACAGTTTTGACCCCACATGCCTGCTTACTCCGATCCTACGGCTGAAGTTCTCTTTAACAGGTCATCCACGCAGATCGTAGGATCTTACGATATTGTTTCTCCGTAGCTGCTGATCGTGGTTTTTGACATATGTCGCCACTATGTACCCATCTTTTGGCTCTGACATTGAACTTATGAAATGTATACTTTTTTTTTAGTAACTTTATTTACCCCCTACAGTACTTCTATCCTACTTTACACGTTCCAACCGATTCAAGCTCTTTAATCATGCGTTTTGTACTTACTTGCATCTTGTTTTTCCTTTATTGCTATTAGACCAAGGAGGTAGGATTCTGCGGGTCTTGTAGGGATGAATGGGATCGTAGGATCCTACTATCTCCACAGCTGGGACTCTTCTCACATTAAGTATGGTCTACAACTGGCTGAGTCCTTTGATATATCATGCATAAGTTGTATTCTTCGTAGGATCCTTCAAAGCACGTCATTGCATATTTTATTGGATATTCTTTTAACAAATCGGGACTTTGACCAATGTGGACTTTTAAAAGTCCAGATTTAGTTAAATGTGGCATTTAAGCAACATACTCTCAAAATTTCATAAACTTTGACCGCACGGATTGAAAGATTATAGTGTTTGAAGTCAAGCAAATGGTTCAATATCTTCCCTATGTTCAGTGGATGCCAAATTGCATATACAAATGTGGATGTAATGGCGCTCTACAGATACTACATATATGTGAGCGAATCATACTCTTGATTAGACATTGTGGATGGAACGAATGGCCAGATGATCCAATCGTAAAACATCCTTCTAGGCCCCAAACATTTCCGCAAATAGGACATGACGATCCGTCGGATGTCATTGGATGTGGTTTAGCCACAACGGCTTTCCCATCATATCTAGCGGATGGTCATGCACATCCTCAATGTTCTAATGATGATCGTCTTCTGTGACGCGCTTTCGATCAATGCTATTGTTGTGTCTTTATCAATAGATCATGGATATCCCAACTTTTCAAACACATACCCAAAAAGTACATAAATATTACTTTTTGAACACTATTCGTCTTTACAGTGTGAATAGGGATCATAAGTAGCACTGGTTTACAAATAGTATAAAACAGTGTGAACAATTACCCTAATTTTTGGAATAGTGTAAAAAAAACTAATAGGCGGTAAAGTAAGTTAGTAAAGGAAGTTATCAGGGGGAAGTTATCAAGAGTAAATTACACAAGTAGTTATGGAAGTTGAGAGAGAAGATCATTGGTCTAGGTCGAGAAACCAATAGTCACGAGAGGAATATAAAGGAACTGAATCCAACTTAGGAAACACCACATTTTTCTCACTTTGAATGTGTGTCCTAGGCTGGTGATTGTAACTCTCAAACTTTTATGGAATACAAGCCTAGTTTTATGATATCAAATTTGTTGGTGTAAATTATGCATTACCAGTGGTCTACATTACATCAGAGTTGTAGATTGGAGATTAGAGGATGACGAAGTCAGAGTCCTTGGGATATTGATGGTTGATTGCAGAAGACCAGTAGTCGTTGATTGAGCCTATTTTCACAAAATGTTGATTTGTGATAATGGTGCACAATTAATGGCTCAGGAATGAATGGGTGTATCCAGGATACAATTAATCGATGCTTCAGCCAATTCTCAATCACCACACTGAAAATGCTATAATATATAATTTGTCTTGAATACTACCAGTATCTATAACTAAATTGAGTATCATAAATGGAGAATTTGTGAAGCACAGTAGTAATTGAGACCTTTTATTATACTACCATTTGTCAAATCCTTTCCGATGGTAAACACCGAGTGACGTGACGAATTAGAGAAACCACAAAGTGATAATTACAATTAGTCCTATATGACTGTTGTAATTTCTTCTAAGTCTAAATTGAGATGAGTGGATAGCGGGTGAGGTAAAACGCATACAATTATACTATTTGTCTGATAGAATTGCCGAGTGAAATTAAGTCTATGATGTGTGAAATAAGGATTGATCACCTTTAGTCATTATATTAAAAGGCGATAATAATTTTCCCCAAAAAGCAATTTATGTCATTGTACTATGAATTGAAGCATTAAAAGATCATGTGGGTGAAGCATGACATATAGTGAAGGTAAATTGAGAACAAAAGAATTGCTAAAAGAGAGAGCAATGGAGAAGATGGAAGATTAAGACCAAAGAGCCAAGAGTGGGCCGAGAGTCTTGAGAATTTATGTTAATGACCATGTTGTCATAAGTTGGGCTAGATGCCTTTTGAATTAAAGTTTGACCAAGTGTACATTAAGTCAAGCTAAAGAAAAAGAGATTGTTTGTATGTGTCATGAGATTGACGACATAAAACAAGACCATATGCCATAAGGAAGTATCAGTGAGACGACACATAAATTTGATAGCAGAGGGTTATCAATAACAACAATTATACCGAGAGTGAGATATAATTGTTGTCCGGTGTTTCTTTGAATGGAAAGTTTTGCAGGTATGATGAAATGATTAACTTAAGGCGGACCAGTGGAGCGAAAGTGGGAAGCGATGATAGAATTCCGCACCCAAAAGCTCATGGCAAAGTAGAATAGCTAGCATAGTTGTCAATTCTAATAAAAAGGAATTAGCAATTAGAGTTGGCAATGGAATTGGTTATGATGCATTGATTATGAACAAACAAATCGTATCACTCACTAAAACACTTAATGACTATTTGTGTCCTTTAGTGAGAGGATCCCACACAATCACAAATGCATGTTTAACCACTAATTGATTGTAAGAGTGTAGAGTGCAGTCACGGGAAAAGCACAAGGGTTAATTAACACACCTATAATGGATAATTTGTTATCTTAATCAATTTGTTAAACAAAAGACATTCCTATCTAACATGTGACCTTAGTTATTAAAACGATAGACTGAACTAAGCCTCCCTAAGACCCCCCACTAGGAAATTATCTTGGATTTATTTATATTTACAAGACAAAATTTTCTCTACATTTTGGCGCCGCTGCCGAGGAGGCTTTCTGGCTAACGGTAGCTAAGATGTAGAGAGACAAGGTTTTTAATGTCAAAACAAATTGTAGGTGTAATGATATGTTATTAAGTGGCGTATAAGTACAGCTCTTTGATAATACTTGATTGGTTACAAAGATAATACATATGCCAGTCTAAAATTACAATCCTATTAACCTTTAAACGATTGGTATTGTACACATCAAAAAATTCTCGTTACAAAAAGACACTCACAATGTATGTAACCGTAGACTGAGACCTTGATAAATCGTCTAGATCATGACTGTATGAGGAAACGCAGTCAAGTGACAGTCGACGAATGGTCTTTGTTCTGGCATCGCATCATTGCCTTGCAATAAACAAAAAATTAAATTTTTATGTTTTGCAAGTCTGAAAAGAAATTCGATAAAAAATTATAGAAAAGATTAAAAATATGGGATTGCTAAAATGTTTCGTTGGGAATTAAAACCATCTGAAATTAATAATTTCTTTAAAGGACCTTATTTATTTTCCTCACTTTATCGGGTATCTAGAGGAGCTTATTTTGGTAAAGGTTTTACCTTAAGTAGAAGACCTCTACAACTTGGTAAAGATTTTCAAATTTTTTTTGATAATCTACCTTTAGAAATCAAGGGAATAATATTATCAAAAATTTGGAATGAAGGACAACACATAGGGACCTTGATGGTAGATGAAGGGTCATTGCTACTACCAATCAAATTACATTTTATATTTGCCTAATATGGTAGGCTAAAACAATTAACCCAACTCGTAATTTCATGTGGATGTGGTACTTGGAACGGATATCCAACTACTAAGTCATCTACCTATTTGTTCAATTATGACCCTCCTATCAAAAATTCAAGGTGTTTAATGCCGGATTTTTTGAGTAGAGAAATTGTACACACAAATGTACATGCATTTGGGTTACTTTGCTTATAAGAAATGGGGGTAAAATCGGAAACTTTTAGAGAAATATTAAAAAGATTGGGACGCTTATTAGTATTATACCAAAGAGCTAAAAAGAACGAAATCAATTTAATCCATTTACTAGCAATAGAAATTGAACAAATTAGCAAGGAAAATATTAAGGATAATAATAGAAGTCAATTTGTTGAAAGATTAATCTTTGAACATAATTATCCAAGAAATTTTGATGAAGAACAGGACGAAGAATCTCTTGACGTTGATCCTTTTACACTTAGCTCATGGTTTATTTATAAAAGACCAAAGCAATAGAGTAATGGGAACAAATTGGTTGAAATATGACCCGATCGTCACTTTTTATTGCAATTTGATTGATTACCTTTATATCTATTCAACCATGAATAGAAAAGAGAAAAAATTAATTAAATTCTTAACCAAGAGAATTGATGAGCTTTTATTCAAAGTAAGCCATTCTTTTGAGGCAAAGTCAGTTCCAGATATCTTGAGATTATGGAAATATCCCTGTAATTTTAAACAAGAAGTTTATGATTTAGAAGCCTTGGAACAATATATTAAATTATATTTGGCACCCCGGGATTAGTTGAAAAACTATTTTAGAAATTTTATATCATTAAAAACTTCAGAAAATAATAATTCCAAACCACCATGTACAAGGTGTACGAAACATCATTCAATGTCCGACAAGGATAAGGATAAAACAGAAAAGCAAAATAAAGCACAAGATAAAAGAGCCGAAAAACGTGCTAAACCGGAATTATAACCCATAGCTACAAATCCGTACTTTAACGCTTTACCATCACCATTAGTTAAACAAGGTCTAAAATTATCACCTGAACCTTGTGGTGCACCCAATTCACCCGAAAATATTTTAGTATTGAATGAATTATTGACTTCACCACCATTTTCAAATTTTGAGCATTCAAACATACTACCTCCGAATGCGGAACAAATTAGAGAGTCATTGAGGACCTATAAATTGAGAAAAAAACATCAACAACAATTTCTTAAATTGTTGATTGATTCTCCAAAATTTAAGAATCCTATTATAGAGTCTTCTAGTGAGCAAGAATCTACCGAAGTCAATTCATCATAAACTGAAAATACAAATGATGATTGATCTATTAGTCCTTCTGCTGTAGAATTTTTATTTCGAACCCCAAGTGTAAGCCCATCAATTATTGAGGGGACTTTCAATAGTACTGACGAAAATACATTATTAAAAAAATTACAATTTGAAACTCCTTTATCTTATTTGGATTCGGTGGTCCAAACTTTTCTAATTGGTTTGAATAAACCCGAAGGACAAAAAGTTAAAGAAAATTCTGAAAGAGAAATTAGTAAAGAATAAAAAAATAAAAAAAAATCTTTAGAGGAAGAGTTGGAATATTCAAGTGAAGAAGAAGACGATACACTACCCAAAAACAACTTGACTATAATAACGAATAAAATTTGGGTGAAAGTTCCTCAAGTAAGGATATTGCTTATAAAAATACATCGATTGAGGAAAAAAATTTAGAGTTTACTACACCTGCACCCAAACCATCATATAGTTCAAGTAGTAGTGACAGTTTAAGTAGTGAAGAAGGTTCAATCGGATTGGAAGAGGGATTACCTGGAACTCCTCCCCCACCAATTGATCCTTTAGAACCTCCATCTCCTCCCCACTTTGAACCAATTGAACCAATAAACATGGCTCAACCAAGAATTCTAAATATAGCCTCATATCCTATTTATTATGGTTTTCTGGGATCTGATCCTGATCGCCATATACATAGATTTAAAATTGTGGCTCAAGCAAATCAATTACCTCTAGATTTTTATTTAAGTACTTTTCCAAGTACTCTATTGGATGATGGCTATGAGTGGTATATACAATTACTGGCACCATTTCCTACTTGGAATGAGCTGAAAGAAGCTTTTTTGGCACGCTTTAGGCCAAGATCATTTATACCGGGATTAATAGATAGATTTCATACCATACAAATGGCAACCAATGAGGATATTGACTCCTACTATACAAGGGTAAATGCATTATTGAGAAAATGGAACAATCATGGGTTGAGTGATGAGGTCCTAGCATGTACCTTTGTGGATGGAGTCTGGCCAAAAGAATTAAGAATTTACCTAAAAGTAAGAAGTCCTCCTGATATTGATACAGCTTATAATTTAGCTAAACCCTGGGAAGAGGCTTGGGTAAATACGGATTATGCCCAATATGCAGAACCATATCCTCCTCGAAAGATGGGATATGATCACCTACAAGGCATGGATGCTAAAGGACAAGATTATTATCCTACTCGAGTTAGTCCTAAGTTATGGTTAGAACCACCATTACACATCCAACCTCGTTTCCTTAATGTACAACCTTTAGCAATAAGAGCACCCCCAAGTGATCCGGTCATGGATAGTGTCTCTAAATTGGAGAAAAAGTTGAACGAATTATCTATCCAAGTAACCAGTGGTAGAGAGAAACGTTCTAAACCTACAATCCAAAGGACAAATATGTGGTGCTCTAATTGTAA
Organism: Bryoerythrophyllum caledonicum; assembly: GCA_963971425.1. Lineage (NCBI taxonomy): Eukaryota > Viridiplantae > Streptophyta > Bryopsida > Pottiales > Pottiaceae > Bryoerythrophyllum > Bryoerythrophyllum caledonicum. The sequence continues at coordinate 48,735,804 of OZ020514.1, read as the reverse complement.
AGGACATGGACATTTGTCTAATGAATGCCCTACACCAATCGATGATAATACTAGGATAGGTTGTACCTTTTGTGGAGGAAAACATGATGTATCTAAATGTTGGAATTTGGATAAAGTGGTAGCGGCGGTTAGATCCAATTTACAGGATGAAAATGCAAAAAATAATAACAATAACCAAAATAATTCTCCTAAACAACCGTATAGCTATACTTCCAAACAACCCTTTACACGACCAAATTCTAACATTCCATATAGATATGGTGATAATAGACTTAGATGGAATGATACTTATAATGGCCCTCCGGTTTGGAATGGACCACCCTCAAATCCTAACACACACCAGTATGGTCCTCCTCAACAAGGGAAAATATTGGTATGTTACAATTGTCAAGAATTGGGTCACATGAGTAGAGATTGTTCTAATCCAAGAAAACAAGTTGGATATGTACCACATTGTGGAAGGTGCAAGAATAGTGGTCATACGGCAAATGATTGCACTGCACCTAATCTGGTGAACCCTTATAATGTTATAGCTAACATGGACAATATTCAACCTCAAATTTCTTTGAGGCAATTGTTGGCTACAGCACCTAAGTGTCGAAGTGAATAAAGTTCTTCCCTTGTTAGGAAAAGACCTAAACTAGTGGAAATTAATGATATTTTTTTGGACCCAGGAGCTCCTACCGTAGATGTGATGATCAACCATACACTTATAGATGGTGTACAAGTTGACAGTGGGGCTAGTGTTAATCTAATGAACAAAGATACAATGGAAGTACTTGATATGAAAGGAATGGTTTCAACCTCTATTATTTTACGAATGGCCAATCAAAGCCAAGTAGTACCTTTAGGGAAGTTGTATAACATAACAACTAATATTAGGGGTCTTGACTTTAAATTGAATTATATAGTTTTTAAGGTGACCAAATCCGTACCCTCTTATCCTATTTTGTTAGGACGACCTTGGCTTAAATTGTCTAAAGCTCAAGAAGATTGGGATAAAGGAACCTTAACTATCAAAAAATACAACAAAAAAGTAGTCCTACCAATGTTTCCTTCTCAATATCATGGAGAGACACAAGAAGATGACACTGATGTCACTTCTCAAGACTCTTAGGACTTGGGAAGAGAAAAAAAAAATTGATAAAAAAGGACATGCCTAAATTAATTCCATTGGGAATGGAAGAATATGATACTCCGTTACATCAGATAGATAAATCTGATGATGAAATAATAGCTTGGAAAAATTCCCCTATTTATAATGTTTCAATAATTGATTCTGGATCGGAATTGGAACCTTCATATGAAACCAATTCTGAAGAATTAATAGATACTTTAATGAATTTGGAACTTCCTGAATTACCACCACCTAAAAGTACTTGTACAGAAATGAATTTGGGAACTTCCAAAATTCCACAATGTATTAAAGTTTATGATAAAATGTCTTCTCAAGAGTTTGATAATTGGTATGATTTTTTTATGGGATGTAAAGACACATTTTCTTGGACGTATAAGTATTTAAAGGGAATCCCTCCGGAAGTGTGTCATCATAAAATTATCTTAGAACCTAACACTAAACCCGTAAGGCAAAGACAATATCGTATGAATCCCAAATATTCTTTAATGGTTAAGGAAGAAATAGACAAATTGATAGAGTGTGGATTTATTTATCCCATCCCTCGTAGTGAGTGGGTCTCACCAATTGTCGTAGTACCAAAGAAAAATGGGAAATTACGCATTTGTCAAGATTTCAGAAAGTTGAATAGTGCCACTAAAAAGGACTATTTTCCACTTCCGTTTACGAATGCCATCCTAGATGGGGTCATGAATGCTACTCCTTTTGGACGGGTTCTCAGGCTATAACCAAGTTGAAGTAGCCCCGAAAGATCACCCTTTAACGACATTCACAATCGATTGGGGGACATATGCTTATAAAGTAATGCCTTTTGGTTTGTGCAATGCACCGACTACTTTTCAAAGAGCCATGACACATGCTTTCCAAGAGTATTCAAGGAAATTCATCGAAATAATTTTAGATGATTTTTGTGTTTTTAGTTCTAAAGCTAAACAATGCCCAATTCAACTATTTCTGGACTATGAGGTGAATTCTGGACTAAGGACTAAAAGAAAGATCCGGAGATGTGCCTCATAAAAGATAGTGAAGCATAAAAGTCAAGGAGTTTAGAGTACTTTTCAAGCATTAAATGCATCACTAATGACACTTATGAAGGAAGAAATGGCTAGAGCAACCAAATTTGAATTTAGACAATACGGGAGTCCGCAACATGCAGCGGGATATCTCTGGGTGAACATCAAAGTGGGCTTCAAAAGACAAACTGAGTCCTGAAAACAAAAATTGATGGACATATTGTACAACACAAATGTGTGGTTGGGAAAAATGTGGTTGGGAAAAATGGGACAGAGATGCCGGCAGAAATTACTCGCAATTGATAGAACATGCAACCAGATATCTCCAGATTAAATCAAAGTAAGAGTTCAGTACTAAACTATTTCATTATAAAAAAGTATCATACAATAAATAAAGGGTGGCCGTTGCTAAGAGGTGCGTGTAATCTACGGAGAATTGATTCAACTATTCTAATTTAAGTGCTTTACAGATGCCCTCTACCCGTCCTGTATGGTGTCTTCCAAATGTTAGATAATGGACTATAGCCTTTCTAGGATTCTTGAATGGATCTAGATCAGCAACAACAACACATTTAGGCCACAAATAATGCCTTGTTCTAGGATTAAATGAGGCCTTCCTAAAAATGTGGAGAAACCTAACATAGCTAGGCCTTTGAGTCTGTTTGCTGGCATAGCAAAAAAGAATATCTGATAAGATGTCTGGGGGCAATAACACTTGGGCCACCTCCATGAGCCTATCTGGACGCATAGGAGATCGGATCCCGACATTGAAATACCGTAGTAGTATTCGAATAATATCTGCCGTGTCATCAAAGGAAGGCAGCTGCGCGGAGCGGGTCTTGGCCGAGTCAAGGACCTCGTCCAAGCAGAGAGGACTGCGGAGAGATATGATTATGACCTGCGAATAAGACGGCACGACCATAGAATTAGAAATTGAACTTTGAAACGAAGAGACAATATGGTAGGAGGAATTCAAGTGACAAGAATTTGACCGGAGATCTCCGGGTGCCTCTTCCAGACCGATGTTTTGTAGTCAAAATGGTCAGGAGAATACTCAATAGTGTTCAAAGATACTGAAGGATGAAGTTTGGGGGCGAGACACTAACAATATCAAATCAAAAGAAGGACCTCAACAAATGACGATATTGACAACAACATTTATCTTCAAAATTGAAAGGTCAAAATCCCACAGAAATTCTTGAATTAACATTTACAAAGAATAGAGTTTATAATATCTAGTATATTTCATTGTTCTAAGGCGCCAAAATTATGCCCTCCATGGCGGCGCGGGACACAAAGGACTTTTTGTCTACTGGATCATTGGCAAACTTCAATGGATTCCATCTAACATAGTCGGGAACATCCTCATTTGACGCTAGCAGTCCGGCGAGCCATGGGAGAAACATGGTGGTCAACCAGGTTTCATTCAAAATGAAGTAATTTTCGTGGATTATAATTACATTCACGAGGCACACGAGGATCTCTAGGGGGGTCACAAGGATCTGTGGAGGGAGGACATGGAGCTGGGCGGTCTTGAGGATCACAAAGTTTGGTAGGGGATCGAAACCTTGGAGGTCGTAGTTCAGGTGGTTCCATTGTTGATCCTGAGCGTGGAGCCTCATCAATACGACCGCTTTCACATAATGTGGTACCAACGCCATCAGATTCTTTAGTTCTCAGCAAACCTTCAGACGCAACAGAACGCGGACGGGGGAAACGACCAGCAGATTTGGAGGACTCGAGACCTAGGAAGAAAAGGCAAAGGACCTCTCATCTAGATCAGATGAGCAAGCCTCTCAGGACCAAGGTTGTGGCCAAGTTATTATCATGGTATAAAGACCATGACCTAGGTCAGCTGGAGAGATGCTACTTGAAGCGAGGTGCTGCTGGATTGAAATTGTCGGGGGAGAGACTGAAAATGATTGTCGAGGGCTTTGCTAACTAAGAAACATCCGCCGAAGATAGACGTCATTTTTCTTACGAAGAGTGGGAAATGAAATACGCTCAGAATGCCATTTTGAACCCCTCGGTAACTCTTTGGAAGGTACAAGCCAAGATATTAACAAAAGAAGATCGTGTGGTATCTGGGTGGGAAGAATTGAAGGTGAAGTTAGAGAAATTCAAGGAATTGGTAATGAAAGTCAAGCCTTGCGGGAGATCAAGCCAAAATGTCCCTTGGATTGAACGTGATTTTTCCGCGCAAATTGCAACGAGAGGTCGCGAAGGGGTGGTGTGGCTCCCATTAGAGGCGGAGATAAAGGGGCTAGATGGGAGGAACTATGAAGGTGGCTTTGGAATTGTGCAACGTGTGAGCATCGAAGGTGTGAGTTGCATTCCACCAAGTATAAAGTTTGCAGGGAAGACAATGAAGGAGGATTCGAAGACAAAGAACCCGAAGAAACGATCAATCAAGGAGCTAGCGTGTCTGGTGGACCATGCGGGGGTTATCATGATTCAATTCCTCGATCGAAGAACGTACGAGTCATATATTCTATGGTGGAACGGAGGCCCACTCGCGTCCGTTTGGAGAATTGATTCAAAATACGAAGAAGAACATGAGGATGACATTCTAAGAAGTGCTGGAATTGACCTCGATGCCCGTCTAGAATTGTGAATTTTTTTGCAAAAACCGGGCGTATTTAGCATGGGCACTCATGTGCATCATGGACGTGATACATTTTCAACGGCTATTGCACAATGATTTAAGTCCCAACAATATTATGCTTCATTTCCTAAAGGACAAAACCGACGCAATATACATTGGGGTGTGATTGGGGAATGGCATCATGGGACGGCGAAGATAAGATGTCGAACTACGGTCGACCAACTAGCAAGGAGGTGCAAGCTTACAGAGGTAAATACGTACGTGTGGCCCCCGAGCTATTCCATGTATATGGCAAGCCCGGAACGCCAACTTCACCGAGGAGAATGGAAATAAAGCATAAGCACAACCATAGATCTGAGGCATATGCGGTGGGGTACTTGGCAAGGGGGATTTACAACCGCGATTGCTCTTCAAGCTCGTTCTAGAAGTACAAAAATCCAAGTTCATTGTCGCGTTGGTTTGAGCAAAGTATGGATGGATTGTTTAAACCTGATCCACTAGAGCGATCCATTGTCACGCATGTAGTAGACATGTTGAAAAGACCGCCTTACAACCTGGAAACCCCATGAGACTTCTTTTGCAATGAGTAGTATATTGTGATTTCATAGACCTTATATTTTGTTTGATATGTTGGATGTTGTTAATGGTGTAAATTGTATACTTCTTTTGTAATCCCTTTTTGTAACAAGAGAAATCCTACGTGGACTTCCCTGATGTTTTGAATAAAGGCAAAGTGTTTATGAAACAATGTTTTTGTCTTTCCATCCTGCCCTTCAAAACCTTACAAATAAAGACAGAATAACTCAATCCACAATCACACAACCGCTCAAAATTGCCACCAGTTCGCAGCCCATCGACGGCAGTCTGCGCCCAATCCGTGCCCCATCTGCAACTTCCATCCGCACTCTATGTCCGCTCCTCATCTGCATCCTCTCCGCACCCATCTGCATTTCCCACCTGCCTCCATTCGCACACCATCCGCAGCTCTCATCCGCACTCACTATCTCCTCTATCCGCTCCCCACCCGCTCCCCATCAGCACTCCTCACCCGCCCCCATCAGCTCTCCACCTGCTCCTCATCCGTAGTCCCCATCCGCTCCTTACCCGCTTCTCATCCGCTGTCGATACCCGCTCCCCATCCGTTCCCAACCGCTTTCAGTCATCCGCAACACTTGCGTCCGCAATCCGCAGTCCACAGTCCGCAGTCCTTGGCCGCTCCTCGTCCGCGCCCTATGCGCACCCTTATGGGCTCCATCCGCCCTCATATGCAGTCCCCACCCGCCCCCATCCGCTTTCCATCCACGTGCCCCATCTACGTGCCATCCGCATCCCATTCGCGTAGCATCCGTAGTTCCATCAGCAGTCGCTATCCGCGCCCCATCCGTGCATGTCCGCCAAAAAATGCAAGCTCACAAAATTTTCACTCAAAGGGTTAAAATTACATCCCTAAAGGTAAATAAGATGATATATACCTAGGAAGTCATTGCCACCTAGGATAGCCACGTCGACCCCGACGTAACTAAGTTACCTCTTGTAGGGGTAAAGCCTGTCTTTGACCCTACGTTGACCCGATTGTGCCGTGGCGAGAGGGTCCGTCACGATACGACGCGTCATGACGATGCATCGCTGTCACAATGTCGCGATAGACAACCCTGAGGGGGAGGTGGAGAGTTGGGTGTGTCGGATCCTCTTTAGACTCGACCTCCGGTCCTCCGTACTCATGAATGCTCAGGAACTCCTCGTACACGTCATGTTCTGCCAAGGTGAGAACCTCATAATTGGCATATAAATGTGTCAAGTATGAAGGGAGTGGTGTTCCGGCCTTCTTTGCCTTCCTGAGGTTCTTAACCATCCGGTTGACGAGGTCTTACATTAAAAGGCCCACTCCACGGAGATCTTTCCCCTCATCGCTCCAAGAAACGTGCATGCCCATTTGCACACTACACGTTTTGGCTTCTCTAGATGGAAGATGGGGTTTAGAAACTTGATGACTAATCGGGCATGGGGATCACGGAGATCGTTGGCGCTATAGCCGTCCTTTGGATTGACGTTCGGGAAGAATTCTCCTTCCAGCATCTCGTCCCTCCGCTCGATAATTTTCACCTCTCCGTCCCGGAAGTTGTAGGTCCGTTGCCATTCTAGTGTTGCCCAATGCTCCGGATGTGCTCTGAGGTTGCCATCATACAGGTTGCCCGGAGTTCCAATCAACTCCGTGACCAGGTTTTTGTCTTTGATTCCCCATGGCGCCTCCATCATGCCGATGCATCCTGTCGTACCACGAATTTTCAATTTTTTTTAATTAAGAGGTTAACTATGATAGACTTAGACTAATAAGTTCAGGTTTTGGGTTAATACTACTTAAGAATAATTTATTACATAGGTTAGTATAAACGATTAATGAGGAATGTTTGGAAACCTTAAAATAACAAATGACGGACCCGGGCCAGCCCCAAGCCCGGAGCCTCAAGCCCGGACCCCAAGCTCGGAGCCTCAAGCCCGGACCCCAAGCCCGGAGCCACCCAAGACCGGGCCAACCCCAAGCTCGGAGCCTCAAGCCCAGACCCCAAGCCCAAAGCCACCCAAGACTGAGCCAGCCCCAAGCCCGGAGCCTCAAGCCGGACCCCAAGCCAAGACCCGGCCAACCCAAGCTCGGAACCTCAAGCTGGAAAGCAAGGAACAGACGAGAGCAGTTCGGAACCTCGAGCTGGAAAGCAAGGAACATACGAGAGCAGCCCGGAACTTGGAGCTGGAAAGCAAGGAACATACGAGAGCAGCCCGGAACCTCGAGCTGGAAAGCAAGGAACAGACGAGAGCAACCCGGAACCTCGAGCTGGAAAGCAAGGAACATACGAGAGCAGCCCGGAACCTTGAGTTGGAAAGCAAGAATTAAACAAAAGCAGCTCGGGAGCACGCTTGGAAGCAAAGAACAGACATGGAGCCTTCGGCTGCAACCTGTAGGAATCTTCTCATGCGGCATGGATAAACTACTTAACCAATCGCCCTGGACTCCTACACCACAGCAGTTCTAGCAAGAGAGAACAAGGACGAGGGATGATTCGGGAAGCACAAAGGCTGGAGCTCGAGAGGAGAGCACGAAGGCTGGAGTTCGGAGGGAGCACAAAGACTAGAGTTTGGAGGGAGCACAGAGATTGGAGTTCGGAGGGAGCACAAAGACTGGAGTTTGGAGGGAGCACGAAGGTTCGAGTTTGGAGGGAGCACGAAGAGTGGAGTTCGGAGGAGAGCACGAAGACTGGAGTTCGGAGGAGAGCACGAAGGCCGGAGCTAGGTGATCAAGGTCTAGCCCGGAGCTCGGTGGTCAAGGTCCAGCCCGGAGCTCGGTGGTCAAGGTCCAGCCCGGAGCTTAGTGACCAAGGGAAGACCAATCCTGTCCAGTCGAGGTAAGTGATCACCACAAGGACGAACCCGGTCCAGCTTAAGAGCAGAGGTCTAGCTTACGAGCTTGGTGATCAAGGGAGGACGAACCATGTCCAGCTTAGGAGCTCGTTGATCAAAGGAGGACGAACCGTGTCCAGCTTACGAGCAGAGGTCCAGCCCAGAGCTCGGTGGTCAAGGTCCAACCCAAAGCTCGGTGTTTAAGGGAGGACGAACCCTGTCTAGTCGAGATAAGTGATCATCACGAGGACAAATCCGGCCCAGCTTAAGAGCAGAGGTCCAGCTTAGGAGCTCGGTGATCAAGGAAGGACGAATCATGTCCAACCGGAGCACAGGTCCAGCCCGGGGCTCGGTGATCAAGGGAAGACGAACTTGGTCCAGCTTAAGAGCAAAGGTCCAACTTAAGTGCAGAGGTCTAGCGTAGGAGCTTGGTGATCAAGGGAGGACGAACCCTGTCCAGCCAGGAGCAGAGGTCTCACTTAAAGCACGGAACTTGAAGAACACGAGAAGACAAGCCGGTATCCAAGAGCTGCCCAATAGGAGAGAAGAAAGTGAAACGAGGGAGTAGAGAAGTCATGGCCTCTTCCAACCCGATAATGCCCTCGGTTAAAGCCATTTTCCCCGCCATCCTCAAGGACCTTCTTGAGCTTACCAAACTCAAGGAGGATCTACTTTGCATGGGATGCCTCTCCCTTCTCAAATTCTGTTGGAGTATTTGCATTGAGTCCACCGTGCAAGAGTTAAGGCAGGACTCATTGTTGGAACCAAAAGGGGATAGTATCCGTGCTTGCCTAAGTCGGTGGACTATGGGGAAGTGGCAGGAGGTGTACGAGTTTCCCCGGCAGGGTGCAAGATGGACAAGTTTGAAGAAGGAGGAGTATGCCAAGGGACGATTCAGCACCAAGAACTCCAAGAATGGTTACGGTTCGAAGGATTGCATAGACCCTCGAGCCCGACGGGTCTTTGCATTCCTCGTACCAATTCTACACCCTGAAAAACCTACACAGGTCACCGTGACCCTTGCCAGTACCATGTACGGATCTTATCTAGGGAAGAGGATGGTAAATTGGGCCACCATTGTGAAGGACGTGGTACTACGGTTGATAAAGAGTGTTAGCAATGCCATGCGCTCTCCTCTTTGTCCCTTCTTGATCCACCTCTATCATCACTTCAAGGAAACAACGCCAGAGGAGACTACAACATACGGGACTCATTTGATGATGAAGAAGTTCGTGGGGACAGAATCAGAGTTCGAGTCAGGCTCTGAAGGAGGAAGCAGTTCCTCCCCATCAGAAGAAGAGGCACCTTCACCTCCCAAGCGCTAGAGAAGGAGAGAGAGAGGAGCCCCTTCCACTCAAACCCGAGCCGCACTCCGCGCAGCAGCTACCGGACCCGCGCACCTCGGAGACAAGACATACCGGGCATCCGAACTAATTGAGGCCCTTTGTGTGTATGTAGAAGACACAGACAAAACATTGGCACATGTGAACAGCTTGGTTGGCAACCCACCCATCCAAGGACTAGTCACTACGATCAAGGAACGTATTGGAGGAGCGAGTGACCTCCGTAGTATGGAGCAGAAGGTCCACCGGCTCACCTAGAGATGACCAAGATGAAGAGTCGGGCCTTGGAGGCGGAGAAGAGGCAGAAGAAGGCTCTTCTCCAAGCCAATGCCTCTGCGGAGGCATTACAGCGAGTGGAAAATGTTTTACACCTAACTGCGGAGGTTGTACTCAAGGCCTGGATGTTCGATGCTAGGTTGGAGAGAGATGACCACATTTCGAGCAAGATGGTGATTGCGTTCATGATGGAGCAAATCGTGAAGGTTGAGGAGGCTTATGCCAGCATGAGATTATTGGTAAGCAACCTCACACACATCTTACCCAAGTTCGTGGATGACTCCGGCAGCTCAAGAAAGGATGGAGATTCGGACTCTGACACCAATACAGAAGATCGCGGCACAGGCAACAACAAGGGGAAGGCTGTGGTGGACCTTGACAGTCCAACTCCTCTCGTACGACTTGCGAGTGCTCCTGCGAGACCATCTCCTTTAGAAATCACCACCCAGACGCAAAGTGGTTGGAAAGAGAGCTCAGATGCAGTGGTGGAACCCCCACCCTTGATCCGTCATCGCCAACCACTCCGCAGCGACACCGTTCACTATACACCAGTTATGGTCCTATTATTGGGTGTCTTTCTCCTGGGAAAGACTACCAGTGAGAGTTCTTCTCACTAGCACCTCCCGGTCCTTACATCCGGCCCGGATATCATCATGACGACTCCGAACCAGGTACCAATTCTTCTAGCTCGGTCAGAGTTTCATCCGGTTCTTGTCCCTCTACCAGTTACCTCCACCGGAATGGGCACCACTTTCTCTGTAAGTGAAACCGTGTCCCGTTCGTTTGCCACTCCGACTCAGCCCGCAGATGCCACCTTGGCACCCTTGATGACACTTGCCACGGCCGCACCCACCCCTTTTTCGAGCCGAAGCTCCAAGAAGCGTAGAAGGAAGGAGGAGAAGAAGAGACTCGAGGAGTTGGCTCAGGGTAGGTAGAACCCTACGTCTGTAGGGTAAGGATCTTGGTTTGTAGGTCACTGTTCATTCCGGGATTTGGCCCCCGGTTGACTTTGGTTTTTGACTTAGTTTTGCCTTGGAATTTGTGTAATAAGTTACCTTCTGATGGTGCACGTCGTGTGGAGTTGCAGCCACCGCCGCCAAGAGTAGTTATTGCCCCATTTCTGGTTAGAAAGTATCGTTTTCTTTGGACGTTAGTGTGTGTTTGCTGCAGTATAAGAGAGGAGTCTTGGGGCACCTTTCTTCACTACTTGATGTGTGTATTTGCTTTCAATTTAATTCTAAACCTACGCTCTCAGAAAACCTTCGATGGTTGGAGAGCTCGGATTCCATACATGACTGTGAGTGCCATTTCAAGTAGTCCACTCCTCAAGTCCGTACCAACAGTCATACTCATTGTTTCCTTGTTTCATCAAGTAGAGTTAATCCGTGTGGATGGGAATAAGAGGTGAGGTGGGGAGATTGTTAGTAGGGGTGTGACTCTAACTTGGACCTTTGTAATTGTTTCCTTGTTCCATCAAATAGAGTTAGTCCGTGTAGATGGGAATAACAGGTGAGATTGTAAGTGTTAGGGAAGAATAAGGGGGGAGTGACGGACGTGAAAGGGTCATAGCGAGTCTTGAGTGACCTTCCGGCGTCAGATTGGTGTCGGTCGTGAAGGCTTGTATCGTTCCCTGAAGCATCCTACCTCCAGCCGTATCGGATGTGGAGGGAAACTGGGAGGACGGATAGTAGGCGGGTAGGCCCCGTGCTCACTTACATTACGCCACTCTTAGTTTTGGTAACACGGGCCTAACTCCCCTTCGAGGGAATCTCACTGACACCATAAACATCCAAGTGAGTGAGTAGAGTTAGAAGGAGAGAATGGGAGGAAGGATAATCGTTACTTGTGTCAAATACCAAAATCTTTGTAAGTCGACGGATCATCGTCCGTGGTGATATAACCCCTTTAGGATACGCATGTACTCCAGATGTTTATATTGTGCATAGGTGTAAAGATACGCCCCACATCTAATTCAAAGTCTAATTAATAGAAGTCCTTACCACCCGTACGAGGTAGGTCGTACTCGAAGGTCGTACTCGAAGGTCGTACTCGAAGGTCGTACTCGAAGGTCCTTATCACCCGTACGAGGTAGGTCGTACTCGGGGACAGCGTACGAAGAGCGGGGTAATTGGTGTAATTAACACCCAGGTTTTGTGATCTAAACCTTTATTCTCTGTCTTTTGATGTATTTATTGTGGTATACTTGACCTTGTACAGCTCCAGACTTGTTGTTAGTCGTTGTAGTTCTCAATGATTCTCTGTGGGAATGATTACCTTAAGGATATCTTTGTGTTAAGATGTGAATACTTGCCAACACGTACTACGACACATCCCATGATATCTAGGTAGTTGGCTAGGATCTTGATATCTTTCTCGTCTGCAGGATAGACTAGCATTACTTTTCAAATGGTTGAAGCTCCGGCGGTGGCATTAGTTGTCTTGAGCTTCTTGGTGGCCCGGTCTGCTACTCCAACCATGGTGCCGGACTAGCCGCTTACAATCTCTCCTTGCACCTGCACGCATTGTCCTCACAAAAACTCTTCGCTATTGAAATACTCTTGGACTAAACAAAGCAGGAGACGGAAAGCGAAGAAGAAGAAGAGAGGGAGAGAGAGAGACAGAGAGAGAGAGCCAAAAAGGTGACTAAGAAGAATGGTGACACCTTCCTTTTTCTGACCCCTTTTATATATGATGTGACGTTCGGACAGCCATTGGATGATGTCGGGCTCATGATGTCCGTTCAAGATTTAGATGTCATCCCAAATATCCGGGACTTCTCCAGATTGCTGCAAACGTCGGGTTTCCGAAAAAGTGCTTAGATAGCACTGTTTAACGATTCTGGTTAGGCCAATAGTCTTTATTTCATATTTCTACCTAATTGAACTATTCTGCATTAATTTATTCACTAATTTTTTTGAATTTTCTCTTTTTAACCGGATTTCAAGGCTATATCCGGAACCTGAAGGGAACGGATTTCCACAAGCACTTTTGGACCTCGCCGTATGCCCCTTGACGTCCGCCGCCAATGTAGTCTACTTAAACGCCATGTTGTAGACACACAAAGTGTTCTTCGCGGAGATGAGACATATTTTTATCGCCGATGTTGTCCTAATAACAACGCTTGTTGGTCCGGCTCGCATGCCATGTAACAAGTGCCTCCTTCCCATTTGCCTATCTTGCCTTACACTCCGTGTACTTAACGGAGCCTTTTGTTACATTGAGGCGTGAGTACTTTTCCAGTAGCTGCGCCGAATTCCACAAAGAATCCTCCAACCGGTGCTCCATCCACTTCTCAAAGTTGCTCTTGCGCTAGTCCTCAGACCACTTCTCATCCTCGAGCGCTTGCATGAACCGGACCATCATGTCGGCCAAGATTACCTTTTTTCCCTTCTCTAGACAATGCATGAGGTAGCCAAGATTCAACCTCGTCAACGTGGTTTGCTTGTAATAATTGTAAATTTACCTCGTAAAAAGGGTCTTGCACTTGTAACTTGGATTGTCGAGGTGATTGGCATCACAAGTGGTAGCCCTCGAGTTCAAGCGCGCAAACCTCAGAGGCCCATTTTTCTTCTTCTATCTATGGTTGTTCTTACGTTTACCTAGGGTCTCTTTTGGATGGTTGGAAGTGCCAACCATAGTTGATCTCTAGAGGCCTATTAAGAGGAGAATCAAGGAAAATTTTTCCTCGGTCAAGTTAGAAAGGACCCTCAACCCTAAACACTAAATTTAATTGGAAACTCAAATTTTTTGTACAATCAGAGTATTTTCCAATTTGTGAACTATCGTAAAGTTGAGAGTGAAGAGTAAAGGGGGTATTAAAGACACTGTAGGTGTCTCCTTGCTTGGCCGGGGCGATCAAAGGATTACTATATAAGGGAGGTTTGCCCTTTTTTTTCACTCCTCTCTTCTCGCCTATGGATTGATGCTTTTGAGTTTGCCATTTTGGAAAGCTCAAGTGCCGATTCTGTGAGAAGAGTAAGAATCGTGCTATTTTTGTACCAAGGGCTTGCCATTACTTTATTTCAAAGGTAATAACTAAAAATATTGCATTTAAAATCATTAAAAAAATTCAAGACATTTGTAAAGAGTAATAGTAATAATATTTCACGGACGAGTATAAGAGTTTGTTACAAATTGTCACTATCGTTTCCACAATTTGTATTTTGAACACAGAGTTACAAAAGAAATCTCCACGATCTCGAGTGTGGCAAACGCGACGACAAGGGCGTGTCAGCAACACTCAAAATTCGATTGTCGACGATTTTAATAACCACATGCTCAATGGATGGATAGAAGAGTTTAGCCACGACGGTGATGGATTTTGGACTGTGTGAGCCAAATAAACCGCCCCTAAAGGGTGGCTTATCTTGAACACAAGATCCTAATACGAGGGCCTAGTTCCTTGTGTAACCAATCCTCAGCCCATTCATACACAACTTATACAAGCATGGTGACACATCTCATGTTCACTTAGGTCCCTTGTGATTGATTAGTGAGGTGGTGACTTAATCCAGCCTTTTGATTGAACCCACCTTTGAACAAGTGTAACTTTTGCTCTAGGGCTCCGAATGCAACGTTTCCAACTCTTATGGGTTCAATTCAGCATTCCGCACTTGATTAGACCCTTAATGATCAGTTTCAGGCTTAGGTGTGACCCTGGAACCAGTTGGCAGCAGACAGGCTTCCCTATTTTCTACAAACTTATAATCCTAATTATCTCCTTGACTCTAACTCCGATTCTTATGTTTGTTTTTTTTATTCTTATTAGTTTTTTGTGCTTAACATGAGGGCAGCACTCAATCAACCATACGACTCAATCATGAACTCATAACCAACGACCAGCAGTGCACACTCAACATATAAGTTTATTCAAGATCGTGCACCACATTCCTATGCATATACCACATCCATTCACACAAGAATCCACTCCAGCCTTACTAAGAATGAGCCTCCACCTGCGTTCACTTACTAATGGCGTTTTAATCGATTGTTTAGTTGAATATATAGCAAACCCTAATTCTACCAAAAAATTGGCAACGCTTCCGCGCGGTTTTTGTATTTAGAAAATTAGGTTTCACGTCATACACAAGGAATTTAAGAGGTCCGAGGGAGAAGAGGGCTCCCTGATTTAATTCGGTTTACCCTCCATCATTAGCCTTCGAACTGCTCACTCCAGCTCTCGTGACCTTGCTCCAGCTCGTGTGATCTTCTTCCTCTTGTTCGTCGTGTGATCTTGCTCCAACTCGTGTGATCTTCTTCCTCTTGTTCGTCGTGTGATCTTGCTCCAGCTCGTGTGATCTTCTTCCTCTTGTTTGTCGTGTGATCTTGCTCCAGCTCGTGTGATCTTCTTCCTCTTGTTCGTCGTGCTTGCTCACTCCAGCTCTCGTGATCTTGCTCCAGCTCGTGTGATCTTCTTTCTCTTGCTCGTCGTACTTGCTCACTCCAGCTTGTGTGATCTTCTTCGTCCTGCTCGTAGTGCTTGCTCACTCGAGCTCGTGTGAACTTCTTCCTCTTGTTCGTCGTGCTTGCTCACTCCAGCTCGTGTGATCTTCTTCCTCCTGCTCGTCGTTCTTGCTCACTCCAGCTCTCGTGATCTTGCTCCAGCTCGTATGATCTTCTTCCTCTTGTTCGTCGTGCTTGCGCACTCCAGCTCTCGTGATCTTGCTCCAGCTCGTGTAATCTTCTTCCTCCTGTTCGTCGTTCTTGCTCACTCCAGCTCGTGTGATCTTCTTCGTCCTGCTCGTCGTGCTTGCTCACTCCAACTCGTGTGATCTTCTTCCTCCTGCTCGTCGTGCTTGCTCACTCCAGCTGGTGTGATCTTCTTCCTCCTCCTCGTGCTTGCTCACTCCAGCTCGTGTGATCTTCTTTCTCTTGTTCGTCGTGCTTGCTCACTCCAGCTCTCGTGATCTTGCTCCAGCTCGTGTAATCTTCTTCCTCTTGTTCGTCGTGTGGTCTTGCTCCAGCTCGTGTGATCTTCTTCCTCTTGTTCGTCGTGCTTGCTCACTCCAGCTCGTGTGATCTTCTTCCTCCTGCTCGTCGTGCTTGCTCACTCCAGCTGGTGTGATCTTCTTCCTCCTCCTCCTCGTGCTTGCTCACTCCAGCTCGTGTGATCTTCTTCCTCCTCCTCGTGCTTGCTCACTCCAGCTCGTGTGATCTTCTTTCTCTTGTTCGTCGTGCTTGCTCACTCCAGCTCTCGTGATCTTGCTCCAGCTCGTGTAATCTTCTTCCTCTTGTTCGTCGTGTGGTCTTGCTCCAGCTCGTGTGATCTTCTTCCTCTTGTTCGTCGTGCTTGCTCACTCCAGCTCGTGTGATCTTCTTCCTCCTGCTCGTCGTGCTTGCTCACTCCAGCTGGTGTGATCTTCTTCCTCCTCCTCCTCGTGCTTGCTCACTCCAGCTCGTGTGATCTTCTTCCTCCTCCTCGTGCTTGCTCACTCCAGCTCGTGTGATCTTCTTTCTCTTGTTCGTCGTGCTTGCTCACTCCAGCTCTCGTGATCTTGCTCCAGCTCGTGTAATCTTCTTCCTCTTGTTCGTCGTGTGGTCTTGCTCCAGCTCGTGTGATCTTCTTCCTCTTGTTCGTCGTGCTTGCTCACTCCAGCTCGTGTGATCTTCTTCCTCCTGCTCGTCGTGCTTGCTCACTCCAGCTGGTGTGATCTTCTTCCTCCTCCTCCTCGTGCTTGCTCACTCCAGCTCGTGTGATCTTCTTCCTCTTGTTCGTCGTGCTTGCTCACTCCAGCTCGTGTGATCTTCTTCCTCCTGCTCGTCGTGCTTGCTCACTCTAGCTCGTGTGATCTTCTTCCTCCTATTCGTCGTGCTTGCTCACTCCAGCTCTCGTGATCTTGCTCCAGCTCGTGTAATCTTCTTCCTCTTGTTCGTCGTGCTTGCTCACTCCAGCTCGTGTGATCTTCTTCCTCTTGTTCGTCGTGTGATCTTGCTCCAGCTCGTGTGATCTTCTTCGTCTTGTTTGTCGTGTGATCTTGCTGCAGCTCGTGTGATCTTCTTCCTCCTGTTCGTCGTGCTTGCTCACTCCAGCTCGTATGATCTTCTTCCTCCTGTTCGTCGTGTTTGCTCACTCCATTTCTCGTGATCTTGCTCTAGCTCATGTGATCTTCTTCCTCTTGTTCGTCGTGTGATCTTGCTCCAGCTCGTGTGATCTTCTTCCTCCTGTGATCTAACCTAATCTCGTTCACCAGTTCGGGGCCGGGGCTTCCGGCTCTCTCCCCACACAAATTCAGTCTCTCCCGTGTTCTCTTTCTTTCTACTCCTCGCACACTAACCGAATGAGGCTTCTCTAGGGGGTAACCCCCCAACCTTTGCTCTCCTTGAGTTCCCAAAGAAGTTCCCTGCCGCCTTTGGCCTTCTTCCATAAATGGCTTCCTTCTTACAAAACCTACTAACCCTATGACTCATAATTCCGTGCCACCCTTGCATTTAACAAGAGTGGGTGTCCCACTAACCAAGGAATATCTAAATCTAAACATTAACTCCATGCCACATGGGTGTGCATGATCTCAATAAGTGAGCTATTAGCTAATTTCCAAGGAGGCTAAATCTAATTTAATCTACCTAAATTGAATCCCCTTTGCTTGGGGTAATTCCTAATTTTACTTAGCGAGTGATGAGGGGGTTGTCCAAGCCTTTTGGACCTTTCCCACTATTTTTTTAAGGGCTTTTAAGCCTCATCTTTTTTTTTCTTCCCTTCACCCTCATTTCTCTTCTTCTTCCATTTTTTTGGTTTCGTGATTTCTTCATCGTGACCAATTGCGATCCACGACTTGGTAGGAGGTAAATTCTTCTCCATCACTATTAATTTTAAATTTTTTTTCTATTGTTTTTTGACTTTTTTGTCTTTTCTTCATTCTTTCCTTTCTATTTTTTCGAGCTAACCAATGGGATAACCCATTTTCACCACCTATTAGCCTTAATGGACCCGATGTGAGGTCCACTCATCACCGTGAGCCGTTTTTGCGGCTCACAGACTGCCAAGACGAGCAATGACTACATTACATCATCGCATATTCTCCAATCAATGAAAAATGTGCCAGAGAAGGAAACGTGGAATGTGCGGAACAAATTTTTGCTCAACAAATGTCGATTTGACAATTTCCAAAAGCAGTACATGGAGGTCTACTATTGAATGTGGCCGAATGCAATCAGGCAACCAAAATTTGGCACCAAGTTCCAAATGTAAATGGTATACGTCAAATTGGTATTCAACAAGCGCATGGATTGGTAGTTGATGACGACGAAGACTACGCGGTCTATTGAACTCAAGCAACGGTCATACCAATAAGCGTGGCATGGCTCCATGGCATCCTCGCCGAATCCACACCAAACGCCGACGACGCGCCAACGGAAGTCGTTGCAATGGACACCAATGGCGATGGCTATACAACAATAGAAGACGCAAACCAGACTCTATGCAAAGGTGTGCAGTCTCTCGCTTCAGCAGACGATATTATGGCCATGTTTGGCGATCTTCTGCAACCAACTTTGACCGGCAATGCGGAAGAGCCAAAGGCATTTGCAAGCCCGTTGTCACAGGCGAACGAGAGCATAGAGATTGTGCGTGGTGATAGCGCAATAGAACCGCGATAATTGCAGCTTAAGCGGAAGGTTGTGTTTCAAGAAGTCCAGGACCGTATGAACAAAAGCTCTAGAAAGCGGGGGTTGTTTGAGAGTGCAGATAAGAATATCGCAAGTGAATCATCAACGATCTTGAGGCAGAACTTGAGTAAGCGCACCTTGAGAGAATAATTCATCTCGCAAGACAGGCAAAGTTGGAGGAGGCCATGATAGAATTGAAGGCCGCCAACCACCTCATCAAGGGCCTTCAGACGCGGCTCGCAGCAATGGCTTGTGCAAACGCGGAGCTCGCTTCAATGGCTCAAACCGCATCAAGCAACGACATCAAAGGTGGAGCGTCTTCGAGCATGCTTCAAGAGTGAAATGGTTGTCGTAGAGCACAGGCGTTAGAGTTGTAGATGTATAAATTCATGTTGTATATACACATAGTTAATTGTTGCACAAATGCCACATAGAAGATGACTGCCAAATTTTGAAAATTTTCAATGTTCAAATGATAAAAAAGGTTGACACTTCAATGTTAAGGATTTGGAAAGAATTTGAATCATGTGCATTACAAGGGGTTTTCACTATTGAAGTCAAAGTGTACAAATCCACTTAACTCTTAATCCCTAAAGGCTCAAGGCATTTTCACACCAAAAACACAACAAAACTGCTCGTTCTATTGCAATGAATAATGGGGTAATCAAAACCTTTAATTTCTACATCTATTGTTGGATATGAATAAAGACTTTTTTGTTAACATCCTCAAAGAATTTTATAATCTTTGACCGCACGGATTGAAAGATTATAGTGTATGAAGTAGAGAAATCCGTTGTTTTTCTACCTTGCTTTGAGTGGATCAACAGAATTTGACTACACTTCGTGTCATATTTTTGCACTACACAAGGTCTAAAAACATTACCATCATATTCATTATGATATTATTTCCTTGAACACCAAGTTTTAGAGGTAGAGATGGGATGTAGCGTATTTAAAATGTGCAAGGAGTGGAGGTTCAATAATTGCCAATTCACATTTTCCTTTTTTGTGAACTAAATATGTTTTTAGAATGATAACTCAAGAAGTCAATAAAAAGGTTTACACTACATCTTACAGTAGAAAAAAATAAAATGTAAGAAATATGAAGATTTCTAAGCTTTATAGGGAAAAAAAGAAGTTTTTTTGGTACCTTGCCCGACAAAGTGTGACAATGTGCAAAAATGTTTGACTTACATTATTATGCTATTTTCCACTTAAAACAAGAGATCTTTTTTGACAATATGAAAGGAAATAATATTATTTGCTAGTATTGAAAATCTCACATTCAATAGATTGCCCTTGCAGAACTTTTTGGAGTTGCCCAACGTGCTCGATCTCCTCATTTGAAATTCAAAACCCTTAACCTTTTCATAAAACATCGGATTTAGGAAAAAATTAAACTCACACAAAGATTTTAGCAATGTCCATCTACAATAGAAATTTCAAAAAGGAATGTTATAAATTGACACCGTAGGATTGTGCCCAAACTTTCAAGAATTTCTTGAAGGAACACTTGGCCCTTTAGAGATAAAAAGCGGAGCCCATGACTATGGAATCAACTCAATTTCCATTCTACTGTGTACAGTAATTTTCCATCAAATATAAGTGTCAATTTTTTATTTCATATTTCAGAGATGAGATCTCATGTTTTGATTATGTCACAAAAAATTCAAATTTCTTTGGGAAATTTGAATTTATTGTGATTTTTTGATGAAAAAGTGAAGAAAGTTCAAATCAAATTCAAAGTTACTAAAAAAAATTGAAAATTTTACTAAGGGTGTATATTTAAGGAAAAAATCTTGTGGTGTAAATAAAATTTCTATATTCAACTAAAATCAAAAAATTGGTTATAGGCCCAAAGTTCAAATCGTGATAATTAAACCAAGATTTAGTATTTTACAAAAACTCAAACTAGAATGGACACTATACTTCATAAACTTCATTTCATTTGTGAACTAAGAATAAAAAATTATCATTTTTAAGACTTGAATTTAGATTTAAAGCTAGAGCGAGAAGTTTCTAAAATAGACTACGTTGGGATCCATGTTGGAAAACATTTTTTTCTTTAGATATAACATGATTAGCTTTATGAGGCAAGTTTCATTAGCATCTAATATCTACACATTCAATGAACTCTACTCAAAGAACTGGATGAGAAACGACCGTTTACAGGAATAATCATTCTCAAAATGTCATCTAAAGAGCCAATTTTTGGCTGCTCCGGCGTTTAAGGGTTAATGCAAGGAAGAAAATCCCTTCTTTCTCATTCCAAACGCTATAATTTTGGAGCGATCTAGCAGTGACAAGAGGTAAATTGGGCGATTGCCAATTTAACCGCGTCCGGAAGTTAGGATGGACTCGTTCGGGACATCGAGGAACTTGGATTTCGGACGTATGTGACAACTTAGGCTCCCGCCCAGTGACGGTCAGTAAACATAAGCCTTCACCTCGCGTTGAAGGCATCTAATGCCCAAGTTGCCAATTTTTGCCCCGATTGAAACGAAGCCTCTATGAACCCATATACATGGATTTTCAAATTATGGATAACCTTCCAAGCAACGCCCATAGCTAGAGCATTGTCGTTGAATACACAAAAGGTACGTACCACCAACAACACCATGTACTCAAAATTCACACATGTATCCCAAATCCAGGGTTGTCTATTGTGTCGTGACGGTGACCAAATCTGTCACGATGTTACGATGTCACGACACAATGACAGCATGACGTTGTGACGGATCGTGACGTTACCGTGACGGGGCTATTTTTTCATCCAAATATTCAATATTTACATTTACCTCCATAGAGACACATCGGATACACAAAGAAATCCACATGCCACATATGCAGACATGTCATCAACTAGGGTAATTACATGGCTGGTAATTTACAACATTGACGACCATCCCATCGACGCCCAGTCCGCGCCCTGTCCGCGGGTTATCCGCGCCCTGTTTAAACCCTGTCCGCGGACTGCCCGCGGATTGCTTGTGGACGGGGTGCGGATTGCCCGCGCCCTTTTCGTGCCCAGTCCGCGGCTAGTCCGCGCCCCGTTCGCGCATAGTCCGCGTCCAGTCCGCGGCCCATCCGCGCCTAGTTTGCGCCGCGCCCCATCCGCGCCCATTCGTCCCTTTCGACAAAAAATACAGCAATTTCCCTTCAGAAATTGCCCTAAAATTTTCTATATCTAGTAATTTTTTCTCCCCCCGAGAAGACGTCGAGACAGATAGGAAAAACTTTACTAAAACTAGTGGTGAACACAATTGACACGTTACAGGTTTATGCCACATCGAATAGACAACATGGCAAAGCGAAAAAAATATTATCCACCCTAGGATTCAAAGCCTAGTTTGACCCTAGTTTGACCCTATTGTGTCGTGACGAGAGGGTCTGTTCTGTCATGTCACGTCATGACGCCACGTCATCGTCACTTTGTCACGATAGACAACCCTGCCCAAATCCGTCAAAACATATCAGTTGCCGCACAAACAAGCCTTTTGTACATATAGCTGAACCTTTTGTCCGCAACTCCACCATGAAAGCATGCCATGCATCATCAACCACCATTCTCTCTTGGGCCTTGCAAACTTAGAAGAGGCATTCAATCATGATAAAGTTCGTTGCAAATCGTATCTCATTGGACATACAAATAGCAAGATTAGGTGATAGACTTTGAAAGATTGCTAGTGGGGCGTGGTGGTTCTAGATGAATGAACAAATAACCCTAGCCTTCCTCACGGTCCTTTTCACCTTATTTTTTTTTCCACAATCCTCCAGTAAAAGATCCAAGCAATGAACAACGCATCCTAGAAAATAAAGATTAGAAATTGCTTGTATGATGTCACGACATGCGGGCGCCATGACAGGAGCATTTTGGAGCCCAATTATTTGCAGAAACGATCGGATTTGAAAAGCAACGTAGAAGTGGTCCTTATAATTTTCCAATGTACCAATGGTGCTAAGAAAAACATCGCCTTTTGTGCTTGATTGGACAACACATAGCAATGGTCAATTTTGAACATCGTCCCAACCATCACTACATATCATAACTCCATACTTTGATATAGAGCCACCCATTTTCTTGTTGATCCCCCTTTCTAGATCGGATCTCTTGATTGTCAACAACTTTGTATGGACGGCATTATGGGATGGTAGGATGTACGTAGGCAGTTGTACGCGCGCAATTTCACAAATCGCTATTAAAAATGCACAGTGCCTAATGATATTAAATGGAATGTTTTCTTTGTAAAAAACACTAGACCAAATCCTATCCAAGATTTGTTTTGCGGAAGAGTTGAACTCCTCGTTCAAAGAGAGTTGATGTAGCTCTTAAGGTTCTGTATCTACCTGTGTCGGTTCCACGTCACGCATGGTTTGCAAATTTGAACTTAATCCATGTCATTGTTTGAAGACAGTGGTAATAAAGTTTCCACCCGAACTCCATCCTTGCCGTTTAGATGGAGAGGTATACTATTGGCAACATCAAGACAATGTGGGACACCCCCATCACATTTTTGAAACAACACACACATGTGGAGGCACCATCCTACACACTTAAACATCATGTCCTGCACTCTTATAAGGATGGAACCCTATGTGCCTCAACATCATGTCCGCTCTACAAGACACGATGTGAGAACAAAACCAACATTTCACTTGTTGTGTGGATCTTGAAGGAGTGGTACCCATATCTTTGTACCATAGGTCCCATATAGAATTCCGATGCAGCATGGCATAGCAAGAATGAAAGTGCCACGAAGGGTTCCTCAAATCTTCTTCAGCAATGGGGTCTCATACAATGCATTCTTGTACAAATAATCCAAGGTCTTGAAACACACTATGCGAGAATAAACAAAGTCACCTTGTGACGATGGGAATTTATATTGGAATTTGGACAGAGCATCAGACAACTGGGCTTTGATGAGTCGTGAATGAGGCGCAGGCTAGTGGATGTTGCAGCGGACGGGCAAAGGACGTTGGGCGGATGGGGGCGGGCGGGACCCAATAGGAATTGTGAATGGAAGTGGATGGAGAGCGGATGGGGACTATTGATAAAAATCGTGGATGGGTAGCAGGTGGGTAGCGGGTGGGAAGCAGATCGAAGCATATGGGAAGCGGACGGAGATGGATGGAGATTGCAGATAGGTAGCGAGTGGAGTGTGGGTCTTGGAGCATTTGGAGATGGAGAATGTAGGATTTTAGCATGATCACATATTGTACATTGAGGTCTTACTTCAAGAGAAGGAAAATATGCTCCAAACCATAAACTACCCTCTAGCCCCGTTGGCGGCGCAAGCTAGCAATGTCTTTGGAGAATGTCAGCTGGTAAAGTTCTATCTCTCCAAGCTAGAGAAACAAATGGCAAAGATGATCAACACGCATCTCCTCATCCAATATGAAGGCATGGCAACTTTGGCACAAACTTTCTTTAGCTACAAG
Organism: Bryoerythrophyllum caledonicum; assembly: GCA_963971425.1. Taxonomy (NCBI): domain Eukaryota; kingdom Viridiplantae; phylum Streptophyta; class Bryopsida; order Pottiales; family Pottiaceae; genus Bryoerythrophyllum; species Bryoerythrophyllum caledonicum. Next base: position 48,711,996 of record OZ020514.1, on the reverse strand, counting down.
GGCCCATTGCTTGTCTTAGTGGCTAGAGACAACCGTCCATGCTACGTAGCATTGCATAACCAGATTGGACATTCCAAGCTACTCTTATTCTTTGGCATTGTCGATGCAACGACTTTTGGTCAAGCTTCCATTGTGACTTTCACGCCACATAAGGTTGCTACTTATGGCAAAGCCATACACTCGTTGGCATACAAGGTAGTGTAGCTGCCCGTGTTCTCACGCTTGGGCTTTTAGATGTCGGATTATTTATCGTCCGTTGTATTCCATTTAGCAGGAAGCATGTTGAGGGGCAAAATGAATATGCCGTCATTAGAGGTGTCTTAAGCAAACACTGCTCTACTCGTCAAAGAAGACTTTGTGGCTATGCAAGCAATGTTAGCGGGAGAGGCTATCATGGTGTTTGATGCCAATACCATTTCTTTTGTCATTTTATAGTCACACGGTGATAAATCATTGATTTTTGGAGTAGCTTATATGTCTAACGTTGCAATCCAGTCTACATTGGAGCGGCGCAATCTATGCCTTAAAGTAATACAATTGATGAATAGTAGTCGGATGATGGTGGTTGATTATACATACGAAAATTGTACTCAACCCTGCCCTCTACGTGTGGTGATAGACATTGAGTCTCATCGAGTACTGATTGGTAAGTTGCTAGTTTAAGATTTGGATCTAGGCGCTAACAATCTTGAGCCTTACCTTTTCACGATTGTTACATCAGTAGGGGGCACTAAGAAGGCCACATGCTCTACTAGACACCCGTTGCACTTGATGTATTTTGTAAGACCTTGACAATAATACCGCCACATTTTCCTTCAATGCAATGTGACCAACGCAAGGTTCGATCGGAAGAACGGCCTTCTATTTTGATTGTCGCCGAATAAGACTAGACGTATGATTCTTAACCCCTAAAGGACCAAGTGTCAAAAAATGAGCTTTCTGAAAGTTTGGTTAGGTTCCTTTGGTGTCAATTTCCAACATTTCACTTTGAAATTTTTGGTGTAAAAGGACATTACTAAGACCATAGTGGGAAAAGAGTTTTTTTCTTGAATCTGGCAAATAATGAAAAAGTTAATGAAAAAGTTTTCAACACTAGCAAGTAATATTTTTTTCCTTCATAATGTCAAAAAAATGTTCTTGTCTTTAGTGGAAAATAGCATATTAATCCAAGTCAAACATTTTCACATTGTTGGGCAAGGTACCAAAAAAACTTCTTCTTTTCAACATAAAACTTAGAGATTTTCATTTTTTAATTTTTTTTTCCAACAACAATATGTAGTGTCACTCTTCTTATAGACTATTTTGGATTTTGTTGTGCGCTTGTTGTCACCGAATGTGGAGCAAAATATGTGTTGGTGATGGTGGAGCACTTTAGCAAGTGGATTGAGCTCGTGACAATACCACATAATTCTTTGAGCTGCCATCCATGGCATTCCTAGATTAGATGTGTGCTAGATTTGGAGTCTTGCTGAAGTCTTGACAAACCACGGGCGTGAGTTTGTTGTTGCTTTTAAAGCTCTGTGCACCAATTTAAGCTTTGATTGACTTTTGTATCACTTTCCACGATGATCTGGAAGCGGACGGTTTGGCCGAGCTTGTAGTTTAGACCATTCTGCATAGCCATTAGAAGTATAGATTTCTTCAAGGCGGTCACCGTGACCAGCATTTGATGTTACCATGGATTGCCATGAGATATCGGTTTAGCTGGTAGGTTACCTTAGCTGCTTTTAATCCATATGAATTGTTCTATGAGCGGAAGCCAATCTTACCTAGGTCTATACAGGAAAAATTGGCTTCAGTTATCGATTTGGATGATCTAGAAGTGTGGGTCTAACAACTACATAAGCAAGCAAATTCTTAAAGCGGGCCATGTTGATGGCCATGGTCCATTGCTCAATATCGTGACACACTACAATACGTTTTCATTTGTAGCAGCGCCTACTGGCCTCGATTACGGCGTTCTTCTATAAGAAATTACGTTTATTTGCAGCGTGAGGTGCCCACTACACTCAACGTAAAAGCGGAGAGCACTATTCTTTACGCAAAGGATGTGTTAGCCAGTGATATTATGTTGTTAAGTGGCAAGGATGGCTCGGAGTGTTGGGAGCACTCCAAGAATTGTGCTCCATGTCATTTACTCCTTGGCATTGCGTGTTTCTATTCTACCATCTGGGATTGGACTTGCCCTCGTTGACAGAGTCTTCAAGTCATATTTCACTGGATGAATCGGCTTGAATTCCTCATTTTTTGTCATTGGTATGGTGCCTTGTTATGCAATTGGAGTTCTTGGTTCCGTTTCAAAAAAGGTAATATGAGGACTGACCACGGGATTGGCAACAACGTTTTTGAGGCAATTAAGAATAGGGCTCACATTGCACCATTCCTACCCTCTACTAGTTACTTTTTCATCCGCTTATTGATTTCGCCAGGTACTACACCTTCAGCTAGATGCGTACAATTGTTGCAACGACATCTCCGTGATAATTTCTTTGTTAATAGTATTGTTTGGTCCCAATTGATTAGAGGGGTTGTTTATCTACAAACGAGGGCTCTTGAAGGTACACTGATTACAATTGTTTTTGTCTATGCTTTTGTTTATTTGATGTTGGTTGTGATTTCTCATCTGTTGTGTTGAGCAAAATTCCATTACACGACAAACTATCACAAGATGTAGGGTTAAGGGTTGCATTGCATTGTATAAAGTTAGCAAAGATTAGTTAGTTCAAATCTACATTTGTTAAAGAGGTACGCATGGCGCAACATTTGCATCCATTAGAACTTTGTGTCTGTGTATTGTGGCACGCTCGTCGTTGATTTGACATCTTTGTCAAGTCAAGTTTTGTGATTAGGTTTAAATACAAATTAGTTATTGTCCTGGTTGTTAATGATAGTTTATCATTAGTGAAGACGTCTCATTCTGTATTTTTGTTTGCACTCCTTGATTCTTCCGTATGGAGTGCGAGACACTTAACATCTTTTGCACATTCCATGTTTCTAAGGGTGTGCTTAGCATAGTTGTATTTGTCTATGTTTTTTATTTATTTGATGTTGGTTGTAACTCTCGATTTGTTGTGTTTAGCAATCTTCCTTTATACGACACTTTTAAGGCCTAATGTCCATTTTAGGGTCATTTTGGCATAATACTCTCGATAGCAAATGCTACAAGCTATTTTAATGGAAAATTTAAACTATGATATGGCAGTGGAGGAAGATAGGCATCATTTGAAATCAACACTTCAAAAATTGGTGCAAGCATCAACAAGCTACAATGATTTCTCAGTAGTGTTATCGCAATGAAATGTACCGTTACCGTGTAGATGTTGTTTTCTATTATCTACAATACTTATAGATTCTCACAGGCTAAGAAAATCATTGGCCTTTAAGGATTAAAAAGACGAGATCACATCATTTTATACTTCATACAACTTAGAAGTTTAGAGAATGTTCCTACTATACAAAACAAACTCTATAATGGAGAGCTAGACAATGCTAGTAGACAGCTAAGTGGAATGAGCCATAGAACAAGACTGCTTTGATACCATCTTACTCTGATACCATGTTAAGAGGCATGTGATTGATTGTTGAATAGATGGATATACACTCATCCCTTCCATAACTTATACCTTTGATAAGTTATAGTGTTGCTAGCTTATAACCACAACCAATTATAACCTCAACTGACTATAACCTTAACAAACTTATAACCCTATTGATGTAAAAACCTTTGCTAAATCAAACCTTTGCTCAGTTATAACCTCTTCTAAATTAAATTTACTCAACTCAATTCATTGCCCCACGAGAGTTAGAACCCTAAGCCTTCTGTTGAATATTGGTGTCATCTACAAATACAAGGTTATATGGTTAAGGGTTTTGTGACTTAGGATTTTATGGTTTAGAGTTTAGGCTTCCACAACTTTCAATGCTTCATTAGACCCCAAGAGTCTGTACAAACATTTGATAAGTAAAAAAACAATGCCTATACAAAATGCAAAATGTCTGTACAAAAGGCAAAATGTGTCAATTGTGCCAAATGTGCCAAATTTGCCAAATGTGCCAAATGTCTGTACAAAAGCCAAAATGTGTTACAAATTGAATTCAGCTAGGCAAAAACAAGGAGAAACTTCACTTGGTCACTCAAAAAACAACACCAACAATGCTATAGTATCCATGTGGACTCGAGGATACACGCCCACATATACAATAGAGGACAAGTCACAATGGGGCAACAACTTCAAAAACTACTCTCGTCTCAACAAGTCATACAATGTCCACCGTCTCAAAATTTTGGCCCATCACCTTTTTTCTTAGGCACTGATTGTATGTGCATCCTCAACAAGACACCGCTATAATCTTAGGGATCTACAGAGTAGCAATGTTCTCTTTCTGCACATTCTCTTCTCACAATAGGATTTCACTTGAATCTCTGCTTTCTAAAATGTGGTGAAACTACATACATTTGCTTGTTCGTTACTCCATCCAAAATTCCGAGCGGTCACAAGTGAAATCTAGCGGAAATTATCAAACCTCAGTTAACTTTAACCTCTACTAAGTTCTTACCACCTCCATCCACTGGCGCTAAATTTGGCCATAACTTATGGGGAGGATGAGAGTACAGTACCCACCAACAAGTTTACGTTCACAACAATCATTCTACAGAACCAAGGCACATATCCCAAATTTCAAATTGCCATTAATTGCTCAAAAATGATCCAAATCACTAACTACAAAGTGCATTGGAAAGATAATGAAGTCTACTTTCTTGATATCTTAGGTATTTACAAAAAAAACTTGTAAAATTTATATATCAATATAGCATTTTTTGACAAACTACTTACCATACAGTGCTACCACGGTTAGCTTTGATTACAGCCTTCATACAGTAAGCATGCTAGCAAGGAGAATTTCAATCATCTCTTAATATACCTCTTCTCATGCCCTTTGAATGGTGTTGACTAATTCTACTTTGTTTTGTAGTAGCTCTTCTTTTTGGATAGTGTCTTTCACAATCTTCCATAGGTTTTCAATGGTATTGAAGTAGTGAGATTTTTCACGCCATGAAACCTTTCCAATCACTTGATTCCTTGCTACGATGCACCGTGGCACCATCTTTTATGAGTATAAGTGTCTCAGGGTGATTGTGGAGAAAATAGAAGCCACTCAAGTGACTTTCATAAACTACATCAACAAAAGTTCTACCTTTCTGTCTATTAGATGGCATTAATACAAGTGGGCACTTATCGAAACCACTACATGCACCCAGACCATCACTGATGAACGACCAGATTTGAAAGATGGTACTAAACAATCCGTTCATGTGACTTTTGCCATACCTTCACTTGCCTTGCCTTTTTTCCGATTTCAAATGAGGATTCATCTATCCATATGACATTCTTCCAATCAGATGTTGTCCAATGTTGGTGTTCTTTGGCAAATGCCAATCTCTTTGCTTTGTGCTGTTGACTAAGAAATGGCTTCTTTATAGCAACCCGATTAGAAAATCCAATACTCTTCATCGTCTTCTATAATGTGGTGGAGAAACCTTCACATGCGTCTTTTTTTATAATTGCAACAAGTGGTAGACTTCAATTCTTAGATAGAATACAGCCAAACACCCTCTTATCACGCACATTGAGCTTTAGACGCCTATTGCTTGACTTTAGCGATTGTAATATTCAACGATTTTTAAAATTCTTCCAAACAATAAACATCGTGGAATGTGTCATTCCTAATTGTGCTGCAATACGATGTGTTGACATGCCAACAATACTCATACCAACAATCATCCCCTTCTTACCCTCACTCAATATTCTAGTCTTCATAGCTCCAACACCCACAAACAGCACCACTAAAGTCAAAATCAAAACACCTCGTGTCTCAAAAATTCAAAAACCTTTTAGAAGTAAATACTTTTGTACTACCCTAGCAACTAGAAAGATGTCCAATTTAATTAATGTGACCTATTTAAGAGCATGTGAACAAATCACAAGTATGTGAATCCAATCAGGAGCATTTGATATCAATATCATGACCATACCATTCAAATTAATCACTACAGCATCAACATACCTCTCGATTCATCACTACAGCATCACCATACCTCTCAATGCCCTCGTACATTGATACAATGCTAAATATAGTAATTCGTGCCAAAAATAACTTCATTATTATTTTGGCTGTCAAACACACTTTTCTCACTTAAAGTTAATTAAATATTCAGCATGGAGGTGCGAGACTAGAGGGTCACCAGCAGTAGCTCTCATATCTCCAAAATGAATGCTTTTTGATGCAAGACTAAATTACTTGAATAATACTATCTATACTACAGTAGGTCAGATCGACGCTGGAAAGAGCATATTCCTATTCAAGTGGAATTCGATTCGTCCATCAGAGTATTAGTGTACGAGGGCCCATTTCTTGCACAGCCTGGGCCAATGCAGCAATATAGCAATTCTCAAAGGTGTGTGTCACTTTACCGGCCTTAAAGACAGATTTGAACCCTGGTTCGTAGGATGACAAAACATAATAGAAGCATGAAGATTCTTAGGACCTAAAAACAGACACCCCATACCACCAACCACCCTACTGTCATGAATTAGCCCTTCGTTGAGCCACTCATAGTATCACTCACTCCGTCATATAGTCTCATGCCCAAAAAAAACTCGAAACTCTACAAATCCTCTCCATTTAATCCATCACTCCTGCACACGCAGATAATGTTGAATGATATTTAAGGACGAAACATGTAATTATGAATGCACCACTTTTAGAGATTCAAGGAAATAATGCTACAATTTTAGTTAAACTAAAAACAAAATATCCCAAGATACATACCTGAGTGTTGAACTATCTGAAAGAGGCCACATAATAAACAGAGCTGCAAGTAACATTGCAGCTCCACCTACAACCTGGAGAAACGTCACCTAAGATTAGAAAAATAGCAACAACTAAGAAACAGTACACTGAACTCTTTAATAAGAAAGAGAGAAGGAACTCCGGTACAGATGCAGACGGCGTAAATGTAGTGTCTGCATCAAACACTGTATACATATACCCATATTAATGTACGACTACTGCCATCAATGATAATATTATTCAGTACATATTACCAGTGACTCGGAAGTTGAAAGAAGAAATTTAAATTAAGTTTAAAGCGGTTTAGTGGAGGGCTTCTGGCACTCACAAATGAATATTTCAGAATAGCAATACGCACCTTATTCAGAACAGCCCCTATGCTGTTTGACAGATTGTGACACTCCTGTAAAGATTGGTCGTCGCCGTAAGCTTCATGCAATCCAGCTGCCACTTTGATCACTTTCAGAATACTAGTTCTAGCCTTAAAAGGAGCTGAAACTTGACTATTCCACTCAACTCTGATGAAACGCTTGGCCTGCAAGTTGCACAACGATCATCAATTTAAAATGAAGTCCGAAACAATATTCATCTGCATAAACAGTAGTTTTGATAATCTGAGTAGTTCGTCCCGATTGCCCACGAAAGCAATCAGCTGGTCAGAACGTACGCGCAAGCTTCAAACAGTCAAGAGAGAGCAAAACGAAGACTTTTCATGAAAGGGAACGGCACCTTTTCAGGTGATGTCCACCTAGAATCAAGACCATTCTTCTGAGCCCACCTCGCCCCTCGTCCTAGCCGTGCTTCTGGCCTTAGTCTCAGCCCCGAGGGGGGTTCCAGTTTCGGATTCTCTGTTAGATTATGCACTCCTGGCTGCTCATCCCACCTTAGCATCGAATTCCTAAAATTGAAATTAGTGCCTCCCTTGTAATCAACCTTCCTGATGTTTCCGTACAAAATAGACTGCTCACAGGATGAAGATGTCACAACAGCAGGTTCAGAATCCAGCACATGCCAAACCTTCGCGCCTGCAATGTTCCCTTTGCCTCTCTCAAGAACATTTGCCTGCCCTGAACATTCGACTTGCCCCTGCAAAAAATCGGTAACCAAGCGTTCTTAGAAAACCAACTTTTATACACCTGCGCATTAACCCAGCCTTTGGTATGAAAAGGTTTATACCCACTATGTCAAAGATGTTCAAAATTCTATAAGAAATACAAGTTTGGATACAAGTTCACAGGGCCCAATCAGACATTTCCTATCGAAGACTCCGGCATAATTAATATTGAACAAAGACTAGTAGATTCTCTGTTGAAATGATCAATGCTGACGCAGCCTTCCGTGCGCTCTCAACCATCCATAAAACCCCCCATAAACTTTTCAGCAAAATAGCTTCTTCCTGATTCTTGGACTACAGCCTTATTCCTGAGCTAATATCAACGAGGAGCCTATTCACTTCGTTACTTACATTATCTGCCGCCCAAAGCATTTTCTCCTCTGCCATCCATTTACACCCTCGTCTTGATTGCACACCGACTGCCCTTGCATAATCAAACACTAGTACGGGTGGCAAAGGCTTCGTCGTTGACCCAAATCCTAGGGGTCCGGTTGAAGTCTCCTGAGGATCCTTGTTTTCAACCGCGGAAGAATCGTCAACTTCCGTAATGGCAACTGCAGAAGGGGACGCTGCCCTCAAGTCATTCGCGATGTCAGGTTGAACGTTTCGGAAAACAATTGACTTTCTAAAACGTTCTTCTTCCCGCCGCTTCAAGACAGCTACTCTCTGCAAGCAAGGAGGATCTGAATAATGATTTATTCAAACTCCCAACCACGAAGTAGTTGATTCAAACCAACATGCCTGAGCAAACACTGCACTCCGATCATTTCCGAAGAATGTATTATATAACCCACGTACCATTGCTTCAATTTTCATCCGCTCATCATCAGAAAGAATGAAGCTCATACTCAGATGAATTCGTCCAACTCCCTTGAGTTTCACAAATTCGTCTCGACTTCCTTTCTCGATAATAGAAGAGACTTCGATGGCTGCATTTGTTCCTCATAGTAATCGGTCAGTGGATACTTCTATCCTTTACTTCAGCAGTAATGCCGAACTGAACTTAGTTGAAAATTCTAGGATCAATTCATCAAGAAAAGACAAATATATTTGCAGATCAGAGACCACCTTGCTGAAAGGCACGAAAGAACATCACAGTTCATGCTAACAGTTACGGCAGCAAAACAAGACAAAGTAAGGAAATCTCACTAGTTTGGGTCAGGCAGCGATCCTCGGTGTCGCAAATGGTAACCACCAGCTTGTCACGCAAGTTCGTGACCAAACTGCCCAATATGACATTGAAATTCTTTATTATTAAGATATCGCAAAATAAAATATAAAATCCAGGATAGCGAGCTGAAAAAGATACCTTTCGTCACAGATACACCCCAAAGAACAAGTAAATTCTGATACGATAAAAAGGTGAATTAATGCATCACAATAAGCTCTTACAAGATAAAATTCGAGTTCCAAAAATCAATTCTTCCTTCATCTGCAGCTCGTGATTTTGTTTTGAACTGCCTTGTCCCCAACGTGACTGCATTAATAAAACACATGCACGAGTTACAAACATTCATACAAACTTGCATGAATTTAGATCCAATTGACAATAAGATGCAATCTAACGAGGTAAAGAAAGTAATATGTAAATCTACGTGAGTAGAAGAGGCATACAAGTACATGTCTGTGTGTAGGCGCGCGCAAACGCACTTATGAAAAGAGTGCATGGCCCAAACAAAAGAAAATAATAGCGAACGTGCTCAATAACACAAATCGACGCGAATTCAACTTCAGAGACATACATCTGGCAAAACCTGTTGTATTCACAACTAATACTTTAATACTAGTTGGAGTGCACGGACAACATCCGATCGAGATCTAGATCTTGATGGAACTGGAGTAGAGAAGAAATACCTTTAACAGTTAGATCCTTCAAAGACGTTCCATCTATGGGAATAAATAGATTAGCATTAGGAATGTGCAAGAATAAAAAACAGAGATCTTGAAAAGACCCACATTGAAAAAGTTTTTGCATATTTACGTTGCAAAAAGAGGAGCAAACGCATAATCTGCCATGGAATCAAAATCACTTTAAACACATCCTGCACCACCAGGTGAGTAAGTAGGCCCCAAGCATATATGAGCAGTTAAAAAGCGGCATTGTACAGATGTATGTGTCAACCGGCAACAACAAAAAGAATGCCACACCTGAGAATATCTCCGGAAGGTCTACGGCCTCCAGAACTGCAAGCAGACATAACATGCCAGAACCAGATCAACGAAGGTAATTCAAAACAGCCTTCAAAATGAATTACCCTAAATAAAATTAGTCATAATTTCTTTTCGAATAACCAGATCTCAGATTTCAAACTGTAGTCTGGCTTAAACCATTCCAACGACCAGAATGATTAGTTTCCACTATCAACTGAAATAAAATCTGCAAGAAATTTAATCTTTGGTGAAGCATAGAACAGGCCCGGGAAAAGATAAACCATTTCACAAAACTAAATTAGGAAACTCAATGTCCACGAGATCAGGCACAGTAATTCCGAGCATTACCATGCGGACTGAAACTGAAATAGACCAGAAAACACGCAGAAACCCTTACAGGAATACCAAAACAGTAAACAAGAGCAGAAATGTATTAGTAGCACTCGATGACATGTCCACCGCATACGAGTGATCAACACTAAGAATTATCTCTGGAACGAGCTTCGCAGAAGCTTGACAATTTCAAATTCATGGGCTAAATGCAAATACGATGACCCGAAACGATAATTGCAGCATAAGAAGGAATTTCACATCTTTCCACAAACCTGAAACCCGAATCGTCCCAGGCATTGTCACCAGAATGTTTAATCCCAAATTTTGATGCTCCTTCTAGAATTTGAAATACTGGATCAGGTAAGAAGACTGGTTCGACAGCGACTCGGGAAACAGTCAAACAACTGCCAGTAATGTTCACCAACCACAACTACCAGTCTGAAATAAAACCGGCTCCCGACTTCAAGCACAAGAGGTGCAATTCTCAGTCAAGTCTCTTCTCACTACCTCATGAATACCTCTTCGAGCTCTACGTCGCGTAAAACTGCAGACAGAAAGATACTCTTCCGAGTGAAATTATGATACACTTGATAGACATAAAAGTACGACAACCTTAGAAGTGACTGATTCTATAATTGATAACCCAGAACCGGTAGTTGCAGAACCTCAATCCGTGGGCAAGAAAAGGGTCGATACCGCGACTGCACCAATATAGGACATTGCATTTCCAGAATGTCGACAATCTAGGTCAGTGCGAACCCACACTAATAATTTCCAAACTCTAATGCTTCTAGATCTTATTGCTGACCGCAGTAGAGGAGGGTGAACAATTCTTTCGAAAATGCACAGAAAACGCCTGTAAAGGAGATCACAAAAGGGAGATTCGGCTGAATTCTCCAAGCCTCGCAGAATCCCCGCCAAACCAACCCTCACAGTGCAGCCGGCTTGAACTGACCGTGAGTTTCTAAACCCTAGCGAATAATAGAATCTCCGTTGCACATCACCATTCATAGCATTCTTCATGCTGTTCGGTTCCAGCCCTACTTGAAGATTGTCAGGATTAGGTTACTTTAAGACAATGGTAACTTAATCCTGACAATCTGACAATGTGAGCTGAAGTGGCTGGGAAAATTGGTTGTTGGGCGCAATGTACTCGCTCGAATGAAATTCAGAGTTGTTCAATTTGACTACAATAAAAATTAGGGATTATAATCCCAAGTAGACACTTTCCTTTCCTGTTTGAAAGCTCATGGCACCAAGTCAGGCTAGAGAAAGAAATTTAGGCTTCGGCTTCTAAGTTAATGGTTCTAAAATGGCTACTTGTGACAAACAAGTGTGGTAAAGTGGCACTAAATTGTGGAATCCACAAATCCAATATTTAGAAAAAGGAACTAATCTTAATGAAAAGAGAATGTGAAAGGAGAAACATGAGTTTATAAAATCAACATAATGTAATGAAAACAAGTAAAATGTTACAACTACTCTATTTGACTAGGGTTGGTACCTATCGTCCCGACGGGAAGAGCGGACGGTGGTGTGTTAAATTTACGTTTGTATGTTTTGTATTTTAAAACCTATAAGCTCAAATCAAATCTAAATAGAAAATCCTTCACATCAAGAGGTCAAAATCAAGAGTCATTATGTTACTACCTAATATCAAGAGTCAAGAAGAGTGCATCACGTGCCTCACCCTTCACATCAAGAGGTCAAAATCAAGAAAGAGAGGTCACATGGCTAGGAACGGCGGACATACTAACACCTTTTATATAGGTAGATTCAGAAATCCTATAAAGAACTCTTTGGTTAGCTCTTGTTTGTTAGGATTGAATAGTCATGTCCATTTGATTTAGAAACCCCATATAAGTATTTAAAGAAGAATTAACACTCCACAATTTTATAAATCTAAAATTTTAAGTGTGTAGGTTGGAAGTTTGAGTTATTCTAAAGAGAGAATTCTTGTAAGACTTTGCTAGATGTTCAAATGTAATTGACAAAATTGTACTTCAAAGAATAGTAATGACAATAATGGAGATAATTTGTGATAAAAAATATACAATGTCAAACTGTAGAATACCAAATGTATTGTTGTTGTTTTATTGTATGGATAAATTTAGATCAAGTAGTGTTGATAGATAAACTTGAAGTATTCAAATGTCAATTTAATCAACGTGGTCGGAGCAAGTAGAGTTTGCATTGCATACATGTTGCATCATTATCATGGACCTTTGTCAAGTCGACTTAAACAAGCCAAAGAGCAAAAGTTGTTGAGTGGAGTATGCTTGTGAAAATTGATTAACTTCTTTGACAGGTAATTGAACAGAGAGTTTTTCAAGAGTATAAATATAATTTGTGCAAAGTAAATTAAGTAAATAATCAAAGTAATTAATTGGCATCCTTAAAATACATTGATGAGTAGCATAAGTTGTAAATGCCTGTAGATTGGTCATACTATTGAATTGGAGATAGGATCATAGTGAGATAGGTGTCATTGATTTAATTATAGAATGATAGCAATACTAGATCTTAGGGATTAGCCTAGCTAAGTAAATTGCTTCAGGGTCTAATAAAAGAGATGTCGCATGAAAATTAATGCTAACCTTTCATATTGTATGATGATAATGATGTAGGCAAATTGTGTTGAATAAGTTTTCTTTACGAATCAAGTGATAGATCTTCCAATAAAGTATGCAACATAGTATTCATTATTTTCTTCATGTATGATATGTCAATGCAAAGCTATTGACCTAGCGCACATGCGAATCTCTTTTATTCAAAGTACAAAAACTCTTGCAAGAATCTATTGATGGATAAAGTAGTATACCCTCCAAAGTCTACAACTTTCATTACCAATATACGGTATCATTTACACAATATAATCTCTACCATCAACCATTGGATAATGTGCAATTTTTTCAAAGTTTATGTCATGGTTTTAGTTCAATTTTGTAAGGTTGGATACTAAAATTAGGCATTATATTTCCATCAAAATTAGTTCTAAGAAATAAATCAGCTCATCTCTTGGTTTTGGAGGAAGATGACATCAGCGCTTAATAGTTAATTAAGAACAATTATTGTCATTATAGTATCCAAATTAAGTTAACTCTTGTAAGTCTATGAATGGTATCCATAATGAAAAATGCATGATGTACTCGAAGATTTATAAATAAAACCGTGGTAAGATAAATTAGGATTTGTGATGGAGTTATGGAATTATCCTCGAAAAGATACGCTGGAGTTTGCTGGAGATAAGTAGAACTTCCTTACCATATCTTACGCATCATTGCACAACATAAGTAAATAGATCTTGGCATTTCTAAATATAAGTAATGAATTGCAATCATGTCAAGGCTGCTGTCTATTTCACCAAGTTACTATCTAATTGACTGGGCTATTACGGCTTCAGGTCGATATACCTTAAATTACTCGCTATTTGAAATTCCCACTTGCTTGCACATCATGGAAATATAGTAAGAGTGAATTAGACAAACTTGGAGTATAGATTCCTAAGTTTTATTTGAGAGAATACTTTATGATACTATTAACGGAATTACACTATTTAGTATCTACATGTGGCCCTTTGTTACTAAAATACGCTAAACAAATGAGTTTGTAAAAATCTTTCTTGAAACTGTTACAAACTCATTTGTAACAAGTGAACGGTTGTAACGGTTTACGGTTGGATTAGTTGGTTTCTTTCTTATCTTTAACAACCATGAGTGGAGGTTTGTTCCTCACTTGACATTTTGCCTACAGAAGATGAAATGATTCCAAAACAATGTGTAATCCTTGGCTCTTATTTTCCTTGTTGTAAATTCGTAATGTTTTAGTTTGAGATTAATTCGATTAGAACATCAACTTCTTTGTTATGTCAGTCCGTAACATAATGTCAAGTCAAGCAAAGTCCATGCTTTAATTCGAATTTACAGTTTGAAGGTGTAGTGGTGGTTCTTACTGCATGGCTACAAGACGTTAGGGTTGGCTGCGAGGATGGTTGCCGCCATTGAGGATCCTCACGACATGACGTGACAGGCATGGAGCGGTGCGATGAGCATGGCGGTGTCCAGCGACGGGGAGGGCGCAATTGCTGCTAATGTAGTGTTGTCCAACTCTCTGCAAAGCGAGTGTAGCTTGGTTATTCGTATGTCTCTCATCCATCATAACCTCCTGCATAGCCTCCATAATCTTTGCCATGGGGACCATGATGCAATTAATAATCGTTTGCAAGTGCTCTTGAGCTTCGTGAAGGCCCTTGCGCTCACAATTGAGCGAAGCCTTTTATTGCTTTCTCAGGAGTACAACGGAAGAACATGGGTCGGGCTGCTATAAGCCATTTATTGCAATGCAGACTTGCATGGCTGCTAATCTCGAAGCTTTTGGTCACTATGGTGGTGATGACAAGAACGATAGTAATGCTGAAGGATATGAATTGAACTCACACAACTTGTGCATAAGACTCCGCGCAACAATTTGTGTATGAGTTGTTATGATGGTGCGAAATCGATTATTGATCTTTGTGGGAAACTGGAACAAGAAAGGCGTTGTGATGGAGGAGCTGTGATTTTCATAGGAAAATTAAGTTCTGCGCCCAATAAATATTCTATAAATTTTAGTTAAGTTGTTGAGCTATTCGTAGCAGTGTAATGATCTGCACCGACTGAGCTTGGGTGAACAACTCAGTTTATTTAAGTTGTATGTTGAGCTATTCAAAGGGGAGATAATCTCTGAATTCAAAGATATCATATTGTTTTGAAGGCAATTCAGGACCGGCTGTCACAACGAGGAGTTTTATATGATTAATTGATTTGTGAACCTAATATTATTTGATGGATGAAGAGCCATCGGTGGTCAACCCTGGGAAGCATTGATGCCTGATGGGATGAGGCCAGAGTGGGCGGCCTTCATCCAACAGCAAATTCAGAGTATTTTCCAAGCCGCAATTTGTCATTTGATGCAAGAGATTTCAAGTAGAGCGGTAGGGGGACCACGACCGGTTGTCTCTCCCATATCCAGTAGAGGAGGAATACTAGGAGTGAGGTGTATGGAATCAAACATTGAACTTAAGGAGTCTAAGGTAGTGGAGCCGGATAAGTTTTCCGGAAAGAAAGGAAATGAGGCATAGCAATGGTTTGCGCAATTTGGTCTTGTATTTCAAGGTAAGCCGCTAACTTATAGCTCTAATGCAGATAAAGTAGTTTATGCTCTTTCGGATATGGCTGGAGCGGCGCACAATTGGGCTATGCCTATTCTTCAAGCCTTGGACGAGGAGCGTGGTCACGAATTGTTCGGCGATTACAATGCTTTCCGATCATCCGTTATTGTAGTACATGGGGATATTGATCGTAGGAGCAATGCCGAGGATTCCCTTGGAAAGCTTCGACAAACTAGGTCAGTGGCTAATTATATTTCTATCTTTAATGAATATGCGGCTCAACTTGATTGGAATGAATCCAGTTTGGTGGTTCGATTCTGTAGTGGACTTAAAAAAGAAATTCTGGATTCGGTGGCGACAACTGAGGGTCAACCACGGCGGCTACAAGAGTGGATGTTGATGACCTCACAAATCGATGAGATATTATGGGGTCGGTGTGAAAACCGTTGTTCACAGCTTGAGGCTCCAAGTTTCCGATCTCCAACAATCTTGCCACGAGATGCCGTAAGAAAATTTCAATCTAACTCAAATACCTCTGGTTTGGTGCAAATGGAGCTTGCTGCGGTGCGTGCCCCTACTACAGCCTTGGCAAAAACAGCAGCGGAACGGCAAGACTATCAACGTCAAAGGCGTTGCTGGGGTTGCGGTCAATTAGGTCACATTTGATCGCGTTGCCCCACAAATCCATCCAAGCCATTATCTATTTCAGCTATCATTGGAATGGAAGACACCTCTTTGGGGAAAGAGAAAGCCCGGGACTGAAGGAGAAGCTTCAGTATTCAGGCACCGTTCAAACCGCCGCTACCATCATTCAAAAGACACCCACGGTAGAAACAATAGGAAATGTGGACAATATAATGGAGCAACACCTTGAACCGGCTCCTCGAGAGAATTTGCAATGGGGTTCCATGTGACCGGATAATGTTGCAACAAGTCCGAGAGAGACACAAAGCGGATTTGATCCATTATATTTACGTGCCACTCTCGATCCTGGTGCACATGTGACTTTAAATGCGGAGCTCAATTCCTTCCAAGGCCTTACATTAGTGGACTCGTGGGCCACGGGAATATTTATGCATCCAAAGTTTGCTGAGGAATGTAATGCGGTGTTGCAACCAAAGGCGGTGCCACGTGAAGTTAGAGTAATTGATGGACAAATGTTTAGTTCTGGGCTTATATAATCCATGAGGCCATTGTGGAACTTGTAATTGGAAATCATCGTGAAAGACTGGTGACAGATATTACAAATACAGGAAAGTATCTATGTATTTTAGGCATTCTCTCGCTAGTCGGCCACGATCCAACCATTGGGTGGTCCCAACGGAGCGTCGTATTTGATTCCCCCTATTGTCGGGCATCGTGTATTGTGAAGGAAGTACGAAAAGAAATTGAAAATAACAACGAAATGGAACATGGAAAAAATCCAAAGAAAATATGGAAAAAAAGGCCGAAGCAAGATGGAACGCCTACTAGGTCAGAGAAAAAGATTTTTTTTAAATACATAAAAGAATAGCAAAAGTAATGAAGGAAAAAATACTTAAAATAATAATCAAGGAAAGAATTTTAGGAATATTAATGAAGAAAAAATTGTTTTGAGATTAATTGCTCCAAAGCATGCATTGGTCTCTGTAGCAGCCGTTTGTCTTTCAGAAAAAGAAGCGGAAATTTATTCTTTGAAATTCCTCAGGTTGATATTCTATTATCCTCCATTCTAGAAGAATATCATGATTTAAAAGGAGCTTTCAGTGAAGTGGCATCAAACAAGTTGCCTAACCATAGTCCTTGCGACATGAAGATTGAATTTAAAGAGGGACAAGAGCCCCGTAACACTAGGTTGTGACCAATGTCTCTAGTAGAATTGGAGAAACTTCGAAGGTATTTAGAAGAAAATTAAGATAAGGGGTAGATTTGTAGATCCAAATCTCCTATTTTAGCTCCGATTGTATTTGCTCGGAAAAAAGACGATTTTAATTCGGGTTTGCGTGGATTACGAGAATCTTAATAAACTCACCGTTCAAAACCGTTATCCCCTACCCCTTATTCCATGGCTCACTGACCGGTTGGTAGGGGCTACGATTTTCACCAAATTAGACATTTGGCAAGCCTATCATTGCATTCGCACGGCTGAGGGGCATGATTTCAAAACGACTTTCAAAACACGGTATGGGTTATTTGAATATTTATTTTTGCCATTTGGGTTGACTAATGCCCCGGCTCAATTTCAATCTTTAATACAAGATATTTTTAACAATCTTCTAGACATATCAATGGTTATATATTAAGATGATATCTTAATTATTTCAAAGAATCTCGAAGAGCACCGGAAAGTGGTAAGGGATATGTTGCAAAGATTACAAGAACACGGGCTATATGCTAATGAATCCAAATGTCAATTCCATCAAAATTCCGTAGAATATTTGAGAATGATTGTCTTGGCTAAGGGGCTTGAAATGTGTCTAGACAAGGTACAGACTATAAAAGACTCGCCCAGTTTAACGTCTGTTAAGGAGATTTAATTTTTCCTTGGATTTGCAAATTTTTACCGCCGGTTCATAGATGATTATTCTGAAATAACCGTTCCTCTCATTATTTTGACTCAGAAGAATAAATTATTTGAATGGCATCTACAAGCAAATCAATCATTTATGGACCTCAAATCCAGATTTATCCAAGCACCGATTTTACTCCATCCTGACTTTGCATGGCCTTTTATTGTTGAAACAGATGCATTGGATACGACCAGAGGTGCAATTCTTTTGCAACACGGAGACGATGGTCATTTACATTCGTGTGCGTATAGGAGTTCTAAAATGTCTCCGGCCAAACAAAACTACGACATCTATGGCAAAGAACTTTTAAGCATCATTTTAGCCTTTCAGGATTGGCGTGTGTATCTAGAAGGGTCACCTCATCAAATCCGTGTAATTTTGGACCATAAAAATTTGGAGTATTTTTTTACTACGAAGCAATTAAATAGGCGACATGCCCAATGATCAAATTTTTATCCGCATTCAATTTCAACATCCATATTGGCCAGGTTCATTTAATGGGCGTGCAGATGCCCTCTCAAGAAGAGTTGATGTCATGGAAGGCCAAAATGAAGAAAATCGTCCTCTTTGGCATTTGGCAGCATGGGAAGATTGTAAACCCGTTTGGAATGATGCCCATATTTTGGAACAAATAAAACTATGCATTGACGAAGATCCCACATTACAACCAATTTTGGCATTTTTAAAAGGAGGATTAAAAATGAGTCCACGTGTCATCCGTCCTTGGTTTCAAGAATATATCCTTGTAGATGGAATTCTTCGGTTCAAAGACATGATATATGTACCAAACGATGACAAACTCCGGCGACAAATCCTGCGATTGCGGCATGACGTCCCTGCCGTGGGACATCAAGGCCGAGCCAAAACTTTAGAATTGGTAACCAGAAAATTTTGTTGGCCAACTATTTGTCATTATGTTCATCGACATGTGGATGGGTGCGATTTGTGCCAAAGGTCAAAAGCAACACATCATCCTCAATATGGCCTACTGCAACCAATTCTAGCCGCTCATGCTCCATCGAAACATGTTGCCACTGACTTCATTGTTAAACTACCCCAAAGCAAAGGGTATGAATCTATCCTAGTGGTTGTCAATAAAAACATAGTTGACACAGGGTCTTGAGCTCCTCATGAAAATCGTGTCGCAGAGTGGCATCTACAAGTTCATGAGGAGCTCAAGACTATGATTATGATTGCAGGGGAACAAGCTAAGCAAAATTATGATCTAGGGATACAACAACAACCGACCTTTCAACTAGGTGACAAAGTCCTATTGCGCCATGAGAACATTGCATCTACAGAGCCATCTCATAAATTAGCTTCTAAGTTTCTTGGACCGTTTCCCATAGTAGCTAAACTCTCAGATCTAGTTTACCGATTGAAGCTACCTAGGACAACATGTATTCACAATGTTTTTCATGTTTCTCAACTTAAAAAATACCGTGAGGATACCATTCCCGGACGTCGCTGTATACCACCTCCACCAATTATTACCCCTACTGGAGATGTAGAGTGGGAGGTGCACAAGGTCATTGATTTATGTTTATTTGGTCGCTGGAAAAAACTCCAGTGTTTGGTTTCATGGGAAGGCTATGGCCCCGAAGAGAATTCTTGAAAGCCGGCCAAGAATCTCGAAAACGCACCAGAGGCTATTGCGGATTTCCATAAACTTCATCTAATGGCGTAGGGGCCCCGACCTAGAAGGGGGGTAATGTTACAAACTCATTTGTAACAAGTGAACAATTGTAACGGTTAACGGTTGGGTTAGTTGGTTTGTTTCTTGTCTTTAAAGACCATGAGAGGAGGTTTGTTCCTCACTTGACATTTTGCCTAATGAAGATGAAATGATTCCAAAACAATGTGTAATCCTTAGCACTTATTTTCCTTGTTGTAAATTCGTAATGTTTTATTTTGGGATTAATTCGATTAGAGCATCGACTTCTTCGTTAAGTCGGTCCGGAATACAAACCAACTTTATGAAGTATCTTGGGTTGGATAAACAATCTTAATGTTTTATACTATATTTTTGGCGTCGTTGGTGGAGATTTGGTTCCGGTGTAGCAATAGCCAATGATGTAGGTGCTATTACAAAAAAATTTATTTCTTTAAATAGGTTCATAAAATTGCATTCTACGGGCTGGGTTATCAATTTCACCAAAGATACTTGAAGTGCGGTAAAAACCTCCAAAGTAGATTTGATCAACCACTCGTTGATATTAAACAAATTATAATAAATATAATTTGGAATGAAAGAAAGGTATTTAATGAAATAATTGTCAAAAATGACACTACATATCTTGAATTTCAATTACATTTTTTATTTGCGCAACAAGGTAGATTAAATATCAATCGCAACCTTCAATATCAAAAGTTGGATGGGTATAGAATGGATTTAAATTTGATACACATACTTTCATTCACTATCATGGTAAACATCATTTCCAATTGAAAGGATACTGATCTTTTTTCTTTGATGTGGATCCCATTCCATTAAATGATTTGAAGACTTATTTATTTGATTTATGGAACCTTTAAGAGAGACACTTAGGAAATCAAGGACTCGCATGGAAAGGTTGCCTATTCTTTGTAGAGATGAAAAATGGAATGAAATTATATTAACAGAATCATTAGAGAAAGAGAAAGAAAAAATACAGTCGGAAATATGAGGATTCAAGATTAAAAAGAGCAACGGTAGAAGAGATTCTAAGGGGATATCTCAGTCCTAATGAACATCTTGTAGAGTATTTAAATCCAATTCGTAGATCAGATGATTTCACTTGACTTATTTGTGGCTTCATCGTCTACTTGCAAATGTATCAATGACATGGCTGTGAATTGAATGATGATGATGATCTTGAAGTCCTAGGAAACACCATAATCAATCAATTATGTTGTGAACTAGCTAGATATCAAGATGTTACACCAAACAAAATGGAAATACTTAACAAATGTGAATGGCAAATAAGCCAATAGATAGGATTGGCAAGTGTATGGTTAAATGAAGATGAAATGAGCAGGATATTAACAACGTGCATGTACCTTAGGAATATATTTGATGAAATAGAATAGATGAAATTATCTGAAGAATCTCTTTATTTATGTTTGACTTCAAAAAACTCAATCAAAAACTTTTTTTGACGTATCATTGGAGAAATATATTTGAGAAAGTTCCTTAAGGACTACCAACTTGTCTACCTCAGGCATCATCTTATTGATTGGACTCTTTAAGACTTTATCCATACTTTAGGCCTTTATCATCAATTGAACCAAAATGAAGTCAAATTCTTACAAAAATTAGAGGCTAAAATTAATTAGCTATTGTTAATTATTCGATACTACTATGGTGATAAAGATGTTGATGAATTGATAGAAGTTTGGGGATGTTCAAGGGATATTAGATTTGAAATTAGTACTGAACTAATTGAGCTTTTATGCAATCTACTCTTAATAATGGGATTGGATTATGATTTTTATGATTAGATTTATTTTGGTCAGTAGTAGAGGCTTGTGGATTTGAAGAAGTTTAGTCCTTATGGCATTTATTAATGTAAAAAAGAAAATAGTGCATATGGAAATTCCAGAATAAAGCCATTGACAAACGCCAATGGAAGTGGGTTAAAGAGAAAGAAAGACCACTGGGATCTATAAAAGCGGGTGATAATAATCCAATATATAATACAATCCCTTCCTCTAGTCCTTTGGATGTTGAACTCTTTGGATTTACTTTTGGGTATCTATTACTGAATCAATATGAAAAGACAAATATGGAAAGTTATTGAATTTACCTAAAATAGTTGATGATTATAGGCCAAATATAGTTTTATCTACAAACGAGCAATTTAGAGAAACTGTAGAGATTGGAAGAAAAAGGTTTTTTATTATACTTGTGAAAATGAACCAAGGAGTCTTTGGAAATCTAAACTAAATTCACCTATAGATAAGAAAGAAAGGACCAAAGGCCTAAAATAACTTTTGAGGTGAAAATAAAGGACGAGTTCTTAAGAAGACCTTCAGATAATTTGATAATTAAATATTTAGATTTTCAAACTCCTGTAATTGTGGATCTTAATGAATCCATTATATCAAGTAGTTTCATTAAACTAAATATAAAATTAATAATTAAAAAGATTCTTCATGTTTCCAATCACTTATTAGTATTAAACACAAAAATCTAGAAGTATTGTACACAATAGATTCTCATTTACCCTTATCAATCTTTTTGTAACAATAAAATAAAATTAGAACAAAAATGAATTTTGAAGGAATCAGCCTGAAGTGATTCAAAGAAATTTAAGAAAAATGAAGGCAAGGAGAGTTTGGTGAAAAACATTTACATCTACACTTGAAAAAACACCCATCCTTCCTTTACCTAGGAGACCATCATTTCTATTGTTAGCCATAGAAACACCAGTTCATCTTGCTAATATGACAACCTCACAACAGATCTTGAACATAGCAACTTTTCATATTTTTAATGAAATCCCTTGATATAATCCTAATTTTCATCTGGATTGATTTTGTGTAGTTGCAAACACAAATCAACTTCCTGAAATTCATATTTATCTACTTTTCCTAGTACATTGTTGAATGATGTTCATCGATGGTGTGTCTAGATTGAACCTCTTGCTAATTTAAAAGCACTTAAAAGTGCTTTTCTTTCCCGCTTTCGTCCAAGATCCTTTACACCTAGATTGATTGTTTGCTTTATCACTATACGGATGGGCTTTAATGAAGGAATTAAGAACGTATTATTCGAGATTTAATACTCTTCTAGAATATGGGTAGATCATGTCGAGCCACCAAGGGCACGAATTCAATCAATCTAAGCACCTAGATGTGCAATTTTGGATGACCAATGAGTTCAAGGTTGAGACCCGAGCATGAGCGTTGGACAATCCCATACAACAAAAATTATCTATAGAAACTTTGGTGGCCACTAGTGCGAGGAGGTGACTGATTCTTCAGGTTTTTGACACTGCAATCACCCTACGCCAGAAGATAACAACATCATGGCGGTCCAATACTGAAGATACGATAACACTCCCATTGGATGCGCTGAGGTCTTTAAGAAGGAGGAGGAGACGATAACATTGCATTTTGCAAAGGGGAGTGTGAAAGTAACGTCCACCAAAGAGGTCGCCATGACGACATTCATAAACTGCATGAACCACATCATTGTAGATTGGATAAAAGATCTTGAGTGTGCGATTGTCGTCGTGTTAATGGATGAATCCGCGTGGAATAGTACGTGCAAAAAATTGAAGCTTCAATGAGGGCACTATTTAATGATGAACAAGAGCTATCTCTAGTCCTAGATAAGAAGCACCACCAAGAGGAAAGGGATGAGTTCTTGCCCAAAACGCGACGGCAGATGCAGCCTATAGACAACGAAGCTGCCAACAAAGTGGAGGGTGACCCTCGTTACAGCTTCCGCAATCGGCTTTTTAGACCAACAACCAGTGTTGTCGAGGATGCATTGCACGAGGCTTCTTGAGCAAGCTCCGAGACATTTGGTGATTGTTAAAGCCAGTGTTGAACCCAAAACATCAAAAATGATTGATGTCGTTTCTAAAAGAATCATTGAATTGCATAGTTTTGATAACCGTGCATTCTAGGTGGTAAAAACTTAAAGATGATGTGTGAGAAGTTATGAATGTTTGCCCATGAATCCTTTGTATGCATGAGAGGTAAAGTTTGATTGGACCAAAGTACACAATTAAATACCACAAACTTCAAAGGGACCAAATATGTAAACTCTGTTGAAAACGTGCATTACAATGATGAATGGAAGCATACTTATGTTGATTGGTGCAACATTGCATTTTGTAATTGTGGAAGTGCAATGTACGAAGCAGACCTTGCTAAAAGTGGTCTTTGTCTTATCAAATCTACGGAACACCATAACTCTACAAAATATGTCCTCTACAGTACAAGCTATAATAAACTCTTGGTTGTTCACAGTTGCAACTTGCAAGTCATTCTCTAAACCCCTTTTGACGTTCACATCGTGTCTCCTATGACCTCCGCTCCACTCATAGTGTTGTCATCATCTTCCTCCAAGCGTTCCGGGCTACTCCCTCTACTTTTGCTAAGGTGCAATATTGTTGATTTTGTCGTCTTTTGGTGTAGCCTGTCTTTGAATCGGGCCTTCATTGCAAATGTCGCTTCTTATCCTTTGACGCACCTACCTTGCTATGCTTTGCTAATGTTTTACAGGCTTGCGCCAGCATTGTATAAAGCAATTGTGTCCTCTGTTGTCCATTCGCGTTAAGGGTGCCAAACCAATTCATCAACGGGCCCATATTTATCTCCTATGATGAGCATGAAAACAACACACGATCCACACTACAAATCCCTTGCCGCATAGCGGAGCAATGGTGCGGAGGTTTCTGTGTTAGTTAAAAGCCCGCATTATTGCGTCTACTGAATTCCACTCCTTGACAAAGAGTCCTGCTCTACTATCAACAACAAGTGAGGGTCGAGGCATGTTTTCAACGGCTCCTCCCACCTTGCACGTGGAGGTCCTGCATCTTAGCTGAAAAGCTCCAAGCGGTGCAACAACGGATGATTGTCATTGCTAGACTCAGCAGCCACTTGGTATCATGTTTTTGAAGAGGTTAAACTTTCCACCCGCCTTGTGTATGTGCAATCTCCACTACACGATGGAAGCGACTTTTGCTCCTTGGAACTGTTTGGGGTGTAAAAACTTCAATTGGAGATGTTGCCGTGACAAATGCGGCGGAAGTTTGCAATGGAATGATGCCATCTTCATCACAACACTACATCTTTCCTTCCGTGGGCAAGGCCGGTGGCATCAATCATGTCACCTTGTTGTCTTTGGCTTCAACTTCTCCTCTCTCCATGTCGTTAGGCACCGCAACAAGCACCGATGTAGCGTTGAATTGCCACTAGTTGCGCAAGTGCTAGTCCAATAGTTCATAGTTGTCATCCTTGGCATTGAAGGGGCTCCAATCACCGTTGTCCTCTTACAGAGGTCTGCCATAAGCAAGTGCATCATCCAACCCGGCTCCATTCTCTTCATCAATTGAATCGCCATCACCATCCGATTGGAACGGGGTTGGATGATGCACTTGCTCCATCCCAGGCCTCCGAATTATTGTTTATTCTATACCACTCTACCTCTACGTTGTCCTTGAGCCGAAGCCTATCCCTCTTCAACTTGGAGTTTGAGTACACGAATACGAGGTCCTCCGCTTGAGCAGCATACAATCAATTCCTACTCCTATAGTGCACAATAGAGTAGTGGTTCTAATTACCCTTGAACAAGGAGGATGACACCACGTGCTCCAATACACAATGAGCTGGTTCGGTAAATGATTTCCACGGTAGCCTAGTTAGTCCTCAGAGACATGTGGGACATCCTCTAGGATATTTACATCCCATCCGGCATTGTACGGATCAACCTTGTATTGGTACGCATGGAACTCGCAAAGCATTTCATTGAGCACATCAATGTTGTCGGCCGCATAACTCTCAAATTCTCTATGCATTGGGGTCGTCATACACTACGGTCTATCTCCTCGCCAAATTTGAGATTGCTATTCAACGAACACAAGCAAGTACAACCAATACAAACTATACAAATTTGAAATCCTCAAAATGCTGGCGGCTTTGTTGGTTTGGAGCAGATTGTGGCCATAACATGAAGGATGAGTGCACCATCATGCGTGCCATCACTTGCAAGAGACAAAATGAATCTTGTCGTTGCCTATGTTTTGGTCACGTAGAAGAGATTTTTGCTGAAAAGACACCACTCGACAACGTCAACATGTGCTGGAGATTCAAAATAGAAGCCATGCGGGAGTTTATAATTGGTCTATATTGTGCAACAAGTTTGCAATGTACAAATTAGGTACAATGATGAATAGTAGAAAATCTTTAAAGCTAAACCTAAAAACTAAGGCAAAACTAGGGAGTAAAACCTTTGATGTACGAAATTAGGAAGAAGATTTTGTTTTTGTCAAAATAAATTGTTGGATCCTCTGCACTGATAGTCTTTGTGTCTAGTATCACATAAAAAAATTCAAAAACTAAATTTAAACTCATATTTTGGGACACCCCAATAAAAATTACATTTATAACATTCTCATCAATTGGCTATCATTTAATCTATTTTAATAGTGGGATATCATAGCCAAAGAGTAGAGGGTCATGTATAGCACTTCAAAACACTAAAATGCTATCTATTAGTTCACATAATGAGTACAAACATGTTATTCTCAAATTGGGACATTATAAACATTTTATGTTTGTACTTATTTTAAGGGTTTTTTTTGTGAAATCAATATTTTGATTCTTAATCTTCAATAAATGTAGGACTACACCTACTAACTTTTTCTTTCAAAAATTAGATAATCTAGTCTAAAATCGAGTCCAAACTTATACCATACCCTACATTGTGCTTGGGATTAGAAATCGTACAAGTGTAGTGTGCAATCACCGTTCTTATTCCTCGCATCGCACTCGTTGTGGAACATCTTCTCGTTAATAACGTATGGGTTCAAGAAAGCCCTATTGTAGTAAGGTCGGCGCCTAGCTGGGACCATCATATCTCTAAACGCTCCTCTACCTAGTTTGCAACAGAGGGGTGCACAACACCGGTTCGTTTTGAAGTGACCGCACGTGCTTCTCAAGATTTGTCATGATGACGTGCACCTTGGCCATGCAAGAGCTTTTCGCGTCAAACTCCCTCAATGCGAGGTCGACTGGTTTAACTAGCTCACAAAAGTTGTTGCATGCTCCCTTGAACTGCTCGCATTGCACAAATTTCTTTGTGTTCCTTGTCTTTTCACAATGGTTGAACTTCTTCTTGCTTCCTAATGTCCTAATATACTCATGCCACTTTGCGTCAACAACTGTGAGCTTCTACTCCTTCTTGACCTTCAACAAGCGATCAATCATCATATAGTTTGTGGAAAAGTGCGTGGCACCTGGTCTAATGAGGGAGAGGTTCTTCTTGTGAAGTTGGAAGATCACCAAAGGTGTATTCCGCTTTTTTACACAGTCCACGATGGACTTTGCTTCGCTCACAATTTTCTTAGCCTAGGCCTGCTTTCTCTAATCACGTGTAAATAGGTTCATAATATGGGCCCGACACCCTTGGAAATATGTGTGGAGGTACTTCACTTGCACCTTCTTGACCGCCTTTTTCATCACCGTAGTGTTGTCGGTGGAGATTTGTACGACGTTGATAGGATCCACAACCTCCATGTACTTTGTCATGATGTTGGCTACATACTTCTGGTCCTTAAATTCCCAGAGGTGTCTACAAATGCAAAGAACTCCTCTCTAGCAAGGCACACTTGCATGATATTCATCAACGACCGATTGGTCACGGAGCTTTATCCATCAGTAAAAATGATGCAACCAAAATTCTGGATAAAAGGACCCCATCTTCAACTTCATGTCAATGGAGATTTCCTTCTTCTCATCCAGTAGTCCTTTTCAGAGATCTTTGTACAACAGAGACATGTGGGAGCGACATAGGTCAACAATTTCTTAAACCGCCTCTCTAAAACATACGGATCAAGCCACGGCAAACAAATGTTCTACTTGTAGAAGAACGAGGCCTATGCATGGTCCACCTTCTTTTTCTTAGCCTTGACAAAGCAGTGTTCTAATTTGGCCTACTGTAGAAAGTGGTTCCCAACACTTGAGGATTTGCTGTAGATGGAGTCCCATTCAGAAAAGGCCGTGGTTGCTTTCTCAGATTGATTAAGAGAAGCTTCACATAAATGTATTTCAACAAAGGATGTCGTGCAAAAGCAAGTGAGATTTGATAGGGAGGCGCTGGTTTCCGGCGCTTCAAGTTGCAAAACTTCCGTTAAAAGGGCAAGTCGATGCGGCACCTTCCTTTGGCAATTGATGAATGCATGGTTGATGAGCACATTGTCAACCTATATTTTGCAAGTTGCAACACCAATAAATGTGCCGTTGGAGATAAATCCAAGGTGGCCAAATATCCTTATCGGCTTGTCCGCGAAGCAGGGTTATAAAGCTTGCAAGAAACTCTTGACTGGTCGAATTCATTGTACTATGCCTTCTACTGTGCCCTCATTTCATCAAACGCCTCAAGAGTCTCGTACGCGGTGCAAGGGTGGTAGACACGAGCTCGCAAATCAATCAAAGTACACTTTCGACCCTTCTACAACACCAGCAAGAAAAATGCAACAACACCCAAGGACGCCACCACACCCACCTCCTCAACGCAGCTTCAGACAAAGCTTCCCTAGAGGAAAACCTAACCTTCTTAAGCCAAAGGCGACCAAAGGAGTGGTCCAAAAGGACTCCACAAGCCCATTAAAAAGCACTTCCTCCTCACATTTGCAGAGAACATGTGGTATGGGATATCCCAAACCTAGCACAAGAGCCACATGCCCATGAAGTGAGGTGAGAGAAATCAATGAACACTCACGTTAGGACGACCAAGGCAACTAGGCTTACGAGGGAGCGGTTGGGAAGGGCGATTGAGCAGCAACCAAAGCGGTAGCGATTAGGCTCGGATGACAACAAGTGGGTAGAAAGGGACCCTAAAAGTTTTTTAAAAAATCCACTAAGTTACAAACGTGCAGCGGAGCTCTCGGATAGACATCTCGTCTGTTCCGTCCAAACAACCTAAGATAGGGTGATCGAGTTGGGCACTGAATAGCAAGGTTCCATTTAGAGAACGACCTTTTATTTCGGATGTAGCTGGATGGAACTAAGCATATTTCCTAGGTCACATCAGAGAGCTTCATTGGTACGGCAAGAAATCAGAGGCCTCGGACATTTTGGTGTGCGACGGTCTCATTTGTGGAGCACTGTAGCAAGTAGATTGAGCTTGTGGCACTATCGTAGATCTCTTTGGATTTGGTGGCCATGGCATTCCTCAACCGGGTGATGGCTTGTTTAGGAGCCCCAACTGAGATTTTGACAGACCGAGGGTGGGAGTTCCTTGGGGCTTTGGAAGCTTTGTGTACTAAGGCTTTGATTTTACATTGTACCACTTCTCGGGATCACGCAAAAACGAATGGTTTGGCAAAGCATGTGGTTTAGATCATTAAGTGAGGCCTATAGAAGTATGGATTACTTTAGAGTGGCCACCGTGATTGAGATCTGATGATACCATGGATCGTTACAGGGTACCAATTTAGTTGGCAGGCTTCACTGGCTGCTATTAGTTTGTATCAATTGTTGTACAAGTAATAGCTAATTTTACCGAGTTATGTTCAAAAAAGTTGGCTTTGGTTGTAGATTTGGACAATCTAGAGGTGTAGGCCTAATGTCTATAGGATCAAGCGGAGTTCTTCAAGGGGGCTATGCCAGTGGCCATAGAGAATTTATCTATTGCTCAACATTGTGACACCTTACAGTACGCTCATATTTGTAGCGGTGCCAACCGACCTCAGCTGCACCATTTTTCCATAGAGGATTGCGTTTATTTGCAGCGCAAGGTGCCCACAACATTGGATGTCAAGGCTTAGGGCACCATTTTTCACATAAAGGATGTGTTGCCTAGTGGTATCTTGTTGCTGAAAGACAAAGATGGCCAAGAGTGTTAGGAGCACTCTATGACTTGTGCTCCCTGCCATTTATGCATTGATGGCTCTGTTCATTTTTTTAGTCGTTTTACTAGGGGGCCTTCCGTGTTTTATGTGGTGAAAAGAAAGGCGCGGCTATCATGTTGTTTTTTGACCATTGCCACCGTGGTTGGCATATGGCTTCTTTGACGTCGCCTCTTTCTACTTTACCGTTCGGAGATTGGACTTGTCTATGTTGTAGCAGGTCTTTGAGCCACGTTTCACCCAATGAAATGGCTTGAACTCAAAGCAGACTTATCACTATGTAGTGCGCTGCCATCTGGTTAGAGTTCCTGGATTTGATTCAGTAATAAGCTATGTGGAGATTGACCAAAGGATTGGCAACAAATTTCCAAAGGCGACTAAAGGTGGGGCTCACATTGCACCCCGCCTACCCGCACTTAGTTATTTTTCCATACACTTATTGATTCAACGACGACGACATCTTCGACTAGATGCCTACAATTGTTGCAGCGACATTATTGTGGCATTTAGTCTTGATAGTTTTGTTTGGTACTAGCTGGTTAGAGGGGCTCTTTATTATCTATGGAGGGCTGTTTATTATCTAAGGGGAGCACTTGAGCGTGTGCTTAGTATAGTTGTGTTTGGCTATGTTTTTTGTTTATTTTATGTTGGTTGTGATTCTCAATCTGTTGTGTATAAAAATCTTCCTTTATACAACAGTTGTTACGGGGTGTAATGTCGAGGACCGCACCACATTGCATAGTGTAAGCGTAGATTTGATACTGGTAGTCTACATTTGTTGGTGATGTACGTCCACCACTCCACATGGCTCCAACAAATGTATTTCGTCCATTAGGATTTTGCGTGTGTGCGTATAACAACACGTTCGCACTTGACTTGACGACTTTGTCAAATCAAGCTTGAAAAGTGTATTTTGAGAGTCATTAGTGAGTTACCTTTGCTTATAAGTTGTTGGTTAATTATTAGTAAAAGCTCCGCATTCTCTAGTTCCACTCGCACTCGTTGATTCTTCCTTAGTGGAGTACGAGACGCTTGGCTACTTGAGTGAATTTTGACTTAGTTCTTGAGGGTGTACTTAGCATAGTTGGATTTGTCTATATTTTTTATATATTTGATGTTGGTTGTGATTTTGATCTATTGTCTTTAGCAATCTTTGTTTACATGTGTGGAAATCCGTTTCCACATGGTGCCGGAAGTTAACCTAAAAATCCGGCAAAAACAAAAAAATTAGTTAAGTAGTTACAATAGTTCGTACTATAATACAACCTATAGTCACCTTGTAAGAATAACGACGGATAGGCCCGACTGCAAACCCTAAATGAGCCTAAAGCTACTAAATGCAGAATCGGAGTAGTTACCAAAATTCAGGGACAAACTGTCATCGGGAACCGTTATCCGGAGCTGTCACCATCAACTGTCATCATGAGCCGTTCAAACAGCCAGACTACAAAAAGCCCTAGCTCGCGAGGAAACTCTTTCTTTCCGTTTTTTCTTTGCGTACTGAGGTTCCGCTCCAGCGCGCGCCCTCCCTCTCTCTTTCTTTTTTTGCTCACTCTTGCGGTTCTCTAACCGCTAACCGTTAGGGTTTGGAGTTTAGACGGTTAGAACGGACGTGCGTTTGTTAGGGAGAGTTTTAGTGAGGTTGGTGCGTGCAAGGACAATGGTGAGAGATTGTGAGGAAGTAGAAAGGACCCATGAAGACGGTCCCTATGGCAAAGAAGAAGCGGACGGACAGAGATGGCCGCGGACGAAGAGACGAAGAGCCAGCCGCTGCGCTCCCTCCTATGACTCGAGTCATTCCGGACATCCCAGAAGACCTAGACAAGTACAACCTCCTGAAGGAGAGTCTGAAGACGATGGGGTGTGCAGGCCTGCTCGAGGTAGCCTGGGATATCCGGGAGGAAGTTTATATCAAGGAGCTTGTAGGCACCCCGGACCCCAACTACGAAGGGTTGCTGCGAGCCCATCCGTAGCTCTGGTGAGTTCCGGAATGGTCCTAGGCGTACGACTTCCGAGCCGGCCGCACCAAGGTGGTGGAACGGCCGGACGAATTCTTGGCGAGGGAGTTCGACGGACAATCCGACTCGAAGGACGGCTACAACATGCAAGACCTTTTGCATCGGGATGCCCAACTCGTGCTAGGGTCTTTAAACCCTATTTTCCATCCGGAGAAGCCAAAGCGGGTGGTGGTGAACTGGGCCTGTACTTTCCTTAGAGCTCTCCGGGGAAAGATTGTCGTAGACTGGGGGACGCTGATGGCAAAAATGATCAACCAGCTGGTCACCAACCTCCAGAAGGTGAGAAAATCGGCGACCCCTTAGCTTCCTACGTGGTGCATCTCTACTGCCACCACCAACAGCTCACGCCAGCAGAGGTGAGGCTATATGACGAAGTACTCAACTTCCAAAAGTATGGAGGGGAAGAGTCGGAGGAAGAATCTGGAGGGAAGGAGCCCGTGCCAGAAGCGACAACCGCCGATACTCCGGAAGGCAGGAGGGCTCAGAAGAGACCTCGAGGGAAGGAGCCAGTGACGGAGAGTCCGGTCATACGCAGCTCCTCCGCATGGTCCGGAGAAGACGAATCCGGACCATCAGCTGAAACCAGCCGGAAGAAGAGGAAGATTGACCGGGAGGACTCCAAGGGTCAACTGAAGCAGATGGACGAGCTTACGCGCGAGATCGGGTGGAGAGTTGGCCTCCTTAAAGAGACCATCTACATCATCACTACCAACGTAGAGCAGATCTTCCGGAGTCTGGAAGTCGACCGGCTGGAGGATGCCATCAATAGGGTGGAGAAACTCCGGATCAAAGAGACCGACACAAAGGCTCTACTCCTTCAAATCTCCACCATGTACAAGGCCACCACGGAGATAGAGAAGAAGATAAAGAACTACCTTCAAGAGGCAGCTCTGGCTGTGATGGCCCGGAAACAAGCGGAAGAAAAGGCCAATGCCTTTGCAGCTGCCCTGACGGAGGTCCAGAAAGCCCTGAAATTTCCGATGGACGTGATCAACCGGAGCCGACTCTTTACCGAACTGGTGGAGAAGAAGGAGAAGGTCACCAGGGCCAACATCATCTATTTTCTCATGGACCAAGCGGAGAAGATGGACCATAGTGGGAGCATATGAAGTTACTGGTCGACAACATCACCTAGGTGCTTTCAGAGGACCCAACAATTCTGTACCGGGAGGCGCCACGACCCCGGGACGAACCACCGACCACGGCCACTCCGGAACCACCACAGCCCAAGACAACTCCAGCTCCGGGTACCTCAGCGAATCCGGAGTCCTTGGACACTCATCACCTCGGATGCCGACGGAGGGAATCGTACCTCCCAACCCGAGTACAAGTGAGATCCTGAAGAATCTTCCGGATTTGCTGTCGCCACCCAACATGTTGTCAGGATCGGCGCATGGAGGTGATTATATAGATGGTATTTGGGTAGAAACCATCTAGAGAGTTGTGGAGTTACCGGAGAGCCCAAGACTTAGCGCTAATGAGAGATTAGGGTTAGGTTTAGTGCCGCGTGGCGGCCATGGCAACGGTGGTGTCTTTCAACACTTCATGACCTCCACGTGTGGTTGAGGGAGACTCATCTTTCTCAAGTTGAGTCTCAACGTGATGAGGTGAGGGTGTGTGTGTGTTGCACATCGTTAGCCTTATCCATATCATGTTTTCACTCTTGAAGAGTAGCATGGACTCGACTTATTGTGATTTGTGAGTGATTATCACTTTTTTGTTATTTGAGAAAGATCATGTTGTGGAAATGGGTGTAACCGCAACCTTATCGCACATCTAGATTTCAAATGGGATTCATGCCTGAGGAGAGCGGTCTCAAGTTGCTTACAAAGGCAACTTCAACATTGACTCGTTGAAGGAGTTCGGGGAGAAGTTTGTGGTGCGGCCACTGCCAGAAGTTGGAGCCGGAGTATAACAAGCTTGTTGAGCTTCTCGAGGACGTCAAGTCGATCGTTGTGGCGAAGGTGGACGCCACCGAGCATTCTGAGCTCGGGGAGCAGTTCCAAGTGCGCAGCTTCCCGACTCTGTTGTGGTTTGTGAACGGTGAGCACAAGCCCTACTCCGGCGGTCGCAAGGCCGAGGAGATTGTTGCCTGGGTGGCGAAGAAGAGCGGTCCTGCGGTGCAGACCGTCAAGTCCGTCGCCGAGGCGAGAAGGTGTGAAGGTAGAGTCTCGGATTGCTGTGTCGTATGTGGAGAGCCTGGAGGATGCGGACGCCAAGGCGATCACTGCCGCAACCGAGAAGGAGGATAGCGTCACATTCTACGTGACCGACGACAAGGAAGTGGCTGCGAAGTTTGGTTTGGGAGAGAAGATGTCGTTGTTCGTGTTGCTGAAGAAGAAACCCTTGTGCAGAATGCCGAAGATTCGAAGATGTAGGTGACGAGGTGGTTTGGATCAGATTCGGCACTTACAAAGCTACAGATCTATTTTGTCGACTTCCCGTATCTACATTGTTCTATCGAATAGAGGCTGTTCACCTTGGAGTCGATGCGGTTATGAGTACGATCGGGCGTAACCGGCAACCCTCCTTCCCAATTTTCAAGAGTCGCCGAGACGTGCGGTGCTTCACCAGTGGCTGGCAAGGGCGTAGGAGATTGGTGGTCGTTGACGACGACACTTTTGGTATCCTGCGCCCACTGAAGCTCATAGGAGTAAGTGCGAACACGACCTGCACCGAACTCCGCATGACGAGTGCTGGACGTGCATGACGAGTACCGAACTCACTGTACACCGAACTTCCAGTGACGAACACCGAACTCACTGCACACCGAAATTCCAGTGAGGCAGTCGGGCAACACCCATTTCGGTGCAAACTGAGAGTTTGTTAGAGTACGCTGTGGATGTGGTGTTGGAGTGGGAACTTAAGTGCCGAAGTTCCACAGAGTGTTGTCGGCATAGAATGAGAATTGCAACGCCGGAGGCACCGTGTGAAGAAAGGATTCAGGGAGGTCAACTTTGACGCATATTTCTGGACCCGGCATGCGTTCCTCACGGCGTCGAGGCAGTCAGCTCGAGGACGGAGTTGCGAAGGGTGCCTCCCAAAGTTGTCCAATCCCTGCATGTGCCACAATTATACTACTAGTTGTGTTGGATGAGTAGCACTTTGTATTGAATGTTACCGACACATGATCTTCTTGCTGTTGGAGCCACCTAGAGGAGCAAGTGCTCATGAAAGCTTAATCACGGATCAATGTGTTTGCGGTGTTCTTTTGTGCTTGTGGAGCATACCAGCGGTAGTTGTAGTATAAAAAGGCATCGCGACGGTTTGGAGGAGCGCGGGAAGCAGTCAGGCAAACCTATTAGCAGAAGTCAAGCACTGTGTGAAGTGTTTCAGGAGAGAAGCACGGTCGGGTGTTGAAGGATGTTGCCAATGGTGGTAGCCCTCGAAGCTGGAGAAGTGGAAGAGGGCCGGACGTCGACGAGAAGCAACGGATGTGCTGCATGCCGTGGACACTGAGGGCACAACTTGAAGGAGGATCTCCAATATTGTTGCGGCGTGGATGAACGGCCTCAAAGAGGGTTTTTCGTTCACCAAAAATTGGAGTACAAAGGATTGTGGAGGTGAGTTGCCTCTTCAATTGTGCGTGCTATTCAATGGATGTGAGTGTTCACTTCTGGTGTCTTGTGAATATTCGTGGTGCTTTTAGTGATGTGGAAGCGTTGCCAAAATTTTGTTGAAATTGTATTGTGCAATTATGTCAAAATTGTTCACTTGTCTCCATGTGGGAATGATACATGCTTGAGCACTTATTAGCTTTGTGCACATTTAGTGCAAGAGTTGCCCGTTTCTAGTGATTTTGATCACTTGGAATTTTAGGATGTTGTCCTAGAACTTAGTTAGTTCTCGAGAAAGGTTAGCCTCTTGCACGAGGCATTACAAGGCATAGATTAAACTTAGGGTTTTCTTTAGGAATAGCTAGTGGTAGCTATTCGGAGGCTCAGGACTACTCCAACAAGATAACTTATCCGGACCCGTGTTGGGAGGGGATAGTAGATTGCCTGGGGGAGTGATTTATGTGTATGATGCATCGTGTATTTGAGTTAGTGAGTGGTGAAAGTGTCGGAGAGCGGGTGCCATAGCCACCTTCTTGCTCTTTGTCATTCTTGTAAGAAGTGAAGGTGTGGGATAGTGGGTACCATTGTTGCCCACTTCTTACCCTTGCCAATTTGTTTGTGAGAGTGATTGGAAGAATTGTGGGATATTGGGTGCCATAGTCGCCTTCTTCTTGTGCTTTGCCACCTTTGGGAAGTGACTAGTAGAGGTATAGGATGGTGAGTGACATTGTCGCTTTCTTCTTGCACTTCGGTTAGGAATTTGGATTATGGGGATGTATGGCTAGACTTTGGGTTGTTCTTATCAAATTGTTGTGCACACCATTGATGTGTTGCATCACGTGAGTTAAGTGTAGCATATGATAGTGAACAAAAAGTGGAATTCTAGCATTCCCCTAATTTTGGATTAACATCCATTGTGAGCCCACTTAATACAACTACGTAAAAATAGTGGGTTGTATCGAGCATACGGGACATAGATAGTGGAGGTAGGAAGAAGGAATCAAAAGAGTCTACTGCATCCAAGGTGAGATTAGCACTGAGACACTTAGTCAGTTGATTTCTTGCCTTCAAGATTTGCAAGTTAAATCTTCACCTTCCCATGCGAGCTCTAGTAGTAGGGATTTTGAGTTATCTCCCATAGCCAAGTCGCGAACCGGGACCCAAGACTTGCGGAAGCCAGACACAAAGGAGCTAAGCGAAGAATCCGTGAAGTATTGGACTTCACTTGGTGGGGTGCGCAAAATCCGAGCGCTTCGGGCCAAGGAAGGTGTTCGAGCTCCCCTTTGTCGTGCACGAGGCCAAGTTGAAGCCATGGATCTTGTAGTTGGAGAGAAGGCCGTTGTCCTTAAGAACGTTGGGTCAAGGTACGCCGTGGAGGTGGCGGATTTCCGCCGAGGGAACCAATTGCCCACGTTCTCTTTTATCTTCACCGAGTTTGAGAGTGAAGGCTTCGTCTTTCACAGTACGTGGCAGTGGGAAGTGGATACGTGGCGAGAGCGAGCCAGCAGTGTGTGGGACACACTCACCTTGGAGCTACTCGATTGGAAAGTACCACCCACTATCTACGCTCCGGAGAAGAAGGGCACTTATCAAGCATGACGCTTCTTTGATTGAGCCAACCAATTCTCAATCTGGAGACATGGAAGGGGCCCGATTTCACTTGGAGAAACACCTTATTTGCCGTAGGCGTTCGTGAAAGACTGGTGGAAGAAGTTACCACTCAATCGAAGGAAGAGGAGGATGCGGTCCAACCGGTAGTAGAAGAACATGAGTTTGTGGTAGAATCTTTGGGACGTAGTGAAAATTCCCCACGAAGAAAGCCTTTGCAATCATATTTTGATTGGGAGGAGATGGCTTCACGATATGGAGGAGGAGAACGGGGGGTGCGACGGTTTTCGGGTGCCATGGGCACTATCGAAGCGGATGACTTCAAGAGGGAGTTCACCATGTGGTGTGAACTCGAGAAGTCTTGCAACCCCAATTTCAACCTTTACATGGTGTGCAGGGCGTTATTTGGATGTCTAGAGGGAGCTCTGTTAGCGGATTATGGAGAATTCGAGGCGGCTCAACTCACGGAGATATTGGCATGGAGGGATTTCTATGCACCGAATTACGCGGACGTATTCGGTGGAGCGCCGAGTGTGCGATCACATGTGGGAAAGGGGAAGAAGGAGGAGGGCACGAGTAGTGCCGAGGACTTGAGCCAACCGATAGAAACGGTGGCTATTCCACCTCCGGTTAATCCTACGGTCGTATTCTTCACACAGATTCGTCGAGACTATCAAGGTCAACGGGCGGATAAGATGAAGGCATTGAGGTCTTTTGCGCGAGGAGGAGATGAGTCCTTGCGGGAAGCTCATGCGAGATTGCAAAGACTGATTTCTGCTACCCACGGAGTCACGGAGCAACAAGCGGTGCAACACTGGTACATCCTAAAGAAGGAATTGAAGACCTTAGTTTGCAATGACGCATTGCGATTGGACGAGCCACCAACTTTGAGATTTGTGTTCGAGACCTCGGAGCGAATAGAGATCAATTTATTGGAGGAGAAAGCGGCCATGGGATTTCTCAAACGTGAAGAGAAGATTGCTGAGAAGATCAAGGTGGCCAAGGCTACGGTTCCCTCCTATGCCACCGACACTGAAGCATTATGCTTTAGTTGAGGCAAACCGGGGCATTTGAGGAAGGATTGTAAGGAGGGCAAGTCCTCTACCCCCAAACCGGTGGCTATTGCTCTGGTTGTGGTGCCAAGGGGCATTCCGAGGCTAAGTGTTGGAAGCTTCACCCCGAGTTGAAGCCTTCTGGAGGCAAGGGAGCCAAAGCAAGCAACAAGGAGAAGGAATCCAAGTCTTTCGGAGGAGACAAGAAAGGTTGGAAGGCCAAATTTGCGGAGTTGGAGGCCAAGATGGCAGCCATGAGCGCGAATGCTGCTTCAGTGAGTGAGAAGTCCCAAGTCACTCCTAGTTTTCATGTTGAGGGCAGGTTTAGACCCGATAATGACGAATTCGGGGACAATATGCTAAGTGGCATGGCACTTGCTATCACGGATGGCTCTCGGGAGGCTTATGCCTTTACATGGAGTCAAACACCGGTGACCAAGGAGGTTCCATATGGAGCAACTCCAACATTGGATCCTCAATATGGAAAGGACAACCGGCAAGCTAGATTGCCAGAGTCTTTTACGTTGGAGGAGATGGTGCCGACATCTTCCATGGTGCCTCCAACGCATCGGGGGGTGCCAACAACTCGTCCTACCGTTGGGATTGTAGAGCCATCAACTATGGTGGTGAGAGAAGCGATAAACGTGGTTTGTGAGGCTTCACTATTTTATGCTAAATTGATGTCACAAGAGGGCTTCAGTACGGCAGCGATCTTCAAGATGGCGGCTCAAATGTGTGAGTCGGGTGACTCCACGGGCATCAATGTGTTGAAGACAGAAGTGGTTGGAGGAGAGGTGGATCAGAGTCAAGATGACAACGTGGAGGGGCTGCTTTCAACAACCATGCATGTCAAGACCATGGCCGCCAGACCTGCAATCGAGAGGTCATCCATTACACCTGGTGTGGTGGTGGTTGACAACTCCCAGGGGATTTTCCAACTTGTTGGGCCGAAGGAGAGGGTATTTGTGCCTCGACGAGTGCTTTTGGATTCAGAAGCTCAACCATTGATCCTGGGAGCATCTGCCCGTGAGGGGTTGGATTTGACTGGGGACACTTTGGAGAAGTGTCCATGGACAATTAGCACTTCCATGGGGGGTACGGAGCATGCTACGGGCATCACGAAGGCGGAGTTGATTTTACGACTCAACGAAGTTGATGTCAAGGATGCAAGCTTTATGAAGGTGAAAGCTATAGTAACGGAGGCCAAGTCATACGATGTCTTGGTGGGCTCGGCGGTGCTATATCCCATGGAGTTCACCTTAGATTTCTGGGAGGAAACCGCAAATTATAGACCAGGATGGCAAGCAGGAGATGGTCGGAAGGCCCAGCTGCCAGCTCGTTTTATTCGAGTTCTCACTGGCAATCTTGCAAATGTGTTTGCCTTCTCAGGAGGTATGGATGTGAGACCATCATGGTTTCACAAGGGTTGTGATACTTTCTCGATAGATACTCCTACACTTCACGAGATGGACGCCCATGTGGGTGACATAAGTGGTGGAGACATAGAGACTTATCAACCAGGCATCGAAGTAGCGTGGAGGACCACGACTCAGCTTCAGAAGGATGATGAACAAGTCATTGCAGATGCTTGGCAGCATTCTATACTCTGACAAGCGGAAGATGATTCTAGAGGGGACCAAGACTTTGGCCCACCTCTAGACACTTCCACCATTCATTGGAAAGCACCAGAGGAGGGTATTGTGTTGTTGGAGTTATTTGGAGGGATTGGAAGTGGTTTGGGGGCAATGCTGCAAGTAGGGATCAAGGTCAAATGCTACATCTATGTAGATGTTGATGAGGCAGTAAGGCACGTGGCTAAGCGGTATTGACGGCGATTGAGGACTCAATTCCTAGACTTGTTGGCCACTAGTGCCATAAACAGATCATTTTCTACTCTTGTTGGTGATATTGCTTTGCTTTCAGCAGAGGATATTCACCGTGTTGGCCATGTGGACCTTGTCATTGCGGGATGGCCATGTCAAGGATTATCAATGGCTGGACATCAAAACGGGTTGAAAGACACTCGTTCTTCGCGGTTTCATAATATGATCCGCGTAATCCGTTTGCTTCAATCCTCTCAGAAGCGACCACCAGGTTACATTGTGGAAAATGTACCAGTGGTGAGTAGCTCGAGGTCGAGGACATTGGAGGGCATGCACCGCATACACCAGACTCTGGGTATGCCCATGTTGTTGGATGCGGCTGCGGTGGGATGGCGAGCACATCGCCCGCCATTGTGGTGGACGAATTTAGCACCTTGTGAGCCGCAAAAATGGCTCACGGTGACGAATGGACTACGCATCATGCGTGTTAAGGTTAACAAGTGGTAGAAATGGGTTATCCCATTGGATTAGCTCATGGTTTTTTATCAAAATGGCCAAGAGGCCTTTCCTTGCACTAATTTTTAAAATAGGAGCCACATTATGGCAACCAAGAATTTTATGAAGTTAACCAAAAAATAATTAGAAAGGAAAAAAAATAAAGAAAAAGTTAGGAAAAAAAAAAAAAAAAAACAATAGAAATGAATTAGAAATGGAAGTAGTGGAGAAGAATTTACCTCCACCCAAGTCGGGAACCGCGAAGAAGCCACGGTAATTTAACCGTGGAAAAAATGGGAGAAGAAGAAGAAGAATGATGGTGAGGAGAAAGAAAAAAGAATGAGGCTTTAAAAGCCATTAAAAAAATAGTCAAAAGGGGCCCAAAAGACTTGGGCAAAACCCTCACCAATCACTAAGTAAATTAGGCATAACCTCACTCAAGGGGAATTCAAGCTAGGTAGAGTAGTTAGATTTAGCATCCTTGAATTAGCTAAATAGTTCACTTATTGGTGATCATGCGCACCCCATGTGGCATGAGGTTAAAGTATGAGATTTATATATTCTTTGGTTAGTGGAACACCCACTTTTGTTAATGCAAGGGTGGCACGGAATTAAGTAGTTATAGGTTAATGGTTTTTTATGAAGAAGGTCATTTATGGAGGAAGGAAAAGGCGGCAGGGAACGACCTTGGGAACACAAGGGGAGCAAAGAGCTTGGGGGTTACCCCCTGGAGAGAGTCTCATTCATGTGTGTGACTGTGGGAGAAGAGTGTGGGCATATAGGAGCGTGGACTAGAGAGGAGTTGGAAGCCCCGGCTGTGAATAAAATTTATTTTCGTAGATAGTAGCGAATTCGAGAGAAATTAGGTTACACATCACAAAGAGCAGGAGACGAGCATCAAGAAGAAGACGAGCATCAAGAAGAAGACGAGCATCACGAAGAGCAGCAGACGAGTTTCACAAAGAGTAGAAGGCGATCACGACCGAGAGGAGGACGAGCATCAAGAAGAAGACGAGCATCACGAAGAGCAGCAGACGAGCATCACGAAGAGCAGAAGGCGATCACGACCGAGAGGAGGACGAGCATCAAGAAGAAGACGAGCATCACAAAGAGCAGCAGACGAGCATTACGAAGAGTAGAAGGCGATCACGACCGAGAGGAGGAGGAGCATCAAGAAGAAGACAAGCATCACGAAGAGCAGCAGATGAGCATCACGAAGAGCAGCAGACGAGCATCACGAAGAGCAGCAGAGGAGCATCAAGAAGAAGACGAGCATCACGAAGAACAACAGACAAGTATCACGAAGAGCAGAAGGCGATCACGACCGAGAGGAGGAGGAGCATCAAGAAGAAGACAAGCATCACGAAGAGCAGCAGATGAGCATCACGAAGAGCAGCAGACGAGCATCACGAAGAGCAGCAGAGGAGCATCAAGAAGAAGACGAGCATCACGAAGAACAACAGACAAGTATCACGAAGAGCAGAAGGCGATCACGACCGAGAGGAGGACGAGCATCAAGAAGAAGACGAGCATCACGAAGAGCAGAAGGCGATCACGACCGAGAGGAGGGCGAGCATCAAGAAGAAGACGAGCATCACGAAGAGCAGCAGATGAGCATCACGAAGAGCAGAAGGCGATCACGACCAAGAGGAGGACGAGCATCAAGAAGAAGACGAGCATCACGAAGAGCAGCATACAAGCATCACGAAGAGCAGAAGGTGATCACGACCGAGAGAAACACGAGCATCACGAAGAGCAGCAGACGAGCGTCACGAAGAGCAGAAGGCGATCACGACACACCAAGGGCAGAGGGTGAATTGAGCGGAATCAGGTAGCCTCCTTCCTCTCCCAAATTGATTCATTATCCTCTTGATTGCATGTGGAGAAGGAACCCTAATTTTTTCTAGTTACAACATTCGCGCGGAAGCGCTGCCCAATTTTCAATAGAATTAGGGTTATCTATCAACCTAACAAAACAACCGGTTTTAATATAAAATAGTAAGTAAACGCAGCTGGAGGTGCATGTATGGTATGATGTTCGAGTAGGACTCCTTGTATGAATGTATATGACATCCACGTGATGTATGGTGCATGGTTTTGAATAAACGTATAAGTTGAGTGGTGCAGTGCTGATCGCTGGGCTGTGACTCTGAGGGTAATCCGAATGGGTAATTGAACATTGCCATTGCGTTAAGCACAAAAATAAAATTAAGAGTAGAGAAAGAAAACATCAAAAACGAAGTCATAACCAAGGAATTAATGGGGATGTAAATTCTGGATAAAAATAGGAAGCCTGTCCACTACGAGCTGCTGTCAGGGTCGTGTCTTGGTCTCGAATTGGTATTTGAGGGTCTAATCAAGTTTATTAGGCCGAGCTGAATCCATCTAAGCTTTAAAATGTTGGAAACGGAGTCCTAGGGCAAAACTTATGTGTGCTTGAAGTTCGGAACCGACTTAAGGCTGAATTCAGTCATCACCACCCATTGGTCCACCAAAATCTCAAGTAACCACAATCTAACCACTATGACCTGAATGTGACATGTATGGTTAGTTCCAATGGTGATTGCACGCGGGGTTGTA
This sequence comes from Bryoerythrophyllum caledonicum, assembly GCA_963971425.1. Classification (NCBI taxonomy): domain Eukaryota; kingdom Viridiplantae; phylum Streptophyta; class Bryopsida; order Pottiales; family Pottiaceae; genus Bryoerythrophyllum; species Bryoerythrophyllum caledonicum. The sequence goes on along the minus strand of OZ020514.1, from coordinate 48,669,151 downwards.
TCCCGGTTTTAGGATCTTGTGTTCAAGATAGGCCACCCGCTAGGGGCGGTTTATTTGGCTCACACCTCAAGAGTTGTTACAGTCCATTGCGGGTCGAATTAAACGGCCGGATGTCTATGTGAGTGATATTTTGGATCCTCACAGGGCACCACGGGGCGTTTACCATGACGACCAAGCACCTTTGGCGATCGTTAACCGCAAAGGAGAACCACATAGGGCATTGCCCACGTTGGTTAATTTTGCTCGGTCGTATGCCTTTAAGGATAACGGCCCGGGTCTTGTTTGGGATTCCCTGTCTCAAGAGATGGTGGAGCCCAATGCAGATGAACGGGAGAGAGCCATGGGATTTCCCACGGGCACTACCGATGCGCCCGGGATCTCGGAGCAACATCGGCGATTTTTACTTGGGCAAGCGATGGACTTAAAGTGCTTGACGTGGATCATTTCGTTGCTAGTGGCAGAACAGAGGCGAGTGACTTCTAGTTTAACCGGTTTTGCCTTTAGTCTTGAAGATCTTGGAGTATTGAAGGGGCATGAAATACATATCAACTTGACGGACAAAGCACCAATATACCGGAAGCCGTACAAGTATAGCAACATTGAACGGAGGATGATACGCGCTCGTACGGAGGAGTTGGTGGCTGCAGGGCTAGTGGAGTTGGCTCCACCGGATTGTGAGTACGCATCGGCGACGGTTATGCCATCCAAGAAAGATATCTACGGTAATTGGACCAAGAAGAGGATGTGCATGGACTATAGGAGGATTAACAAATTCATCAAGTCGGATCGTTATGCTATGCCAATGCCGGAGGAGAACTTTGAGGCTATTGGTCATGCCAAGGTGTATAGTATGTTGGACTTGCGCTCTGGATACCACCAGATTGGATTGAGAGAGGAAGACAAAGAGAAGACCGCGTTCTGGGGCATTGACAAAGATGGGAAGGACCGGTTGTCCCAATGGAAGTTCTTACCATTTGGATTGAAGAATGCGCCTGCCGAATTCCAGAGGCTTATGGACCGAATATTCTCGGGCTTAGATTTCGTGAGATGCTACATTGACGACATTGTTGTCTTTAGCACGAATCGAAGGCAACATAGGCTACACTTGATGGAAGTGTTTGCTAGATTGAGGCTCCACGGTTTGAAGTTGCACCATGGTGAATGCAAATTCTACTTCGACCGCATCGAGTACTTAGGCCACATGATATATCCAAGTGGATTGGGTGTAGTAGCTAGCAAAATTGAAGTAGTGATGTCTATTCCTAGACCAAGGGATATTAGTAGGCTACGTGCATTCTTGGGGTTGTGTAATTACTATAGAAAGTTTGTGAAGACTTTCAGTGCTATTGCCAAGCCATTAACCATGTTGACAAGGAATGATCAACCTTGCATATGGGTAGATGAGCAAGAAGCAGCCTTTCAAGAGTTGAAGGACGGCTTGGCATCGGCACATATACTTCGAAGGCCAATAGCCGGAAGGACGTACCAGCTACACACCGATTGGAGTGCATTGGAAATTGGCGCGGTGTTGACGCAAATGGATGACGACGGGAAAGAGTTTGTCATTGCGTACGCCAGCCGGTCCAACAATAATGCGGAGGCCCAATATAGCCGATATGAAGGGGAGTGTTTGGCTGCCATATGGCCATTGCTCATTTTTTATGTTACCTTTATGGTAACGAGTTCTTGTTAGTCACGGATCATCAACCTTTAAAGTGGTTGATGGAGTGTGACAAACTGACAGGCAAGCTAGCGCGGTGGGCCTTGATGTTGATGGAATACGACTTCAAAGTGGTGCATAGAGCGGGATTGGTGAATATGGATGCCGATGGTCTTAGCCGCAATCCAATTCCAAACCAAGCGGATGCTATAGGCGCTAGGTGGCACGGGGAAGATGAGGACGATCAACTGCCAGGTTGGCATTGTTCGGCCTTTCTAAGTGTATTGGCGATGGGTGGAGATGACACCGGAGCATCTACTCTGGCCACGGTAGATGAGGATGGCGGTGAAGAATCTGAAGGCGCCAAAGACATCTTTGAAGACACGAACGTGATGCACTTTCTGAAGAATGGAGAAGTGGTGCCTACGTTGTCCGCTAAGGAGAGAGATCGGGTCTCACAACGAGCCAAACGATTTGTGTGGGAGAGGACTCACCTTTTGAGGGTATGGCCGGATGGCACACGGAAGGTTGTGCCAACTCCATTGGAGAGAGTGAAGCTCATCAAGGACACGCATGAAGACCTTGGGCACTTTGGAGTGCGGAGGACTTATAGCTTGCTCCAGCTTCACTATTGGTGGCGAGGTATGCAAACTCAAGTTCAAGCTTTGGTGGCTCGGTGTTTGGTTTGTGATTGTGAGCGAGCGTCTTTTAACGCTCCGATGCCACAATTGAAACCATTGCCAATTATGGAATTGGGATACAGGTGGAGCTTAGATTTTGTTTGTCCATTGCCAGTGACACCTCGACACAATAAGTATGTGTTGGTGATGATAGTTCTCACAGACCAGGGAAGAGAATTCTTGGGTGAGTTTCAAACGCTGTGTGAGCAAGCGATGATTGATCACCGCACTACTTCGAGGGATCATCCCGAAGCGGATGGATTGGCGGAGCGCATGGTGCAAACCGTCAAGAAGGGGCTTCGGAAGTATAGTTTGAAGAAGGGACATCATCAAGATTGGGACTTGCAATTATCGTGGATAGCCATGGGCTACCGGTTTAGCAAGCAAGCATCTTTGGCATCTTTTTCTCCTTACTTCTTGTTAATTGGAAGGCAACCGGTGTTACCGAAGGCCATTCAGGCGGATGCTGACACCATGTTGGCTAACATGGACAATCCAGATACGTGGGCTCAAGTGTATGAGCAACGTGCGGATTTGTTTAAACGGGTGATGCCTTTGGCATTGGAGAATCTCTCCATTGCTCAACATCGGGATACGTTCGGTTATGCTACCATACGGGGAGGAGGCTACCGACCGCAAGTGCGACGGTTTACTCCTGGAGACTATGTGTATTTACAGCAAGCAGCGCCCACCACCTTGGATGTGACAGCGGGACGGGTGATCTTGCGAGTTTGTGAGGTGAAGAACTCAGGAGTATTACTGTTGGAAGGTCGTGATGGTAAGATATGGAAGGATGACACGCGCAATTGCACTCTTTGCCATTTACCACACATTGATGGCACGGTAAACCCTGGTATTTCTCACATCTCTACTGGATTGCGATGTCAATTGTGTGGTAGTGCCAAACAGGCAGCCACAATGGTCATTTGTGACCTGTGTTCTACGGGGTGGCATCTAGAATGTCTAACCCCACCTCTTCTAAAAGTACCATTGGGTCAATGGTCATGTCGAAATTGTTTAGCACATTGAGAGTCTACGTAGACAAGGTCTAGCCATTAAAAGTGTTGGAGGCGATTAACGATGGGGCTCTCATTGTACCCGGCCTATCCTTTGTCTACACGGTCTGTTAGTGTCTTTTCCATAGGTCACCTTGATTTTTCTTGACTTGAGAGGTTTTCATGCTTGGTCGTTCCTCCAGTTTACGTTAATTGTGTAGTTCGTCGGTGTGAAAGGGGCTTCAGCACGGGCGAAGGCGGCGAGTAAAGGGGTCCTTGTAGACCAATTACTAAATGTTGTGGTCTTGGTATTTATTTATTTTTCCCTAGCCTAAGTTGCTCGAGGTTGATAGTTTCTTTTGTGAACTATTGTTTTCGTTGTTTACGGAGGCAACGGTGATAGTATAGTCACCATTGCTCCGAGTTTGCCTCTAATTGTGCGCTTTCATATGTTGGCACGATGTTATCTTGGCACGATGTGTTTGTGCACGACAGCTGTCAGGATTGGTGCATGGAGGTGTTTGTATAGATGGTATTTGGGTAGAAACCATCTAGAGAGTTGTGGAGTTACCGGAGAGCCCAAGACTTAGCGCTAATGAGAGATTAGGGTTAGGTTTAGTGCCGCGTGGCGGCCAAGGCAACAGTGGTGTCTTTCGACACCTCATCTTGGGACTTGGAACCCGGATGACCTCCACGTGTGGTTTAGGGAGACTCATCTTTCTCAAGTTGAGTCTCCCACGTAATGAGGTGAGGGTGTGTGCGTGTTGCACATCGTTTGCCTTATCCATATCATGTTTTTACTCTTGAAGAGTGGCATGGACTCGACTTATTGTGATTTGTGAGTGTTTATCACTTATTTGTTAGTAAAGGGGTCCTTCTAGACCAATTACTAAATGTTGTGGTCTTGGTATTTTTTTTTTCCCCTAGCCTAGGTTGCTGGAGGTTGATAGTTTTTTTTGTGAACTATTGTTTTCGTTGTTTACGGAGGCAACGGTGATAGTATAGTCACCATTGCTCCGAGTTTGCCTCTAATTGTGCGCTTTCACCTGTTGGCACGATGTTATCTTTGCACGATGTGTTTGTGCACGACAATGTGCCTACGAGATCCTCCGGAAGAAGACGACCTCCAGGCACCGCCAAAGTCCGTATCCCGCAGATTGGCGGCCGGACCAAGGAGCCCTTCCGGAAGCTACAGGGACTTGGTCCAAGAGACCAGGTCAGCTTCCAAGACGGGACCACCTGCACCTCCTGTTCCGGAAGATTCACCGGAGTAGCCACCTCCACCGCCGGACTCCAAGACCCCGGTGGCTTGGGTTTCTCCAGGGATCGAACCTTCAACCCGGAAGACCAACCTTTCGCCAACAACATCAAAGAAGGCGAAGGGCAAGCAGCGAGCTCTGGTGGAGATCTCTCCCTCTTGCCGGAGTGGGAGAAATCGAGGGCCGGGAGCACCAACTTAGGTTAGTTAGGTGTAGTCTTCTTTTTCTTTTTGGGTCTAGGTTCAGGATCGGCAGCAATTAACAATGGGGCTCCAACTGCACCCGGTTGTTGACAGAATTGACGAACTGTTTTTGTAGTTTGAATGGGGATTTCGGAGCCGAAAACTTTTCCGTGATTTTAGGATTTGAGATCCGATCTGGAACTTTTCCAGATTTCTCGGATCTTTTAGATAAGATCTAGCGGATTTCCCGTAGGAGTAGCTAGGAGGAAAGCTAAGTTTAGAAGGGACTTAGTTAGTACTTTGTAGTGCGGTTTTGTGGAAGAACCTTCATCTTGTTCTTCTCACCTGGAAATATACGTTGCCCTTTGTACGTAGACTTGCTATCTTGTACTTGTGGTGTAATGTGTGGAACTTTGTGAGCGACAGTTCCATTCTTGTGTGTGGTTGCATAGCATTCTTCCGGGGTGGAGTGATACAATTGTTTTGCTAGAGGGAAATTGGTCAGGATTTGTGTCAAGAGATTGCCTGGGAGAGCTAGAGGGCTATTGTAGAGGTGTACCTGGTAGACTCCAGGGTCCGGAAGTAGCCAGGAGGGGAAGAGAAGAACTGCAGAGGTGTTCCTGGTAATCTCTAGATCATGAAAGAATCCGTTTTAAACTGGATTCCGGTCAAGGTCGGAGTTTTCCCCCAAGATAGGAAAAAGCCTAATACGTTAATCTAGACAAAGTACCCCATTGGAAATGGTAGCCTTCCTCCGGAGAATCCCAACCTTACACACTGGAATGTTGTTGTAGGCCGGACTTGTCTTTGTGTGACCGCATTCGGAAGGTCTTCCGGGTGTCGTGAGAGGCTAAGTCTAGTAGCAACAATCAAATCACCAGTTAGCAGCGTAGGGAGAGTGATGTTCGGTCACTATAAGTTCCGGACAGTGGGTGCCTAGCCACTTTAAGTCACATGGAAGTGGGAAATCGAGCCACTTACACAAAACATAATCAATGGACTCCGGCCACTTGCTTAAAAACTCTAAGAGACTCTCTAAGGAGGAACATAGACAAATCAAACTACCCTCCGGACTTCCGGAAATTACTTTCCGGAAGACGTTGTACAGAGTCCGGACTCCGAAAGGAATCCGGATCCCTCCTACATAAAAACAAAGAACATAGCTAACACGTGAAACAATTGTTGTGATAGTTTAGTAATTGGGAGTATTCGGAAAAGAACATTAGGTCTCTGTAGGAACGAAACCGGAGCGGTTACTTTGGAAGCATTTAGTGATGATTGGGTGCGTTCCGGAGGAATACTGTCTCTACAAACTGCAACAACATGATAGGACATTCAATTTGCCCACATTAAAAGTTGCAAAGGACTAGCAGAAGCATGGCATACATTATGCCACATCCGCAAGACAAAGAATTCATTTAACATAATCTTCATTTGCCGCAAGTTCTTCACAATTAAGACACATGAGGGAGATGATTTGTTGAATCATGTCCACAATGTAAAGGTACTTGCAGATTGACCAACTTACATAGATGTCCCCGTGAGAAATGAAGATGTGGTCATGACTTGTTTGAGATTTTTCCACCTTTAATAGAACATTTGATCACGCCTTCAAAATTGTGCTAATGAAAGACCACATGATGGAGATTGTGATGGCGCGGTTGATGCACAAAGTCTCCAAGCGCAAGGAGAAGGAGATCTATGGCAACAATGCAGTCTTGATATTAAGACAAAACAAGTGAAGCAACTCCTTACATAATGAGCCCAAGGTATGTTACTATTGAGGCAAAATGGGCCGCACATTGTTTCAAGCCAAAGAAGTGAGAGTGGGACAATGAAAACCAAACAAAGGTGAAGGAGAATGCCAATCATGCAAAGGAGGATGATGACTACACATTTGCAAGTTAGGATGAACCATGTGCAAGCGGATCATGGATTTGCGTGCCGTGAAATAAATGACACCTCATAGAGCCATATTTTATACATACTATGAGGTAATTCCTTTATGCATCATGCATATGGTGATGATTGTATTGTGGATGCTATCAGAGTGTATTCTATCATTGTTGAAATGATTATAAGGAGGTGTTTGAAGAGATTTAGTATCAAAGACGGTCTTCATGTGTTCAAGTTGCAAGTATACTTGATGTCAGTGAACAAGCTTGTGATAAGCGGAATGAAAGTTGATTCTACATGGAAAGATACGAGTTGATGGCACTAAATAAAGATGATCTTTTGATAGAAAATCATGAAGAAAACTTGTTCCAAGTGACCTTTATTAAAGTATTTCAGTTGGATGCGGCCAACTTGGCACAATCATCAACAAAGAGCGATGCACTAGAGATTTGGCATCATCTACTTGGTCATTTGAACGTGAGAGGTATATATTAAGGATGGTAAGTAACATGACTCTTGAAAGAAATGAATCATCAATGCCATTTTGTAAAGGGTGTGTGCAAAGCAAGCAATGTTAGGCCCCACTTCCTAACAATGGAGTGATGCATGCAACAAAGCCTTTGAAGTTTGTGCATTTGGATGCATGTGGCTCCATAAGGACCACTTCAATAGGTGGTCCTAGGTGTTTTGTGAACTTCATTGATGACTTTTTGAGGAGGGTGTGGAAATACGTGTTGAAGACAAAAGAAGGGTACAAAAGAAGTTCAAAAAGGTCTAGGCCCTTGCAGATAAGTTATCACATAATAAAATCAAGGTGTTTTGATCGGACATTAGTGAGGAGCTCATATTCAAGGGCTTTTAATGATTTTTGAAGAAGCATGGCATTGACAATTACATCTTAGTACCATACATGCTAAAACAAATTAGAATTGTGAAGTGTGCAAATTGTACCTTAGCGGATACACTACAGCAATATGTGGATTTGGGATAGTACTAATGGTGACTCTAGGGGGATGAATTTTTGGGAGTTCCAACTCTCAAAAGTGTCGACTATGCAAACCCTATCAACAACCTTGTTTTTTCAAACAATACGTTAGGTGAAACTGACGATGTTTAGGTGATTTGATTTTACATACTATGGAACACATGTCAAGAGGGAGTATCCCCTTGCACTATTTACCTAAGGTGCGGAAGATGACAATCCCCTCTGTAACTTCCATACGAGTAGATGGCGTAGAATGCTATTCAAGACAATAGATGCATCATCACTTGTTGCTATTCCAAGTGAATCATCATTAACACCATCTTTAAAATGAGATGATATAATTACATACGGGTTGTCCTTCGTAAAAAACACCCTTTCGAACTTCTCCTTGGCAACTTCCATGCCTAGGTCTTGAGCCAATGCTAACAACACATGTTGTCCTCTTAGCTTATCTACTACAAGCCACTCCACAACATCTTGGGCCCTTTTCTTCTCAAGTGTTTGGTTCCAAGATTGTCTACCATGATGCCATGCCTTGGCATCCAGAGAATTCATCTTCTCCGTAGTTTGAGGCACAACTGTCTTTGCTCCTTAGCTTGAAGCATGTGGCCCCAGGCAGTTGTCAAAGCCAAGTCGTTTGTGTCGTTGAACTGCTAGACATATTCTAAGGAATCAAACCATAAAAGTCAAGTCCATGGCTTGCCGAAGGCAATGTCGCCATTGAGACTCTGTCAAACTAGGCCCATTTGTGGAACATGTCAAAAAACCCATAGTTCGTTGTTGTCCACAAGCGCATGGCTCCTCCAATCACATTGAAGTGGTGTCAAATACCAAGCGTGGTTCACCATTGCAAAAAAAAAATGACTGAGGATAACTCGTCAAGGTAGGAAATGCCAATTAGGGCATTCCCATACAATTGACAACATCCAAAGGTAGCTGATCATCTTGCACCACCATTGGAGTAGACCATCCCTCCTCCAAGATGTCATCAAGGTGTCTTTCTTCAAGGCGTTTTAAGCAATGTAATGCAACTAAAATCCCTAGCCCACAGGCCAAATTGGTCAACTTCTATCGTAAACGATGTGAGTAGGAACCAAAAGTTGCAGCATTACTGCCACTGGATCACCAAAGTGGTGACATACCACCTTGACATCCTCGTGAATTTGATCTCTAATATCTTTTAGTGGAGGTACATCCTCAAGAAAATGGGCCACACTTGTAGCCCCCTCTTTTTTCCACTAGTATAAATAACGCAGGAGCTTCCAAAATAAACTATTGCAAAGGTCTTTAAGTCCTTGGCCGAAGCCAACCCGAGAATGACCTTAGGAAGGCCATTCGGCCATCACAAGGTCTATTGTGCCCAACCTTTGAAGATCCTTCTCTACAATCAAGGCAATATTTGAAAGAACTTGAGACATACAACCTTGAATGGCGCTTGCGGGAATCTGGTTTGGATATTGAAGCTTCAACATCTCTAAGTGGTGTTTGGCAGCTCTGCTGACCACGGTATTGTTGTTTACATATGTATAACTTTGTATAAACAAGTTGGCCTCCAATGTAGTAGCCAAACCAGTACCAAGTCTAGCAAATAGCTCCACCTAAACTATGTCCCTAAGATCATTGTCAAGATCCACAAGTTGTTGTAGCGGGGGTGGTGTGGATTGAGATTGCTAAAGTTGGAGAGGAACCCCCTTCACTAACTCTTCACATTGTTGAGTCAAGTTTTCTGGTGAAATCCATGGTGGTATAAGATCCTTGGAATGTTGTGCAATCAACTTGGTTTTGCCATGTGCTTGCATCTCCAACTCTAGAGGTGAGTCTACAACAGATTGGTTGCCCTCTAACAATAAATCTCCACTTGTAAATTATTCCGTAGCACATCCATGTATTGCCACCAATCCCTCAACCATACCAGCAAAAGCACCGAAGATGACAAGAATTACTTCCTTATGTCCATCTCCTTGTGACCACCCCGGTCAAAATCATGCTTTTTCAGTCTAAGAATCATGACCAAAACCAATGAAATACAATGTTTGTTGCCCAAAAAGAATGTCATAGCTTGTAGCACTTATAACAATACACTTGACAGATATGTGAGTGTACGCATCAGTGTCTACTTTGAACCAAAGTCGTAAGGGCTCTTTGAAAAGCCTTGAAGGCTGTTATGTGCCCCCAAGCAATGTCGCTATGGTAAAAGACATGGTTTTAGTTCACTATCCAAAAGCTCCAAACTCTAAGCTAATAATTTGCCTAGCATAATCGGTTGAGCTCCTATATTAGGTCGTACCTTTTGTAGAAACACTTGAGATGTATCACCTTGAGCTACAAAAAAAAATATGGCCTAAATTGGCTAAAAGCAGTGCTCTAGGCTTAAATTGTAATTGCTCCCAAATTGTGTTTAGCTAGAACCATTGTGAGAGAGCTTGTGGCAACTTCAACATCATTGGCAACCCTTATATTTGAGGTCAAAGTGCTTTCAAACTTGGCTGGTAGAAGAGACTTTTTTGGCCACCCTTTCAAACACTGCAAGGCATTTGCTGCTTCATTAACATCATCATTCCTTGAGCCTTCTTCACCATCAACACATTGAGGCTTTTTCGTCTCTTTCATGGCTGAATTTGCACACATTTGAACTGTGCCTTGCATCATCTTCCTTGCCACACATTTGGAAGCTGCAGCAAAGTTGCCACTGAGAGATTGAACCTTTGAAAATAGTGGAACATTTAAGAGTTTAAGAGCCAAACTCTGCACCATATCTCCCTACTTAAGTAAATCTCTTTCTTTAGCAACTCATGGAATCGATGGATCATTCACCACGTTTGCAAAGCCAAATGTCATAGACAATCTTGATTGCGTGATGATATCAATAGGTCCTTGGTGACAAATATAAGGCCCAAGTAAAGGGGCTAAAGTCTCTCTCACGATGGATGCATCTAATATAGGTCGCGCTTGAAATCCAATAGCCACCGCAGCTATTACCTGACCAAAAGCTCAATATTCAAACCTATCTAGTCCAGGCTCTCAATGTAATAGAATTGGAGTAATTTTTATTGTGGGTGCAATAAGGAGTGCAAGTGTATTTTGAAAAAATCCCATATATGCTTCCAGATTGTTGCCTCTAGGGTTTGATGCACCTCCATTTGCAACTTGTAAAGTAAATGACAGAGGACTCAACTATGGATTCTTCACCCAACATTGAGCCTCTGTACGGTTAATTCCTCTACGAGGTGCATGAAATCACTTTGGTGGTGTGCTTTGAGCTTGTACTTTCTACTGTTGTTCGTTGTTTGCCCCAACTACATTAGCTTTGTTAGAAGGAAATTCTCCTCTTTCTTTGTTCTTTGACAATGAGTTGGTTGGGCAATTTTTCTTATTGTGGCTTGATTCTCTACAATTTCAACATTGCATATGAGGATTAGCCGTGACTTCTATTTCCGCCGACATTGCAACTTGTTCAGAAGACTATAGATCCCTTGGCTCTTACTAGAGCCACCAACGACAAGCTTGTTTTGGCTTGTTATTGGAGCCATGACGAATGACATTCTGCCAACCTCTTTTGCACATAGAACTCGATCAAATTGCTCGTCAAGGGAAAAAACTTGAACCAAAGTTGCTCGGCCTCCATATGCCAACAACATATGGGGATGGGCCATATATCGAAGCTTATTGTCTTGCTTCTGTACGTAAAGCTCCACTAACTGGCGTGCGGTGAACGCATCATCGCTCCTTCATGCAAATTTTAAAAGCCTTGCATACATGATGCGGGGAGTGTCTCCAACCTCCTTCTTAAAGTCCTGGATGTGACGCATGCGATCTCGCCGGATGCCACCAAATTCCACCTCTAAATGTTTAAAAAACAGTCAAAGAGGATGAAACACAGGAGGTGGACTAATAGTTGCTATGGCCTTAGTTGACGCCTTAGACAACCGAGATATGAATATGAGTGCTCGTCTCTCGGAGCTACTAACAACAGCTCTTGATCGTAGTCTTGAAACTCTTGCCGCATCTGGGCCCAAAGTTACCTCCTCTCTCACCTCATCATCTCCATCCCAGGTCCTTGAGGTCCTAGCCGCTAGAATTATAGCTCCCTCTTTTTACGCCGTAACAAGTTCTACTCTCCAAGTCTACTAGTCCTCCACCTCCTCAAGCTCAATTCTATGATCCTCAATCCTCAATCATAAGCTTGTAGCGCCTTAAAATCAAGATGATTAAACAATTGCTTAAAAGCCCACCAATCGTTGAATAAAAAATTGCATTGTCTCTGTGTCCATTGCCATGATTGAAATCTAGTCCTCCAATTGTTGAAGGCAATTCCTTCATCTTTTCCTACGTAGCAGCCATGAACCATAGATCCGCCGCCATGGTCCTCCATATTGCCAAAGGCGCTAATCACCCAAGTATTGAGTGAATGAACTCTCACCAATGGCAAAGGTAACTCCTCTTTGTATTCCTCACCACCAATGTGAACCTCTTGTACAACATTGTAGTAGCGAATACGTGTTTGTACCATAGGCAAACCTCGAACATCAAATCTTCAATACCAAAATTATCAGACTTTGAATCTTCTACAACACCGACGTTTGCTCTTTTTGGCCTATCCTGTTGCGGGCTCTAGGATTGGCTTAGGTCGCGAGATAGAGATATGAATCTACAAGACATGGGATGCGTATTGTTGGTGAAAATGGATCCTAAATTTCAAACTCACCGTGATCAGCTGGACATTATTCCAGCTTCACTGCAAGAACAGAAGAAGTCTCGACCATGTGGATTGTGGGAATCCGTTCCCACACGGTTCCGGATATAGCCTTAAAATCCGGCTAGATATAAAATTACAAAAAAATTAGTAAATAGAATATTACAGTAGGACGCCAATAGGTAGAAATAGAAAATAAGGAATCTAGGTCCAACTGGAATCCTTAAACAGTGCTATTAGAGTACTTAGTATTAGTGCGGACGTCCGGAGAAATTCGGACTATTTCAGAGGAGATCCGGAATCCGGAATTGTCATTATGAAACAAACCTCATTCGGTTGCCGTTTGTTCCTTGCGGCAAATTCTAAGAGGAGATCCTCATGCAGGAAACCCCTTCGGGGTTCCGGCGCTCATCTACATCGCCATCAACTATCCTCCGGAGGTGGACTTCCCCGGTTTCGAGACGGTGTTTCAAGGAAGCTGCCAGTTCGATAGGGAGCTTCCGAGACCTTATGGTCGGCAGGGAGGTCGGCAACAACACCACCAATAGAAGAATCTCCAGCAGTTGCTTCCAGATCCGGAAGTCAGCAGTCGGAGGAGACTCCGGAGAAGACAGACGCCGGGAAAGAGATAGAGGAATCACCTAGGCGTAGGGGTACTAGGAATAAGAAGACACCATTGTCAGGAGTAGTATTAGAAAATCCCTAGTCTCTTTTGAATTAATAGCAATTCACGATGGGGCTCAGAATCGCACTCGGCTACTAACAAAGGAGACTAAAGGAAGTTTGCATCCGGAATGCCTATGTCTAGAAAACTCTGAGTCCAGAAAGAATTCCCGGACTTTAGAGAATTTCTCGTCTTCAGGGAATTTTTGGACTTTGGGGAATTTCCAATCTTTGGGGAATTTCTAGATTCCAGGGAATTTCTAAATTTCCAGATTTTTGGAATCCAAAATCCGGATCTGAGATCCATAAATTTCGGATTTGAGATTTGAATTCTGGATTTTTAGGGATAAGGCCTTTTAGTATTAGGATAAGATTTTCTCGATTCCTCGCCGATAAGATGGAGATAAGGTTAGGAACTTAGTTAGTACTTAAAGAAGAGTCTTGGGAGGCTCATCATCTTGTTTCCTCCTGCTAAAGACGTCTTAGCCTCTTAATGTACTTCTCTATATCCTAGTGTTGAGTGTTTTTGTAAGGAACGGATCCATTGTTGTTGTGTTGTTGTGGATAGGTTCTGTCGTAGTGAGTTTTATTATGTTTGTAACTTGAGGTAACCAGTTAGGACTTGCATTAGGAGAGCGACCGGGAGAGCTGGAGACGTATTGTAGAGGTGTGCCTAGTAGTCTCCAACGTCCGGAAGAAGCCAGGAGGGGAAGAGATGTATTGCAGATGGTGTTCCTAGTACTTCCTAGGGCACAGAAGACCCGTGTGCACCCGGATTCCAGTTGAGGCCGAAATCTATCCCTGCCACAGGAAAAAACCTGATGTCTAGAAGGAGTCCTCATTACAAACCGTATTACTCACTTGGTAGAATCACGACAACACTTGCCAGATTGTTGTTGTAGTTCGGACTTATCTCTGCGTGACCGCGTGTGGATGGCCATCCAGATGATGTGGCAGTGTGGGTCTAGCAGCAACAATCAACCACCGGTTAGGGGAGTAGGGAGAGTGGGTGTCCAGCCACTATATGTTTCAGGGCAGTGGGTGTCTAGCCACTTAAAGTCACAAGACAGTGGAGAATCCAACTACTTACACAAAACAGGATTAGTGGCACCCGGCCACTCGCTTAGAAATTCCGGAAGGAACTCCATCTAAAGTTATCCGAACTCTAGAAGGATCCGAAAATAAGGGTAACAAGTCCGGAATCCAGAAGGATCCTAATTCTGTTAATAAAATCCAAAATCCGGAAGGATCTGAAAACTATTGAAAGGATCCGGAAATAGTTGTAGAATGAGTGAGAATGAGGATCCGGTGGATAGGTGTTTAGTGTTTGTGGGTTATTTAGTGATTCTAGAAGTATCAGCAAGTCTCTGTGGGAACGAACTTGGAGCGATTTACTTTGGAAGCATTTAGTGACGATTGAGTGCATTTTGGTGGAATACTGACCCTACGACTTACGACATGGATCATCACTCCCACTTTGTCAGCACAACAAGAAATGGAGCTGAGCAATGGTATGATCCACGCAGCTCGCAACAACTTACAAAGCGTGAAATAAAGCCTTCAAAATAGGCTAGGTCATCATGATTACTAGCAAACAGATTGAAACCATCCACAAATCCCTAAACCTTTGTGAATACTCTTTTTACCCTACCCAAAGTACCCTAACAAAAACTTCTAAAATTACCTCAATATTTCCTTCGATAACTTTTCAAATTACCTCAAAAATTACCTCAATAATTTCCAAACTCATCTTAGTAAATAACCTACTAACTTCCAAAATGACCTTAGTAAATATACCGATAACTTCCAAATTATCCTAGTAAATACCCAATAACTTCTAAAACCACCATAGTAAATACCTTTGTAACTTCCCAAATTACCTTTGGAAATATCTAGAAACTTCTAGAATGACCCAAATATATATCTCGTTGTCTTTATCTCTCCCATTTTACCAAGCTATCAACGCTCAAAAAACCATCAACAATAACCACCACAAGCTCTTCCAAAAACAAACTCTTGCGCAAATTTTCAAAACTCCATAATTTTTACAGTTCTTGGCGGTTTTTGACAATTTTGGAGTTTTTGGAAAGCTTTCCAAAAACAATTTCAAGATCCCCAATACCCTCCTTGTCCAAATCAGCACCTCCATAGCTTTGTGACCCAACTTCAACTTGGCAATACTTTTGCATGTAAAATCCAACACGGAAGCAAGACACTAAAGCTACTCAACAACTCTAAGGCTACAATGTCAGCACTCAATCCATTCTCTTCAAATAATAAGCTTTCTCAAATTCCAAGAAAACTTCTACTTTGTCTTATTGGGATTAGTCTCGCAAAAATGCTTTTGAAAAGAGATAACACTTTGTAAAAAGGTTGGCAAACCACCAACCATCATCTACAACAACATGCTCCAACTTCTATCAACTCAAACTACAACAACATGCATGACTTGAAGAGAATGAAAAAGCAAGGGGGCGGCCAAGGGTTACGACTTACCCAAAAGAGCCCCATCATAGCTCCCTCCATACCTCCAACGGTCTAAAAATACAAACCTAGCCCCCAATAGCCAATACATGGCCATCTTGGCAATAATAAGTCTACTATTGATTCTTAACAAGCCTTATAGAGCTTAACAACCACCCGTTGTCAACTAATGTGACAACATGCCTTCCTTGGACTAGAACCAAATTTCAATATATGTTCATAGAAAAATACATTCAATATCCTCAATAATTCTTTTATGGAAATTAGTTTATATATATATATATATATAACTCTATGTCTATTAATCTTCTCTGTATAATATCTTGACTTCCATATCAATCGTATTTCTTTCTTGAAGTGCACCGTCTTTGATTCTTGAGTACCGGTCATTTCCAATGGTGCTCTTACAACATTATCTTCATCACTAGGTACCTTTGCACGACTATCATCAGATCCATATTATTCTTTATCACCATAAACAATAGACATATATTTCTCAACTGTTGATTTGTTGTTACGCACTTAACACCCTATTCATTAAATTGGGAGATTTCCGGAACTTTGAAAGGTATATGCACACTCTTATGATGGAGCCTTGGTGTGAATGGACAGAGCTAAACATGGACATAATACATAAATAATGCATATGCTTAAGTAAAGAAGGAATATATCTTTTGCATACGACCAAAAATAGAAAGTAATTGGAGTAATATTCTCTTATCACATCTTTTATTGATTATTACATAACAGAGAAATAGATACATATGTCTGAGCGTTGGAAAATTTCAACTCTGATCGATCTAGTTAGCAGCTTCATTATACTATACTCAAATTCATTGGCACTTATATGGAACAACATTGCAATACCGATTACAAATCTTGCACTACAAGTAAGAACCAATCTTACGCACCTCCTGTGTAAATTGAGTCATCATCCGCATCCCTTAGAGCATCTAAACATGCCGACAACATTGCTGATCGACGGCTCAAATTATAACCAGGGAACAAATTCGCTAAAAGAGTGGACCATCCCTTCTTACGTTCAAGAGACTTAGGCTATGGAAGCGAGTGGCGACGGGATGGAGCCGATGAAGTAGTTCTATTCTCTCTACTCTTCTTCGAAACAATCCGAGGACGTGGTGGTTCCAATGTTGCATTCAAATGGGAACCCTGAAAGGGCTCACACAAAGGAATTGGATGCTCGACGTGTGGAACCTAGCAGAATAGAACAATGAATCATCTGGAACGGAGGTGAATATGCAATTAAGCCAACCATCACGAATTAACACCACGAAGATATCTTAAGAATCAAACAATGGCACGACGGGATTCGAGAGTTTGATGCACTAGTAAGCATGATCTGCAAGGAATCAGCTCAAATGGAGCTGAATATGTAAATATATATTTCATTCAAAAAAATGCAAGAGAATGGTGAACAAACCTTAGGTGTACGAGGTGCAATCTCATGAGAAGAGAGAAGATCACACCCCAAATGATCAACACCTATACCACGCACAAAGAGATTAAGCCCGTCGGGTACCTTTGTACACATGTCAATGGAAGAAGGTAATGCGACAACAACCTCAGATTCTAGAGTTAGAGCCTGCTATCAAAGAAAAAACTACATATTAATAGAAGTGCATGCAAAGGATGCATAATCAGCTCTGCTCGAGCTGATCTGAGTATCTACAAGCAACCTGGTGTGCGGAAGAGGGAGGCGTGTTGTACCATGCAACGACGAGCGGGGTCGACGCCTCATCATCCTCAAACGCAACTTGCTCACCTCCAATCGCCCATTCACTTTCATTTTTGAGAGACGCAAACATACGAAGAGGTCGAAGACGAGAAGGTGAGCTCACGGAAGCAATACGTGACTTTGCGGGCTGTTCACCTCTTCATCGTTGAGTGGAGCTTCGGAATAGTCCATCGTTGAATGCTGTCGGAGCGGAAATGTCCACAATATTCAGATTTGATAATTGAATCCACAGAGGCAGTACAATAATTCCCCTGAGAAAATGGTGAATTAATGCTTATACAGGAATCCAAGAAACAAACCATCATCAAATGACAAGGACATGTTTTAAAAAAAGACACCAACCACTTTCATTACAAAAAATTTACACAACGTAAACAACATAGAGGTGTCTCTTATTATAATTGTCCAAACAGCTACTGCCACGTGAGACCATTGGACTTCTCAATGGCCCTAATTAGCTCTATGTACTCTACACTATACGGGTCCGCGCTAAGCGCAACACAACCTAAGTTATTCTCCACCCATTACTTCAAGAGACCTGAGTCTGTACTCTTGTGGAGGTTGCGCAGCCAGGGGAGCAAGATATCGAGGAGGAAACTATCATGTCAACCATCCCCTTTGTAGGACCACGCGTACAAAAGAAGCACATTCTCCGGATCATTTAGGACATGCTGAACCGGATTGTCGTCAACAATGATTGTGTTGTCTTTTGTGAAGAAATCCCCATACTTTGAGAAGAGGCTCTTAGATTGCGTCTTTGAAAATACCTCCTTGTTTGTGCAATTCACCTTAAAAAACTGAGGTACCGTGTTCGTCACAAAGTGGCAATTCGGGTACAATGTTCCTGCCCATGAATGACCTTGGAGAGGAATTTTTTTTGAAGAGGTATCTCGTCACGGCCAAAGTGGTGTTCAATTTCATCGAGCTCCAAACTAATGTTGTCGCGAACTCCAAAAGAGCTGTCAAGAAAGCATTGCAGCCCGGACGCACCCAAACAAGCTTGGGACAAACATGGGCTAGAACAATTGCAGACTGTGGCGCACTCGACGTATAATTGAATTTTAGGCCAACCGTTCTAGAACTGAAATCCTCACACGCGCATATAATACCGTTCAAGTCGAATACAATGTTCAACCAAGGTTCCAACACTCTACAAGTCGTTCGAGGAAAATCGAGGTACAGGCCTACGGGCGCCCGATGAAGACCCGCCGATCTGGTAGGGGAGCAGATACAAAAGAGATGGACGTAACGTGTTACTAATTATTCACTCATTAGACACGGAAGCAGACAAGGTAGAAGGCACGACAACGGTTCTCACAAAACCAAAGGGGAGTTGGAGACATATTATATACCTCAAGTGTCTTGACGTCCCGGAATGAAAGCGACCGGCTCCCACACTCCACAGGATTTGGGGAAGGAAGAGCAGACCCTTGAACATTCCGAACTCCATGGGAAATCCGTAACTTCTTATGGGTCTCATTCGTGAGGGCATCCATGTCCAAACTCAGAGCATCTGAATATCGTACAAGGGAGAATCATTATCAATATGAGGAAATGAATCAAGTAGATTAGGGGAAATAAAGACCCATTACAAAGAAGAACGACTCTCATCTAAGACATGCTTATGTTACCTTATTCCGCCCAAATTAAATTTAAGATAAAGGCTCGACAATTGAATAAATAAGAAACTACAACCTAAACTATCAAAAGAAATTAGCACTGATCAACATGACTTTGCGGCACAAACAATCAATACCCAGTGAATATAAACATGTACAATAATGCATGATCAACTCGTCTCGAGTTGAACATGCATTCTTTCAATCTAATTGGTAGCAGATGCATCATCACATGCGGTCTTATACATGATCAGCTAGAAGTGAATTGATCATGTAATGCACACCCACACAAACTTTGAACCAACAAGACTCAATGGACCATGACAATCGAAAAAAGACTTGTTGTATTTCAAACAAGTAATCGGCTATGGCTGCTATGTACATAAATGTTTGTGCACACTTGTATTTACAATAGAATATACTCAAACCATTACTACTAGTCATTTAGATGACCACCTCATGAGTACTCTGGCGTTCCTTGGGCGGGAGAAGCATGTGATTGATAGTCGCCTTCTACTTCGCAGGGGCTGGCTTCCATCATTTCGAGTTGTAAGATGGCAGTCTTGTCGACGGGCGAAGGAGGAGGCACTGGAGCAGCAGCATCGGGCAATGGTGGAGGCGTCACCGGACAAGCTTCAAGCTGATGGCCATGCTCGCCTAGATCTATCATCGGCGTGACTCATAGGCCGCTCGGAGCATTGATCAATTTTGTCTCCACCGTAGTATCCTGAAGATCGCGAGATGATGCGGTCGGAGGCTACGGAATGGAGATTTGCAGTGCATGCCTCACAACAACTGGAGTTGCTCTGCCGACAGGCACTTGGACTCTTGTGTTATACTAAGCGAACATTGACTCCATCTTAGCCATCATGAGTGCCTTCTGCCTCTTCAACTCAGCCTTATAATGCTTGGCTTGCTTCGCAAGCAGCTCGCAATGGCGCTCCTCAGCTAACTAAGCCTGTTGAGCAATGACTTTGTCCTACCGCTTAATGGCAACTTCCGCCCTCCTAAACGTGGCCGCTTGTGCTGCCACATGCTCCTGCTCTTGCAACTGGAGTCAATGCTCTAGCTCCTCCAGAGGCCCAAGAGAGCCATCCAGAGGGGAACGGAACTGCGCCATTTGTTTCTTTGCCTTCTTCTGAGGTGGACCAATTACACCTTTGAGATCTGCACGGGCCGAAGAAGGTCTATCGGCATCGTTCGTCGAGTCGTCGGATACATTGACAATAGTATCATCGGATGGCCCAACCTCATCTTCTACCCGATAAACCCGATGATGAATAAGCGGAGGAACATCATCTTCATTGCTCTTGTCATCAGAATCTACGGTGTGGTCAACGTCCCTAGGCAAAGAAGCTTTTGCGAAAACATCCCCCTCCGCCATAAACTAGTCGTCATCAAGCTCCTCTTCCGCTTTTGCTACTGCTTCAACCAACGCATCTTCTTCATTGGCATCCTCCAATTTCTCCTTATCCTTGGTAGAAGGGACGTGAGGGTACTTCTTCACGTCAACAAGATACCCTCCCTCAACCAAGTTGACCTTGTCGAGCATCAAGGCCATGCGCGCCTTTGCAGCATATGCAACACTGTTGTTATTTTTGCAAATATTGAAAATTTGCAGGCCGTTTACCTGCAAACATTTCAGAGGGTGTAAGAAATTGATGGAAAGGCAAGCGTCGTGCAAAATCAGCTTGAACCGAGCTGAATATGCAACACATGAATCCACTCTTCATGTTCAACTCGAGTCGAGCTGATTTCGCAATTAGACAATGGATTGCAAATTCTGTTTCATATCTGTTGCAATTGAAGGATACGGTTGACAACAACAACAACATACAAAGCTAGAAGCACTTACCACTTCTGCAATAAGAACTTTTGATCCACCAAACGGTGAAAAGACGACATCACCAGGCTTGCACAACAGTCCAAGAATCTGGAAGTAGAACTCCATCGTGATCCTTCATTGTTCACGTCTAAATATAACTTCTGGTACTTGCACGACTTCTAATTGGCGGGATGATTTGGCGACTTGAACTCGTCGCAAACTCCAATAAACTCATTTTTCTCCCTTTGGATGAGCCAGATCATCCTCACAGGCTCCTTTACCGACTTGCTGCCTGTCGGCACGTCGCCTAAGCGCTCGTACTTCCCCTGTATTTAAGCCGACATGCACTTGTCATAATGCTCGATCCACGGAGAATTTTCTATCTTAGCAAATGCCTGGATCTCGGCCTCATGGTCACCGCATATCCAGATCCAGACCTCTGGTTGCGTAAGGCCCAACATTCCACCACTCTTCAAGGTCTTCATGAAGTCAGTGAAGAAGGGGTTCTACACCCCAAATGTTGCCCTCCTCGGATAACCTGGGATGAAGCGGAAGTCAATCACCCCCAATTGTACAGGCAAATTGGTAGGCCAGGAGTTTTTGGGCCACTGCCCCTGCGTACTTGTTGCCGCATTATACTTCAGGAAAAATACAGATCCAACAGGCTTTTTGAAGCTGGATTGTTTCTCCAACAATTGTTTGAAAAAGGCCTTCTCGTTTGGAGAGAGCTCTTTAGTCTTTTTGTTCTTGCTCCTGAGCATCTTCCCTTCCTTGAAGAAGTTCTCTTTGGGTTGATCAAGAAGGATGGGCATCGTTGCTGATGTGGGACTCTGTTTCCACATGGTGCCGGAAGTTAACCTTAAAATCCGGCTAAAACAAAAAAAATAGTAAAATAATTATGATAGTTCACGCTAGGACAGAGCCTGCAGTCGTCAGGTAAAAATAAAAGAAGACAAGCCAGATTGCAAACCCTAATTAAGCCAAAAGATATTAAAATTGGAGCCGGAGCAGTTACCGGAATTCCGGGGCAGTCAGTTATCCGCAACCGTCGCCATCAACTGTCATCATGACTCTGTACTAACGGCCAGACTACTTAAGGCTGGGGTTTGGGGGGGGGAAACTCTTTCTTCTCCATTTCTTCCTCGCGTATTGGGGTTTCGCGTTAGGATTTTCTTCTTTTCTCTCTCTCTCTCTCTCTTACAATTTTCTAACTGCTGGCCGTTAGGTTTTAAAGCTTAGACGGTTAGAACGGACGTGCGTCCGTTAGAGAGAGCTTTTGTGAGGACGGTGCATGCAGGGACAACCTCGAGAGATTGTGAGGTGATAGGCAGGTCTCATGAAGTCTGTGCCGATGGCCAAAAAGAAGCGAACGGACAAGGACGGGCGCGGCCGGAGAGACGAAGAGCCGGCAGTTGTGCTGCCACCCTTGGCCCGCGTTCTTCCGGACATTCCAGAGGACCTAGACGAGTTTAACCTACTGAAGTCGAGCCTAAAGACTATGGGCTGTGGGGCTTTACTCGAAGTCCCATGGGGCATGCGGGAAGAGGTCTACGTCCGGGAACTCATAGGCACCCCGGACGAGAAGTACAAGGAGTTGATGAGAGCCCATCCGGAGAACTGGGGAGTCCTGGAGTGGTCTCAGGCGTACGACTTCCAGGGCGGCCGCATCAAGGTGGTGGAACGGCGGGACGAGTTCCTGACGGACGAGTTTGCCGGACCGGCGGACCCGAAGGACGGCTACAACCTGCAGGATCTTAAGCACCTCGACGCCCAGCTCGTGCTAGGGTTTTTAAATCCTATCTTCCATCCGGAAAAGCCGAAGAGGGTGGTGGCAAAGTGGGCCTGCACCTTCCTCGGGGCACTCCAGGAGAAGATAGTCGTAGACTGGGGGACGCTCATGACGGACATGACCAACCGTCTTGTAGCCAACCTCCAAAGGGTAAAGAAGACGGCAACACCCCTGGCATCCTATGTGGTCCACCTCTACGCGCACCACCAGCAGCTCACTCCGGCGGTAATCCGGAAGTACGACGAAGTCCTCAATTTCCAGAAGTATGGAGGGGACGAGTCTGAAGAGGAAGAATCCGGAGAGGGGGAGCCTACTCCGGAAGCAGCTACCACAAGCACTCCGGAAGGCCGGAAGGCCCCGAAGAGACCTTGAGGGAAAGAATCGGAGACGGAGAGTCCGGGCATCCGTAGCTCATCCGCGTCGTCCGGAGAAGACGAGTCTGGACCCTCGGAAGGGACCAGCCGGAAGAAGAGGAAGGTGGCCCAAGACGACTCCAAGGGTCAGCTCAAGCTAATGGACGAGCTCACCCACGACAATGGCTGGAGAGTTGGGCTCCTTAAGGAGACCAACTACATCATCACCAGCAGCGTGGAGCAAATCTTCCGGATTCTGGGCGTCGAGCGGCTGGAGGACGCCATCAACAGGGTGGAGGAACTCCGGAGCCGGGAGGTGGGCACAAAGGCGTTGCACACCCAGATTGCTTCTCTGTACAAGGCCAGTAATGATTTGGAGCGGAAGATGAAGCAATACCTTGCGGAGGGAGCTCTGGCCGTGACGGCCCGGAAATTGGCCGAGGAGAAGGCCAACGCTTCAACAGCTGCCTTGCTTGAGGTCCGGGCCGCCCTGGATATTCTGGTTGACGTGGTCATTCGCAGCCGGCTCTTCACCAAACTGGTGGAGAAAAAAGAGAAGGTCACCTGGGCCAACATCATCCGGTTCCTCCTCGATCAGGCGGATAAGATGGGACGGACCTGGGAGCAGATGAAGCTGCTCGTCGACAACATTGTCGTGGAGTTTCCGGAAGAACCAGCAGCACCTGGGCCGGAAGGCACCCCGACCACAACCCGAACCGCAGCCCCTCCGGAACCACCGACCAAGACCACTCCAGCTCCGGGAACCTCTGCGTATCCGGAGTCCCTAGACACTCCGCCACGGACGCTGACGGAGGGTATCGTACTCCCCAATCCGAGTACGAGTAAGATGCTGAAGACACTTCCGAATATCCTGTCGCCACCTAATATGCGGCTGCCAGATCCTCCGGTGGAAGGCGGCCTCCCGGTGCCACCCAGGTCCGTATCCCAGAGGTTGGCGCCCGGACCCAGGAGTCCGTCCAGAAGCTACAGGGACTTGGTCAAAGAGACCGGGTCAGCTTCTGTTGCGGAGATACCAGCACCTCCGATTCCGGAAGGATCACCGCAACAACCCCCTCCACCGCCGGATGCTAGGACTCCGGTAATTGTTCCTCCTCCAGCAACCGGACCATCGACTCGGAAGACCAACCTTTCGCCGGCAACGATGAAGAAGGCAAAGGGCAAGGCGCGCGTTCCGGTGGAGATCTCCCCCTCCCGCCGGAGTGGGAGAAATCGGGGCCGAGGTGCTCCGACTTAGGATTAGTTAGGCTTTGTATTTCTTTTCCTCTTTTTCTCAAGGTTAGAGTCCGGATCAGCAGCGACTAACGATGGGGCCCCAAGTGCACCCGGCTGCAGCTTTGCTGCCAGAATCAATAGCCAGTTTTGTAGTTAGAGTAGGAATTCCGGAGACGGAACTGGTCCGTGATTTTCGGATCTGAGATCCAATCTGGAACTTTTCCGGATTTCTCGGATCTTTTAGATAAGATCTAGCGGACTTCCCGTAGGCGGCTAGGAGGAAAGCTATGTTTAGTCAGAACTTAGTTAGTACTTAGTTGTTGGGTTTTGAGCAAAACCTTTTGTTCTTGTTCTTCTCACTCGGAATTGTACGTGACCTATTTTTACTAGACTTGCTATCTTGTGTCTTGGTGTGACGTGTAGAACTTGTGAGTGACGGATCCATTCTAGAGGGTATGGTTGTATGAGTGATTCTTCCGGAAGAATGTTCTTCAGTTGTCTTGCCGATGGGGGAAGCTATCTAGGTCGGTGTCAGGAGATCGTCTGGGAGAGCTAGAGAAGAGCTATTGCAGAGGTGTTCCTGGTAATCTCCAAGGTCCAGAAGTAGCCAAGAGGGGTGGAGATGAACTGTAGAGGTGTTCCTGGTAATCTCTAGTTCACGGTAGAAACCGTGCTAAACTGGGTTCCGGTCAATACCAGGGTTCTCCCCCAAGATAGGAAAAAAGCCTCATACCTATACCTAGACGGAATAACCATAGTGAACAGTGAGTCTCTTTTCCGGAGAATTGCAACCGTACCCACCAAAGTGTTGTTGTAGTCCGTAGTTGTCTTTGTGTGACCGCATCAGGAAGGCCTTCCGGATGTCGTAAGAGTCGACGCCCGGCAGCAGCAATCAAATCACTAGTTAGCAGAGTAGGGAGAGTGGTGTTCGGTCACTATAAGTTCCGGACAGTTGGTGCCTAGCCACTTTAAATCACAGGCAGTGGGAAACCCAGCCACTTACACAAAACAGGGTCAGTGGACTCCGGCCACTCGCTTAAAAACTCCAGGAGACTCTCTGAGGAGGAATAGAGAAAAACCAAAACTACCCTCCAGATTTCCGGAAAGTAATTTCCGGAAATCTTTGTACATAATCCGGACTCTAGAAGGATCCGGATCTACCCTACGTAAGTAAAGATTTAGCTAAATTATGAACGGATTGCTGGGATAAAGTTTAGTAATCCGGAGTATTGGAAAAAGAACATTAGGTCTCTGTGGGAACGAAACCGGAGCGGTTACTTTGGAAAGCTCTTAGTGACGACTAGGTGCATTCCGGAGGGATACTGTCTCTACGAACTGCAACAGCTGATGAGACGAAGTATCCTTCTTGAACTGCTTCATGCGGTCCTGCCTGAAGATTCCTCCGGTGTCATAGAAAGCAAGGGTGGGTTTGATTTTTTTTTCAACTCCCTCCTGACTAGCTGCTTTCTCTTGTGCCACTAAACCCATTCCTTCATAGTGTAGGAGCTCTCTAGGATTGAAGTAGGTTGCTTGATTACAAGCTTCGCCATCTCTGCGTCCGCTTTGATCCGCTATGATTAAAGATGTAGAGAAGCATCTTTGAGTGATCGGACTCTGACAGATTTCCAAGCCACTTGAAGATTTCTCGGTTCAGAACCCTTCCTTTGCAGCTTTCCACAACGGCTTATCCTTCATCTTGCAGAGGTCAGCTGAGTCTACATCGATCAATTTCCCTTGTGCATATGACGAGATGAACTCACTTTAAAGGGCGTAAGTTTTGTCGTAACTGGTGATAACCTTGACCTTGTTGTGAAGGTCAAGAGCATCGCTCCCTTCCTTCTTTTCAGCCGACCTTAGATTCGAGTTCACATCGATACATTTAAAGCGGAGCTGGACTGCATCGATGAAGTCCTGACATAATGCCATATTCAACTATTTCTGGACTATGAGGTGAATTCTGGACTAAGGACTAAAAGAAAGATCCGGAGATGTGCCTCATAAAAGATAGTGAAGCATAAAAGTCGAGGAGTTTAGAGTACTTTTCAAGCATTAAATGCATCACCAATGACACTTATGAAGGAAGAAATGGCTAGAACGACCAAATTTGGATTTAGACAATACGTGAGTCTGCATCATGCAGCCGGATATCTCCGGGTGAATATCAAAGTGGAATTCAGAAGACGAACCGAGTCCTGAAAACATAAATTGATGGACATACTGTACATCAGAAATGTGTGGTTGGGAAAAATGTTGTAGGGAAAAATGGGACAGAGTTGCGGACATAAATTACTCGCAATTGATAGAACATACAATCGGATATCTCCGGATGAAATCAGAGTAAGAGTCCAGTACTAAACTGTTTCATTATAAAAAAGTATCATACAATAAATAAAAGGTGACCGTTGCTAAGAGGTGCGTGTAATCTACGGAGAATTGATTCAATCATTCTAATTTAAGTGCTTTACAAATGGCCTCTACCCGTCCTGTATGGTGTCTCCCAAATGTTAGATAATGGACTATAGCCTATAATGGACTATAGATCAGCAACAACAACACATTTAGGCCACAAATAATGCCTTGTTCTAGGATTAAATGAGGCCTTCCTAAAGATGTGGAGAAACCTAACATAGCTAGGCCTTCGAGTCTGTTTGCTGGCATGAGGTGGTTGATCATCGATTACCAGCATGGGGTCGTTAGGGGTGTCCGCGCGGCTGTGGCCAAGGACTAGAGTCTAAGGTTGGGAACCACTGATGAACTCGGTTCATACCGCACATCAACATCAAGCATCGTGGCACCAGTCGTCAGCGTTACATTGACGAAATCAATGTGGAAAACATTAAGATGCAATACAAAAGAAAACGGTATCATACACCTGGAGATCTCCGGTTCAAAGTGATCCTTGTCTAAGGGGCAAACTAAAATTGAACATGGCAATGATAAAGAAGAGTCGTGAAGCATGGAGGGCATTTGAATCGTATGAACAGCCGGAGATCTCTGGCTCATGAAGTTTCCATAGGCGTCATACCACGCCGGTGTAGTTCATCCTCGACCTTGACCGTGTTTGAACCGTAGCGCCTGGGGTGGAGCCACTGATGTCAGTCTCCTCTGCTTCTTCCTCAACGGCGTCAGTAACGTCGGCTAAGATATTCAAGTGGTACTTAAATATTTGTTCCGCGCACGATTCGGCCTTCAGTTTGGCATCTTCGCTGTTCACAATCTCGAGGACCCGCACGTCGTGAGTCTGCAAAAAAAAACCTGAGTAAGGCGTCATCCAAAACATATAACTGTATTCGGACCGGAAAACTTTGACGTTGGATTGCTTGGGAAGGATGTCCTGCTTACCAAGCCAAGGTATGTTAAATGTGTTCCTCCATGAACATTGACGACCACCATACCCTCCTTGATGTATCCCGTGAATAGCGAATCGAGGACGAAGATCCTCAGCTGTGGGACATCGGTTCGCTTCCAACGTTGGATGGTTTCTTGATGTTGAGCAGCTGAAAAGAAGGCCGGCATTTTTTCGGGGTGTCCTTTGAAGAGCCTCTTGAATGACTGAGCACGCGTCTCGCTCGAATCATATTCATATAGGAATACGCAGTATACTGTCTCCTCGACCCCGCTTACTCGAATCGGAAACCCATCACTTGGGTGGGGGAAGTAGTAGACCACATGCGTTGCCCACAATTTCACCTTGCCCCTCGACTCTCTCTGCCGAAGAGTGATGTACCTCTTCAATTCAACGAATCCCGCGACGTCGGTAATAAGAAGCGACGGTGATCTGACCCTCGTCCGCCTATCCTTCGTGTCCACTTCGAGATGGTCGAAAATGGTTCCGAAGTCCAACGCATCTAGGACTTGTGCACGGCATATGTCGTCTTTCACGCGATAGAGGAAGAAGAAGTAAAAGTGAGGGTCTATGACATTACGCCACTGCTAAATGTCGGGCATGATAAGTACTTCAGCGATCTCACCCCCTCTGTCAGGCATAACCCTGCAGGTCTATTTGGAGTCGAACAAGGACGTGTCATCCGTGGGTGTAGCCTCGGCAAAATCTTCTATGATGTGTTGACTCCAAATGGACACAAGGACGTCTGGGGTGGGGTCGGTCTCCTTGTTAATCGCCTTCAGTCGACCCTCGAGCCAAGCTTTACCCTTGGCAAAGTGATTAGCGGCATCCACCCAAGACTCGAGTTGGACCCATCCAATATTCCTCTCTTCGGCAAATGCGTCTCACTGCTCCTTCGTGTATGGGACGAAGTCTGCAGACTTTGAGGGAAGGGGGTGCGACTTGTAATTTAACATCAGTTCATTCTTCATTGCCCGGATTCTCTTCTCCCTGTTCGCCGCATTTTTGAGAGTCTCCGCCTGCCCTTTCATAGTACCTTGGTTCGCCGCTTTGGAGGACTTCACACAGACCTTCTTCGCGAGCACTAAGTCCGCAAGGTAGTCTAGGTCTTTAGCGCGCATTTTGTAAAGTGGCTTGAAGTTGTTCTGCACCAGAGGTTTCCGCTTCAGCTTAGCTAGGTCCCCCATCTTCCCGTTCAAGTCTGGTAGGAGTCCAGCAACGAACATCCTATCGATTCGGATCCACTTCTGGACCACTGCGTCATCCATCTTGAATTGGAGAGGGACCCTTGCGTCTTTGGGGTTTGTTTTACTGAGGTGTGTGAAAACCGTTGGCACCACTTGCCGTTGGAACGTCTGCAATTAGAAAAATTACTGGGTGTAAGGAGCCGGAGATCTCCGGTTGATTGGTTTGGTAGCCGTGAAGAATGAGCGCATCGACGGAATTAAAATCTATTCAGGTTGAGAATGTAAGCTTACCGAGAATGCGTCAAATTGTGGACGACTATACAGTTGGGGGGCTGGTTTTCCGAACTCAAACCACTTCACTCGGCACGTTTGCAGCTGCTCTGTGAAACTCTGCTTCTTCCGCAGACTCGTCAGATCTTGGTTGAGAGCGCGCGAGAGTTGTAGCAGGGTCATGTCTTTGGGGTTCGATTTTGTCCAAACCGGGATGATGGAAAAGTAGGAGACCTCTTTGAGCGTCCACGTTGATGGAAATTCGTGTGACAAAACCTTGTGCGCCTCCACAGTATGCTGACCACCAATAATGTAAAAGTGTGTCGAGTCCCTTAGGCAGCCCTCTTTCGTCGGCTTGGTCACGAAGAAATCCACCTTACTTCCATCAGGTTTCTTCTTCAGCGGCAAGACTCGAATGTGAATCTCAGGTGCCATGGCCTTCGAGGACGTGCGAACTGCGTTGATAATTCCTTCAAGCCGTTCTTTCTGGATGCCCCTGTATACTAATCCTCCAGGGGGGGCCTGGTGCAGGTTATTGAAATGAACGAGCTTCACGACATCCTTCTTCGTGACAGGGTCTTCTACTGTCAAAGGCTTATTCTTGAGTATGTAAACGTTTTTGAACGCGTCGTCGAGAACCTTGCCAATTGCTTTCATTTCAGTTCGCTTCATTTTGGTGAGGTCAGCCTGTGTGAAGTTTAGGCACTGTTCGATTGGGAGGCCAGGCTCATCAGCCTTCGCTTTCTTCCCCTTCTCCGCCCGCGACGAGGAACCTGGGGTTGAAGTCTATAAGGTAGTCTTGCGTTTTCTTGCCGGGCTCGAAGCTGGTATTAGAGATAGATTGGGAGTTGGGTCGGAACGGGCTTTTGGGACTTCCACTGCTCATTAATGTACTCCGGCATCCAAGTATCACCCGTGGGCGGGGGAAATAAAAAGTTCTCATTCTGGTAGGTCTCCACCATCGCATCCGAAATCTTAGATGATTCTAGGATCAAGCCGTATATGAGAGGCTCGGTGGATGAGTCCACGTTCTCCTGGACGACAACGAGACAAACCTCCATCAAGACCCTACATCTCCAGAACCTGAAGGCCAATGTCGGGGTGTCCCCGTTATTCATCCGAAGCTGAGGGACGAATTCCCAGGCTCCTTCAGGGGTTTTAATGAGCTTGATGCCCCACTCGGTCATGCTCCTTCGGCATATGTATACGTAGCCGACATTGTGAATCCCTCTGTAGACAAACTCAGGGAGCCAATACTCTACAAATGCCCCAAGTTTCCCGGGACGACATTCAGTTGGAAGTGTGGATGTCCACAAATCCCTGCAAGATGATTTCAAAAGAACACACAGGCAGTTAGAAATCACTAAATTTATTCGGTCTTCAATGTGAAGTTATATTTCGTTCGGGCCCATCGCGAAAGTATCCGGAGATCTCCGGTTGATTTGTGGAAGTCGAGTGCATCCGTCCAAGAACAAATCCTTGCTGCTCAGACGGATCCATTTCTGTTCTGAATCGGAGATCTCCGGTTGATGACCCCAAAGTAGAGGTTCCTGATATTCACATGTCCATCAACGAGTAACTCCACTGCTTCGAAACATCCGGAGATCTCCGGCTATTTTCGAGAATTACTAACGCCTGTATAGGCTTTTTAGATTCATATGACCGCGACATCATCCGGAGAATTGGAACTCCGTATTCAATTTGGGATACAGCCGAAGATCTCCGGCTGCAGCAAGTATGGCTTTACATAGCACTAATCGCATCAGATCATCACGCATTTATTCACAATCATTCACAGAGAAGTTTGACATATCACTCAGGAAGTTTGACATACTCACAAAACAAGTTACATAATAGAGAACACAAAGAAATGTATCAAAAGCTCACACAATTCTTTCAAAACTTGACCTTACACACAAGAAATAGAATCCGAAAATGTTTCGATGGAACGCCAAATGTGACGATTCTACATGGATTACTCTTTTCACATTGAATCGGAACAGACTCGAAAGACTCAGTATGGACAAACACATCCAAACGTTCATAGAATACCTAAATCACACGCATATTCATGAATAGATATACAATTATGTTCACGGGGCAACAAAAAACCAATCGACTATAGCCAAACAGACTTTTGAAGTCTAGTACGCAGTTTCTGAGGTTTCTCTTAATCATTCAAGTGTTCGCCCGCTCGGTAACAATAAAACTAATTTGAAACTCACTCAAATAATGGAACCCCATCCGGTCGCTCGCACTGAGCATAAACAGTTCAATATTGTGGACTTACCGGTTTCCATGCCACGAAGTCTCACTCGACGTCCCTGCTGTAGTCGCCATTTCCCAACCTCCTCCAGGAACTGCTTTGGATCAAAGCGTATACACAGCTCTGCAGTACATCAACATTCAACAACTTAGAACTACAAACTCTACAATTATTCAGATGCCCTAAAATGTAAGGTCCAGTTCTGATTGACAAGAATTCGGCGGAAAAAATTTCAACACTGCATAAAATGCTCATTTACGGCCCTTCTAAACTGAATGTTCAAAACACTAGAATCCTATACCCTAAACTCTACAATTCCGCTCAAACGATTAAAAACATCAGTACTATTTGAGTCTCTCGAACCCTAATGAAGCTTACCGAACCCTACACCTGCTCCAATGATGATTCTAAGCAGTCCTGAGAAAATTCGACTGCAATAACACTGAAAGCCATTTTTGAGACGTTACATACCTCTTCACTTGCCGAATCGGCGCACCCGTACGCCGTGGTCGTTCGTGTCGACGCCACCCTCAATCGTAGCGTCGTTCGCTCTTTGTTGGTGAACCTAGGCGCTCTTCAAATTTCTTCCTAATTCAATCGCTCTATTTCAGTCCTGCTCTCCGACCTTGAGTCTATATCCAGAGAACAACCTCTCGATGATACACTAAAAGTCCCTCACTTAAATCAACACTCACCTCGCACACCAACGGCCTCTCACAGCGCATACCAACCTAACCTAATGCGTCGACGCCCACTCCGCGAACCAAGAAAGATAACCCCTCCTGCCACTTCCGCTCACTACCTTCGACATTACAAAGACAAAACCATAAAAAACAAGAAATGGTTGATGCTTGGAGTTCCCATAACCCAAAGAAGACAAGTTGGACAGCTCAAGGGTGTGACGGCTCACAATGACAGTGGGTGAAGTAAAAGATCAGCTAAAATCATGTACATATACAACATGTACATTTCACAATCATGACATTGTCAATGTCGTGAGCATGCCTGACAAGACGTATTGATACCCAATTTCATGGGTATTAGATATGACTAGAATAGATACTCGGATTCACCGGGTATTAGAGTAATCATTATACTTGAATTTAAAACGACATAAGTGAAAAAGCATAATCTCCCTTTCCGTTACTCTCCCTCCCTTCTTTCCCTTTCTTGTTTTTCTTATTTTTGTTTTACTCTCCCCTCCTTCTCCATCTCCATCTCTATTTTACTTTTGAATTGTAATGTTTTAGATTTCCCCTTATTTCAATAAATTCAAATTCTCAAAATAGTTAACTACTCTAAAAAGCAATCCCACACTCTTCCTTGCTTACTCTCCCTATCCCTTACTCTCCCTATCCCTTACTCATCCTCCCCATCTCTTTTTTACATTTGATTTTCTTTTTAGATTCCCCTTTTTACATATTCTAAAAATATAAACTACTCTAAAAATAAATCCCTCAAGTCTCTCCCTCTCTTACTCTCCCTCCTACTTGTTTTTTATTTATTTTAGTTTTACTCTCGCCACCTTCTCAATCTCCATCCTTAGTTAATAATATTCAACCATTGTAACAGTATGTTTTTTTCTGTTCTATTCTATTACATTATTAAAATTAATGCATAGGTTTCAAAGATATATTTACATTTTATATAGATTGTTGTTACCTTTTTTCTTAAATATTTTGTGATATAAAAACTACATTAAAATGGTTGAACTATTGCGTTGCAAACAAAGCGCCAACTCCTAGTCATACTACTAAAATCATAATTTGCGCAGCAAACCACGGAGTGAACTATCGCGTAGTCAACCATGCAGTGAACTACAAAAACGCTACAGTCAATCGCGTTGTCAACAATATAGTGAACCATTCCACCTTTCATTTTTTAATACTTTTCAATATTAAAAAAACATAACAATGGTTGGGCTACTCATTGCAAAGCAAGCGCCAATAGCTAGTCTACTCTAAAATTAAATCCATTATCCTCCCTCTCTTCCTTATTCTCCCTCTAACTAAATTATAATGTATCAAAATAAATAGTTATTGTTCAATTCTCGCTTAATTTCCTTACACTCTATTGTATCCAGTTTTTTTTTAAAAGTTATAGTTATCGATAAATTTAAGGTTATAGTTTATAGATATAAAATAATTTTAATTTATATATTTATAGGTGATATAAGCCCTCCACCTTCATGAACCCAGAACCTTCCACGGTGAACCGTGAACCCTTAACCCTTAACCTTCAACCCCAAACCGTGAACTAGGAACCCTAAACTGTAAACCCTAAACCGTGAACTGTGAACCCTAAACCCTAAACCCTTAACCCTGATGCACAATCCAGCCTGAACACGGAAGCTGTACCCGAATTCATAGGACCGGGTTGTTGTACTTCTAAAAGCATCTGCTCAGTTATTTGTGCACGTATCTTCTCAAGCATCCATATAACTTTTGTCGAACTAGGAAATATTGGAGATTATTCTAATTGGTAACAAATGCCGACGTTCTATTTGAGTCTTGTAATGCCAGATGAACAATACTAGTAGGCAGTAGAAGGCCGACTCCTTTCCTTGGGTCGGGTATAATTTAATTCACGAAGGTGAGTACGAGAAGTCCAATACAATTACATTATATTGTAATTTAGTCTAAGACGTGATACGGCCCTAGTATATTCAAAGATACATCATGGGGCATACTTCATCTTCTGTTTTCTAATTTGCAGCACTCTGGGAATTAGATGGTATCCTTACAATACGGTCATCCCAAGAGTACGAGCCTTTCATTACCATGAGTGGAATGTGGCCTCGGTCGTGGGCACGTCGAAAAATGCGCACCATCATGATGGTGAATAGCAGTTAGTTTGAAGGAGGATGCATGCCCAAGATTCAATTCAAATTTGAGCGCCCGAATTTTCCCTCCAGGAGGTGATGGAAAGGTTGATAAGAGTATCCATCAAATCAGCTCTCATCCTTTTTTGCTCTGGAGGTTTGAGATACTGTGGGAGCTGAGCGAGTCAGTGAGAGTGTTCGCGTGCGCGACATCGTGCTAGATAGCTGTAGGGAAACGATTCGACATTATTCCAAGAATGTTAAGTATGTTTCCTCGTAAAATTCCGTATCCGCTGTCTATTTGTGAGGATTGGTGAAGATTGTGTTGCATTCTGCCCTTTGAGTCGATCGGGAGATGTCGTATAGTGATTTTGTAACTAATTTGTCTCCAGAGATACAGTCATAGCCCGGAAGCAGTAAATTAATTCGACTCAAGAATTAAGATGACGTAATATCTTGGCGTGTGAATCCGAGCTGTTCCCCGGGTTTTGCAACTGAATCACACCGCCATACCCGTGAATATTCCGTACGGCTGGTGTTTCGATCAAGACAACAAAAGCCAACTAGAGATCTCCGGCTGTTCATGCCGTGCTAGTTTGGATTCTGCCAAGATCGCTTGCTAACCAGGGTTGCTACCCTTGAATCCAGTGGCTGTCATATTCTTCGAACGTAGGATCCCCGGAGATCTCCGGCTACTCTTGTGTGAAATGTTCATAGAAAGTTTCCTCGCCAGCCTGGTTCTGATTAATCGGAGATGTCCGGTTAGATACGAATGGAACTTTTAGCTCCATCCTTCCATTCCTTACTTAAACAAGAAGTCGTCGTTGTCGATCATTCTCCACTCAACTCGAGATCTCCGGCTAGCCCGGCCGACAATATTGACCTTGGTCATCTAGTTCGTATCCACATCCACTCATTCTCTCATTGAAGGCATATGCCACCAACCGAACATCTACCGATGCAACGTGAGACAATGGCTTGGAGTTGACATACGAGTCGGTTCCAGTGAGTTCGTATTACCTAGACCAACGGCCATAACGTCCACCGCGGAAGAATTACTACTCATTCCCTTGCAACGTGGATACGATTCACTTGTTCACACACTTCGACAGACCATCCTGTGGAGAAGGGCGGATGTCATGATTCCAACCGGAGATCTCCGGTCCGACGACTCCCCATTCGTACCACAAGAGCGATGGGTTGGACTTGAAGTGTAGAGGTTGGACGGAAATGGGTTGGTGCACTCCTCTGGGAGAATCATGGCCGCGTTACCATCGGATCATTTCCGAAGTGGATGCTTGGGAGAAGATAATATTGGTGTTACTGTCCTCGACGTTTTTGTGGGGGACACGGAGAGAATTATGAGTCATGAATTGTGGCCCATTCTTGAATGTTGTTTTCCTTCCGGGCGGTCTTTGAAAAGCACAATTGATCATTTCGCATCCTTGCCTTTACAACCTGATTCTGGTGCTCATTTAGGGGGTCGTGCGAAGGAGCCTTACCGCTTCATTTCCCGACAGCAAGATCTTAACAAGAAGGAATCCTTGTACACCAAGAGGACTACGGACGACAAAATTTGCAAAGTCAGCTCCCAAAGGTGTTGTCCCAAACGATGCTGCCAATATTTTCAACAATCCCAGCCTCTTTCTGTTAGACAAAAATTCTATGACAAATCCTTTGAAGACAGAAAAGAGTATGCGATCTCGGTAGGCGGGCAGTTCCACTCTATTGATGGGGACCGGAAGAAAAAGTACGTCACGCTCATGGGAACGGAAGTCTGCTCCGTTGCATGGTACACTATCCATGGAATTCGGAAGTCCACGTTTCACACGTACATCGGACATTTCAGTAGAGGAATCATCAATGCAACTCACGGTAACAAGGGCATCAAGCGCCCACGGCTTGCCACTATACAGGCGATGGGTTCAATGACGTCCATTTTTAATAACGCGGATCAAATGCCTCACCAAATGCGGAGTGTCGGGAATGGTCGGATTGGCACTCTCAAGTATCTTCCTGCGGGAAACAACTGGAAGCAAATTCAAGCCAGCGTCAATGATGTACGTCAGACCCTGCATATTGCTATGGATTTGTAATCTCCTTCCTCAGTCGACCGAAGTCGTAGTTTCTGAACCGGAGATCTCAGGCTGGGTCAGCGTTGACATGCATTGACCTTCAATTGATTAACTCTATACTTCGCACTATCTGTTGGATTGTCCTCTTACTAGGTTATTATTTCACTTTGCAGCCAAACGACTCCTACGGTCTCCCTCCTGTAAGTCAGTCCACACTCAGTAGGGTATAAGAGGAATTCTTCGGGAATGTTGCTATTAAGCCATCTGGTAGCACCTTCGCAAAATGCAGTACTTGCAATGAGTTCAATCAATTCTTACTGACGACTCAAGAGGGAACGCCCGCATACGAGCTATTCTATAGCAACAGGGAGGCTCACTTGAATCACCAACAATCATGCCGGAAGCTTTATGCGACATGGAGAGAGGAGTCGAAGGCGAAGCCGCTAATCTTTCTTTGTGTCATTCACGACAAAATGGACATTGCGAAGACGGCCCTTCCACACATGTGGAGGACTACTAAAGCAACATCTGGTCTCGAACAGCTTCCCATGAATGTCACCGGAATGGTGGCACACGGTCATGTCGACGGAGCGTATGCCCACTATGCTCTTGCTTAATGGCCTGGAGATTCGAACGCCACCATCTCCTCTCTGGCAAAACTTTTTAGGTGGCTTGAGGGAGCACCATTACATGAGACGCGCGTCCTCTTTGAGCACCCACCTTCAAACTCAATGTTTGCGGCCCTCATGAGGAGAAAGAGCGGGTGCGTGGACGCTTTAGTGCCCTTGGAGCCGAGTGAGTTTAAATGACCGAAACCTTTGCCACCAAAATTGTTTGTACAGCTTGACAACTCTGTGAAGGACAACAAGAACCAATACTTGATGGCATTCTTATCACTGCTAACAGCTCGAGGTGTCTTCAAGGAGATACAAGTTGGCTTCTTGGTGGTCGGGAATACGCATGAAGATATTGATGCTTACTTTAGTCATCTATCAAAAGAACTCAAGAAAAGTAGTACATATATTCTAGGGGATGTGATGAAGGCATTCATGAAGTCACAGGAACTAGCCTTCATGCCGGAAGTTATCCAAGAGGTGGCCGACTTTAAATCGTACGTCAATGGCTACCTATGCAGTGGGGCGGCACGTCTGGTGGGACTAAGTGATATGCATCTTTTCAAATTCTACGTTGACAATGACGATGTTCCGGTTATGAAGTTCAA
Source organism: Bryoerythrophyllum caledonicum (assembly GCA_963971425.1). NCBI lineage: Eukaryota > Viridiplantae > Streptophyta > Bryopsida > Pottiales > Pottiaceae > Bryoerythrophyllum > Bryoerythrophyllum caledonicum. The sequence goes on along the minus strand of OZ020514.1, from coordinate 48,631,892 downwards.
AGAATCTGCCGTTGACGCAGAGTGGTTACCGATGAACAGAGAGCCAATAAAACTCTGGAAGGTAGATGACAGCGGACGTCCCATGCTTCCAACAAGATCTCCCAAACCCGTCCCTTTCAAGCCCATATGGGGTAATGAGGAGCAGAACCCGGTCGGAAACCAAGATGTTGCCAGAGACAAGGCCAGAAAAGCGACGATGAACAAGAACTTCATAAAGACGGGGCTTCGGAAGTACGTGGACTACTGGGCGTCCGGAATGTCTAAGTGCGCAGGGTACGCAGACTCCATCCGCCCATACTTGCAGTACTGGAAGGATGTCATCGACGAGCTTGACAAGCCACTTCCTCAATTGCCCTCCGAACTCGAAGAGGGATTCTGGCCTGCCCATGATTGGAGAGGCCCTCATGAGGGAGGTGAAAATCCGCTAGGATCGCTTCCACAACCATTGGATGTCACTCCCGAAGATGAGGTTCTCGAGCCTTACTGTGGACCTGCTAATGAAGTCCCAAAGTCCACATTTAATCCTTGGCATGATATTCGTCTCGGGTCCTGGATTTTGGTTAGACCTAGTGATCCAGACATCTATCCTGTCTAGTAGAGTAGAGCAGTTTCGAACGTCGTCAAGGATGAGGGTAATGTCAACCACGGAAAATTCCTCGTTAAGTATTGGGAGCCTGATAACAAGCAGAAGAATCTAAAGAGAAAGTACCAGGACTGTTGGGAAGCCACTTGGGTTCCGGACCAAGAGAAGCCTGTATGGTGTCATGTTAGTTCTGTGTTGTTTCCGACTTGGTCAAGCAAAGTAAACCAACTTACGAGGTCCATTCCACGTAAAATGAAGGAAGTAGCGCTTGTGAACTAAGAGAAAGCGAATGCCGGTGATCAGTCCCAATATCTTAAATTCTGTTGTGTGAAATTTTTTTTGTGGAAAATCTCGTAGTGTCTCTACATCTTCACGGAAGAGCACCGGAGATCTCCGGCTGTGAAGACGATTATTATTTGGTCCCGAGTTCGACATCCTTCCTTTCAACTCTCGCCAGTCATCGTGAAGAGAACCGGATTTGTGCTCTTCCATTCACTGTAATTAGGATACATAGAGAATTGATAGAATCACTATTGACTGGTTTATGCCACCGGAATATTTTCAAACCCGCACATCTCTCAGAAAGCTTACCGGAGATCTCCGCGTATGGAATCATATTTCGTGGACGGAAGGATGTTCATGTATTGCCATGTTCAAGTCGGTGAGATCTAGCGAGAGATCTCCAGATAGGAGATTTACATCCACCATTCTTAACAATGGGGTCCACATTTCCCAATTTTGAGCGTACCTAGGTGTTCTGAAGAGTATTGTATCATATCCGGAGATCTTCACTAACTAGGATACTGCAACTTATCTCTCGATGGAACTTGTTTCAAAATATTAGAGACCTTTTGGGCATTCTCCTGGTTGGTTCCTTCTTAGATTTATGACATGCCACTGCCTAAATGAAAATCGGCGGTCAATTACACAGTTCATATCAGTCATCCGAGTTCCTTCTTATGATTAATGTGATGTTGATGGTTGGCGGCGGAGATTGAGCTTCCCACATCACATTACGACATGACTCTTGACGCGTGGCCTACCATGTTGTTCATTCATGACTGTGGCATTTACCTTTAATTCTATCAGTCTCGGTGTTATGGCGACTCTAATCAATGTACCTACGCGCGTGAAGTGTAATTAGTGGGTGGGTAGGGAGGATAGTATAAGAGAGGGTTCAGGACTGCAACAATCCATATGTTTTGTCTTTTAACCATAAGTCTTGTTAGTCCATAGCCACGGTGGAGAGAGAGGAGATGGCTTTCGCAAGTAGGAAGAGGGAGAGGGAAGTCTCTGATTCGGTAGACAGGAGAGTTTCACAAAGGATGGTGAGCGAGGCTCAGGGTTCGGAGAAGAGAAGAGTGTTTTTCTTACAAGTCGGGTACACAAAGGAGATCTGTTCTAATCGGCGTGTTCTGGACGAATTGGAGAAGGACGGTGAGAGCAAGTATGTTCAAGAGGTGGATGACAGCATCAACTATGATGCGGAGGACGAGAAGGAGATCGACTCCGATGTGGATGAGATCCTCAATAAAGGTGCTTCGGTTGAAGAAGAGGAGGAGGACAACCCATGGTATGAAGACCAGGAGGAATATTCTTCGGAGGGCAGCTGCAGCCCATTTCAAACTGGATGTCACACAGGGTCTGATGTTGATTCGGACATGTACGCACCGACGCACTGGAAGGATCGTTAGAGGTCTTCAGAGGTAGTGCCAGGATAGATATTGTTCTTTGATCCAGGAGTTTCACTAAGACCAGTCAAAGCTATCTCGTAGATTTGGTCTTGTATCTGACGCTGTTATAAAAGGACTCCCTTCCGAAAAAGCAGTATTGTTTTTGAACAACTGCGCAAATGTTTTTTGATTTCCTTGCTTCCGACCGGATATCTCCGGATGTTTGAACGGCATTCCTGACATGTCAATGTCTCCAGTTCTAAAATGTACTATAGTCTTCTTGTACAGCTTTGCATATCATTGTTCATAGGAAGGACACTGGACGGCGTCCCATGTTTTTTGGTCCTTCTCCACTTTACTACCACAGAAATGTACACTACACCATATTACATGCTATGTTTTATTAACGTGACAGCTTGAAAGTTGTTATCATTTTGTTGATCACGACTAACGAAATTCCACGCTTGTTCTATTACTATAATCGATTTGTATCGTATTACTGAAATTATCCGGAGATATCAGGCTGAATGATTAAGATATATTAATTGTGTATCCCTTTTTAATTTCTTTGGTGCCACTATTTTACTACACTAAAATCCTTCTTTCTTATTTATGGACTTTGCAAAGTCCAGAAATAGTTAAATACAACATTATACCATAACAACATGTCAGATACCAGAAACAACACTGCATGCAACTCGAAGCATGTTCAGCTGGAATCGAGTTGAACATGTATGTCAACAATATAAATATATCTCTCAAACTAGATAACTTTTGCATCTAAAAAATCAGCTCGAATTGAGTTCAACATCTAAACAATAATGATGGAAACTAATATTTGCATAATAAGCTCGATTCGAGTTGAATGTGGACAACTTACTCTATACTTCTTATTGTTGAGGGAATGGCGACCAAGACCACCAGGAGTATTCTGTGGCTTGGGTGGTGTCAGACGACCCAGATTGAGCCAGATTGGTCGGGCGCTCAGAATGTTTGTGGCCCACGACGGCTTGAAAATGGAGAAGTGGTTGACGCGGTTGTAGGACGCTGAAATTCGTCTTAGCTTCTCTTTGTCCAGCGACCAGACCACAAAGCAGTCCCACTTCCGAAAATGCCGAAGGATTGTCTCCGGCACTTTCATTTGATCAATCATTGCCTTGATTGCCGCAACACCACACTGTTCGTTGATAATTTTGAAGTTCATCTTTCGGATTTCTTCCTAATCACCTGTGAGCTCCATTGGTGTGTCGGGCCTTATGCACAATGTTTGTTCTGCTGACTTGTCAGACATGTTGATCAGGCAATTCTTCATGGACTTTACGCCCTTCTGTTCTATAGCCTGGATAGTCCGGTCAATGGGAGCATTTGACATCTGGTTGATGTCGATCTCACGCTCCGCTTGGTTTGCAAAGACAAAGTAGTCTTGGCATGGCGCCCATAACTTCTTGAAGACGACCGTGGCGTTTTTGTACTTGATGGAATTACACGGCCTCATCTCTGTTGGTATACTTATCAGCGCTAAAGCTATGCTGACCTCCAATTTGCTATGTGCTACTAACAAGGGTTTGTCTTGTCCCCGCACAGGTTTCCGGCGTTGAGCATCAGTGGCAACTGAACGCCTAGGTTGCCTTGGCTTCGCAAACTCCCTCAAACGTGAGCCACAGAGGTTACTTCCGCTTGGGCGTGAGGTCCTCCTTCCAATCGAGCCTTGACTGATATTAGGCTGACTGTTAGTTCTGAGAGATACTTCCCCTAGCTCCATTGAAGTTGAGAAGTTACGGGTTTTTGCGATCCTCATTATCATCGACTGAATTACTTATGCCTGCAGCTTCGAAGTCAATGCCATTACGCGCAGTAGGAGTTTGTGGTCGGTTACCTAGAAATTCTGATCTTGCAACTCTTCAGGTCCCTTCAGCATCGTCGTGAAGATTAACTTCTCCAAATTGGTAAGCAGCGGAGCGAGGCTGAAAAATTGACTAGTGCTGTCAATGAGAATGCATTATACGAACTTTTGGGTCATGTCTAATTGGCACTTCAAGACAACCCATTCGTCCTGGTGGTTCACATCGAGGATCGGGTCTAACAACGCTAAAGCGAGTAAATTCTCTTTGCCGACCCATTTATGTACGAGGGCCACGGTGTTCGTTGTTGGGACGTTCTGCAAGGACCACCCCTCATGCCGTAGGGGTTCCAAAATCTTGTAGAATGGTCCTTTGGAAGCGTTGTTTCCATAGTCTGATTCAATCGCGACGTTGGAAGGCGCATAGTATCAATCGAGCAGTGCCAAGTGTTCCTCAAACTCAATGCATGATGCAATTTTACACTGTCAACTTCTCTTTCATTCGTCACTTTGAGATTGACATCTTTGTGTATAATGTTTTTGTTCATATTCAACTAGGTTCGAGTTGAATCTGAAACTCCTGTTTGCGGATGCAGTATTATGTTGCATTTGTTTGCAGTCTGTTATTATTTTTGAAAGTAGATTTGGTCTTTCTGTTATGCACATTTAGCTCGGGTCGAGCTAAATGAGCAAATAGAGGATCGCATTTTTATGGTTTTTTGTTTAGATTGACAATTGTCATGGTGATTTTACTAATGATATTCATTCAAATTTACCTTTTAGATTACATATTGTATTTTTGTTCATTTGGCAAGAGGTATGGCTTGATTAACTTTTCATTGATTGGTTTGATTTTATAGTTTTGGTACACAATTAGCTCAATTTGAGCTGAATCTGCCCTCCCTATGTCCTATTTTCAATGCTTCTTCAACTAGAATTGTGCATAATGAGCTCAAGTTGAGCTCATTATGCATGTAATTGGATGAAAGTCGTTCATTTTGGGGATGAAAATACTTACCTAGTGTGTGACATTTCTTCGTGGGAAGAAAAACACCGATCGCTTCGCTCCAATTTGTCGCGCTTGCTGAATCTCAACACCCACACATTGCACAAGCACAAATACAATTAGCTTCAGTCACAAGATTCATAATAGAATTCTACTACTACAATAGAAAAGTAACAGCAACGCAAAATCAACATCAATACAAAATCAGTTGCATCACAAAATCATCAACAACAGAAAATCAAACATAAACTCACTAGTGAAGCGAGTTTTAACTTACCAATAAATTTGAATATATCACTCCGAGGTTACAACATTCTGTCCTGAAGTGCTCTCGCTTGCTCCACAAAACGCACAAACAAACCCGCGTGGTTGAAATCCCGCACTATGGACATGCTAACCGTGGCAGGAAACGTCCTTCATAGAAACGTTTGCAAAATACACACCACTCAATGGCATTCACCCTCAAATCTTTAGAGAAGCACCTGCCTCACTCACAAATCACACTCACAGACCACAGACCGCACAGAAAGCACAGTCACAGACTACACACACACAAAACTCTCACAACCGCACTCTCCTATTGCCAACACACCTCATAAAACACAAAACCCAGCAACAATAACGCTCGCTCTCTAATCACTCCAAGCTTACGCACATGCACAATTCTAAATAACGCCCTCCCTTACTCAGACACACCTTACACACACACAACGAACACAAAAAAGATGAACACAAACAAATCCTAGAAGAAAAGAGCTGACTGTGGTAAGGCAATATCTTTTCCACCGAAGGCGTCAGCTCTTGCCAACGGTCATAGATGACCTTTCTCACGGGTCCTTCAATCGTGGAAAACCTTTTCATCCACCAATCTCCCTATACATCCAACTTCCTCAATTACACCTAAACTTGTGACCTTTAAGAGACATCATAAACCTAAACTTGTAAATTTCCTTGAAATTTAACTACCACATATGCTTTGATTTCTAGTACCACGTATTTTATCGCCTCAAGTTGTCTTTGAGATTCAAGGCCTATCATGAATCAATATATACTTATTTTTCCATTTCCTTGTCGTAAGATTGAAATCTCTTTTAATGCACCATTACTATGATTATTGTTAAGTTGATTGAATATTGTCAAATTATCATAAAGTTTATGCTCACTATTTGACATAGATTTTTATTCATTGTAATTAACGCATAATATATATATAACCGCAATGTAATATTTATTCATTCAATATTGGAGAAGATATCACATTTTTAGTTTAAAAATTTCATCTAACATCTAATAAGTGGACAGTCCGATATATACACCCAAAACTCTAAAACTCCTCGCCAATTAGATTACCAACGGCTCTTTTCAACTTCTCAAACACCTTGTCAAAGATATAGTAACAATATACACTTGAATACTTTGTATCTTTGGATCGATATAGGTACTCAAGCAAGCTTTTCTATCAGTTTCATCCATCCATTCGAACACCTTATATGTCTAATTAACAAAACATTATGTGTTGCAACCACAATGTCGCTTCGCAAACCTTTAATGGTTAAGATACAACACTTCAATTGAAATTTAATAATAAAAACGGCATTGCAAATGTAAACAACTTTGATTTGCTAATGAAACATTATGACTACTCCCCGGGATATTTTAATATCATGGTTTCCATCTTTTTAATTGTTGTCACAAATATTATTGGCTTGAAGCATTACCACAGAAAACACTTTATTATGTCTTCAATGTAGTATGATCTAGGACCATCATATCTATGAAATTACAAAGGCATCATTTTGTTGTGAATTTCAACTAACTTTATAATGAAAATATCAAAACACCATATGCATTAAAATGAGACATTTCGAAGTCTCAATTTATCATGGTGTCTTATTTTAGTCAATTTATAATTTCATTAATTTGAGACTACGTATTAAATTGAGACTCAATCTCGATTGAAAATGCTAAATAATCTAGCCGTATCATGGATTGTTGAATTTATTTTGTATGAAATTGAATATCATATTCAATTGTGTGTGTATTGGTAATAGATGATAAAAAATGTATCAAGATATGGAGCATATTACCTAAAAAAACTAATGCATCCAAAAAAAAATCATTGCGAGAATTAAATTACTGCATGAAAATAGAAGCGGCATTAAATTTGATAGCCCTTCTAAGTAGGGTGTAAAATTGGACTAAAATACACATATACACTCATTTAAATTCCACCTAAAATGTATACCTTCTCATTTGAAAGAGAAATAATTACCAATTTCAAGAGATTATACTATTTCCAAACAACAAGGTCGTTGAAATACCTAGCTTTGAAAAGTTAGCATGTATTGTAGCAATCCATTCAATAATTGCTATCAAAAGAAAGTATCGATGCATCAAGGATAAACGTACAATTGATGACACTCACAATGTGAACCGCCATTTATACATCAATGATGTAACAAAATTCCCAGCTCTGTTGTATAATATTCAAAGCAACACAATACATCACTATATGGAACTACAAACACTAATCTTATTCTATCTACAAATATGCTATGCGCACATTCAAAGTCTAGAATTCCAACCTATAGATACAATTTTACTACATACTTAATAGGATATCCAGCACGGAAGAACAAAAAATCAAAAAATAACATGCACCCCCCCCTATTTTATATTGGTAAAATAACTCCAGCCTCCAAAAACCACAAACTCCGTTGAACTCTATTATTCAGCTAAAGATGCCTTGATTATGTCCACCTGTAATTTTGGAATTTTTAACCTAGAGGAGCTTGTGTTTCCACACAAGCTAGGCTTCCAAGCTGTTAAAATACAATCTGTATACACCCAGGTTGGTTCAGCTTAAGTTTCTTCAACCCAATTTTTTCCATGATTAGAATCCTACCCTTGGTACATTTCCAAGTCCACATGACGCTAGGATGCAGGTTCGAAGTATTGCACTTTAATCTCATGAGAATGTTCACGATCCATATGTAGATTAGTCAATGCCAAGGCAATCCAAAATGGGCGCAAATCCCCATCAGCAGAACGCACCGCAAGTACATAGCCCTCGTACACATCTCTACCAACTCGAAACGATGGAGGGGGACAATGACGACACTGTCCAATGAATGGAGGGTCCTCTGCATACTCCTCCCTCAACGACCCATCAATCTCATATTCATCCACCATGGATGGAGCATATCTAGATAGTCGCCAGAATCCTTCTCGTAGGAGAGGCGATTCTTCCAAAGGCACCTCGAGAGAAGCCTTAACACCTCTCCAATAGTTTATAATTTGCTCGTTCTTCCTCCTATATTCACCCGAGAGATCCTCATTAGCCATAGATTCCCAAAGACTTAGAAACCCAGAGATATCCTTCAGGACCTCATCATAATTCTCATGATGCCGCGGAATGAGAGGAAGCGGCTGCCCACAAGGCAAATTTGGCCTACCATCTGCCGTCACTTTCCATAGTTGGATTCCTCCATCCTCTTTGGGCAACAAATCCCTACTTGTACAAAGAATTTTGTATTGCATCTTTGGCAATCCATCTGAGCCCTTGTAGAACTTGAATTGTTGGCCCTTCATGTGACACGTAAGGTCCTCTTTGCCAATGCACAAATATCCTTCTAAAAAGCCCTTGAAATCGGGCACCTCTTCAATGAGGTGTGGAATAACTGGCATTTTCTCAGCATCCATGAATGATTTCATCAAGAGTGGAATTGCTGGATTGCCATTTGACTTGAGTTTGGAACTCCATCTCCCAAACATTGCGTCCATATCCTCGTGAGTATGACCAACAAGTAAGAAGTTGATATACACTTTACGGAAAATACCCATATGAACGAGGAGGGAAAAAAAAGCAAACACAAATCTATTTTAATTGTTCCCTGTGGCATTATCCAACTACATTTGGAGAATTGGTGGTAACTGTTTTGTAAAAACATGTTCAACCGGTGGAGCAGCAAGGGATCCAAGACACACGTTAGCATTTGCAAGCACAGCCTCAGAGAGAGAGGAGAAGCTCTTCCTCCCGTAAATAATTCACAAGAAGAATACACCGGTGGACTCTCTAAGTCCCAAAGTAACTTCGCAATGGATCCAACAGTGTGGTTCGAGTCAGTGGGGAAGATGTCAAGACTATAATGGGCATAATGAACATCTCCATGTCCATGCGCAATCATTCCAGTTACAGCCACAGGCAGTTTCATGAAGGACTCCGTCGCTTTATTCTTGTGAGAAAAATGAGGAGATGTGGTTTTGTTATGATCCATTTTATCATGGATGATGCACACAACCTCGTTAGGTTTTTCTTCCGAGTTCTTCCGATTCCCATAATATAAAATACGATGAGTCTGTTGAGAGGCCTGATGTAACTGCAATTTGACATCCCACATTTTGTATGAGGAGGACCCTCGTGTACAAGCCTTCTTTAATTGCTTGAATTGGTTACATCTTCCGCAGCGGGCAAAGTTGTCACGAGGCTTCCCGTAGAGTATTGTTCAAACTCAGAGCTCCGAATCCGACTAAGACCAGACAAAGATATTGGTTTGAGGCCAAATCTTGAATTAACCTCATTCACTTTAGGCATCACTCCACTCCATTGGAAAGAGGCAGAAAGGTGTTTGGAGACGACCTTCTCCCAAGTAACAAGTGTAGTTGTCTTATTAGGACTGTGATTGGCAGCATCATCAAGTATATCATGCAGAGTAGCAATTGCCTGTAGGGTATGAGTCCAAGGCTTCTTTGAACCACTATTGCCGTGTGCCCCTGCCCGCATCCCATCCTTTGCCTCTCGTTTGTACCGGTAGAATGTGGCTCAGCTAGCCTCCATGATAGTACACCATGCATTTTGGCATACATCAATTCCATCAAGCGTCACCACATGGTTGCCATTGGAATCCATGTGCATCTGCTTGTGTACATCAAGCCAAACATGTTTGTGAAAGAAAACACCTCCAATGTCACGGTTAACTTGGGAGCGAAGTACAGAAATTAAACACCGTGGAAACTATTGAGTACTATTTCTTGGACAACAGACCGTGCTCGCAACAGAGTTGATCGATTGTGAAGTAAGAAGTACTTCCTTCTTTGGTGGGGAAGGACCCTCTACCCTCTCACGAGTGGTTTCGTACTATCAAACGCCTACTCTAGGTCCGCGACAAAATACTGTAAGAGCTGCATTTTAGATGCTAGTTTTCTCTTGGTCATACAAACTCACATTTCAAAGAAAGATCTGTCGAGTTGGCCCTGCTCGGAGGGCAAATATCCAATTCAATGGAATTTCATTCTCGTCTAAGCATTCAACAATTAGAATAGCAACATGATCATCTCCAAGTGGCCAACTACCAGTTTCAGGAACAAATCCAGAATCAAAACTCCGGCAAAGTCCAATTGCAACATCAGCCCCAGATGTGTTTCGAAGGATAACGCGCTTTGAGAACCACAATGCGCGAGGAATTTCCTCACATGCAGCAACACCTGGAGGTAAGGTAGGTGGAACTCGGACTACACCATCATATGAGCGTTCTTCCATCTTCAAGATATCACAATGAAATGGACAAAGGGTTAGTCATTCAGTTAATCGTCATATTTATAAAGAACGACTCCAATGAGAGGAGAAAGAAACAGAGAAGATAAGCTTATCCTCGACGCGAGGGTAATTTTAGATATTGAATATTTCAACACTAAATTAGAGGAACGTACAATAATACCACAGTCAGGTATAACAACACACTATTGATTAAAAGCCGGAGTGAACATACAAAATATACACAACACTTCGAACGAAGATCAACATTTAAATATTATTTATCAAATCCGGATTTATTAAATTATCTCCATCAATATGAAATTGCAAGGAACCAATATCTTTTTCTGATAATAAAACAGACAGCACAAAGCCTCAGTGAGTTATCCTTGACCCGAGGATAGACCAGCGAATGATATCTCAAACACATAAGTGCATGAATGACATAGGCATTCACCACCTCATAGTCTACACTTAACATGCATCTCAGATGACATTTAACTTGAAGTCAGTTATCCTCGACTTGAGAATAACCATCATAAATTAAGTCATCCAGTTATTTTATATCATACTTTTGATATCCTCGACTCGAGGATAACACACAGGTAGGATATACCACCCATTTTGGGCAAAGTCTGACGTGACATCAAACCCTGATTTTGTTGATGAATTCATGATTTATTCATTATAATTTCATTGATTTCCAACGAATAAACATCTGTAAACCTTGAGTCAAAGATTATTGCTATTTCAATGTCCATCGCCTATTTTGTACAATACTTTACACTATGGAATTGGAGATTCCGAATGCACCAAGATTCAATAATTCTATTCTCGAGTCGAGAATAAATCTCATAAGTAATGTCCGATAAATGATGAATTTGATTCGATTATGTGAGTTTAGGTTATCCTTGACCCGAAGATAACAGTGCTACACTGATTCTGTAATATGCGGAGTGTCACAAATAGAGATTTAGTTTATAGGCGAACAAGAATAGCTGCAATGGTCAATAACACTGAATAATGTGGGATGGGGAGACCTGTACTCTTGCACAGAAAGCTGAGGAGAAAACATTGAAATGACCTGTGCGACACAAGCAAATAGAAAATGGAAATGATTTCAATCAAGGAGCAAGAAATACAACCACATAAGAAATACAGCTACACTTACACTCCTGCCCTGAAAAACTATCCAAAACATTTGTGTCCAAAAAAGCACCTCGAATAATAAAAACTAGTTCAGTATCTTACTGAGCAGAGGCAAGAGCTGAAGCACAGAAAAGGAAGCGGAGGCGAGGCACAGAGAGCTTCAGAGGGGGTTAGAGTTCAAAATGAGTATTTCCAGGGGAAAGCCAGTATGTCGTGATGGACTTCGGTGCACAAAAAACGGAGGTGGGCTGGAAACTTGAAAGACGTTTTCCAACGGCTGCATTTTTCGGCGGGAATACAACGTATTTTTGTCACATCTTTTATGGTGACCTTTTCAGGTTCTTGAGCCACTTCAATTTTGAAGTGCGACCAACCCGAATAAGACAGAATGAGATTCGTTTTGACAAAATCAGATTCTCTAATGAATGAAAAATTGAAAGTCATATTTGGTTTCATATGTAAAAAAGTAATAAAAATTAACAAAAATCTGCTAAATTTGTTTTTTAAAAATTGATTTAAAAAAAAAAAAAACCTTATAAAATCAAAATCGATTTAAAGAAAATAACTCTTCGAATATTAAAAGTTTTAACCTATATAATTTGTTTTACTATTGTTTTCAAATAAGAATTGAAAAAAATATATTTTTGTCTTTAATAAAATCGTATATTCATTAAAGCTTTCTTCGTTTCATTCATAAGAAATCAAATTTTTATCAACTTTTGATTATATTTAAGTAAGTTGATAAATGTTTTATGTCACACACAAGAAGAAGAAGAACTCTAGTTCGAAGGGCGGCGTGAATAAAGTGTTTATTTGATCCACCGCTAAGTCCATGTCCACCGGACTTATGTCACACACATATTTGTTCTTCAAAGTTGACGAAGAAGTGGAAAAAAGATTAATTTTGTTCACAATCTTTTAAAATAAGTCAAACCTATTTTGAGCTAATTCATGCAATTTGATGACTTTCTAATTGAAGGTTATCCTTGATTTGAGGTTAAATTTTCCAATTATAACTAGTAGTCAATTGCAATGTATTGAAAATTAGAAAATGGTATAAAATTGTTATAGTCACTAAATTGTATAGTGTAATATGATGTGAATTTGATAACTATTCATGGATCATGGTGTCTGTGATTCTTTATTTCTTTTTTATCTTGTGACTAAAGTCTTATTGTGTTTTTTAGGATTGCTTGTAAAAAACTATAGTAAATCAAATACATGTAGTTTTCTTTAAAAACGACTGAAATAAAATTTAATTGGTTTGGTATGTTTGTATTGTGTATCGTAAGTTGTAAAAAATTGTTAATTGACAATTGCAACATTAAATTTGAAAAGCAACTTCTCGACCACTTTGAAAAATCAAGTGCAATGTCAAGTTCAAGAAAATATTTGTCGTATAATATGTCCGTTTTTCTCATTTTGTATAAGATAAGTATATTATAATTCAATTTATCGAGTCATACATGAGGTTTTTAAGTAGGATGATAATTGTTTTATGTCACACAAGAAGAAGAAGAACTTTGTTCGATGGGCCAGCGTGAATAAAGTATAAATTATTTGATCCACCACTAAGTCCATGTCCACTAGACTTATGTCACACACATATTCGTCCTTCAAAGGTTGACGAAGAAGAGGAAAAAAATTAATTTTGTTCTCAATCTTGAATACAACTTAAAATATTTTTTAAACGTTCAAGGTTGAAATTGTTGTAGAATCTTAACCAAGCCTCTACAATATATCTTCAGAAGAATGGTATAAAAGAACACCAAACAATTTGATACATCAAATTACTAATCAATGGAAAAATTAAATGTAAGACAAAGAGAAATTATAGAGAAGCAAAATATCACATTCAAATTTTTAAAACAAATAAAGTTATTACAAACACAAACTTACATTCAAGTACTCTTTTCTATACCAAGAAAGAAAACTATAAAATGATATAATTAATCCTAAATATCATATTGTTATAAACTTGATTTAAAAAACAACTAATTGTTGTTAAATCATTCCATGTTTTTAAAAATGTATATTTCAAAATACTTTTATAAAAACTATAATGAAATGTTTTTATAAAATATTAGATGAAATTAAACTTTGTAGCTTGTTCTAGCTCTTGTAGGAAATCTATACTTAACCCCTAAAGACCAAAATCTCCTTGGAGAAGATTTCTTGAGTTCGGACAAACACCTGTGATTCAAAAAATCTATATTTATGTCTTAAACTTTTATACTCCATTCTCCTTGGTCAATGGTTTGTAGAGGTGTTTTTAATATGTTTCTTGGATTTGTGGTTCAAATGTTAATACCACTCAGAGTAAAAAATATAGACTGTGCGCAACTCCAAATTCTTCATAGAAGTTTCTATTGACATATAGATTATATACACATAATAAGGAACTAGAATCATGCTAAAGATGATGGTAATTCCATGAATAGTGCAAGTATTTAACAACAAGTGAAGTCAAAGAACTTTGTTGATCCACTGGTGACTGAATGCAGAGTAGAAATCTTTCAATCCATGCGGTCAATGTCAATGAAGTTTTGAAAGTAGATTATTTGGTAATGATTTTTTTAAATCATACGGTAAAATTTGGAAATACAAGTATTTGTTTCCTTCGTTACTCATTGCACTATAACCAACAGTTTAGAAGCAATTTTGGTGTAAAATTGATCAGGAACTTTTATTGGGGTTAAGTAATATTGAAGTATTTTGAACTCGTTTAGTGGTTCTACCAAGGTAGATAAGCCAAGAGATAGTTGACATTAAAACTTACTTCAAGTATGTGAGAGTTATCAAAGTACAGATGCTGAATGCTTAATCAATCTCAAACAATGGAGACAATGTAAAATCTTTACAAGTTTGCATTAAATAACAGTTTTTGAAGAGACTATATGAAAATTATCTCGAAGTCTTTGAACTAAATTTATAATTTTTCAACTTTTCATTCATTTAAACTTTTAAAACATAGAATATTCATCTCAAAGAGGCCTAAAATAGAAAAAAAAGGAAATATAAACCTCTTTTAAAGTATATTATGCAAACAAACTTAACCATGATTAAAAAGATTAGACTTAAATAAATATTCATAAATTTAAAATATGATGTGAATTTAAAAACTATTCATGGATCATGGTGTCTGTAATTCTTTATGTCTTTTTATCTTGTGACTTAAGTCTTATTGTGTTTCTTAGGATTGCTTATATAAAACTATAGTAAATCAAATACATGTAGTTTTCTTTAAGAACGACTAAAATAAAATTTCATTGGTTTGGTATGTTTGAGCTATTTCATGCAATTTGATGACTTTCTAATTAAAGGTTATCCTTGATTTGAGGTTAAATTTTCCAATTATAAGTAGTAGTCAATTGCAATGTATTGAAAATTAGAAAATGGTATAAAATTGTTATAATCACTAAATTGTATAGTGTAATATTATGTGAATTTGAAAAGTAATCATGGATCATGGTGTCTATAATTCTTTATGCCTTTTTATCTTGTGACTTAAGTCCTATTGTGTTTCTTAGAATTGCCAATATAAAACTATAGTAAATCAAATACATGTATTTTTCTTTAAGAACAACTGAAATAAAGTTTCATTGGTTTGGTATGTTTGTATTGTGTATCATAAGTTGTAAGAAATTGTTAATCAGCAATTGCAACATTAAATTTGAAAAGCAACTTCTGGACCACTTTGAAAAATCAAGTGTAATGTCTTTATAATCATAACTGATTTCAAACTTACAATTTACAACATGAAATTAACACATATCGAAACAAAGAAAGACATATAAATGTAGTTTCATATAGATCCACTCAAAGAGTCCTAATTTGATGAACAATGTCTCTAATAAATGTTTACAAAGTTACGATTTAAAAATTATTTGAATTTAAAATATAGAATACAATAATAATGAAAAATTAATATTATTAACATTGATTTCAAAAATTAAAAAATTCTAAATACATTTATATCAAGTAAAGTTTTTATGAAGTACCCAAAGAAACTAATTTAGAAAACATTTTCATCATGCAAGAGTATGCCAAAGTTGGTAGTTTTCAAATCATTCTAGGTACAATCAAATTGACGGATGAAAACGTCCCATACTCATTCCAATTCATGAACATTCATTAACCGAAAAGTAAACTGAAGTGATGCGTCATTTTGGTATAGTTTCTAAATTAAAAATAATTGGACATTCATCCATCACGTCGCTTTAAAATTAGGTTTGGTTTGGTCTTGAAAGTAGGCGAAAAAGTTGAAGAGCCGCAAATCCCTTCACTTTTTCAAGAGTGAATAAGGACGTGACACCTCTCTCTCTCTCTCTCTCTCCCATATTTAATTGATGTATTTTTTACAATACATCTACTTGACATTTATGGCTTACGTTTACAAACATAGGTCGGCCTACTTGAACCTCACCACTGTTGCTCACTGACCATATACCAATGAATCTTGTTTAAAAGTACATTCGTTCTTTTTAAGCGAGATTTTACATATTCTATCTCACACAACCCAGACAATTCTACACCTGACAGAGCCTAAATAGGCTTAGTTATACAGTTAAAAAACATCCAGTTTGAAATTGTACAACTATGCTACAGTTGAGCTGAATATCTGAATAGCTGCATCCAATCTCTCTGAGATAGTGGCGGCCTACGTCTTTTTATGAGTAAATCTACGGTACCACACAAGGATCGTCATCTATTAATGACGCGATCTTTTAACATCAAAAGAATCAAAGTGGCCCACAAATGAATTGATAGGCCACCATAAACCATCCGCCGATTGCCTACTGCAACCATGCATGTGAAAATCGATAAATACCCTCTGTGAGCCAACAAGAAGCTACCCTTCCAAGCTCCCATGAAACGTTGCTCTAATCGTCGATACTACATCAACAGGTACTTTTTGCATCCTTCTGTGTCAATATTGCGTACGAGATGGTTCTAAACGTTTTAGTTCTTGTAGTTTATAGTACTACCTAATCGCTACTGATTTAGTTAGTTTCAGGTACCATGACCCATGCAGCCTCCAACTAGTGATGGTACATTTGCCTTCAAGTTACTAGTTTCTGCAATGTGATGACCATTTCAACTGATTACGATTAGACTTACAAGCTTCCTACATAGTCGCTCTCAGGTCACCTTTCTCTACAAACCTGACTTTTTTGGAACTAATGCATGACTCATGCAGACGTGAAAATAAGTCACTGTATGGTTTTTCTCTGGCCTCTAATGTCTGGTACCTGATGATTGCTAGTGCCTGATGATTGTTGTACTGTTGCATGACCCATGCAGTCTCCAGCAACAACAGTAACCTCCATTCGAGCACTGACTAATTTTGTCTATACATGGTGAAAATCACATCACTGACGTTACAGAAGCCGACTACCATGAGTTCTAACGAGGCTCGCAACAATGCAGAACAAGTTCACAAATGTCATTTACTGAGAGAAATGGATGATCTGAGGTTTTACTAGTCTTGTACGTGTGATTTTATTTTTCTTCTCTGTGACTACGATAACAAGTTGATACCACGCTTAAGACACCTCGTGCACGTCATTTTTCAAACACACTACTTGTATGTTGGGTGGCATGGGCACAAGTGAGGCGTGGCATCCTCAGACAAGGATTCTATAAATCCCACTACAATACCCTCTAGTATTCTCTTACTTTTGTGCTACTTTGAAAGTTTTTATACTACAAAGCCTAGGATCTTTTATGCTGATATGAAAAACCATGGTCTTAATCGTTCATTTATGTTATTTTACATGATTGAGACATCTACAGTCATTGTTCACCAACTATATGTGATATGGATGCAATATGCTCCACATTTCAACAAATATATCACTAACGTGAACACAAAAAGTCTAATCTGACTTGACTGCATAGTGTCAATATATACACACACCTTGTCAGGAATTTTTTAGTTACTTCTTTTTGACTGATGCTCCATGATATTTCATTATTCATAACTATTTGTTAAACAATATGGTTTTGACATGTTTAGTCTAAAATAGAACTTGCCCAAATCTGGGATGTTTTGAAAAGAAAAATATTGCTCTCTCTCTCTCTCGCGCTCTTTTCCAAGATCCCCTTTTTTTTCCCTCTCTCTTTGCTCGCTACCCCTGTGCATATTAGGGTCTGTCATTGTAGTGTGTGCGAGAGTGTGTGAGTTTGTGTTTGCGAGTGTGTGCGGTGTATTTACGCGTGTGTGTGTGAGTGTGTGAGGTGTGTGGGCGCTTGTGTGTGCGGTGTGTGAGAGCATGTGTGAGCGAGTGCGTGCGAGTGGGTGCAAGTGTGTGTGAGGTGTGTGAGTGAGGTGAGGTGAGGTGTGTGTGAGTGTGGATTTGTGTGTGAGGTGAGGTGTGTGTGTGTGAGGTGTGTGTATGTGAGTATAGGTGAATGTGAGAGCATTAGGTGTGTGTTTTTGTGCGCATGAGTTCGTGATTATCAACGCTTAGGGTTTGAAAGTTTCTGGATTAAATTTCACTTAAGCGAGGGTTTTGGTAGTGTTTTGCAAAGATTTTCAACTGTTTAGGTTTTGGAGGTTTAGACTGTCTTAGCTAGGGTTTCGGTTGTCGATGAGCAAGGGTTTTCAGAGGCTTTGTTGTGAACGAAACCCTAAATTAATTAAGCTTCCCCACACATCGATTATGCACAGTGACTTCAATCAGATTCAAAGCTTACTGTTGGTTTAATTTGCAGACACTCCAAGTAAGTTAATGATAACTTTCTCAATTCTACGTTCCGCGTTTCAAGCTACATCCGATTTTGTGTTTATAACATTGTATATGTGCGTGAGTGGAGAAGTGCCTGAAACCACTGTTTGTGAGTTTGTATTGATAATTTGTTTGTTCGTTTGCTAGTTTGTCTGCTTCTTTTGGTGCAATGAATTGTAGATGGTAAAAAAAACAGCCATACTTGGGAACCGTTTATTCTCGAGCCGAGGATAAACATGGTTCAGTAGTCATGTAAATGACGTCTGATTCCCTAATATTTGTTTGAATTTCAACCAATTTATCATCGACCCGAGAATAAATACAAGAATAACCATGACAAGAAGTGAAGTATCCTGGAGCCGAGGATAAATTGGTTGAAATTCAATGATAAAAAGCACAAAGGACCCAAAATCATGCTTCTTGTTACTAGTCAATGAAATTTTATGTGAAAAATATATTTGACCGTTACACGTCCATACCAGGCATCATGTATAAAACCATAACAGTAAAAAATGATTCCTTGTTTATCCTCGAGTCGAGGATAACTGGCTTCCAAATCACGATACAATCAACGACTCAGGAAACATTTATCTTCGACTCAAGGATAAAAAAATCATGAGTCCATGACTTTCGAGCATTTACATGTTTAGTTATCCTCGACTCGAGGATACCAGAACACACAATCAAATGTGGTTTGTCATGAAAAAGAATATCAATCCTCAACTCGAGGATAAGCCACAGATTAATTTCTTATTACTACGTGGTCATGCATACAATGAATGGCAAATGACCCAATGGATATTGTGGACGACTACAACTATTTAGTGAAGGAGTTCTTTATCGAGAGGTTCAAAAATCCGTTCGATCCATCCCCCTTTATCGACGACGTGGTGGAGAACTATGGCACACTATGGGCGTTTCGGGATACAATGCGAACATGGTCGTTATCAAAATCCGGGAAGTTTGTGCAGATAACGATGAAAGTCAGTGACAAAGTCCCGTATGTGCTTCTAAACCGAAATGAGAGAGTGACTTTTGTTGAGCAGCAACAGAAGGAGTATATTGTGCTCGGAGTTCAAGCTTTCGATGATGTAGAAGCTGATCTTCCCTATTGCCACTCCATTGTCGTCAAAGTGGGTTTATATCACTAGCAATTCAACTTCTCGGAGTTGCTCAAATGTGTTGTTCAAAATGGGCAAGGATTGCTTAAAGAGGCGTTCGAGAAGTACTAGCCCTGGACAAACGATGATGCTGTGAAGGTGAATAGGCGATTAGTTCGAATCCATCAACTCCTTTTAGCATTTGAAGCTCAGCCTTGTTGTAGCGACTGCAAGTCGTCGACCTCGCTAAATTGGTGCTGATGGAACCAATCCATCAGGTTCATCTGCACCTAGAACTTCAAGCCGTGCTCCGCCAAGAAGGCCGTCGACAACGACTCCAATTGCTGGAGAGCCTTCCTGAAAGAAGAGGAATTCCACTGCTGGTGGAAGCTCCACCTCGATCGTAACGCGGGCTGCGACTCCGAGCAAGGCCCGAAACGATCCGCAGGTGGATTCTTAGGCGGTCACCGAATTGCAGCGCTTGCTTTGGGAGGAATGCAAGGGATGCTTTCCGTTCGAAAGTTCAACATATTCAGTTGGAATCGAGCTGTGCATTGTGGCAAAAGTCGGTTACGTCATTTAGGGAATGGAGGGCATTGTGTTAAGCTCCATGGACTTCCTCGTGCAACTTGGCGAAATTGATCAACGCCAGAAGATCTGTGTTTGCCCAGTCGATGAGGATGGTGAGCCTCTTCAGCGGAAGGCAACGTCTTGGGACGATATCAAAAAGGGCAAGTTCATGCTAATCAATGGACAACATAGCGTGGAGGCCTCCAGGCGTCTGCAAAACATCAAAAAGTGCGGGGAGAAGCGAATGAATGTTTTGCAGCGTTGGGATGCGTATGCAGTTTGGTCAACAGTTCCCCTAAAGGTGCAGAAGATTTCCAAATTCTACAACAACATCAACTACCTGGACCATGCTTAGCCGACATGGGGAAACCAGATCTTAAGTTGCCGAAGAATTTGGCTCAACTCGGGTCGACCGAGTTACCAGCAAGGAGAGGGCGCAACTCGCGGCAATGCCGCAGTTTTCGACCAGGAGAAATACTTGGTAAGCTTCCGTCTCTGCAAGTATCCTCGAGTCGAGGATACTTCTTGAGAAGAAACAACGTCCATTATTCCCGTCATTCATGTCTTCTTCATTTTGATTGTTGATGGTAAAATATTTGACATGTGTGGGTTTACTGAATTGCAGTTGTTCTCTAAGCTTATCGTGAACCGCTTCCAAAACATCGACCCCACGAAGGAAGGGAAGCAGGTAAACAAGTCATTAGATATCACGAAAGAGATCAAGGTGATTTCATTGCCTCATGATATTTTCAAGCTGTGGGAAGATTTTCTCCAGAAACACATGAAACGGGAGATCATCAACCCAGACATGATGGTCTTGTATAAGGAGACTAGAGGTTTCAAAGCCTCTCCCATCCATCGAGAATTTTTCAAGAGATTGGATCACCTCTCCGATAAGGACTTACGGGGCCTATTCACCTACCTGGTTGACAGTGAAGGCCCAAATGGGTACCCAAAAGTCACGCTCCGGCGGACAAGTGTTGTTCACGGGTCCTGCTATCACTACTAGGAGTGGGCAGACCGCCGGAAGGGAGAGCGCATTGTTCTTTAGGAATTGATTGCAATTGATCGAAATTTTTGATGCCAGACGAGTCCACAAACGACGAGGTCTGGAAGGCGTGGAAGCTAGAACACTGCGTGTCTTCTGCGGCGTACAATGTGCTCCTTGTAAGGCCCGACAAGGAGTTCTTCTCCATGAGGCTCACAAATGATGGGAAGCTTTAGCGAGCATCTCAGTTGGTGGAGAAGTTTCCGAACGTGTTTCCATTCTTTCGGAAGTTTTTGTACGTGAAGAGCCACATTGACCCGGTTGTTGGACCAGCCAAGCTTCGTGATTTTGATGGGGAGAAAATGGAGTTCTTCAAATATTTTGATCTTCCTACGGAGGACTGAGAGTGGTCCCTTGGTCTCCTTGACCTTTGACAGGTCCCCGGGTGGTCTTCCAAGGAGGACTCATTTGAAGAGCCATACTTCTCTACGTTTCTAAAGACCTTGAAGACGCAGAGAAACAAACCCACCCTAAATTCTCCAATTGTTTGGGTGTGGATAACCTCTTCTAAGCAACGAGCAGTGCAAGCTGAAAAGTATGCCGAGAGAAGAATTTCCAAATATGTGTGCCTTCATTCAAGGTACATGCCATCCGTATACGAGCAACTCAAATTGGGGACATCGAGGTCAAAGTGTTCTAAGGTTTTCCTGCTATTCCTCATAAGATTTGACCATCCCGATTTGCCTGCTCTACTGAAGATGGTTAATCTGAATTACTCTGCCGCGGATACTCCATACTTCACCGAGAAAAACAAGTATTTGGAGGCATGCTTCGCAGTTCATGGCTACGAGTTGCGGATGGAGTTCTACCTTGAGCTCCTATTAGCCTTTTGCAAGCCTGAGAGCAGAGTTTTCGGAGTCTATTGTGGCACCAAGCTAGTGCTGGCGAGTAAAGTAATTGATCCCCTTCGTTACTTAGTTTATCCTCGGCTCAAGGATAAACCCAATGAATCACCAATTCACATTATTTTGTTTTTGGTTGTTCTGAATCATGCCTCTTCATGTATTTATTAGTATTTGTTTATTCTCATGTCAAGGATACCTCTCATGCTAGGCTCTTGAATTCTGATTGCTTTAGTTGTCTTGTTTAACTCACTAGTTTGGTCTTGTCTTTCGTAGATGTTCGGAACGTTAGTTTACGGTCTGGTGGACAAGGACTATCTCATGTTATACAAACACAATGCGAAAAAAATTGAAAAGTATGACATAAACGACTTCTTCCATAGGGATTGTGTGTATGATGTCCCCTGCCGCCGGATTCCAATGTTTTCGAATCTGCACCAGCAGTCAACACTTTAGATTGCAGGCCCTCAAGGACCGCTGCCGCTCGCACAAACTCTGCACAGAGGACTTTGGCGACTGCAACCGCAACGGCCTCAACCTCTGGAACCGAAGCTTTTATTGATTGGCCTAAAGCTAGGGGAGCTTCTAATGTTCGTCCGTCAAGCCGCGAACAAAGCGATTTCTCTGGCACTAGAATCTGTCTGGATTCAATCCGCATCGACGAAGAACCTACGGCGGATGCCGACCCTCCACTCTCGCGTTGATCTCCTTCTCCGCCGAATCCCCCAGATGATATTGACGAGGATACCCAAGAATTGGATACTTATGGGAGTAATATTGGTGTGAACCTCTTGTCTCTTGTACCCGATTCGGTTGGGCCATCTTCTCATCATGCTGATGATGAAGGCGAATCATCGGTGCCATCATCCTCTAGAGTCGACGTAGAAGTGCTCCCCCGTGAGGTTCCTTCCCGTGATATTCCCAGTCCATAAGGGACTGCCACTGCTGTATTAGAGCCTCCATCTCAGGAGGCACCACAACTTGAAGGGGGCACGAAGCGGGATGTTGCCATCATCCTACTTTCATATTACAGTGACGACGAAGGCCTCAGACCTCAAGTGACTGGCCCATCAAATGTTGATACTCCCGGAGAAGAACGTCCTTTGCGACCAACTATGATTGAGGCTTCCGACATCTTTATCAACGCTGCTAGAGAAGTCGCGCCCCTTGGAGAGGTTGTGAAGTACGAACCTGGTGGTGATTTTTATCAGCATCTGGCGTACAAATGCCTAATGGAGGAGAAGGACAAGCAGGATATGTTGGACTGCTTAGAAGAGTCTAAGCGTAGGTAGGCAGAGATGGAGGCTGCTCTTGAAAAGTAGAGGCACGAGTTTGCTTTGGAGAAGGCGCGGATTGAGGCGACTATTAGGGCTGAGCTCCAGCTTCAAATGAAGGCAGACCTGGCCTAGTTGTATATGAGGAGCCCTGTGAATACAAAGGCAACATCATCTGGTCCTCCTGTCTCTGACGTGCCTTTGAACACGAGTTATCCTCGCGTCAAAGACAACTCAGGTTCAGGGCTCTCTACTCCCCTACAACCTTTGGTTGGATTACCTCAGAGTTCGCCGTTTGTTCTTGTTCTCAAACCCTCCTCTACTGATCACCAGCAATCAATTCCTGGGGAAGCACCTGCATTCGCTCCCACTGAGGTGCCCTCTCCAAGAAGAAGCCCTCCTATGGAATATCCTCGACCCGAGGATATGCCGGGTGTCTGCCTACACCAATACCCACTTCCACTCCCTGCTCCCCTTCGACAGTCTGCGGAGTGTGACGTAGATGCCCGCATTGTGGACGTTCCTATGGTGGCTGAGGATGTCAGTCCGGTGGAGGAGGATCGAGTGGATTACGAGCCATCACCTGATGGCGCTAGAATCGAAGCGCCTGATTTTGATAAGGTTGGCTAGCTCTTTTTTTCCATTTTTTCAAGGCTATTTTACAGGCTACAGCCATGTATTTTTTGAATTCCTTCTCATAGTTCCCAGTAGGTCTTATATGGGTGTGTTGGACTGCAGGCATCAGATCCATATGAGTTTTGATGTACATTAGGCGAAGTGTACATATTTGTAAAAGCATTTGCTTATAATTTATCGAATTGTTTAACAATTCAGTTTTCTTCAATTGTTTTCTCAGATGAGAATGGATGATATTGTACATCGACCTCTTGCATTGAAACCTTGGATTGGGAATGATTTACAGAAGTCGCTATGTGGGGGAGAATTGATGCAATCTGTAACACTTCCTTTGCATATTGCTCAATGTACATTTCATCAAGTAATTTCTATTGACTTTAGTGTGTGTTCGTCATGTTTCAGGACTGTGTGCGGAGGAGTTTGTCCGTTGTTCTCAATCGGCAGCCACACAAGTGGCTTAATATTGTTCTGGATATTAATGGCATCATGTGCAAGACAAAGCATGTCCCTTGGTTGTCTAGAGGCTCAGGGAGTCGAGCAGCGTATTCTTGCACCGTCCCTGTGTACATAGGTCCGAAAGCTGTATATACTCGCCCTGGAGTTCGTGCGTTTCTGGCGGACATCCAAAACATTACGAACTCTATTGTTGTCTGGAGCTCGATGAAGAAGTCCACTGCAGTTGAAATCTCAAAGTATCTTTTTTTGGACATGTCTTCTCCAGCTTCGGTTCTTGGTCAGGAGAGTTGTGAGAGAATTGAAACCTCTCCAATAAGTTCTTGATGGATCAGGATAATTCAAACAAGATGATCGTTTTGAAAACCCTGTCATCAGCTTTATTAAGGTGCCGACTTAAGTCGATGGTCCTAGATTCGGACGACACCCTTCTCATCAACGATAGTCCAAGAAGAGCGTCTGTAATCATACCGGAAATGCCATTTTTCTTTGTCCATGGAGACATGCGGCTTGTGATGACCAGTTCCTTACTCAGGAACTTGTACCTTGGCTGAGACGTTTGGTTTCCGAATGCCCTGTTGGGCAATTACATGATTATGTTAATGACAATCGCATAGGGGTTCTACCGTTGGCATGTAATAGTCCTTTTATGAAATATATTGTATATGGGAGGGCGCTTTCGAACAAGAACGTTGGTTTTGTCTATGAAATTCCACATGGTTCTACTTCATCGGCTTCATAGTTTCAGAGGCTTCTTTTTTGTTATATAGCAGGCATTTAGTATCAACATTGTAAACACCCTTTTACATTTTGAATATAAAAATATTTTACAACTTCAACAAGTTTTTTTTAACTTATTAGCATTGTCTAATGCTTTTCATTCCCTATGTGCTTCTATTCATCTTTTGGTCCGTCCTAGGATTTATCATTGTTTTTAGTATTGTTGTTTATCCTGTGGTCGAGCTTACTTTTTTTTTATGGATTCAAGGTAAACTATATTTCTTCGGGCCTGGTTTCATATTTATCCTCGGGTTGAGCATGCGTTGGATTGTTGTGACTGTTGTTATGTCCTACTCATTGCTTCTTTTATCTCGTGTATCTTTTGCAGGTTGTGAAGGCTACCATCCCTCCTCTCAATAGGAGTTATTGTAGTAAACCGCCCTCCAATTGTGGCTCGTTTTCTAATTACTCTGGGTCTTTTCCTGGAGGTTTTTCCCAATCCCACCATTCAAAGCCATTTCTTATGTGCACTGCAACCAATGTTGCCTCTGCTATCATGGACTTTTCTACACAGAAGGTCGATGATGGTGTTAACACCATATTCGTTATATTGGGAAATTTCCATGACTATGGAGAAATATGGTTGTTGAAGTATCAATAAATATAGACATTTGTAGGTGCAAAGCATAAAGACAATGTATCAAGAATACTGTATTTTTTACCATGGATGGACCAAAATAGCTTATCGTCCAAAAAAGTGGTAACGATAAAGGAAGCATATACTATTAATCCAAGCTTTATTCAAAACTCCATGAAAAAAAGTCACACACAACACTCATTTACCTCAACGCAAATCACAATCGCCCTATTACTAATCAAACATTCTAGGGAGTCCCTCCATAAGCCTCTATACGCGTCTTCAGAAAAGCCCTCTGACGTTGCCGAGTCCATGTTGCGCCATTCTCTTGCATTAATGGACTCTCAAGAAGACGCTGCAAACCCCGCCTTCGCACCTCGTCCGTGTTTGATTTGGGCAGCGAGTGACGGCGGGTGGGAGCAGAAGGAGAGCATGTGATTCCAGCAGCATTTCTTGAGAGAATACGGGGGCGAAGACATTTACCAGATGGTTCCTGCACAATAGGCGCCACAAACAATCCAAACAAATACACTTTAGGTCGAATACACCTACACGACAACACAAAAAAACTGTATCATCAAGATCCATCCTGGTGCACTTTAGCTCAAATGGAGCTAAAATGCAGAAGGTGAAATTCACAGAGCACATTTAATATCCAATGCACAAAAACAAGCTCAAATGAAGCAAAACTACAAGAGTGCAAGGTACCTCAACAACAAACCAAGACTCTCTAGGCAAGAACGACTCAATAGTGCAATAACTTGGAGGTCAGCATAACACGCACCGTGAGCGAGTGTTGGTGAGTGGCATCCCTTAAACCGTCATAGAGAATACGCTTTGCCGGAATACAATTATCCAAGTTTAGGCGCGGAGACCCCGGAACTAAACGAGGCCACTGCGGCGAAGGTGAATTGTTCCTTTCATGAATTGGCTCCTGCGCAATAGGGCTTTCAACAACTCCGTCGTCCACTGCCATGGTCGAATAATCCATGGTTGATTGCGCGGTTGCAGCAGAGTGCAACAAAAGCCCTTTACTCCGAAGGGAAAGGGCGAACTCATGTGGACCCAACAAGGAATCCACGGACGCCCGACAATCACAGCCCTGTAGAAATTTCAACAAAAGTGACACTCACATACCTCAGAACAATAGATAAAATTCCAATCATTAAAAAAGGACGACATTTCACCAGCAGTAGGTATCCAATCCGCACAATAAATTCGGTGGAGAAACATCACCATTTGTATTATCAAAAAATATATACAAAACACGGCCCAACAAAATTTACAAAATGGAGCTGCAGTCAAATGAAACACTTTAGCTCCATTCGACCTAAAGTGTATTAAGGATCTAAGCGCTTCCAACCACATTAGGAACGGAGATTCTGATAGGCTTGAATTGCGTTACAAATACTCGCAGCCTGACCACACGTCTTCTGATCATTACAGAACATCTCCCGATCCGAGGGATGTTCAGCACGATACTGCGCTAGGCCACCCGAAAATTGATGAAGGTCAGAGAGATATGGTAGCAATTCCTCCAGCAGTACAGAATCATGTCTCGCGCCATCGTGGTTGTGCGACCATGACGGAAGAAGAAGGACGTTCTCCGGAAAATTAAGGACATGCTTAATCGGGCTATCGTCAATGACAAGTGTATTTGACGGAGTATACTCACGGCCCAACCTATTAAAGAGATGGTTCGATAACGTCTTCAAGAAGATGTCCTTCTGAGTGCCAAATTCCTTCATGTAGATTGTTCTGTTACCGACTCTACCCTCGGGAACCCTATCGCAACTCTCCTGACCAAAGATCCTGAGAGGATACGCAGAACTATGCTGAAAAAGATATTGACATATCTCACGTGTTGTAGATTCCATCATTGAACTCCAGATCGTGATGGTGGCAATCTTAGACAACTTCGTAAGGAATTCAGCACAACCAGGGCGCACCCGAACAAGCTTAGGGCCTACTTCGACCGGCAGCGAGGCCGAGTGAATGGACGGGATAGAGCCCCTGGACCCCCTGGCCTGCCACGATGGCTTACAAGTGCATAGAATCCCATTTAGGTCCAGCACAACATTCAACCATCTGCCCTCGGAATCTGAATAGACTCTAGGTATTTCTTCTAAATTACTGGCACCACTTATTGATGCCTCGCAGACCTGGTTCGGAAACGCCAGGAGAACGAACAATATTACTAAAGATTCATTAACAACGACAAGTCAACATAATGAAGAACGAAGAGAGCAAACGGGGGGAAGCAACATGGGGAAGCGTAGAGTGTGGATAGTGTTAGAGGAGCACCTCGAGAACTTCATTGTCTTGAAGCAATTCGTTTCGGACCCCCATCGATTCCAATGAAAGTTGGACGGTGTCAAGGGCCCTCGAGTGCTCCAGAACCATTTGGGGGCACGGTTCCGGGACAAGAAGAGCGGGCTCCTGGACAGGAGAATCACGATTGATCTCGTCTACGAGCACGGCCGAAGATTGGACGACCTCATCTACGACTGGTTGAGCAATCGCGTCATCACCAAAACTAAGATTTGAAAAAATTCAACAACTTCAACCCATCAGCTCATGCGCACATTGGACACTGATACAATGTCAGAGTCGTCACATGTCAAGCAGTTTAGCTCGAGTCGAGCTAAAGTGATCACTGAGCACTGTAATATTAACAAAAATACTGGAGTACAAAATTGGACATTTACAAAATGTTCTGGCTCTATACATTCGCAACTACGTTACACTAACCTGACGATGAGCTGGGGACATCAAAGACAGGATCATCCCGAGCGGGCGACTTCGGGGAGGAAGAGGGGCGGGTCGGCGGGGACGGGGGATCAGGGAGCGATTGAGCCCCCATGGAGACGGGGGAGGAACCCGCCGGAGACGGCATAAGCGAACCGCGAGGCAGACTCCTAGTCTCATCGTCACCTGAGATTGGAGGCTGAGGGATCGTAGAATTCACTACGGTTTGTGTCGTGGCGACAGGAGGCATAGTAGCCGTCATGAATCTCTGCATCATCAGCATCATGTCGTTATGCCTCTGGTCCTGGTCCCTCTTCATCTCCTCGTCACGCCTCCGTTGCATATCCCTGAGCTCCTCGTCACGCTCCGCCAGCCGCTGCTCCATCAACCTCATCCGGGTGGCCTCCTCTTCGAGCTTCTTCTCGAGGGCGATAAACCTGATGTCATCTTGAGCACTGCTCGCAGTTGCCAACGGTGAGCGGCCGGTCGCGCTGGCAACTTTCCTCTTCTTGGCTGCGGGGCGAGCGGATGACCCACCCAAGGTCGAAGCTGAATAAGGCCTCTCGGAGATATCAAGCGATTCGAACTCCACGAAATCGAGCCGCTGCCGCGAGGTACCCATTGTCTCTCCCGCTTCAGACTGAGAGCCACTATGAAGCTCCGCCGGAGTGTTGGTATCGAAGTCATCATGGGAATCGGCATCAGGTGTGACCGTACTGGTGCTCGGGCACACACCAATGGGGCTCGGGACCACATCCTCCTCCTCCTCATCGACGAGATCGATAATCACTTTCCCCTTCCCCTTGGCAACAACCTCTCCAAGCTCGGGGAAGATCTCCGCGCTGATGTGATATGAACCAATAACGAAATCAGCCCGATCCAACGTCAACGCTACATCCTGGGCGACGTCCAGGTCCTGCTCATCGGTGTCGTGGGATATGCAGAATGCCTCCAGATCCAACATCTGCACACCAATGGATTAT
The DNA here is from genome assembly GCA_963971425.1 of Bryoerythrophyllum caledonicum. NCBI lineage: Eukaryota > Viridiplantae > Streptophyta > Bryopsida > Pottiales > Pottiaceae > Bryoerythrophyllum > Bryoerythrophyllum caledonicum. The sequence continues at coordinate 48,602,366 of OZ020514.1, read as the reverse complement.
ACAAGTTACACTTTAGATCGATTCGAGCTAAAGTGAGCACAGAAGAACACTGATATGAAAACGCAGCCATTAAAACATGGAAGAATATGACGCGATTGGGGACTGCTAAAAAACCATATAAGTATAAGCCGGCACTTTACCTCGACTCGAGCTAAAGTGTCACGCTACAAAGCATGAGAGACGACCTCTCTGAAACAATACATTCACAGTCAGAGAGAGGGATCAACAGTTTAGCTCGAGTCGAGCTAAACTGCAAGGATACTCACCACACTCGCAGTCAGTAATATCGTCCCGCAAAAGAGCTGGACAGTAGAATCCCCTTTCTTGCAGAACAGCTCCAGAACCTTGATGAAGAACTCCATTCTCAGCTTGTTCATGTTCATGGAGTACGCCAGCTTGTTGTACTTGAGTAGCTTGGTGTGCAACACATGCTCCGGAGCTGCATAGATCTTCTTCACGGCCGGGATCTGCGTAAGCTCTTTCTTGAAGAGAAAGAGGAGGCGAACCGGGTCGAGAGCGATGTTGGTCTTCGGCACAAATCCCCCCAAGCGCTCGTTGTCGGAGGGAAGATACTTCGACTGCAGGACGTCGTACGCATGGCACAACGACGGGCCCTCAGCAAACGCTGTCACTTGAAGGTGTGACTGCTCGTCGCCGCAAATGAAAAGCCACGCTGGAAGACCGGTGAGAGAAGGCTGCCCTTTCGATGCGAACATTGTTATGAACTCGTCGAAGAAGGGCTTCTCTAATGATGACGTCGCCTTCCCTGCGAACCCAGGGATATTACGGAAGTCGATGATGCCGAGCTTCACGTTGCAGCCCAAGTTACGCCACGCATCCGAGGGCCATCCACCGAGCGAGTTGGTTGCCGCCTTGTATGGACGAAAGTGCAAGGCCCCCACAGGTGCAACGAACCGCGCCCGCACATCGAGGAAGACTCTGAAGAACTCTTTCGCATACGGAGAGAGATCTTCACATTTGCAGTTGCGAAACTGCGTCTGCCTTGAGTTTGCGTAGTACGAATCCGGTGGACCCCAATCCAAGAGGGCACGCTTCGAGGCCTTGCTGACGTTGTAGCCCTTCTTGAACTTTCGCCAGTTGGAACGACTGTACGCCCTAGTGCTGTTGAAGAAGGCGAGCTCCGGCCTGATCAACTGAAGCTCCATCCGAGCGACCTCCTTCCTCTTCCTTCGATCGACCCAGTCCCGGGCGCTGTAGCAATCCTCCAGCATTGATTGCGGCTACTTTACAACCACCTTTGGATAAGGTAGTTTTCGCGATGGCCCTGATTGATTAAGAATATACTTACACAGCGTTGCGTGATCAGCCCCGGTCATATTGCCGAAAAATTTGAAGAACTCGCGCGTCAATACCCCATCTTTCTCAGGCACCCAGGACTTGGCGTCCTTAAACTTTGACAAGGGCGACGTTGTTGAATCCACATTGATGAGGTCGCCTTGTGCCGCCGAAGAGATGACATCCGACCAGAGCTTGAAGGTCTCATCGGACGAGGTGATAATCTTCACCTCGTTCGTAATCGAGAGCTCCTTCGCCTTTCCGGCTTTCTTGAGCGCTGCTTGGCTTTTGGCGACGTCAATCATTGCGAAGCGCTCACGAACCGCGTTTAGAAATGGCTGCGCAGAACATTGGCAGTGTTGATTTAGCATACAACCACAGAGGGAAAAAAACCAAACCAGCAAGAACCAAAAATGCAGGTTAACTCGAGTCGAGCTAACTTGGAACCGGAGAGTGTACACTCTAAGTGCTTGAATCTGTATACAGAACTATACTAAGAAGGACAAGCACAGAAGTTACCTCGAGTCGAGCTAAAGTGCATGACCGTGGTTAAGATTAATTACCTCAAACTTCTTGTCATTGGCAATCTCCACTGCCGTTCTCCGACCTGATCTATGGGACCCGTGAATGCCTGCGGCGGAGTGCTTCGGCATCGGTCTTCCAGCTTGGATCCACCACGCGTGAGAGCCAAGGATATTTGTTGCCCACGTCGGCTTGAATTGGACCAAGTGATTTACACGATTATAATACGCGGAAATCTTCCTCAGCTTCTCAGGGTCCTCCGTCCAGACAATGTAACACTGCCATGTCCGGAAGTGCCTTCTCATAACCTCCGGCACGGTACCATTTATCATCGACTTTGATGCAGCAACGCTGTGCTGGCCGTTGATGATATAGAAGTCGCAGTCGCTGAGCTCCTCAACCTTCGTTGGCATATGATCGAGCTTGGGCATGACGCAGAGAGTCTGCTTCTGAGTCTTGTCCGGCATTTCGAGGTAGTAATGCTTCAACTCCTCCATACCGCGAGGTTCGAATGCACGGATCGTCCACTCCGGCCGTGCATTATGCAGCCTCATCACATCAAGCTCGATCTTCATCTCTCTGTCTCCTTGGAAAAAACAGCTCTGACACTCCGTCGAGAATTTCTGATATATCTGTTGGACGTTGGTGTAGTCTGTTACCTCTCCAAACCCGAGCGCCGAAGGGAGTTCCAACAGTGCAGAGGCCATCGAATTGGCCAACTCTTCCTCTGAAACGAGTTTCGTCTTCTTCCTGGAAGAAGTCTCCGGCTTCTTGGCAGCTGAGCACTTCTTGACGGGAGACGCTGACTCGCTCTTGCACCTGACTCGCTCTTGCACCTGGAGTTCTTACCGGTACCGATGCTTGACTTATATTCTGGCTACCTGTTACGGCACCAGAAACTACCGAAAGTTCTATTGGGCGCCTAGACGCGATTAATTTCGCCTTCTCAAGAGCGGCAAAAGTACTCATTCTTGAAAGAATGACGCGGAGTTTGTTTGCTACAGCCTTTGCTTTCAGCGGCTGACCACTACTAGTCTCCCATTTCTTTTGGGAGATTTCCTGGTCGACCTGAGCCACTATGTCATCAAACTGTGACCCCCTCAGAGAACTGACTAAGTCGAAGATACAGAAGGGAGACGAAGTATTGTTCACTACAATAGTGAACATATAAGGATCGACAGACTCAGTGGTTGTCTCACACGACAACTTCACTATATCGTTATCTTCGTGGACTACATCAATGATTTTGGTCTTGAAGTCGATGTGCTGGGGTTCATGGATATCACTAGCGAAGGTCTGACCAAACACTAGATTCTCAGTGTAGGGGGCCCACAGCAGCGTCCACTTCAGTGTCATCGAAGGATCCTTGAGGTACCAGCAATCTAAGTGGTTGTTGTCGTCTCCATCGTCATCGTCAATGTCGACAGACTTTGGCTGGAAGAAGTGCTGCAGCTGAGACACCATCCTGTCCCTCTCAGATTTGCACAAACACGAAACGGAGCACAAATATTAGATTGTTTTAATAATCATCCGATTAGGACGGCGAGGTCACACATTAGCTCGACTCGAGCTAATGTGTAACTAAATACAAGTATGTAAATAATGCTCTGCAAGAAAATCTAGTCAATTTGACCGTTCGCTTAGTCGCTTACAATCAACTCATGCCTGCTTCTCGTTCAACTCTCAGAACTGTGAAAGAGCTTCAGGTCACGCTCAAATCACTCACGAACCTCACTCTTTGAGGTTCTCAAGTGGTTGAAGCGGGACTGAAGCTCTTGCACGATTTATGAGAGGTGAACAAAAAGAAGACGTGAGTTGAGTTAGGAGACTGCAATTACACCAATGTATCAATGTTGTATTCAAGTTTTAGCTTCATCTTTAGCTCGACTCGAGCTAAAGTGCTTATGCATGGATTGCATAGCTGAACAGTTTTGACACTCACAATATTCATTCAAACGAATTTCCTATACATCTATTTTCAAATCATGGCTACTTCTCGTTTAACTCTCAGAACTGCGAAAGAGCTTCAGTTCACCCTTAAATCACTCACGAACCTCACTCTTTGAGGTCTTCAAGTGGTTGAAGCGTGACTGAAGTTCTTGCACACATGTGAGAATTTGACGAGAAGTGGACATGAGTTGGGTCGTCGATATCATTGGTTTACTATACCTTTGGAGTGTTTAAAGTCTGAGAGTTGTTGTGTTTGAGTTGTTTAAGTTTATTGTCATACACTTTAGCTCGATTCGAGGTAAAGTGTGTTGGCTTTACTGGAAGGCCATGACATTTTTCACACCGAGAGTTTGAAAGAAGTCAATATGATTACTGTTCCTGTAGCCGGCTTTGGCGCAACCATAGACGTATAAAGTCGAACATTTCCGTTCGACTCAAACTTTAGAGGGTGTCCATTGTGCACTATTGATCACACTTTAGCTCGAGTCGAGCTAAAGTGTCCTCTCCAGTGTGCTTCATTGGCCATAGTTTACCTCGAGTCGAGTTTAAATGTAGCCTAAAGAGCACTGGAGAGCGCACTTTATCTCGAGTCGAGGTTAATGCAGCCACAAGAGCACACGGGGGATCTCACTTTAGCTCGACTCGAGCTAAAGTGAGGGCCATATTGCTCAGTGGTGGCCCCACTTTAGCTCGAGTCGAGCTAAAGTGTGGCCCATTTTGCACAGTGGAAGCCCACTTTAGCCCGAGTCGAGCTAAAATGTGGACAGTAGTGCAATATCGATGTCCCAGTTTAGCTCAACTCGAGCTAAACTGTGTTCATTGAAGAGCTTATTTATTGCAGTTTGTGCAGATCCGTCTTTCGTTATATGATATTGAAGGCGTAGGGTTTAGGGCTCCTGGATGAGAAGCATGGATTTTACCTTTCAGCCATTGATTATGAACCTGAATCCCAAACAATTTCTGGTGGAACTAGAAGTCCTGCAACAACGATAACAAACCCAATCACACAAAATCAAACAAAGTAGCACATGGAAACCAACACATTGAAATCATTCACAATGAAATCAGCACTTTCAAATGAGCACATTGAAATTAACACATTGAATTCAGCACATTGAATTTAGCAATTGAAACCACGACATTGAATTCAATGTGCACATCTAAACTAGCACAAACCAGCACATTTAAACTAGCACAAACCACGACAAAAAACCACAAACCACCACAAACCACCACATTCAAACTACCACATTCAAACCACCACATTGAATACACAATCTCATCTACCTTCTCACACATACATCAAAAGCAATGCTATCATACTGTTTCAATACATCATATCTAAAGCAAAACTACACAAATATCAAAAGAAATGCAAGACTGAATGAGTGCAGTTACCTTTAAAACTATGAAATCCAACTGAAAAAGCTGCAAGTCTTGTTCCTTCTTCACGTCAATCCTCCGAGCACCGCCGTTTCAGACTGTACGTGCTCACAGAAACTCGCAGAAACTCACACACACTCACAGAAACTCCTAGAAACTCACACACTCACAGAAACTCCTAGAAACTCACACAAACTCACAAACTCACAGAAACTCACAGAAACCCTCACAATCTCACCCAAACAGCCCTAAACTCCAGCGCTGCAGTGGACACGAACTCACACAATTAAGAATCACACGTCCTACAAACCCTATCTGCAGGAAACCCTAACGTTCACGAAAGCCTAAACGCACGAAAGCCTAAACGCAGCAATACAATATACACAAACTTAACAGACCCTGAACATTACGAAACCAACACAAACCGCAAACTCGCCTCAGAAAACAACAACGCCTAGACAAACACACACAAAACGACGACGAACCGACGCATAAACGCACAACCCTCACAAAACAAGAACGTACACGGACACACACAAAACTCACAGCAACGAAAAGGAAGAGAAAATGAGAGCGCTAGGAGTTTCTAGGGTACCTTTGGGGGCACCTAAAGCCGTGAGGGTCGAAACCCTGTGGCCGTGTGGTGCTCCCGAGATACCCTCGGGATACCCTTCGTGATATTCGGGTGAGACCCTCGGATATTTTAGATGGATGCACCACAAATTATTCACCTTCATTATTGATACCCGGAGTTTCAAGAAGCCATTTTAATCTTTCTAATGTAAGTTCTAGATACTACGCGCGTGTTGTATTTCTGTACTCGTAAATTTCCTACGCAATTTTTCTTGGCCATTATCACTACAATTTTGCATATTCTGGGGCAACGAACAGATAGCAAAAGAAATGTGATTATTTCCAATTTCATTCGTATGATCTCAATTAAAACTTCTAAATTGGCATTTTCTCAATAATACACAAACTTGGATTGGACGGAAGTGAACGATTATAGTCTTTACTGTTACAAATAGGATTATAGTGTTTAGTTTTCTGTCATGCTTTCAATGGATCAGCTGGCTTTCACTTGACTGGATTTCAATTTCTGCATTACACAAGGAGTAAATTCATTACCATCGATGTATATAAGTTCCTCCTACACCAATTATTCGGTGAAGCACACTTAAGAGAGTTTTAAAGCTACGATTTTAAGATTCTATTACTTTGAATTCACGTTTTGATTATTTATGAGTTTGATATTATATACTTTGAGAATCGAACTGACATTAAGTATGTTAAGACCACATCTTGCAATTGTATAATTATAAAATAAATGTCGGTGCACACTTTAGCTCTATTGGAGCTAAAGTGTGCATATTTTCTTTTTAGTTTCCTACATTTCCTGATGGTGCACACTTTAGCTCTAATAGAGCTAAAGTGTGATTTTTTCTTTACTTTTCACTTCATTTTGCTTTTACTTTAACGGTACAAATCCAGTAGTTAGAGCATCTCCACCCCTGACGGGAAATTTTCCACGCCAGCGGGAAGGTGCCCAAGTTTGAGATGAAGGGAGGGGGGTTTACCCTTTTCCCCCCGCACCGTCCCCGAATTGGCCACTGTGAGGGAACGCCAGCGCCCAACACTTACGCCATAGTAGGCTAATTTGTTTCGGGGTTTTTATTGATTTTTTTTAATTCCCTCGTGTAATTACATGATTGAACACATGCTCCCGGGGAATTTTAGTCTCCCCTGTACTTTCTGTAAATTTATTGTTTAGAAGAACCGGCGCCGCCACTCCTGTGGGCCGATACACCGGCCTAGGCCTCACGGAGTGGGCTTTACCGTGTTTATTCTCGCATCCCGGTCCCTCGGCCGCGGTGGAGATTCTCTATTTCTAGTACACTACTAGCAATTGGCGCTTGCGTTGCAACGCATTAGTTCAACCATTTTCATGTAGTTTTTAAATCACAAAATATTAAAAAAAGAAAGGTAACAACAATCTACATAAAATAAAAATATATCTTTGAAACCTATGCATGAATTTTAATAATGTAATAGAATAGAATAGAAAAAAATTAATTATGTTTTAGATTTTTTTGCATTTTAACATGGAATTTCAAAAAGGTTATGAACGTCAAATTTGTAATTAAGAGTTTCAAATTTATTTTGGGTAAGCACAAATTGCAACACACAAATGCAAATTTCACACACCCACAAACTCAACTTGCAATTACAATCTCAATTTTATACACCCACAAACTCAATTTGCAATTACAATCTCAAAACTTGCAATCTCACCTCAAAACTTGTAATTTCAATCTCCACAACTCGAATATGCAATTTTGCAACTCCAACTTTGTATGCCAACCTCCAAGATCACAACTCCAAATTCATTGCGTGGTTTTATATTACAAACTATATTAAAGAAAAGGTAACATGATTCACTGTGCGGTTGGCTGCACCGTTCCTAGCAATTGGCGCTTGCTTTGCAACGCATATGTCCAACCATTATAATGTCGTTTTTATAATACAAACTATAAATAATAAAAAGGTAACATGGTTCACTGCACGGTTGACTACGCAATTAACTGCGCGTTTGACTGCACTGTTTATGTAGTTCACCGCACGGTTGACTACGTGGTTCACTGCGTGGATTATGATTTTAGTAGTATGATTAGTCAACAAGTTGGCAACTAGTTTTAGCCACCATTGTTATGAATATTATCCCTCATTTGTTCACCTACTACAATTCATTTTGTAATAGCCCTCTATCAAAACTCTTCCCTAGCACACAATTTTGATACTTGATAAATTGTATAAGCTCAATATGTTATGCCTACCGAACGCCATGCATTTATTCTTCGTCTCATCTTCAACCTCAATTTCTTATTGTCTTATCCACAACTATTCTCATTCCCATCTCTTGCATTTTTTAAATATATTTTAATATTATCCAAATGAATATTTAATGTGTAATCATATAATTAGCCAATACCTAATGACTTTGTAATGATTTTTTATAGGATACTTCATGTATATTTGTATATCTAAAACTTCTATGCACAATTAAAGAATATTTAAATTTTACTTAATGAATGTTTGAAGTTTTAAAAGTATATTTTAGGATAGTTTAATTAATATTTGTATATTTAATGATTATTTATAGAGTATTTAATGCACTGTTAATGAATAGATAATGAATAGTGCATAAATTTCTAATGTAAAATTAATGTGTAGTTGAATATTCAATAAGTATTTAATGAATATTTACTGAATATGTAATGCACATTGAATGCATAAAACACCATATTCATTATATTGGGAGATTGGGAGCCTCCCAAAATAATATTTGAAGCTTGAGAATGACCTAAATATGCAAATATTTAGTAAATTTGCACAATGCAATTTGTCCAATATCTACAATATGGGTACATATTCAGCTTGAATCGAGTTGAATGTGCACCAAAAAAATATATTGGAAAAACCGTTCATAACTTTCAAAATCCTGGAAATCTCCCAATAAAATGAGTATGGTGTTATAATATGTGATGGATATCTAATGAGTATTTTACTTGTATTTCTATATTTATTGTATGTTTAAGTTTTTTCCTTTTCCAATATTCCTTTCTTTTCTCATTTTCGTTTCCAGAAGAATGTTCTTATATTTCCAATCTTCTACTTGCAGTTTCATTTTCCCTCCATATTTTACATTCTACTTTGTCCAATTTTTGATATTTTTCGTTTGCTCCATACCTACGTCCAATTATTCCCAAGCTCTTTCTTGCAAATTCTTGCTTTTCTACATGCACTCAACCCCTCCGTACTATGATGCTCAAGATGTAATCAAACCATGATTATGGTTTCCTAAACTAATTGTCCACAAGTAAAAAACTTTATGTTCCACTGTTTACTAGGATTGACATTTAAAGTAGTAGTTGACATTGGGTGATGTATAGTTTTGACACTACACTTATTGTTCATTTTACAATTACTGTATGGATTCCTAATTAGTGTCCACTTCTCTAGAAGCCATCTTCTGTATACTGGAGCTACATAGTGCATTTTTGCTTTCTAATCTACTCCATTTAGTGATGGTGCACAATTTAGCGCTAGTAGAGCTAAACTGTGCATATTTTCTTTTTAGTTCACTGCACCCAATGATGAGGCACACGTCAGCGCTACTGGAGCTAAAGTGTGTGCACACATTCCTTTTGGTTCATTGCACAAAGTGATGGTGAACACCTTTGCTAAAAATCGAGCTGATGTATGTGCAATGTGTATATCCACTTCTACAAACAATCATTTTGAACTCCGTACTTCTCTTTATGGTTAAGTATTTCACAAGTGAAATCGTAATCTTTTGAATTTTAAAAGGGTTTTCAAAATATGTGGATCTAAATCTCCAATAGTAATATTAAAAAGCAAAAAAATATGACAATCCCCTAGTCTTTAGTGGATATGAAGTCTAAGTATTCTTGGTACCCTAAATCAATAATATGTGACAATGTGTGAAAATGTATGAATTGGGATGTAATCTTATTTTTCACTAGAAGAATAACATGTTTATCCACAATATCATTCGTTCTAATATTACTTCTATATATTCAAAATATCACATTCCATACTGAGTCATAGCAAAACATTTTTCAGGTTGCTCGACGTGCCGGCAATCGAGAAGTTTCTCTTCTGGCTCGCATAACTTTTATTGAAGACGTTCATTGAGAAAATATAATTATGCCTCATGACTTTTATCATCCTTCTACAAAATTTTGAGAATGTCAAAAATAATTTGCAACCACTAGAACGTGCTCAAAAACTAATTATTCCATTTTTGCTTGTATCAATAAATTCAAAATTACTTACATTACGAACATTAAATTATGCCTGATGCACTAAGTGATACACTTTGTATTAGTTATATTTTATATTTTGATTATCCTTTTTTTGTCATGAGGAGGTCTCTCCGTTCCTTGTTGAAATCTTTTAATATTGTTCCACTCTCTATGTGTTACAAATGACAAAGTCTTTAATTTCACATCAAAACATGAAATAAATTGTGTATGGTCAAGAATTCTTCCATCTTTCAAGTCATGCTTAGACTGCCACACCCTAAACTCATGATAATGCAATGCGAACTCAAATATAAGATATTTTAATTCAAAATATTAGTAACCAATTTCAATTCCAAATCCAGACCATGGAGACACTTGGGATCCTTGCCAAAGAATGCACATTCTAGATTGATGACAAAATAGTAACATGATGCACATTTTTAAAACCCCAAAGAAATGATGTCCAAAGCATGTTTGAATACATAAATTTTTGCTAAAAATACACGTGCACATAAAATATGTTTTTTTTAAAAATGCTACTTGTTTGTTAAGGTCTTTGATTTCAACATAATAGATAAGTCCTATTTGGATTGTAATACAACTTATTTCTAATCATCTCAATATCTTCTCGACATTTCCCTGTACCTTAGTTGAATTGTCAATATCTTGAATGTTCAAAGTATTATTATATTGAAATGAAATGACATCAGAAGATAACACCTAAACCAAGGACCCTAAACCCTGAACCCTAAAACCTGAACTTAAATACCAAACCCTAAACCCTAAACCCCAAAACCCTAACCCTAAACCCTAAACCTAACCCTAACCCAAATCCTGAGCGTTACCCTAAAACCTTGTATATAACTCGCATGTGCAAATATATTCGAGGTATGTACTCTTCCTTATTTTAGTCAGCCAGGAAATAGTTGATTTTGTTTCCCGCTAAGATTTCGAATTTGCACCTTTTTAGGGGCTGTGGAAAAGCCCCCCCGCCAATTCTGAAGTTTCCTCCCGCCAATTCTGAAACGGTCGTATGTCCGTGAGTGACCTCGCCGATCCTCGAAAACTTTCTTCATTTCTTTCCTTTCTCACTTTGGTTGCTGTGCAAGGTTGTTGTGGAGAGGCTTGGAGGGAGAAGAACTGTCGGAGGTTGAGGAGGGTAACATCTACAGGTTACGCACGGTTGAGCAGGGCGCTTGCGCGAGGCAACAACGCACCAGTTGTCTTCTTCATAAGGTACACAATGTGTACTTCTTGCATTCTCTGTGCACAGTCTCTAGCAATTAGGATGTGACAGTGTGTAGGGTTATTTGCGGTGGTTCCAGTTGCTACTGTGATTTTTAAGCATCACTGCGAGTTTCGTGACGACTAACGGGAAGATTTGGGTTGTAGTACACAGAGAGTCAGATTCATATGCTGAAGAGTTTTACCATATGAATCCCTAAAAAGACGCCGAAAATCACAGAAGGACAGTTTAGCTCGAGTCGAGCTAAACTGTCGATATGTATTATTATCGTCAGTTTAGCTCCAATCGAGCTAAAGTGTCCTTGGAAAGATGGTAAGACAGTTTAGCTCGACTCGAGCTAAACTGTCTTACATTATTGTATTGACATTTTAGCTCGAGTCGAGCTAAACTGTCATACCTTCTTTCCTAGTTCAATTCAGCTCGACTTTAGCTAAACTTTCGATAAATATTATTATCGATAGTTTAGCTCGAGTCGAGCTAAATTGTCTTACCTTCTTTTGAAGGAAAGTTTAGCTCGACTCGAGCTAAACTGACATACCTGATGTCCTATTTCTGTTTAACTCGACTCGAGTTAAAATAACAATGAGTCTGATAGTCATAAATTTAGGTCGGGTCGGGCTTAGTTGTCTTTGTCAAGGGTGAAATAATTTCATATTCGGCTTATAGCTAATTGCATGAAATTTTATACTTGTCATCTTATACCGCATGAGTTTACCTCGAGTCGAGCTAAATTTACATGGTCTGCCATGTCAGCTCACTTGAATCATACCTTTTTTTTCAAGCGCCAGACCTTACCTCGATTCGAGATCAATTACCCTCCTCCTATGCTCCTTCATAAATGTCTATTCCTTCAAGGGGTTACCCATTTTTATTTGTCAGGGTTTTTTATTATGTATCTCATTGGAATGTAGGATGTCGTCTTCGGAGGGCGACGATGTTCATGTTGACGCTCCCGTGAATCCAGACCTGCCTGAGTTTGATGTTATTCCTCGCCGTCTCTGGGTCGGGCTGACTGTTTTGCTTCACAATGGTTCGGGTGTTCGCGTTGCGGAGGGGTTGGTTCGCAATGTCCGGTCCAGTGCACTTCTAGGTTCCTCTGGTCCTCTTGGGAATTCGAATGTTGTAGTACAGGTGTCCAGTACTTTTGTTTTAGACGAAGCTCCTGATGAGTGGAGGTACTCGTTTAAGACCTGGCATATTCAACAAGTCTTCTTAAACGGTGTGAGTCTCTTCCATCATTGCCTTCGGGACATTTAAAATGTCTGGTTGGTTGAGCGTAACAGACCTCTAGGTGGGAGCTCCCGTTCGTACGACAATTCCTCAAGGAATACACGTCCAACAGTGTCCAGGAATGCTGAATTTCTTATGACCCCTCTTTCCATTAACGCTGTTGCGAGCAATAGTTGTTGCAGTCAAAACTGTGTTCAACACTACCCTAGAGATAAAATAAGAGTCCTTCGGACGCGCTTGTACAGTGAGACCATCGTGCAGTTCAGAAATCATATCAAACTCGACGTTCACAGACAGTTTCATAGAGACGCTGCGGGTAGGAAGGTTGTGATCCTAGAGGGTGTGGACGTTTGTGCCCATGCCTGGATGAAAATCATGGGTGTAAGTTCGAGTACTTTCTATCGGAATGCGAAGGACGCTGCCGCTGGTCATGCCGCTCAACACCACGGGAATACCGGTTTGCGTAAGCCTAGAGGTCATACGGTTGTGGCTACTGCCGCTCTTGGAGCCATTCTCGATAGACATGCGGACCACATGCCTCACAAGTCTCGTGTTCTCCCATCTGGGGAGAAGGCTGTGGCAAAGGTCCTCCCTGCAAGTTTTAAGTGGAAGGATCAGATACCGCTTCTTGATGATCATCTCGCTGATTGCGGATTGCCGCCAATCTCAACCTCAAGCTTGAGTAAGATTCGGCGTGTGAGCTTCCCTGAGTACTATGCCAAGAAAGGTGGAGACAACTTTGCCCGTTGTTCTACTTGTGACAAATACCAGGATCAGAAGAAGCTTACTCAACCTGGAACACAAGCATCACTGCTATGGCAAAAGAAGATGCAGGTTCACATTGATTCTGCTTTCTCACATCGGGACTTGTACTACCTGAACCGATTTCGATCAAAGTCGTCGCCCCAGGAGGTTCTTACCATCATGCATGATAAGATGGATCACTCAAAGACCGCCTCCCCGGTTTTTTCACATAAAACAAAGCACCTAGATGGGCTTATGAAGTTGCCTCTTGCAATCACAGGTATGCTTGCCCATGGTCATGTGGACCAGCGTTACGTCCATTACGGCCTTGATTTATACTCCCATGATGCCAATTACACGGTCGGGTCGTTCGCAAAACTATTGCGTGACCTGGAGGTGCCTCCAAAGTCATCGTCCCGGCAACTCTTTCCAGAATCTAGTTCTCATCCATTGTATGCGGCGGTATTACGGGGTGCGGAGATGTGTTTGGATCCATTAGGGCCGATTCCAGATATCCTAGTTCCAGGGAGGCCTTTGCCACCAATACTGAATGTACAAATGGACAATGCAGTTGGTGATAACAAAAATAGATTTGTTTTATGTTTTTTGTCTCTCCTTGTTGCAAAACGCATCTTCCGCGAGGTGTATGTTAATTTTATGCTAGTGGGGCATACACATGATGATATAGATGCATTATTTGGACGTTGGAGTATGACACTGAGCAAGGAGAGTTTTCCAACCATTCCTTTGCTCATGAGGTCGTTCATGAAAAATGAGAGTGTTCCCACAATCCCGCATCTCATCCAAGAGGTTTCTGACTTTAAGAAGTTCATTGGGGGTATGATTGCGGACGGTGATGAAGCTTTGGAGGGTCATACAAAGGCTCATCAGTTCAAGTTTTATGTGGATTCAAGTGGTTGTCCGGTAATGAAGTATAAAATCCTTTGTTATGATGAGGATTGGCTTCCTAAGGGAGGAGAAGGTAGTGGCATCAAATTGTGGAAGGAGGATTGTGAAGGAAGATCTTTATGGCCTCGCGGAGAACCTGATGCATTGAAGCCTTCTATGATGCGGCATCTCCATGAGGTGGTGAAGGGACTTTCAGGATTCATCGATCACTGGGAGCAATCATCTCGGGAGTCTGTTGAAGCCCGATCGCGTTTTGAGCCACTTTCGTATTATTGGCGTGATGTTAGAGCTGCTCTGATTATTCCAATGGATACGCCGATATCATTGGTAGACGGCTTTTGGCCGACGACGCGAATTGCCCATGCCATTGAAGATGAGTTCTCAGCGGAGGGTGAGGTTTGTGAGGAGTACCGTGAAGATGAGCATTTTGTTGGCCAAAGGCGCGATCGTCCACCTCCTTCTTTTAGAGTTGGTCGTGATCTTTTTGCTGGCTATTTTGTTGCATTGCGTCCTTGTGATGGGGACGAGCGCCCATTTTGGATTGCTCAAGCAGTTTCAGATCCTAATTCTAACCCGGATATGCCAAACACCGTGCGTATCCAATTCTTCCGCCCTATATCGCGCGATCGGGATGTTATGAAGTTCTATAAAGATTGGGACACAGATTGCAACCTTCGTTGGACAATTGAAAAGGGGATAGCCATTACGTGGGAGAGTACCGATTCAATCTTGACAGCATGGAAACCTAGGTCTTCAAAGAGGGATGGAGGTCATGTGCAAGATTCAACTACAAAAATTCCGAAGGGACAAGTAGCAATTATCAAGGCTTCTTTGGAAGCACTTGCCAGGTCCGAATTGTAATAGACTTAGATAAATGGAGTTTCCTTTTCCTAGATTTTAGATTCTGATGCGTAATACTTCATGTAGTATGGTTAGATCCATTGGTGCTGGGATTATAGATATTTGTATTTCATTAATTTACACTCTGTATGACTATTATATGTGATGCCAATGATTGCTATGAAATATTCTCTCCATTCTTTTTGTGTATCGGTGATAATTTGCAGTATGTTTTATTTTCTTTTTATAATAACAATGTGGTAAATTGCTTCTAGTCTTGAAACCAATAATACTAGTAATTGCCTTCATGGTGAATGATAGAAAGTAAATGTTGGGTCGCACTTTAGCTCTAGTGGAGCTAAAGTGTGAGCAAATCTTCTTATTGACACTTTAGCTCTCCATTCTTTTTAGTTCAGTGTACTTAGTAATGGTGCGCACTTTAGGTCAAGTGGAGCTAAAGTGTGTGGAGTTTCCTTTTTGAGTTCATTGCACCTCTAAGTGATGGGGACACTTTAGTTCGAAAAGAGGTAGTGTGTGCAATTTTTTTCCCACTTCTGAGCACCATCATTTGAAACTCGTTATATATTTTTTTTGCCAATGTGAATTCCACAAGGAGAATTGAAATTCTTTTAAATCAAAAAGGGCTCATCAAAATGTGTTAAGCTAATTCTCTTACAAGTGGATATTTGTCCGTCATTTAGCTCACTTTTAGCTAAATTGGAGCATGGTGTTAATCCGGGTTAGTAGGATCGAGTGTGAATATTTAGCTATTCATATTCAATGAACACATGTGGTATAAAAGAAGTGTCAACTAATGTGTTCTTCTTTTCAATATTATAGTTAGATTCGTAATGTAATGTTATCCGTAGTACTTATTTTTCTACGGGTTTTTGTAGAAAACATTACCTCCCAATTTAATGGAAACTCATATCCCTCCATATTGTAGAGTTTAGATGTGCACTTTAGCTCTTATTATCTACATGTGTTAATTTGGGAGTCGCTAAATCTCCCAATATAACGAATATGGTGTTTGTTGTTCATAGCCCTCCTGAGCGGAGGGCTGGAATTCCTTGTGTGGCATCTCCTTCGCCACTCAAGCGGATGTGTGCTTCTGTAGAGCCTGTTGGTGATTGCACTCCAAAACGGCAGCTCTATGTTAATGGTGCAATTGGTGTAAACGAGGTGAAGGAGTCTGAGCCTATCTCTTCCAACTTCATAATTCTGCCTTCGTTTATTCCTGTCCAGCCTTCTCCTACCCCTGCTAAGTGGAGGCGGCTTCCTAGTTCAAGATCTGAAGGTATTGTAGGAGTTAGTAATCCTCCCATACGTTCAACGGGATTGCATACTGAATCTTTTGGTTTAAAGCCTAGATCTTTGAGATCCGCATCGTCACAGTTTCGTCAGAATTCCCTATGCTTGAGTGGAGGTGGTGGTTCTGGAGCTGATAGTGGTCAGTGCCATCAATCACGTCATTCACCTCTGCTGAAATTTGTGAATTATTCGGAAGTGGATGATTACTATAAACCCTATTCTCGGAGGAAGGAAATTATGATTGGGTATGCGAAAGTGAAAGCGTAGGAGGCCTTGCTTATGCAAACACGAGGAGGTAGTTCAACCATTCCTTCTAGTGAGGGGGGAACTCCTAAGTAGGAACAATTGTATATGCTTTAGGAGTCCTTCCTTGTTTTGTTGTAGAGACGATAGAATAGATCCTAGACTACTATAAATAGAAATTTGCTTGTGATTACTTATTTTGGTAAACAATGTCATGAAAATAAAAATTTTAGTATTATTATTTTCCATCGTACTCACTCTTCTTTGACTATGGTAGAATTATATTCTCTATGACGATCTATTAATATGTCTTGTGTAATGCAATTATGAAGCGTCGCAATGATCATGTTGTTTTATTGTTGGATTTGGGATGTTTCTCGTATGTCATATGATGTATGCCTTCGTTTGCAACAACTTTTCACGATATTTGTGTCCGAAGTAATAGGCTTTTAGTCTCAAATTTCACGATTTGCCTCATTTTAATGAATATGGTGTTTCAAGAAGAATTATCGACTTATAGAGTATTAGCATAGGGAAGCCTGATGCATTAAATTCATTTAAACTTCATTTTAGAAGTGATTTTTTTGCAACACAAGACCTACATTTACTTTGAAATGTGCACCGTAGTACATCAAAACTAGATAAATTTTAAGAAGCACTACTGTCACGGGACGTGGCGTCAAGGGCCTCTTCGTATCGTAGTTTTAGTGTAGATTAGTTTGTTACAAATCTACGTGTGTTTAGAGGTGAACGGCGGCGCACCGCATTCATCCGTGGATGATTTTCATCCACTAAGGGTTGTATGCGTGTGCGTATAGGGCCACACACGTCCTTGACTTGTAGTCTTTGTCAAATCAAGCTTTGTGAGTAAATTAGAGAGTGTTAGAAATTACCTTTGCGTTAAGTGATTGTTTATCATTAGTGAAGGCTCCGCATTCGTCTTTACTACTTGCACTCGTTGATTCTCCTTCGTGGAGTGCGAGACGCTTGACTACGTGAGTAATTTCATACTTGTTCCTTGAGGGTGTATTACGTATACTTGTTTTGGTGTATGTTTTTCTTATATTTGATGTTGTTTAGGACTCTCAATCTGTTGTGGTTATCAATCTTTCTTTATACAACACTACCAAATTTGAAAAAAAACATATTACTATTTTAATGAGTAATGAATAACTCTATCAATATGAGGTGTTTTGATAATAGTTCATCATGTGTGCGTCATAATTTTGTATCATTATATGATCTATTACATGTCCAATGTGAGTAAATATATACGTGTATAATATATCAGTGCATTGAATAAGTTAACTAGAGTTCATTGAATGGAATATGTTCATGCTACCATTAATAATGTCATATTAGAATAGTTTTAAAACTTTGGTTTTCTAGGACATAAATAATATGTACAATAATTTAAAGTTATTATGATTAAACCAACTAAAATGATATAAAGTGGGTGTATTATATCTATATTTTGTGGTTGTGGTGTATACTACAAATTTAATTAGTAAAGGCTTAGTGAATAAGGGTAATTGTTCACACATCCGAATAGAATTTAATCATTTTTATATATTCTATGAAACATCCCATATTAATGATACTAGCCTAATAAATATCAATTAAAAAATATTCACCTAACAAACATTACAAGGATACTAAAATGAATAGTGCTCATTTGAAATATTATAAAAAAATTAAATAGGTAAATGCAAACATCATATATTGAAGATTAATTTTAGTATAAAACGTGTCTTGTTACTGCTTTATTCACATGAATGAAAAATGCACTTTATTCACTAAATATGACATTTTTTAATTACGTGAATTTAAATTATTTTTACAATGTGAATATATATGTGGAAGTTTGTTTATTTTCAATAGTATATTTCTACTATAAATTATCAAGTTTTTACAACATTTATGGTTAGTATTCACATTGTTAACATACAAAAATAGCCCCTAAAATTTAACAACCTGCTCATGTAGCTTAATCCATGTTATGCAATGTATGTAATAAATACCATTTTTTTAGCATAAAATGAACCAAGTTCATAAGGCTAAATTGTGAATAATTATACACAAAATATTATAGCATATACATTAAAACCACAAATTGACAAACTAAACACTCTAATTTAACATGAGGTCATTTGTTCAATTAGTTGAAATAATTGTACACGGTGACTATAGATGGGTATGATTATGTTTTATAGTGAATAGTGAACCAATTTAAAACATCTGAATATATGAAGGAATGTTAATAACAATTCATAAACATAAACACCAAAATTCTTTAGACCTTAAATTCTAACTCCTATATCCTACCCACCTAATTTCGAACCCTAAAACCTAAATCCTAACACTAACCCTAAATAGAATCCTAAACCTAAACGCTGAACCCAAAATCCTATACAGTGAACAATAAATCGTTCACAAAAAGTACAGAGATTTGGACCGCCGATATCCATCCTACAGTAAATGAATAAAATTACTTTCAATTCCCAAAATAATGTGGTGCTAGAATTGAGGGAGACTTTTTCCTCACCTACTTTATCCGTCAAAAAATAGTCTTTCTCGCCCAAACTTTTGCACCATCTTCCCATTGCTCCCGGACTGTCGTTGGCTCCCTCAGCACCAACCGCACTATTCAAACTCCTTCCTCTTTCCTCTGCTTGGCTCTGCGCATTGAGACTCTACACCTCTTACATTGTTTGTGTTGGCCTTTGGTTTTCCTACTTCTTGTAGAGGTATTAGCATTTGCGTCGATGTAGAGTTATTAGCATTTGGGTTGGTGTGATAGAGTGTGATATTATCCAGTGAAATTATGCATTATTCAAGCGTCGCTATGAGGTCGCGGTAGGTGCCATTGGGCGCGTGGATGAGTAGGATATCTCTTTCTGTCTCTACGTATAGTAGTTTGACGAACGTTCTTTCTGTCAGATATGATTATTTCTCATCTTTTCTCCCTCTTGACGCTTTTCACTGGGGTGTCGTACTTTCAATATTGAGTTTCATGATAGTCATTGACGTTCGTACTCAAGTCGTGCAATGTTGTGGACCATGGTGTTCATTGCAATGGATATGACCGTAATTTCTACAGTGTATCATTAAACTTGAAAACTTCACGTGGATATGTATTTCACCGTATATTTTTGGGTGTGAATTGACCTTGTCAATAAAGTGGACGGACCTAGGTCGCACATTTAGCCTGAGACAAGCTGAATGTGCAGTTTGTGAGGACATCATGTAATTAATGTAGAGCAACATTCTCAGAATGTTGCTGGAACTTAGAAGGTGAAAATTCAACAGCAATTTTTGTTGCACATTCAGCTTGAGTTGAGCTGATTGTGCATGATGTGAGGACATCATGTGATCAATGTAGGGCAACAACCTCAGAATGTTACTGGAACTTGGAAGGTGAGAGTTCGACAACAATTCCAATTGTACATTAAGCTCAAGTCGAGCTAATTGTGCACGATGTGAGGATATCATGTAATCAATGTTAGGCACCAACCTCAGAATGTTGCTCGAACTTGAAAGGTGAACTTTCAACAGCATTTCCGAATGAACATTTTGCTCGAGTCAAGCTGATTGTGTATGATGTCAGGACGTCTCTAGAACGCCGTAGAGAAGCAATCGCAGAATGTTGGTGGAAATCGAGGGGGAGGATTCATCAGATGTTGTCGTTGCACATTCATCTCAAGTTGAGCTGAATATGCACGATGGCAGGACATCTTATGATCACAGTTAAGAATCAACTACATAATGTATTTTGAACTTCGCCGGTGGACATGTTTATCAGCAAATCCCGTTGCATATTGAGCTCCAGTCGATGTGAATGTTCACGATGTCAAGACAACTTTCTCTAATGGTAGAGAAGCTTCCGTAGAATAATGTTGCTACTTGGAAGCTAGGGTTAGCCAGCTATTACCGTTGCAGAAATAATTCAAACTGAGCTGAATATGCGCGTCATTGGATCTCCAGCCACTATCAAGTTTTCGGTAATATATCAGTAACTATAGATCACTTCTATACTAATATGAATATGGACATGGTTTTTTCTTTGCACATTATGCTCGAATCGAGCTCAATGTGCATCCTTTAGTATTCCATCATCCTTGCCCTGGAATCAAAGCGGCATCACTCTGATAGTTCATTCTTGTTGAGCATGGACAAACATGCATTATCTATTCACAATCTGCTCGAGTTGAGTTCAATGCGCCATTGAACTAGATAATTTCATCTCTTGTGAGAAGGCTCTTGCTAAGGTTCTATCTTCAAATTTCAAGTGGAAATATCAAATCCCTGTGCTTGACTCTCATTTAGCAGATTGCGGACTTCCACCGATATCAACTTTTGGACTTAGTAAGACTAGACAAGTCCACTTTCTTGATTTCAATGCAAAACGGCTTGGAGATAATTTTGCACGATGCTCTTTCTATGATGATTGCCAAACCTAAAGGAAGTTACATCAGCATGGAACTCAGGCCGCTTAGGTATGGCAGTTTAAGTTGAACGCCTACTTGAATTCCGCAATGGCCCATCAAAAGTTGTATTATTCCAATTGTTACCACTCTCAGGTATTGTGTGATGAATGTCTCACCATCATGCATGATAAGATGGATCACTCCAAGACAACCTCGCCTACCCTTTCTCACAAGATCAAGCATGTCAATGGTCTTACGCGATTACCAATTTTGATCATAGGGATGCTTGCACATGGTCATGGGGACATTTGTTATGCTAACTATGGCTTAGATATTTACCTGCATGATGTCAATTACACAGTCGCTTCTTTTGCCAAGTTGTTGCGTGATTTAGAACAACCCTCAAAGGCATCTAGTGGAGAGGACTGCGTTGTTCCATGCTGTCTTGCACGGTGCTAAGGATGCGTGTGTGCCTTCACTACTCGATCACTCTAGAAACCCAACTCCAGCCAAACCTCTGCCTCCAATTTTGTATGTGCAAATAGATAATGCTGTCAGTGACAATATGAATAGATATGTTTTCTGCTTCTGGTCTCTTCTCATTGCGAAGGGTATCTTTTGAGAGGTTTATGTGAATTTCATGTCAGTTGGCTACGCTCATGATGACATTGATGCGTTATTTGGTCGATGGAGTATGGCATTGAAGACGGAGAATTTCTTTACCATTCCTTGCTGATGAAATCATTTATGGAGATTGAAGCAGTTCCAATAGTTCCACACCTTCTTGAAGAAGTTCCAGACTTCAAGTTCTTCATTAGTGATGGAATCTTAGTTGGAGACGAAGCGCTTTGGAGTCATACAAAGGCTCACTAATTCAAACTCTACGTTGACTGTAATGGATGCCCGGTGCTGAAGTATAAGATTTTGTGCCATAATGACAATTGGCTTCCACGAGGTGGAGGAATCAAGTTGTGGAAAGAGGATTTCATTGGGAGGTCCTTGTGGCCTCGTGGTGACCCAATTGCCTTGCAACCTTGTTTTATTCAGAATGTCGAGGAAGTGATAAAAGGGCGTGTTGGGTTTCATTTCATATGGGGAGCAACAATCGCGGTAGGACGCTACTGTTGAATATTGTCGGCGGTATGAGCCTCTGAGGTACTATTGGCGTGCAGTAAAGGATTCACTCAATGAACCCATGGTTCTACCAACTACGTTTCAGGATGGATTTTGGCCTATGACTCAAATTGACCAGATTATCGAGGACCAATTCACGAAAGGGATAGTTCTTCAAGAGGAGTTCGATGATGATGATGCCTTTGATGGACACGTTTGTGATCGCTTTGCACCTTCATTCTGGGTCGCTCATGACGTATATGTGGGCTATTTTCTTTCTATAAGACCTTGTGATGGAGACAAGTGCCCATTTTGGATTACTCGGGCGATGACAGATCCTAATTTTAACCCCAAACAACCAAACTTACTTTGCATACAGTACTACCGTCCTACTTCACTCGATTCACACATCCAAAGAAGCTATGCGGGTTGGGATGTCCCTGCCGGTTTGAAATGGAGGATAGATGACAACCTTAAGGAGGTGTCGGAGAGCACTGAATCCTTGCTTACGGCATGGAAATCAAGGAGCCAAAGGGATCCTTTGCGTTCTAGTACAAAGATACCTCTAGAATAGGTTGAAATCATTAAGGCAAGCCTCATGAGGAACAACTCAGCATCTTTTTCTGAGTAATTCAATTTACATAATATGTTGTTATAAATGTTTTGTTTGTGAGTGAAATTCATAATTGAAATCATATTATAAGCATTCAGCTCAAGCTGAGTTCACTATGCCTGTGTCCATCTACTCTTAAATGTCCAGACTGTATACACAGAGTTGTGTGCATTGATATGTTGACAAACGAGATATGTCGGAGGGAATTTTCAGATCGTGCCGAGCTGAAAGTGCACCACATGTTATTTGTACCATGATGCATGTCAATACTTCATCAATGTAGTCCTCATTAATTTTGATTCATTTCCTCATGAACCTATACTTTTTGCATACTCTGCTCTTTCAAAATCGAGTGACCTGATCATGTACACAAATTTCAGTTGTAATTTTGTTAATTTCATTGATTAAGAATGAAAATATTTAGTATATGAAATGCTTAACATACATCTAAGGTGTTGGCGCACTTTTAGCTTGATTTGACCTGAACTTGTGCACGAAATGTAGTCGAATGCTACAGTTTTATTGCTTGGAGATTTTTCCTTCGCTATATCGATGGCTATACATACATATGCGTTGTTGGCACACTTTCAACTCAATTCAACTTGAACATGTACACTGATTTCAATGGTACATGAAATGTATTCATTGCTTTGGACTTCTACGTGTGGTATTTTTTACGATTTTGTAAGTATTACATGTTGACTTACATTAATGTTGCATTGAGCTTCATATGCACACCAACATCTTCTATATCCATAGAGTGTCAAACATGAATCTTTGCCTTCCAATTTACTAGACACCAGAATTGTAGATATTTCAAAAACATGCATTGCACAAATTTACTATACTTAATATGCACATTTAGGTCGATTCTACATAAGTTATTATTTTGGGAGACCCCCAATCTCCCAATTCAATGAATATGGTGTTACTTCCTTATCAATCGTACCATCCACCATTGTAGTTAGAATTTTCTTGACCTTCTTTTGTTATTATCAATGATTCCATTCCTCATTGATTCCACTTGTATCCCCGACACTTGGTGAAGACAAGGAAGTCCATGTGGTATACTCCAAACAAAATGGACAAACAATCTTTAAGCCTTAAGTTGACCACTTTACACCACGAGGTTCTGTAGAAGGTCCACCTTGCGGAACCGTTCTAGAAGATGTGGCTAGAGCCCTTGAATTTAATGTCGGAGTAACTATCTTCCTTGGATCATGTCCTAGAGGTCTATTTGATGGAGATGGTGGAGCCCTCCCTAATCAAATAAGTGTTGCACCTATTGAAGGTGTACTTTGTGCTGATAGTGTTGTTAACAATTAGCCAATAGGAGCATCTTCCTCCTAACTCTCTAAACCAACATATTTTGCAAGAAATTCACTTGATTCACCACGACAAGTTGTTTCTTCAATATTTTGTTCAAATGCATTGTAAGTTTGCCGAACTTCACCTCTGCTGGCAGCTACTTGTTCATTTGGAATTTGCACCCCACCATCATGACCTCCACTATTGTTGCCATCATCATTGCTAGGATGTTCATTGTGTCTTTGTTCATTGTAATATCATCATCTGCACAATCATCTCCAACGGGATCATCATCTTCCAAATCATTAACCACATGGTGAGTCTCCAGAAGCGGCTTGTCCTCAAAACTCAACCTATTAAAACTTCATTACCTACAAGGACCGCGATATCTTCATGTGGTTGGATCTAGAGTTTCCCATCCGATCTATTGCCAACTACATTGTCTAGTCAAATTTCCATTGCGTGTCATCCGCATCGTCATCCTCAACATCATCACCATCATGTCCTTCGGTCAATCAATCATCGCCACCATTGTCATGGTTTTCTTCAACATGCACTAGTCCAACATCTTGATCCGAGTCTTTCAAATATGGATGGTTGTTGTACCATATAATCGGATTGTAAGTGCCTAAAAGCGCCACAATTTTAGACAGTGATTAGCTGGGAAAAATCAGCCTCGTTAGCTGCAAGTAGTAGTTAACTTAGTAATTAGTAGCGCCACCTAGTGTTAATTAGAATTTGTTAGTTAATAAGAATGTGTTAGTGGACTCTACGTGACCATGAATTAGCATAGAGTATAAAATATGATTTAAAAGTGCCCGAAGAGATCAATGAGATAAATGAATAGTTTAGTTTGAAGACAAACTAGTAAATAAGAGCTTTAGTTAATAGAAAAATTGTAGATACTTGTTTTATAAGAAAGAAAAGAAAAACTGTTGAAAGAACAGAAAGGAAAATATAAAGAGAGACAAAAAAAATGGTCAAAAAAATTTCCATGGAAAGAACCCTTGCTATTCTTTTGCATAGATTAGTTAAAGTTACAATTATGGTAAGACTAGCAATTGATTTAGTAGATTGTTTGATTTCCAATGACTTAGAACTCGGATGAAGACTTATAAAAAGTCAATCTTGAGGTTTAAATGTGTTTTAAACACATTGGTGGTATTAGTTTTTATCAAAATTGCTTTAGGATTAGGAGTAATTGGCATTTCCAGCCCTAAAATCTGGCTAAGCTAATTAGATGATTGTAGGTTCTTGATTTTAATTAGAATTCTTGACTTGGATGGTTGAGATGTGGCCGTCACCCTAGGGCTTCCTCCTAATTGTATAAAAAGGTTTGGGCAACCACTCTCCCTCTCTCTCTTCTTTGAGGCAAAGCTATGCCAATTGTTTGCCAAATTTTATTCCTTTTCATTGTGTTGCGGTTTATTGTGTGCCGCAAGTTAGATATTAAGAGTAAAATGTGAGTTTCAAGAACTAATTAGATCTTATTGTTAGCTTTTCTAAAAACCCTTGGCACGCTTCATTTGGATCAAGGACAAAGAAGTTGTGGCCCATTTGTGTTGGGGCTGCTGTTGCCGGCAGTTTTAAGCATTGTCTTTGGTGGGCTAGTGTGAGCAAAAAACAACGAATTCGGAGCCAAGCTTAGAACAACATGTAGATATGCAAGTCAGCTTTGTAACAACTCTAAGCACACCTAAATGCAAGTAGAGATAGAGAAATTGTGACCTATTTAGTGGCGAGGGATTTGTTGTCGAGCAGTTGTGGAGGACGTTCTTTGACAAGCAATTTCCGGCAAATTTCAACAATTTGAAGCTAGGTTTTTCTACAATAAGCAATAGTTAAAGTTGGGTTTTCAAAGACTTTATGCATGCTTGAAGAAAACTAAAGACAAAGGAGTTACGACCCATTTAGTAAAGAGGGTGTGCTGCCTTGTTGAACTTTACTACCACTTATTTTTTTTTACTTTTAAATTTCTACTCCCTTGTTTATCATACTTTTACACTTAACTTTCAGTCCTATGTTTAACCTTTTCCAAATTTTACATATGTGTATGTTTTAACTTCTACATTGGCTTTTTACCTTTAATCTTGCACGATTAAACTCTTAACCTAATATCATCCAAGGAGTTCATCCATTAGGGCTAAAGTTTAGAGTTAAGGTCTAGAATAAGGGTTTAACTTTAAATTTGACTTAGGATTAGGATAAGTGTTTGACTTTGACTTTGACTTAGGATTAGGGTTTATCTCTCACGGTCAAGGTTGATCAAATTAGGATTAACTGAAATTACATTAAAATTTATTCTATAGGTGTGGTCAAAATTGGCTTTACACGGATCCGCTCCACGTTGGCTCTTGAAGGAATTTATCATTAGTATAAATAAACTACGTTCTTTACGCCCAACCAATTGCAAACCTTGATGCGACATTTAAGTAAAAATAGACTTTAGAATGAAATGTGGACTTTGAAATCCGGACTTTACTACGGGACCCAGAGAGCTCCTGATGTAGGTTATGTGGAGAGCTGGAGATAAATTTTCATAAACAGAAAAGAGAGGTCCCAAACCATGTTATGTTTAGACTGAGCGAGCTCCCGATCCAAGTTACCGCGTGACCTGGGAGGTCTCATCTAGGTGACGCTGAAATCGGGCGAGCTCCGAATCCAGGTTATGTCGTGACTCGAGAAGGTCCTCATCCAGGTTAAGTCTAATTGGGCAAGCTCCCGATCGAGATTACGTCGTGATCCGGGAAGGTCCTCATCCAGGATACATCTAGACCGGGCGAGCTCTTGATCCAGGATTTTTTTTAGGGAAATCATAACAAAATAGTTGACCTGCTAACAACTGACCATCAAACAAAACAACAACTCTTAAAATTTGTACATCCAGATTACATCCTAGACCGGGCGAGCTTCTGATCTAGAGAAAATAGACATTCATGTGTTGCATCAAATTGAAGACCTTTAAGGAATTGAAAATATAAAAGAGAGTAAATAGACATTCATGTATGCAATGATTTGAAGACTAATAAGGAACTGAAAATTTATTCACATAATATTGGATTGTACAACAGTGGGAACAAAAAACGGAGAGAGTATCCATCTATATTAGGTTACCTCTATATATTCAAAATAACGCTCACAAAAAATCTTCTACGCTCAGAGGATCTCCCAAAACAGTCTCAATCGGAGACTCTCCCGATCCCACAATCCAGATCGCGTTCACCTCTAATCTTGCAATCCCCAATCGAGTGTTGTTATGAACTCGGAGGCCGAGATTACATCACCTCTACCTACACTTACATAGCTCGTCATATTTTCATTGCTGACATAGTCTCCGTTTACACAGACCATCTATATCATGTGTCTGAAGATACTCCTTTACAGACGCTGAGGATCGCAACGGCAGGATGAACGAAAGCAATGTTGTTGCAATGTCAGGTATAATTTTCCTTGCACTAGGTAAGGTCATCTCCCGATGCCATAACTTTGGAAAGTAGCATGACAAATTTTCGTTCATCAAATTCTGCCATGTGAAATCATCAACCATCAATACCTAGTCCTTTATGCAGAACTCTTTTGTCGCCTTGTCGTGAGTTAGCCTCACTAGATCTTTCATGCATGAAGGATATCTCTCCGGCCAAGAACACTTATTTCGTCCATAAACAAAAAGGAGTTATGTCCTTATATCTTTAGGGAGGATGACTTGAAGAACCTTTCTTAGGCGCTTGGCTTGCATAGACGACCATATACCCATACGGAAGGACCTCAGAAGGATTTGGAAGAATGCTACGAGACCAGACCGAACTGTTATGTTCTTCGGATCAAATTGTTGTGGGTTGTGATTATGGTATGGCTCGAAACAAAGCAATCCGTTGACAGACAATACGACAACTTTCTTTGAGTAGTCACGGCGTCGCTGTAAATATAACAAAAGAACGAATGTTATATACAATAGACAAGGTAATGTACAAAATATTGAAGGGAATCATAACAAAATAGTTGTGACATGGCGCTACCAGTAGCGTAAAAAGAGCGTAACAAGCCGTGCACGTATACAAAACCGGCGTGGTCAAATTAAAATATACTAGACCACTTTTGTTCACGACGGAAAAGATTCAGGTGAAATAAATCTACAAGGTTGTTGGTTCCACGATTGAGAGCATCTTTTTACTATAGATTCACCTACTTTAGAACGTCTAAGAACAGAACCATCAATAAATCCGGAAAGGAGATTGGCTTGCACATATTGAGGTACAGAACAACGTGATGCTATCGTACACGACAACCATGGACGTAGGGTGTGGCGGAGGAAGTTGTCATCCATATCACCAACCCACGTAGGTGGGTGAATAGCAATGAACTCATCATTCAAGAGATTCTTCTCAAGACTATCGTCAATAAGCAATGTCAAGTTGGGGTCGACGATCTCATGGTTCCTTGCGAGTTTAGAGAGGTCTTTCAGCATGTACCACTTGGTAGGATGGCCCACTCTAGGATATGTGGACTTTGTTGTACCATCTTGCGACAAGACTATAAGCTGATTTTGCGTCAATTTAGTATCACGTAGAAGTGTTGTGACCATATAATCCACATTGCGGGACATCGCACAACTCCATATGATGACATTAGCCTTACTGTGCAACCACTCTAGAAAACGACCGCCGTGGGGTCTAGGAATGCAGATGCGGTTGAAGCCAGGCCTGTGAACTAAAAATCCATTTAAGTCCACAACGACAGTGTACCTCGATACCCTTACCGTGGATTCCCGAGGTGCTTGGGGCTCAGCTAGTCAAAGTAGACCACCTGAAACAAGAAGCAAAATCCAAAGGTGAGCAATACTCTTTAAGACAAAACATGGAAATGGGCTTTTGAGAAGGGTGTTCCAAGTAGAAGACTAAGCGCGCACCTGATATCCACTGTAATGTCGGGCGCACCTCCGATCACCACTCGAAGATTCGGCGCGCCCCCGATTTCAAGAGGAAGTACTTGTAACATGAAATACTCAGAATGAAACATAGGAGTGGAATCTCACGTTCAACTAATGACACTGGATCGGCACGTTTGCTGGACAAATGACGCTTTGAGATGCTTTTGCTTTCGATCAAAGCTGCGGCAGGCTCTGACACCCTTCCATTAGGAGCAACGGCTTGGAGATCCTCTTTTGCATCCGCACTAGTGGATCCTAGATGACGAGCTGCAGATCATGTCTGATGAATATACGACTCAGAAGAAAATGAATAAACAACCTAAGGAATGAGATGCCTACCTGGGAGAAGGGGATTTCCACGAGCAAGTGAGGAGCACTCCAAGGAAGACAAGACATCAACTTCAATCACCGCTCTTTCTTTCAGAGATTAACCCGTCATGGACTTCCGCAACGGCAGACTCCGATGCAATGTTAGCGGGGCTGAAAGGCTTCAATTGTTTATCAAACATGCCTTCGTAAGCCCCTTCATCAACGACCCGTTTGCAAGTTGAATCCGTCAATGAACGATTACGCCTTGGAGTAGGAGATACTTGTAGAGACCATAGGTGAGTAAGTGCGCCGACAACCACCACCTCCACTTTGGTTGGGCCCTGCCCAGGGTCGGGCACGTGACCAATAGTGGAGACGCTAGATGAAGACTGATAAGAGTGATCTACCTGCATCAAAGTCGGCCCGGACAAAGGAGACTCCACGTTTGCGGGAGCTGTAACCGGTTCTAGGACACGTTCAATTCTCGCCGTTATCCTTGTTCTAGAACCGAAACCTCGGACTCTCATGATTGCCCTCTTATGATCGAACGGAATACAAATTCGCTCCCTCGGTGGATATTCGAGCTTGTTATACCACCTCTCTTCCGCCTCCATTACCTCCGGTTCCTCATCCGACTCTCTCACCCTTCTTTCTTCCATTGTCTCCTCCCTTGCTTTGCCTTGCCTAGCTCCGCCAACCTCCATTCCATGCCTTGACAACATATCGACGTG
This sequence comes from Bryoerythrophyllum caledonicum, assembly GCA_963971425.1. Classification (NCBI taxonomy): domain Eukaryota; kingdom Viridiplantae; phylum Streptophyta; class Bryopsida; order Pottiales; family Pottiaceae; genus Bryoerythrophyllum; species Bryoerythrophyllum caledonicum. Next base: position 48,572,438 of record OZ020514.1, on the reverse strand, counting down.
CATATTTGCCACGGAGTGGGAGGGTGTCTTAGGAGGTTATTGAAGATGGAGATACATCACGAGGGTCGGCGGCAATTGTCTGCGCGAAGGACATACATTCATTGGACGGACATACGAAAGTCAACAATCATACCCCAAGTTGTAAAAGATCGGACTAGAAGATTGGATGCGCATCCGATCCGGACCAAGAGATTGCGGGCGCGCTCGATCCAAGCTGGAAGATCCAGCGCGCACCAGATCTGATAGACGACAACGAGGGCGAACCTGGTCCCGTCGGAGAGATCGGGAGCTCACCCGATCCAGTCAAAGAGATCGGGGGCACACTCAATCTCAATATACCTGAATTTTTGAGTATCAAAATTGAGACATTACAAGAGCAGTAGATGTTGTGGCAGACAAAGATTGCGTATTCAGAATGAGGGGGTGGGCTGTACCAAATTCGACGACTGCGATCCACTCGTGCGGTAGGCACCAACACTTCGTGATGCCTGCAAGAAGGAGGACTACTGAAGATAAAATACTACCAAAGATGTATTACCACACATTGCATTAATTGGTACAACGTCAATTATAAAGTGTTTAAGTCCATGGAAAAATAGAAGTCGTTGGATCATACGTTGCCACCAATGCCAGTGTTGTCCGGGCCAAGATGCAACTATTGCCTGGTGTCAGTAAATAGAGTGATGGCTTCGGCATCGGTCTCGGACGGATAACACTGAGTGAGGTCTGCTTCTTCGGCATGCCGATTCACCTCAGATCTAGGTAGCCCAGCGTTCGGATTTCTCATTGGGGTGCCTCTTCCATCCGAACCACTATCGTTGTTGTCCTCTTCCTAGGCGCCCTCTTGAGTAGGCTTTGGTCGTAACTCCCCTTCCCTATTGTCTTCCTCTTTGTCGTCACCGTCCGATTCATAGTCGGGTTCCACGCTATCATGCTCTTCGTCGCTCTTAGGGTCGCCGTGATCAGTGCCAACGTCTTCTTCCGAGGATTTTGACGGAGTCTTCTCCTTTTGTCGTGCACTCCTGAGAAGGTTTCTTCTCTTTGGCTGTACATTTTGGGCAGGTGCGCGTGCTACAACCAGGGACTTCTTTCTAGTTCTCTTTGCCTTAGACAACCTCTTTTTAGCCGGTGGAGCCGCAGGTCGAGCCAAAGGCGGGGCAAGGGCTAGAACCTGACGAGCATCCCAAAATTTCTTCGCATTCTCAAAAGCGAAGAACTTGTCTGGTGCTGAGAACACAACCTCCACGACTCTAGCGCATTTGGTCTACAAGAAAAGACCCGTGCCGAACGTAAGGTACATGAACAACGCCGCTAAAGACTTCAAGACCAAGAATGATAATGATGACAAATGATGATATCATTCTTACCAGGGATATTCAGGTAATCGCAGAACCAGCTCCGACGTTTGATATAACAACGTTGCAACGGCAAAGTACACCAATCAATTTGTCCACCGCGCCAACGTAGAAATTGGCATGCCCGACTTGATTACTACTTGGCAAACTGCTCTCAAAGTCCTTTGCATTCCACAGAGGATGAAACTGCAGATCGGGCCCAAAGTAGTCTCCGAAGCTTGCCTCCGCTGCATTGTCTTCGGCCCTCCCGAAGACGAAGTTGAAGTACAGGGGTAAGGTTGGCTCAAACTGCTTGGCTGGAGAAGTGAGGTAAACTGTCGACGTGTAATTCCAAACAAGGCCTTGAAGATAACTCCGATCCTTATCATTTAGCAAGTTTACCAGCACAACCAACCCAGCGCGGTCAGTAATAAATACACCTGGACTACACGCTCTTCTGAAATTCTACTTATCCCGGCTCTCTATTGCCGTGAAGCATTTGACCATCTCTTGCTTCAGGACGGACGGTTCTCCGGATCCGCACTGCCCTGAGTTGACGAAGCAGCAAATGTAGATTTGCTTCAAATTCTTCGCGTTGAAGTTCCTCACGTTCTCGTCTGTCAAGATTGTCTTCAAATCACTATTTTTTCTATCTAGCGTCTTGACTCGATAGTAGGATTCCATCAGCTCTTCATGTTCTTGTTTGGATGCGCCACGACTACCAGCATTATCCTTCTCACTGTCCCTGAGCTCTTGAAATTAGTCTTTAGCAAAAGTGTAATGTCGTCAGTCTTATGAGAAAGGTTTAGATTGGCAAACCGCTTCGAGAAAAATATTAGACCACCCTCGTCTTGACTCAGTCTATTGTACTAGCTCAGAAGTACATCCTCGGTAATCTTGCAGATAGCAGCACATTCCTCGTACTCCTCTTCCGTATACGATTCTTCTACCATCTTCTGTGGAAGTGGCTTCTCCTCAAAGACGTGCATGAGTTCGTTCTTCAACACTCTCAGCCTCCTCTCAATGAAGCAAAGGTCCTTAAGACTCTTGAGAACATCCAACTTCTTTAGTCCTTTTGAGGATTTCACGGAAATAACTTTCCACATCACCATGTCGGCCATCTTCTGCCACTCACCATTTGTCAATCCATACAGATCCGGTAGATCAAACTTTGTCAGGCTCGAGATTCCTTGTTCTTCGCTAGCTTTGAAGCGCAACTTTTTGATGTAGTCGATGTTGAAGCTCCTCTATCGTCGTTGTCATCGTTATCGACACTCACAGAAAGAACTTCTGGAACATTGTTCCAAAAATTGGGAAGTAGTTCGTCAATGTATAACTCCTCAATTTGGACCCATCGTTGAAAGAGAGAATTTGGAATGTACAGCAACGGCAATTTTGGTGCTCCACTACTTTTATCGAGATCCAGAGTGCCAAGTTTGTTATTTGAGAAACATGCCTTGAGCTTCTCAACAAACGCCTGAAAGGATGAAATGCAATAAGCACAGTCTCGATTGAGGGAGAAGATCGGGTGAGCCCTCGATGCTGAAGTACAGTGCAAACATTGAATAAAAAGAATTGGAAAACTGAGCGGAAAAGATGAACCTCAAATAACTGAATGGAATAGTACGACTTACATTGAATTCTTTGGTGTTCACGGCACCATTTCGTTTGGGCAACGGGTTGCCGAGCTCGTTCCAGCATCTCTAAGTTGTTTCCATTTGATTTAAATAATTGCCCTCCTTCCAATTACCAGCAAGGTCTTGGTTAAAGAACTTGCTGAAGTACGTGAGCTGGTTGAACGACTCCTTTTTTGTCCACAATATCGTGACAAAGTACTTACGGCCACTGGTGGCGTCGCAATCACTAAGGCTACCTTATTCAAGGAGCTGTCTGTGAGTTGCGACACCATGTTGACCTCCTATTATATAGAAGTGTGTATTCCTGTCGATTTCATCCTGTCATGGTTGTTTTTTAAAGAATTCCACAGCTCCATCTTCCATGTTGGGGTCATCAACTGGAGTAGGAGGTCCCCGTATCGGCATCACGAAGACATGTTGTAGCGTCGCGTTGAAGGAGTGAATCGTCATCTTCTGCGTGACTAAAGCTTCGGCTTGCGACGGTAAAAGAGGCCGGTACACGATTGTTGGTGTCGGCGCCCTATGCAGGTTGTCAATGTCGACACGGAGGTTTGGTTCATTTGGATCGTCCTTGATCTTGAAAGGACGCTGGCCGAATATGTGCAGCGGGGCGAACTCCGTCTCGAAAAAGTCACGCAACTGAATGAGCTCCTTCGTAGAGAATTTTGCAACGGAGTGGAAAAGATTCACGGCTTTGGCCCATGTCATACCCTCTACAATTTTGGCTTCGGATTTCTTTGTAGTCGAGTTTGTCTTGATCGGTTCCTCCACCACAGCCGGACCACCGCGCGTTGCACCTCTCTTCCGCTTTGGAGGGGTGATCAGAAGAAGCCGCTGGCTTTCTTCACTGGTGTTTTTTGCAACGATACCCGCCATCAATTCAGTCCAGATATCACACAAGTTACCAGGGTCAACACTGTCGCCATCGAGAAAAACCCAAACTGCTCCACATTTTCGCAAAGCGAATAATTCAATTGCGCGATGGGTAGAACTATACCAAATATTTTTGTTGCGTTTACTAACGCTACAAATTCAATGATGATTGCAAGTTCGTGTTCTGCCAAATGAATTTTGTACAGTCTCAGAACCTGACAGTCTTTGGTCAGTAACAAACGTGGCGGTCCGTCTCGCTGTATTTTGTCCTAAATCGCGATGACCAGTGGGACATAGGTTCTTCCATAAGCCTCTTCCATCTCCAATTCCAGACCCCAATACTTGGTCATGTTGGCAAGGTAAAAGGCGACAGGCTGCGGTTCTGGGTGTCCTTGATATGGCATTGTGAGCAATCTGCAACTGATCGCAGGTTTAAGCCTCACCGAGAGCGACTCCTTTGGCACAATTTCTTAACGCTTCACGGTTGGCTCTATAAAAATGAACAAAGAACAAGGCTATTTAGAACAGGCCACATGATTCTGAAATAAATGTTTAAAATAAGAATTGGCTGAAAAAGGTTTTGAGAACTTTTATCACAAACCCATTGGTTCAAATAGCAATTCAGGAGAAGACACCAATGCCTCTAGCGATGTGGGCACAACACCGGTTTCAGTGCGTTATCAGCGCCGCCTAATCATCATTGCAATCTAAAATCGAGAATCATGTTAGAGAACAAGAACGTACCGGATTACAAACAAGACAACGAGGTTGCTCCCCATCGAATTTGGAACCGGGTACGCTCTCGATCATCTCAAGGAGATCGGGCGCGCTCACAATCTCCACAATAACATCAAGCAATCACATGTTCTTAAATTAGAGATCGAGGGAGTAGTCGATATCGTAAAAGATTGAGCTCGCTCCCAATCATCAATAAGAGATTGGGATTGAAAATGATGTCAAAGGGGGTTGAGTGCGCTCCCAATCACAACTAAGAGATCGAGCAAGCTCCCGATCCCAACGAGGAGATCTAGTAGGCTCTCAATCTTTACGAAGAGATCTGGAGCACTGTCGACCTCCCTTTTCTCGATCAAATGGGCTCTCGAGATCTCTAATGAGATTATCAGAGAAAACTATTACGAAAGAGATCGGGAGCACTCCCGATAACATGGCAGATCAAGCGCGCTCCCGAACTTCACTGGAAGATTTTGAGAGCACCTGATGTCCTTTGGGGGATTGGGTGCGCTCACGATCATATAGTGGAGATCGAACGAGCTCCCAATCTCGACTAGGGTATCGGGCGCGCACCCGATCCCAACCGAGGCATAGGATGCGCGCCCGATGTCAAGTGCATTTAGGGCGTACATACAGTCACTTGGCAAACAGATTCACATTTACGGAAGTATATGAATAGTTTTAATTTAATTGAACAAGGAATATTATCTACTTCAGCCACTCCGGTGCAGGATTCAATTCACTGATCACCACTACCATCGGGTGCGCTCCCAATTTCAACTTAGAGATCGGACGCGCTCCCGATCTTTACGAGGAGTTCTCAAGCGCTCTCAACTGCCACTTTCTTGATCAAACGCATTCCCGAGATCTGTTATGAGATTGTGAGAGCAAACTATCACGAAAGAGATTGGGAGCGCTCCCAATATTACTGCAAATCGAGCGCTTTCGATCATTACTGGGAGATTTTGAGATTACCTAATGACCATTGGGGGATCGGGTGCGCTCTCGATCTTTTAGTGGAGATCAATCAAGCTCCTGATCTTGACTAGGGTATTGAGTGTGCACCCGATCTCAACCGAGGCATCGGGTGCATGCCCGATGTCGACTGCATATTGGGGTATATACGGTCACTTAACATATGTATTCACGTATATGGAAGTATATGAACAGTTCAAATATGAATGAACAAATAAATACTTACTGATTCAGCCACTCCGGCGTCTGATTCGATGCACTGATTGCCACTGCCATCCTCGCCGATTATAAACGTTGCAGAGTATAGACCTGTTTCAATAGGTTGCCTCAGCATCGATGATTCCAGACTAAATCACAATTCCTAAACACCAGACCTTGAAACCATCTTAAGCTTTGGACTAGGAGAAACCAAATCGATTATCTTTGAATGAAATTAATGAAATCTAAAAGCAGCTCACTTCATTCTAATCAATCAACTAACTTAGTATTGACTCAAATTCAAAATTTCAACACACCATCTTAGCATATAAAGATGGCTAGCAAATCTGCTGCATGCAAGCCATTCACTGAATTATAACTAGGAGAAATCAAGGCAATTTCCTTGAAATGAACTAAGTGAAACCTAGAAGAAGCTCACTTAATTCTAACTAGTCAACCAACATAATTCTAAATGAGGAATGTGAAATTCAACATACCTAAACACAGGGTCTGTTCTTCTTGTTGCTAGTATGTTGTGAATGCCGTCCACAGTGCTCACCTAAGAAGATCACAAAAGATCACAGAACATCGCACCTCATCGCTCCTCCTTGCATGCACACGCACTTCTTCGTTGTGCCTTTTTGGTTCAACTTGTCTCTAGTTACGACAAAGCGCTTTCCAGTTACGAGCACGAAGATGAGAATGTAGAACACAACGAAGGACAATCCGCAAACAGAGACAAAAGAAAAACAATAAGGAAAGACCGTGGTGAAGACGACAAAGGCGATGAGAATGAGCGCGAAAAACAACCACAAAAACAAAAAACGGCTATGGCGAAGAGGAAGAGAGGCTATGGCGAGCTCGAGCAAGGGAGGAGAAAGAAAGAATGAGGATGAGGAAGAGGAAGGTGAGCGTGGCATGTGAGAGTGAGGATACAAGCATTTGATTGCTGTCGGCTGAAGTTAACGTCGTTTGCTTCCTAATGATAATCGGATACTTATGGCAACGAGAAGTACTTCCTCGAAAATGAGCCTCCAAATGAATTCAATGGACTTAAATATAATCAGAAACTCATGACATTACGTGAAATCCATAACCCTGGAATGCATGTATTCCAAGTGGTAGACCCTAAACCCAAAACCCCGCCATACAGACCATGCATTATTTTATTTTTATAAATGTTGGGTGGAAATGAATTAAAACATGTGCCTTACGCATTGACACTAGCAAAGGGTTTATTTGTCAACAATCCAATTTCCTTTTTTCAAGGACATTGACTCAATCAATGATATTTTTTATTTTTGTATTCTAAAGCCTTTTCAGTTTGGGTATATCCAATCCACTTCCATCCCATTACACCCGGCTCATACTCAACATCCAATATAAACTCCTAAGGCCCAACGCATTTTCTCATCAAAGACACTTCAAAATTGTTCATTCTAGTGCAATGACTACAGTAGGAAATAAAACTTTATATTTATCCTTTTGACTGTAGGATCTCCATTACGACTTACTAAGTAACATACTCACAAAATTTCATACACTTTGACCGCACGGATTGAAAAATTATAGTGTTTGAAGTCAAGAAAACTGTTCATTTTCTTCCCTACGTTGAGTGGATCAGCAGACTTTGACTTCACTTGGTATAAGATTTTTGGACTACTCAAGGTCTAAATCTCTTACCATTGTGTTAAGCATGATGTTAGTTCCCTGTACATTAATTTTTTGAGGTATAGAAGGGGTGTAGCATATTCACAACGAGTATGCAAGGAGTCAATTCACAATTTATTTTCTTGGGAATTTGATATGTTTTAGATTTATAATATAATAAGCCAATAAGAAACTTTACACCACATATTGCTGCAAAAAAAATAAAAAGTGAATAATATGAAGATCTCTAGGTTTTATGCAGGAAGATGAAATTATTTTCCGCGCTTGCCTAAAATGTCTAAAATGTTTAACTTAAGTTAAAATGTTTATATACACTAAAGACAAAAAAGACAATATTCTCTACATGTATGAAAAATCTCAATGTTACTAGAGACTCCAGGAAAATTTTTGGAGCTGCTTAGAGTCCCCATTTCTAACTTTGAGTTCTAAGTCTAACTTTCAAACTATGAATCCAAAAAAAATCAAATGATTAATAACTATATATATATATATATATTTATATATAATTTTATTTTTTTGATGGAGCTCATATCAGGGGCAATCAAGTATAAATTTTTTTTAAAGTTTTTTTTTCAATTTAAGGAACCTGCCCGAAATCAAATCGTCCCCTCGAGGGACACCCAAGTAACCATAGACTCTAAATGCTAGACCCTAAACCATAGACACTCAACCTTCGATTCAAAACCATAGACCCTAAACCCTGGACCCAAAACCATAGATCCTAAACTTGGACCCGAATCCCTACACTTTAAACCCTGGATTCGAAGTCTCGACCATAAATTGTGGACTGAAAACCCTTGACCCTAAACCTTAGACCCGTAAACCCTACCCTACCCTGGTGGCCCTTTGAATTTTTTTTACACAAGCAAAGATAATTTAATTTTATGCACACAAGCAGAGGTTTTCTATTTTTACACCACATATTTATCCCATAGCCTTTACAAATGGGAGTAAACCAATATGATTCATATCTCATTACCACCGCCTCAATTCAAAAGTCATATCTAATTCAATTTTCATTGGAAAATTATGAAATCACTTCGGTTGATTCCGTACTTCATACGCTATCGCTACAAAAGAACAAGCGAGCAAGCAAAGGAGGTTTTTTTTTACACACAAAAAGCATTTTTAAAAAATAAGGCAAGGTTTTTTTATTTAACAAAAAAAAATGTTTTCTCTGTTCAAGCACACTTAAAGCCGCAAAAACAGCTCATGGTGACGAATGGACCACGCATCATGTGCATTAAGGTATACAAGTAGTAGAAATGGGTTATCCAATTGGATTAGCCCATGTTTTTTGATCAAAATGGTCAATTAGCCTTTTTATACACTAATTCTTAAATTGGGAGCTACATTATGGCAACCAAGATTTTTATGGGGTTAATCAAAAGAAATAAATAGAAAGAAAAAAATAATAAAGAACAGGTTCAGAAAATAAAAACAATAGAAAAGTTAGAAATAGAAGGAGAGGAGAGGAATTTACCTCTTACCAAGTCAGGGACCGCGAAGTGGTCACGGTGATGGAACCACAAAATAAAATAGGAGGAGATGGAAGAATAATGGTGAGGAGAAAGAAAAAAGAATGAGGCTTTAAAAGCCATTAAAAGAATAGTCAAAAGGGGTTAAAATGACTTAGGCAAAACCCTCACCAATCACTGGGTAAATTAGTCATAACCTCACGCAAGGGGAATTCAAGTTAGATAGAGTAGGTAGATTTAGCATCCTTGAATTAGTTAGATGGCTCACTTATTGGTGATCATGCGCACATCATGTGGCATAAGGTTAAAACATGGGGTAGAAGTATTCCTTGTTTAGTGGTGACACCCACTTTGTTAGTGCAAGGGTAGCGCGGAATAAATTAGTTATGGGTTAAGGTTTTTTTTATGAAGAAGGCCATTAATGGAGGAAGGAAAAAGCGACAAGAAACAACCTTGGGAACACGAGGGGAGAAAAGGGCTTTGAGGTTACCCCCTGGGAGATGCTCATTCGTAGCGGGGGACTGTGGTGAAGGGAGAGTGAGAGTGGACTGGAGAGAAGCCGGAAGCCCGGCCATAGGACTGAACTTTTTTTTGGGTAACAAGTAGCGAATTCGAGAGAAGAGGACGAACACGAATAGGACGATCACAACATCACGACCGATAGAAGAGGACGAACACAAAAAGGAAGATCACAGCACACGACCGAGAGAAGATTAGGTCACGAACACGACGAGGACAATCACAGCATCACGACCGAGAGGATAAGGTTACGAACACAACGAGGAAGATCACAGCACACGACCGAGAGAAGATTAGGTCACGAACAGGAAGAGGACGATTAGAGCATCACGACCGAGAGAAGAGGACAAACACAAAGAGGAAGATCACAGCACATGACCGAGAGAAGATTAGGTCACAAACACAAAGATGACGATCACAGCATCACGACCGAGAGAAGAGGACGAACACAAAGAGGAAGATCACAGCACACAACCAAGAGTAGAGGACGAATACAAAGAGGAAGATCATAGCACACGACCGAGAGAAGATTAGATCACGAACACGAAGAGGACGATTACAGCATCACAACCGAGAGAAGAGGACGAACACAAAGAGGAAGGTCACAGCTCACAACCGAGAGCAGAGGTCGAACATGAAGAGGAAGATCACAGCACACAACCGAGAGAAGAGGACGAACATGAAGAAGAAGATCATAACACAAGACCGAGAGAAGATTAGATCACAAACATGAAGATGACGATTATAGCATCACGACCGAGAGAAGAGGACGAACACAAAGAGGAAGATCACAGCACACAACCGAGAGAAGAGGACGAACACGAAGAGGAAGATCATAGCACACGACCGAGAGAAGATTAGATCAGGAACACGAAGAGGACGATTACAGCATCACGACCGAGAGAAGAGGACAAACACGAAGAGGAAGGTCACAACTCACAACCGAGAGAAGAGGACGAACACGAAGAAGAAGATCACATCACACGATCGAGAGAAGAGGATGAACACGAAGATGACGATCATAGCACAAGACCAAGAGAAGTGGACGAACACGAAGAGGACAATCACAGTATCACAACTGAGAGAAGTGGAAGAGCACAAAGAGGAGGGCAGAGCTTGAATGGCAGTACCACATCAGTGAGCCTCCCTTCTCCACTTATCGAAACCCTATCTTGTGAATGTGATTGAGTTACGCATAGTATTGGTCATAGGAAAATATACCTTGAATTGTTATTTCAAACCATCGTGTGAAAGCACTGTTAAAATTTGGATAGAATTAGTGTTTGCCACAAGGCTAGGAAACCATTTCAAATAAATAGAAGGAATTAACCCTAAGGAGAAGGTGTTGCATGAGCCGTGCATGTGAATGTATGGTTGTAATCAACTGGAATGAATGTATGAGGTCCTTGTACTGCTGGTCACACCATCATAAGTCTAGGTTCACGTCTATTTATTAATTGAACAATGCGATTGTGTTAAGCACAAAAAAATAGTAAGGATAGGATAAGAAAACATCAAAAACGACGTTATAACCAAGGAGATAATGGGGACATAAATTCTGGTATCAAGAAAGGAAGTATGTCTGTTGTCAGCTGCTGTCAGGGTTGTACCTTGGTTTAGACTTGGTCTTTGAGGGTCTAATCAAGTTCATAAGGCCGAGCTGAACCTATTTAACCCAAAAAACGTAAAAAACGGAGCCCTAAGGCAAAACTTATGCATGTTTGAAGTTCGGGTCCAAATTAAGGCTGAATTCAATCATCACAACACCAATTAATCACAAAACTTCCAAAGTGACCACAATATAAGTCACCATGCTTGTGTGGGGTATGTATGGTTGGTCTTAATGATGGTTGCACAAGGGGTTGTATCCCTGGTTAGGATCTTGTGTTCAAGATAAGCCACCTGTTAGGGGGCGGTTTATTTGGCTCATATTTTGGTGGGTCTGCCGGGAGGAGGCGTGTTTATTGTCTGATTGTGTTGATTGTTCTACCCTGGTTTTTTGAAGTATTATGAAAGTATGTGTGTGCCAAGTTGTGTTTAAAGGTGGGGGTCTAGAAGGGAGTGTGGTTTCCCGACCTTCCAACCAGAAACACCTTGTCTTGGAGGGATCCCCTTCTAGTCTTGTGGCTTTGTGTTGAGCAAGGGGCCTAGGGGTGAAAGGTTGAAGCCCTCCCACGGTTTTTCGCAAGAATTTCCAGTGAGCCCCTAGGTCGAAGGGGAAGGGTGCGTGTGCCCGGGTATGGGACAAGGGCGCCCCTTCCTTCCCCCCACGCTTGACTAACCACCAAGGTAAGTACAACTTGGTGTTGTTAGATTTCTTAAAACAATTGTTGCAAGATAGTTGTATGCACGGTTGAATGAGCTACCTTGGAGGGGTGATTGGAGCCATGGACGTATCCCAGAAGAAGGAATGCTGATTGGAAGGAGCGTTGCATACGGTATGTATCCTACACCTTCTCGTAGGATTGCGCATAATAAGATAGGATACTAATTGGTGTGGTAACCATATTAAGGGTAGAGAACCCTGATCAGGGTTGTCATATTGGACGGACGTCCGGTACACCCGTCCGTCCAATTGGCCCGTCCGGTAGAGCTCTCGCCCGTCCGATACAGTCAATTGAGGGTTGACCTACCCGCTAGATAAAAAACAGGCGACGTGGCAGCCAAGTTAGCACCACATAGCTGCCACGTAGGAGAGGGTCAAGTTTGAGTAGGATCAAGAACTAATGGCAAGAGAGAGGTGGGGCAGGGACGTCTCCGCCCCTTCATGAATTAGTTAATAGTGTTTAACTATTAACACTATGTTGGTAAACTAAAATTTATGTTTACTGTAGTATACACTTAATGTGAACCCATACACCAATTGCAAATGAGGCACTTAGTGTAGTGACATAACCAGACACTAAATGCCATTTACTACACTATGTATCAATTTTTGTAAAAATAATAAATTTATTTATTTCACTTGCGCACATTTAGTGTATCAATAGTGTATCAATAATTATTTGTGCCTGAACAAATGCAAATCTCGGATTGGAAATTTATGATCTGGACGTATCCAATATTGATTAAAATATAACATATGGCAATTGCCAAGTACACATATTCTTCTACAAAGATGCCGAATTGCCTATTTAACCACCACATGCGAAACTAATGCAGCTAATTAACAAAAAAATATTGTCGGTAACAACATAGAGGCATAGTCTAGTTGTGGGGGGGTTTCATTAATGTGTCTAAAACATCTGGCACAGAAGACCGTTCTTCCAGCAATTGTTTTTGCAACGTTGTAAATTTTAGCTTCAAGTTAACATATTGCTCCGTGTTTTTGCTGGTGAAATACGAAGTGTCCCAATCTTCTTTCCAAATTTTTTCACAAATCCAACCCACCGCAAATGCATCTGCTGCCTTGGAGTAGAGGTGTGACCGTTGCATGGCTTCAAGCGAGTTGGTGGAGTCCCGCGGCCCAAAAACATAGAATAGTTCAGGTGCCAGAAACTGTCGCCGCTCTCTCTCTTGTTGAACCTGCTCCTTGAATTCAAAACCATACCTTGATGGCTCATTCTCCACAATCCAACTAGAAAGCCCCCAATCGCAAATTCCGATGTACACCGAATCGGGTTTCCACTCATCAAAGTGGAGCAAAACATTCGATGGAGAGATGTCATTGTGTATATAATTTGCGTCGTGGCATTTCCCCACAATGACAAGCAACAATAGCACAAGGTTCATTCGATTTTGGCGGTAAGTTTTTACCCACCGGAGCTCTTGGATCGACAACCCGGTATTCGGATGCATCTCAATCCGTTCAAACGGCAATGCTTCGTCCACTTTCGGGTCAAACTTGGACCAAAAACTCCCCAGAGATCCCCCATTCCACCAGAGCGTGTACCCTTCCATAGTTTTCGGGTGGATGTACGCAAGTCTAATGATCCGTGCATGCACTACCGGACACCCTCCAGCCTCGTTGATGATGTCTCGGCACTTCTCCCTCTCGTTGGTGTTGATCAGAGTCTTTCCGGCGAAGTAAATCCAACTTGGAATGTTTTCCAATTTGGTTATCATCACCTTCCGTACAGTCCCATATCCACCCACCGCTTTCTGTCATGGCATTGGAATCACCTTAGCGCAACTTTCAAGCCACTTGAAAGTTCCACCCCCGCAGTGAGCCAAAATTTCCTCCTCAATAGTCGCCTTCCAAAGAGCTAGTTTCATCTTACGGGAAGAAGAGTACTGTTGAACGAAGCCTTGGATCATCCTCAACTTCGCCACTAGTGCGTGCTCCTCCAAGTTCGAGTTGCTTTCATCCTCCTTCCGCGTGACGTAACACCAGTTCGCAACAATATTGGTGGTCAGTGCGATCACTTGTGTGTCCAACCACTCCGAATGCAACCAATAATCTGAGAAATTATTAAATTTCTCAGATTTATCAAGGTTTGACATTAATTCCTGTCGCATGTCAACGGTCAACTTGTGGTATCCCTCTTCGTTGTGCGCCAAATAGCTCCTCGTCAACGCCCCTCTTGTCCGGCGGTTGTAAAACTCGACGGCAATCCCTCTACATTCAACCATGTATTCGTGCAGGGGCATGTCCGGATTTGGTGACTTCTTCCGCCTCTTCCCGCTCGATGACGGCGGATTCAATGATCCCAAAGTCAACTCCGTGTTGATAGACGGAAGCACCGTCTCACCAACATCATCCAAGTCCATAAATACTGGGCGCTTCTCCATCCACCTACTTCCTTCTCCCGCCATATGTGATAGTCAACTCCCTACCGTGGTCGAAATTCCAAGCTGATGGTTTTAAAAAAAACCGCAAAGAGTCTAGATACAATAAATGGGCCAAGCCCGATCACCCACCAAACTCACTTTCAGGCCGCAAAGCGAACTGACACGTGAGGCCTAGGGAGTGGACTTCGCAGAGAATAAGGACAAAATGTCCCCTATTTATATGGAGTAGGGTTCTTTTTGCGAAGACGTCCCCGCCCTACCTCGGCAGGGCGGGGACGTCTTTGTCCCTGCCCTAGTAGGAGCGGGGAAGTCTTTGCCCCTCCCCGTATGGGGCGGCGACGTCTCCGCCCCTGCCCGAGGTGAGGCGGAGACGTCCCCGCCCCATACGGGCAGGGGCGGAGACGTTCCCGTCCCTACCTGGGGACCCTAGACCAGTGCTTTGTCTATCGGCTATATAATATTGTGCACACCCCTAATTGTCCCCGCCTCACATACTCCCTCTTCATCCACCTCTTAATTGAGTTGGTTGTGGGCGTCGTGTGAGGACTTCATCCATTCGCATCACATACATTATTCAGATTTTCCCCACCCATGGCCACGCCGGTAAAAATGAATAAAGAAGAACGAGACAAGAGTCGACTACGATCGGGAAACAAAGAGCGGAAGAGGTTGCATGTGCTTCGGAATCCTGTTAAATTGGCTTTTAAAGGTTGGGAAGAAGTTCCGGAGCCATGGAGTTTCGAGGATTGCGCAAACTTCATCGAGTGGTGCCATATCGACAAGGCTTTTCCGGAGGAGCGACACTATTATCACCGACGCTTTCACAAGGCAAATTTATGGAAGTGCACCGACGAGGCGTTCAAAAATCGGTGCATTGAAGTATACGAGGTCTTGTACGACATTTCTTATATCAAACGCAATGAAGTAAATCTCTTCCTTGTGCGTGGTGTCCACGCGGAGATAAAGTTGGGCAAGAGGGTGGATTGGTCCACCTTGAAAGCCATGGGAAATAGCATAAGAGTTCCTTTTCCGGCGAATGGATTGATTCCAATGGGGACACGGAGGTATCCAAAAGGCGGATTGGGCAAATTGATGGCGAAGACTGAACCGGTCGACACGTACGAGACCGATCCCTCAAACACGGATACTGACTCTGACGGATGCCACGTTCCAACCACAAGGAGCCAAAGGACACAAGCGCGCACCAAACGAAGGAGGGTGGAACAGACGGTTAACGTAGTCGTTAACGATATCGTTAATGAAGTTGGGGCTCAGGTACAATCCCCCGCGGTTGTTGATCGAACGTTAGAAGCCTCTACTGGTGCTATTTTTACTAGCAATATCCTAACCTTGCTAAACTAATTGGAACAAAGACGACAGAACTATTGTCATTGCGCGATGAGGTTCGCAAGTTGAGAGTTGAAGTCAATGATAAAAACATTGTTATTGACCAGCAACGACATGATATGGAGGAGCTCCGACTTGCCCTACAAGCTAGTACAATGACCACAAAAGATCGGAATCCACGACGGGAGGAGGAAGGGCTTGTACACGTGTCAACCCAAGACAATTCATTGTCGTTTGATGAGGCCCTTACCAACGCAGACAAAGCTATGGTCAACAAAGAAGAGGGTGCGGCGGGTGACGGCGGCAAAGAGCTCGCTAAAGCGCTTGTAGAGAATTCAAGACTACAAAGTCGCTTGGATGTGTTGGTAGAACATTACTATCAATGGAAGTTGGCATGCGTCTTCACGGTCGATCGGTCCCAACAATTGGTGGCGGAATTCCAAAAAATCGACAACAACTATACCGAAAACAACCAGGAGAGGGTGTTTGGTTTGACATCGTGGGCCCTCGTAGATGATCTTTTCAAGATGGATGAAATGGCGATGGTGAAAACCGCTGGTGGGCAAACAACCATCGATTGGTCCCGTTACAAATGGGATTTCAAAAAGGAGGTTTCATCCACCCTCGATCATCGGGGCAAACCCATGTTATTGTGGCCACAACCTTCGAGCTTTGTATCCGACGGTACGACTTGCTCAATTTGTCTAAACCCATTTGGTCCAGAAGGTGGGATGCATCTAGGCACTTGTGAGCACTTGTACAATCCATTTTGCTTAATTAGCTTGATGGTTCTATGCCGGCGGTACTCATTGTACAAGGCCCCTTTTCACGAGCGATTGTACGAACTTTTTGGATTAGTTCCATACATGCCCCCGCATTGGGTGTTCAATGTGACGAACGCTCCTGATCAATCACATATGTGGGGAAAGGATTTGGTGTGGAGCTGGAAACTGAAGATGCACTCGTTGGATAAGATGCATCTCTCAAACGAGTGGGGTTGGGAAAGGGACCCGGAGCAGGTTGTCCGGGTGTGCAAGAATTTGATCCCGTCAAAGGACAAATACGGTCAAGGAAAACAAAATTTCTTCTACCAATGCTTTAATGGCCATTGGGACGAGAACGGGGAGCAATTTCGTTTCGAACCTCATCCACGGCAATGGTTGTGGGCCGTTGACGGAGTTTGCATCACAGACGACAACGGAGATTGCATTTCTCACAAAGTTGACCAACCGGACCCGCAAGAACTAAGACAGTTATCGGAATCAGAGTGAAAAGAAATTTTCCGAAAGGACGGAATCGACTACTTGCTCGATGTGCACAGTCCAGGGACACGGCAAGCGCTCGACCAGCTCATGCAATCCCAAATCCTAAGGGCCGTGTTGGATGAAGATGGACCAGCGAGGAGAACACGATCGGCGTCTCGTAGACTTGTCTTGGACTCAGATGAAGACCTCCCTATGCAAGTAGGGGCACACGACAACGAGGCAAGGGCAAGTGGCACTACTAATAGCCCGATGAATATAAACTAGGTGTTTTTTTTGTTTTTGCGGTACCAAGAGACAATTTTCTTACAATGCTTCATCTTTTAGCGTTTAATGTATTTTCCCATTTTCGTATTACATTATGGATACAAAAAAAAAATATGAATAGTACTGTCTACATTCTACTTGATAATAGTGGTGTGAATTGGTGTGATTATGGATGTACTTAAGCCTCATAAGGATTTGTGCGTTTGTATAAAAAAAATTGGTGTGGACCAAGTTTTAAACCTCCAAACATTTTTAATCCCTAAAGGACCAAGGCATTTTTGCACCAAAAACACTTCAAAACTGCGAGGCTATAGTATAATCCCTAAGAATGGAGACAAAACCTTTTTATTTCTACATCTAACCGTAGGATCACAATAAATACTTCTTTGTTAATGTCCCCACAAAATTTCATAAATTTGAACCACACGGATTGAAAGGCTTGCATAGCTCCCATGCTATTCACTACTTGGTATCAAATTTTTGCACTAGATAAGGCCTAAATCTATTACTAATGGTAGTTTAGGATGATACTAGTTCCTTATACACCAATTGTTAGAGGTAGAAAAAGGGTGTACCTTATTCAAGTCAACTATGCTAGTAGTGGAAGGTAAAAAATTGGCAATTAACGTTTTAGGTTTTAGATACATGATATGTTTTAGATTGATGATCCAAACGGTCAATATGAAGGTCTACACCACATATTGTTGTGGAAAAAATCAAAAGTAAAAAAAGTTAAAATCTCTAAGTTTTATGTGGTAAGACGTTTTTGTTTTTGGTACCTTGCCCGTTATATTTTTGGCAATATGTGAAAATCTTTGACTTGAGTTGAAGCGTTATTTTCCACTAAAGACAAGGAATTTTTTTTTAATTTGGAAGGAGATAATTTTCTATACTCTTATGTTTGCTCCAAAACTAATAGGGAGCTAATAAAGGTGTTCCTTATTGGAGAGCATGCCGTCAAAGTACAAAAGTTGTACTTTCCATTTCGCCTTCCTCCTTAGAACTAGGGAAAGACATAATCTGCATGTTATTTTAAGTGCATTAGGATCTTGTCGGAACCAAAAACAATGCACCCCATATTTACTTGTGCACCCGCCTCATGGAGATGAGGAGTGCCTCGGTCAAGCAAGAGTGGCCTCAAACGCCTCCTTGGAAAGTTTGTGGGGACGAACCCCCTCCCTCAATTCACAAGCAAACGTCCCCGCCTCTGCCCTGGTGGGGCGGAGACGTCTCTGCCCCCACCGGATTACTGTTTTAATGGAGGGGGACCTCATTTGTCCCCGCCTCGCATACTCCTATCCACCATCTCTTCATTGAGTTGGATGTAAGTGTTGTGCGAGGTCTCATTCATCCATCCACGCCAGAATTTTGCATTCACACGTGCACACCATGTCTTCATCCGGACAATTGGCCAAGGAGGAGCGAGACAAGACCCGTGCACGAGCGGCGAACGCCCATCGGAAGCGGTTGCACGTTCTTCGTAATCCCGAGAAGTTGGCTTTTCGAGGTTGGGAGGACGTAGTGGAGCCATGGATTTTTGATGATTGCGCGAACTACATCGAGTGGTGCCACATCGACAAGGCTTTCCCAGAGGCGTGACACAACTATCACCGGCGCTTCCACAAGGCACACTTGAAACATTGCATCGACAAGGGGTTTAAAAACCGATGTATCGAAGTTTACGAAGTGTTGTATGACGTCCCATTCGTCAAACGCAACGAAGTAAATCTCTTCATTGCGCGGGGTGTTCATGCGGAGGTGAAGTTGGGCAAGATAGTGGATTGGTCCACTTTCAAGTCGATGCCGGGGAAGGTAAAAATATCTCGCCCTAAAAATGGAATAATTCTAATAGGATGGCGCAAGTATCCGGAAGGTGGATTGGGCAAGTTCATAACTGCGATGGACGACACACCTAGCTACGATAGTGACACATCGAGTTCAGATGCTGACTCCGACGAAATCCACTTTCAAGTCGCGAGCGAAAAGGCACAAGCACGTGGTAGGCTGAGGAGGATCGAACGAGCCCTTTACCAACGTTACTACTGACTAGGAGTATTTAAAGGTTTAGGACGTAGCAAATCAATTTTGTGAACAATACTTTTGCTCTAAACATTATATGATTTTAAATATCCTTTTTGTTTGTAATGGTACAATTTATTTAGAGAACTTGCACATTACATTCAACTAGAGGCTTATACTACCCGTTATGGATGGGGACTTGCATAGCTCCCATGCTATTCACTACTTGATCTAAAAGGGAGCTAATAAAGGTGTTCATTATTGGAGAGCATGCGGTCAAAGGACAAGAGTAGTACTTTCTCGAAAGCCTTCCTTCGTAGACATAATCTGCTTCTTATTTTAAGTGCGTCGCAATCTTGTCGGAACCAAAAATAAGGCACTCTATTTTAAAACCTCCACCCTCCTCATGGAGAGGAGGAGTGCCTAAGCACCCAAAATGCCCCAAAGGCCTCCTTCTCCTGGGTTGGGGAGACGTCCCCGCCCCTACCCAAGTAAGGGCGGGGATGTCTCCGCCCTGCCCTGGTGGGGTGGAGACGTCCCCACCCTTGGCACGTCAGGTCCCACCCGTTCTTGGCTCGTGTATAAAAGGTTCGGAGAGGGCCGATTGTCCTCACGCTTGTCACCTTCGCCTCTATCCCTTGGACCTCAATTTAGTTTGAGCTCCTTGCGAGTCTACTTGGGTGGCAGGCGGCACTGGTGTGCGGCTGAGGTGATGTAAAAATTGGTTCAAGCAGTGCACCAGCGCTGTTAGACTTCATATTTTCACCTGATTCTATACTATAACTAGCCCCGTATTTTGGCTTAGACGGGACTTACACATTATTTGGCATAAGCCGTGAATGCAATGGGAAGTCAAAGGAAGCAAACAAAAGAATGGGAACCTTGGTACAATTTTGGCGACAACGGGGGCAAAGTGAGTTGTGTTTTCTGTAACTATACTTTTAGCTACAAACGTGAGCGTGCGTTCGCTCACTTTGGATATGGCGCCAAGTCAGAGAGGTCGATTTGTCGTAGCCTACCACCCTATGTGCGAAGTCGATTTGCCAATTGTGGAAACATTGTTCCGCAACGAATGACGGGCGGGGACATGTATGGCGGAGATTCAGGCTCGAGTGGTCCATCGAGGGCACCAACTATTGACACTTCAAGCCAATCTGACGCTCAAAATAATGTGGCGGGTGGGGTAACAAGTGGGCCTCAGGAAGGAGTGCCTAATCTCTTTGAAGGAAACAACCGCGAACATGTGTCGGGTGGTCTTACCGCCTTGAATTCCACTAGATCTGGGCAACTACATCAACAACGGATGCTTGATGCTTTTAACATTGCAAAGAGGAAGGAACTTGATGAGAAGTGGGCGGCTTTTTTCTATCAGGCGAATGTGCCTTTTAATGTGGCGCGAAATCAAGCGTTCATCGATGCAGTGAGGGCAACATCCGTGGCAAAGTTTGATACACTCCTCCTACATATCACCAGTTGAGGACTAGATTGATTGAACCTAACAGGTTGCAAATTGAGAAAGAGATTGAAGCCAAAGTTGGTTTTGCAATCAAGAATTATGGGGTGTCGATATGGACGGATGGTTGGGATGATGTCCATAGGTGGCCCCTCATGAATTTAATGATGTCGTGCCCCACTGGTGACGTATTCTTAGGGAGCATAGACACCAATGGTGAGAAGAAGTCCATGCGCTACATAGCGGACCAAGTGAAAGTTTACATTGAGAAGGTGGGTTCCAAGAATGTGACACAGATTTGTACAGACAATGCTCCCAACATGCTTGGAGCAATGGATGATATTATTCTCATATACCCGCACATTCACAAGCAGGGGTGCATGGCACATGCATTGGATCTCATGTTGGAAGATTGGGCGAAGGTCCAAGAATTTAAAGATTTAATAGAGAGGGCAAAGAAATTCTGCAAATATATTAGAAACCATCATGCGACAATGGGGACACTTCGAGAGTTGAGTCCAAACCTGCGTATTGTAGTGCCCACTGAAACCCGCTTTGCTTGTAATTTCCTTATGTTGGATTGATTGGTGAGACTCAAAGGAGTGTTGGAGCACTTGAAAGACCACCCCCGTGTTGTAAAATACTTTGCAACCCTACGGAATAAACAAAATGGAGAGCAAGCAGCAACCGCAGCACGTAATGTGGTGCTCACCATCGAAGATGTGGCCTTTTGGCAGCGATGTCAGAATTACGTGCATATGACTGGGGATGTTTTGAAGGCATTGGGTGTGTTTGATGGCCGCGAACCAGCCATGGGTCGTGCGTGGCTCGTGATGCATAATTTGGGAGAACACGTGTACTCTTTGAGAGAGTCACCCTTTACTCTACGAGTTGACATAGCATCCATTCTTGAGCAATCTTTTGATGCCCGGTGGCAAATGGTTTTTACCGATGTTCACTACGCGGGGGCTCTTTTGAATCCGTACCTCAAGGATAATGTGGCGCTTAGGGCTGACAGAATTGCACAAAGAGCATTGAATCGGGTTGTTTGCAAAATGATGGAGGTTTTGGAAGTCTCATATGACGACGTCCAATATGAGTTAACACAGTACGAGGAGGGCACAGGACCATATGGCCCTACAGAGGCATCTAACATCCGCCAGACAAAGCTTCAACTCCACCAATGGTGGGCCAGGATCGCAGACAAAGCATTGTCTAAAATAGTCGTTCGTATTCTAGCCCTTACGTGTTCAGCTAGCTCTTGCGAACGAAATTGGAGTATGTACTCATTTGTCGACAACAAGAGCCGAAATCGATTAGCGGCAGAAAAGGCTGCGTCATTGGTGTATATTTATACCAATAGCCGATGCCTTCAACAAAGACCAGAGGCCGATCCCGTTCGATGGTACGATGCGAATATTCACTCGGAGGATTCCGACCCAGATGCCCTGGGGCCGGTCCCGTTGGGTGAACCTAATCGTGAATTTGATGTGTTGATAGCCGAGGAAGAGGAGGAGCACAATATGGCAGCTCCCCGCTCTCCGCTGGAGTATCGTGGACACCCTAATCTTTGGGCGGAAGGCGCCGATCAACTTGAGGAAACGAGAAACTATTACGGAGATGATGACGATATGGAAGAAGAATTGGCTCAAGGTCGTTGGGGTCCTTGGAAATCAAAGTCCTCGTCGCAGTCCTCCACCTCATCTTTCTCAAAATGAGGGCATTCATGAAGTGCAATCTTTGTCTACTTCCTCAGAGAGCCACATCCCAAATGTGACTAACCTTGAAGAGCCTGAAACGAGGGGGGGGGCAATGTCGGGAATGTTCGCAACGAGGCCAATTTCCCATCAGACTATGGTAGTGGAAATGGAGATGGGGACAACAACGGAGCGGGAGAGAACGCAGTAAATATTGCGACTCAAACGGACCAAGGATCGGTTGAAAACCGGTATGGCCAAGAGAGCCCTATTGGAATGGGTGCATCAGTTTATAGCACTAGAGTCGTTCAAGGAGACTCTAACGCAAATGTTGTAAACACAACAATTGTAGGGACGACTCGAAGAAATGAAAGGGTTGTTAATCAGCGTCGCCGTTTTGACCCGGAATATGTAGATCCCGATGATGCTTTTGCATTCACAGAGGACCTTGAGTCACAACCATCTCCAGTTGTGGTGTTGCCTACGGTTATCAATGACCAGAGTGTACCAACGCCGCCTTCCCGGAATTCCTCTTCTCCTAGAACGGCGAATGCCATGTATGGACCTTTCCAACGAAGTGTAGGCGTTGAGGGGATGGGTCTAAACACTTCCGCTACTACTACCAGAAATGGCAGACCCCCTTTGGCCGCTACAAGGACGCCTCTTCATCCAATGGGTCAATATATACAACCGAGTGCAAGGACTAATGCTCGTGGAGGGTCTAGAGGCCGTAGAGCGGCTAGAGGCCGTGAAGGAAGAAACAACGGCGAAGCATCCTCCTCAAGGCATCGTAGACGTCCCCTCCTTGGAATAGGGGCACGAGATCCGAACGTGGTTGTACAACCGTTTTTGGACACATATGTTCCAGGACGCTCTTCAACAACTCCGGCGTTTGTTGTTCCGAATCGAGCAATTTGTCCTACCAGCGGCCCAACCATAAATTCTGACGGCAATGATCCTCACGCACATCGACAAAAGAGATTCAGACGCTCGCGTTGCGATGGTGAAACAGTCGTAGAGCTTCACAATGACAACTCTGAAATAGAGGGCTTTTGGACTACGGATGGTAGCAATGGAGAATTCTCAGATGAGAGCGGTGAAGGAGCTGATGATGACAACCGTCCAGATTGCGATGAGGCACCAGATGATAATGATATCGTCCTTCGAGATGCGGTTATGGGTGGCCCGTCCACCGAAGGAGCGCGCAGATCGGGCCGTTTGAATTATTAAAGGACAACAAAAATAACTACATATATGTATGTGAAATCAAGAGTTGTGATAGTTCATAGAAGAAGCTAGAAGAGAAAAAGGTTTCTTAGATAACTAGCGCCGATATTACTTCGTTTGGAAGTATGAGATTAGGGAATTGTTGTTTTATCGTGAAACTTTTTAATGTAATAAACATATTTTGCTTCCAGACATTAAGGTCTCTCCGCTCAATGATGCAGGGGCGTGGACGCCTACATGAGGGGCGGGGACGTCCTCGCCCCTGGGGCGTAGACGTCCCCGCTCTAGGGGAAGCGCCCCCGCCCCCGGGACGGAGACGTCTCCGCCCCTCATGGTGACGACCCTACCTCTCATGGAGACATCCCCGCCCTAGTGCCACGGTGGCGTGACATGTCCGTATGTGTTGTGGCGATCACAGTAAAAATTTCTTACTTGCAAAAAATTACTGGGCACTCTTCGGGCAATCTATCCGAACCGTTTGTCCCTGCCGCCTGGACCGCCCGTCCGGTTGTCCCGTCCAATCACCTCAACCCGTCCGTTATGACAATCCTGACCCTGATTTCCCTCTTCAGCCGTGTGGAACACTGGCCATAGAAACGCTAGGGCTGTCCAACCACGAATTGCATGTAAAGAACCTTGTGCTAACATGTGGAGTGGCGGGAGTTGCAAAAAGGTAAGATCTCCCTCTCTAAAACATTGCATGTGATTAATTGGTTGGCCTTAGAATCGTTAGAGTACGATTAGGTCCACGCTCGCCTTCAACTAATGGTGACAGGGTGGCTGGAGATGCATCAAGGTATGTCTCCTTCACGATGATAACATTGTCCACACACCTGGCTTGTATTCCGTCCCATGATTGTGTCGTTTTCCTCCTAGTGGATAATGCCTAGCTCAAATTGGTGAAAGGTGGAAGGGGGATACCAAGGATACCGAGGAACCCCACCTTTCATTAAGTTGAAGTCTAGGTCAGCCCCACAGTAAGGATTTGTACCGTGTGGCGCCAATTGGGGAATAGCTTTCCAACAGGGTGATGCTTGTGGAGACATTCTTCAATCCGGTTAGCTTTTTGTCGTTTGCCCATGAAGGGTAGTCTTTAATAGGTTTCTTCGGCGGCTACATTGAGCTGAAACTCCACAATTAAAAATCTTATCTTGGTCTCGGGTCAGTCCATCCTCGTGATAGTGTTGAGAGTAGGAGTGTTGGAAACACCCACTCCTCGTTCGAGATAGGCCGTGCTTTGTGTAGATCCACCCACGACCTCTAAACCTTGGACGGCAAACCTTTTTGGAGGACATGACTACCATCAATGGACGGCAAGACCTAAACCTTGGACCCTAGAGTAGATGTCCTGTGCCACAAGGTCCCAAAAACCTTCCCTCACACCACCGTGGGAACCGGCGAGTGAAAGGAGGAGTAGGTCAAAGAAACTCACCGAGGACACGGCGGACGGACACTTAGAGGTACAATTGGAGGCTCTCCCAGCCCCTTTCCTTCCTTTTCCCCCCTCCTTCCCTTCCACCTCATTCGATTCGATGAACACCACCAACACTACTAGATCACAAGGCACCCAATTTGCCCCTACCATGACTTCTGGAGGGCCACACCCGGATCGGCCTCCCATCAATCCCTTGGTTCAGCCAAGAGGTTTACCCATTGTAGTACCCGAGGGCTTGCAAGCGGCACCTATGCCGCTCAACTTGCCCACGTTTAGAGGAACCAAGGATGAAGACCCCTCCGTACACGTGGAACGGTTTCTAGAGCTCCTCACTACTTGCCTCATCACCAACACGGGTTATTTCCTAGTGTGGTTCTTGTGTACGTTGAAGGATGCCGCTTACGAGTGGTATAGGAATCACCCTCCCGACACCTTTGAGGATTGGGATAACCTTAGGAGGGCTTTTTTAGAGCGCTTTAGACCGGAAGTAGGTCAAAGTAACGTCCTCACAGCCCTAGCCGCGCTACGCCAAGGTCCAGGGGAGGAAATCACAACTTACATTAGGAGATTCGAGCTAGTGGTTACAAGGTTCGTAAGGAACCTCCTCACCAACAACACCTTGACCCAATTTTTTATCCAAGGGTTCAACAACGAAGGAACCATTTGGAAAATTTTGAAGATCCGCTCCACATCGTTGGCAGCTGCCAAGGCACAAGCTAGGCTAATAGAACAAGTCGATCGAGACCAAGAGCGCATGTGGAGGAAGGAAGAGCACCACATCCCTAGTTTCATATCGATCCATGCCAAGGGCAAAGGACCAGCCCTAGAGCCTAACTAAGGAGCCATAGGTGCATAAGTCTCCATGTGGAATTACTATGCACCATCCTTGATCGTTAGGCCGCCGGTAGTTCTCCCTGAGCTCACCTATCATAAAGAGCGAGGCACATGGAAGGAGAAAATGAAGAACGAAATCCTCCAAGGCCAACAAGGCTTCTTGGACCAATTAGCTCAACAAATCAAGGCCATGCAAAGACCAAATGGCCTTGTTGATTAAGAACCAAGTTCCTAACCCCACACCTCCACCCATAGAGTCCGGTAGACATGCTTTGGGCCTATGGTGTACTCAATGTGGCCAACCGGGTCACACTAGCCTTTTTTGCACCACTCTGATGGCAGCACCTCAGCAGCAAGCCACTCAACCCCCGTATGTGCCTCCCCATAGGAATCAGCCGCCGACGGTAACCAACTATGGTCCGCAAGGCTATGCATCTCCAAGTCAGGGTTATGGGGGACCTCCGCGACCACGTTTTGAGATCCATTACACTTGTGGCAAGAGACACGCACCGGGGCAGTGTTGGGTCGAAAGTGGAGTAGTGTGTGGTAACTGTGGCGGTATTCACCCTACCCACGTGTGTCGTAGACCGGACAAGGTGATTCCCATGCCTTTTCCGCCGGGGAACTACCTTCAACAGTCAAGTGGTCTCGTGGAAGACCACTTGAGAGGTGCACGTAACCCTCCCTCCGATAATACCCTTAGGCCACCTAGTCTCTATTACGACTACAACAATAACCGCCAAAATCAAACTCCTCCAATAGGGGTAAATACCAAGGACGGGTATATGCCTATTAACCAAGGGCAAAACCACGGGGGGCAACAAAACCAAGGCCCACAAGATGTTCGATATGCCACCATGTCAAGTGAGGTCGTGTCCACGCACACCCCTTCCTTCACCGAGCTCAATGAAGTCTTCCACGAGGTTAGCACGACCAAGGAGGCGAAATCTTGTGAGTTGCCGGCGTTGGTGGTCCAAACTTGGTCTAACCGGCGTGAACCTAGGTACTCAAGTCCTCCTCCAAGCCGCGAGGATGTTGGATTTCCCCAGCAAATTTGATGCCTTGTGGTTGGGACCATATCTCGTGAAGGAGGTCTTCCCAAATAACTCCGTCCAACTCCAAACCCTTAATGGCGAGGAATTCCTAAAGATAACATCGGGCAACCAATGCAACGAGTACAAGGTGTGATTTGCTCACAACCTTCACAATTGGAACCTCCCAATTATGAAGGATGACTGCAACCCGCTGCCCACGAGCAAAAAACGCAGTAAATGGGCACCTCCTCTACATAGATAGGCAAAATTTGTTGTTTGGAAACTTTGGCTTTCTTTATATTGAATAAATTATTTAATGGACTTTTGAGATATACATGAAACTAAAAATTATTTAATGGCTCAATTTAAATGCACATGTTACATATATTTTGTGTACATAATATTTTGGAGTTGATTACATATGGGATTATCCCCTCATTAATTTATATTATATCACACAACATGCTTGTTAATATAGCAGTTCCATTAATTCATTGTTTGTCGAAACTCTTCGTTCGAGACTCTGTGGTTAGGCTTGGCTTCGGGCTTGAACGGAGTCAATATACTGTGTACGTGTGTACCGTCGTTTTCAGATCAACAGCCTTGAACCTGTTTGAACCTGGAGAGTCGCGATCCTTCCTTGAACAGAACTACGTTACCACTCTGATCCTCATGGCTGGAAATTCATTCAGTGACATAACAGCCAGAGGTACGTAGGCAGCTCTCTTGGAGAGAGTTCCAGTGGCCTCCTTCGTTCTTTTCCTCTGCT
Source organism: Bryoerythrophyllum caledonicum (assembly GCA_963971425.1). Classification (NCBI taxonomy): domain Eukaryota; kingdom Viridiplantae; phylum Streptophyta; class Bryopsida; order Pottiales; family Pottiaceae; genus Bryoerythrophyllum; species Bryoerythrophyllum caledonicum. The sequence continues at coordinate 48,544,946 of OZ020514.1, read as the reverse complement.
CTCACCCGGATTGAGATCAGACGCGTTGCACGAGCCAGCACAGTGCTGACTTAGTGCTGTCACGTTATCAACACTGCCTCTACCTGAGCCGAAAGAAACAATTTCGACTTTGAAATTGAAAGTAGAACTTTTGAATCGAAATTGAGATTTAAAATTAGAAAGCTGACTCGGAAAAATCGATAACATCTAAGAAATTCTACGATGCATTGAATCGGAAGGAACATCGACTTGATTTGAAATCAACAGTCAACGCTTTCGTTTTGAAAACGAGATCACCGATTTCCAATCGAAATCTTTGAATTGGAATTAAAAACAGCATTTTGAATAAAACGAGAACTATCATAGAACCGGATTCACGTTGATTAAAAGGCTGGAACGCAATCATTAATATAAAGAAAAACATTTACAAATGGCTTTACAACAAGAATCCGTCTATCAGAGAATACCGGCCGAGCCAGGTTTTAAGCCACTTGAAGAAGATGGAACTAATTGCATCATGTGGATGACGAACATGCGTCAATATCTATCGAGTAAAGGGTTAGAATCTACAATAATTCGCCTGCCGACCCTTGCTGAAGAAGAAACAAGAATGAAGCAAAGAGAGGATAATACTACAATTACTTTCGGCAAGACAGCGGCCGATTATGACCAAATGCAGAGAGATACTGCGACATTGGCCATTCGATTGAGACTGAAGGACGAATTAGCTCTCCAATTGTATAATTACGAGAACCCCTATGATCTATGGGACGAGATTAAAATACGTTTCGAAGCCATGCGCGAAATTACATTTCCTGAAACATGGCAAGCATGGTTAAGACTTCGTTTCATGGATTTTGATTTGCTTGATAAGTACAAGGCAGCGTTGTTTAAAATAACTGCAAAACTAGACTACTGCAAAAAGCCGGTAACAGAAGCGGACATAATTTATAAGACCCTCTCGACGATGGGACCTGAGAAACAAGGCCTACGAGAATCTTTGTTGGCACGAGAATACAAAAGATCACGAGAATTATTCATCTACTTAGCGGAAAATGAAAAGTTCAACAATGTAGCTAATGCAATAGCAAAGGAGAGACCTGCCGGAACAACGGGAATACCTGAACTAAATTATACACGAGATCAACAACAGGACCAAAATAGAAGAAGAAAACCATGGAAGCAACAAGAGAAAGGGGCTCGGAGATCAGCGACCCCTGGTAAGCAAGATCATAATAACACGAGGAAGAATAAATCAAAAACCTCAGGGAAGTGTTTTAAATGTGGCAAGAAACGCCACTTCGCTCGTGATTGCCGTACTCCAGCTGACGTCGTCGAGAAGTATCGAAGGAAAAACAATCTGTCACCCTGGAGAGGCACAAAGAAAAACAACGACGATAAAAACAAAAATAAGAAGCCGCGCACTGAAAAACAAGAAGAATATAACTATCTGGACCAAGCACGTTCTGAAGAGACAAACGCAATACTTGAACAAAAGCACCAGATAAACCAATCAACGATGATACTAGACTCCGGAGCAACAATAACGGTTATTAAAAGTTGCAGATACTTCACTAAAATGCAACCTGAGAATTATAAGATATCCTCCATGAGCGGTTTGAATTTGGAGGTACGCGGAAGTGGACCCGCCTCATTTGTCTTACCAGGGGGCACCCGAATATACGCTGAAAGAGCCTTGCTTATTCCAACAGCGAGAAGACAGGTCCTATGCGAAAATGATGTGTCAAATAGCGGATATGAGATCAGCACCCACATTTTCAAGCCAGGAGAAAGATATAAGACCTTCACCAACGAGCATGGAGATGAAGCAGAGAAATTCTTCTACACAGAAAATGGTCTCATTGAATTTGAGATCACAACGAACGAATTTGTAGCACTAACAGGTGAAATAGAGGATGATGCTAGACTCTAGCACGACCGTCTGGGTCACCCCTCAACCAGAATGCTGAAAAATACGCTAAAGTCAGCAGCGGGAGATATAAAGCTCTCCACGCGCCTACCTGAATCATGCCTAGCATGTTCACGAGGCAAACTTATACTACGACCGGCAAAAGAATCAAGAGAGAAGGACTTACAACCTTTCCTGCACCGCATTCAGGTTGATATTTGTGGGCCGATCTCACCACCATCAGGACCATTCCGGTACTTTATGGTGATGGTAGACTCCACCTCAAGGTGGAGTGAGATCAACCTGCTGTCGACTAGAAACCATGCATTCGCGAAAATGCTAATACAACTAATTAGAATGCAAGTTAGATTTCCAGAGTATAGTGTGAAAGTCATCAGGGTTGATGGGGCAGGCGAGTTTACATCTAAGACATTCTATGATTACTGTTCAGCACAAGGCATCAAACTCGAAGTCGCACTACCAGAAGTCCATTTCCAAAACGGACTGGCTGAAAGTTTAATCGGGAGAATCCAGTGGATTGCTCGTCCTCTGCTGCTTAAGTCTAATTTACCTTTGACAGCCTGGGGCCATGCGGTTCTACATGCCGCTGACTTGATAAGATATCGCCCATCTGCAGGGAACAAACTAAGCCCATATCAACTAGCAACAGGAAATGCACCTGACATTAAACACTTAAGGAAATTCGGATGTTCAGTCGAGGTGCCATTAGATCCCACAAAAAGGAAGAAAATGGGCCCTCAGAGAAAGCAGGGCATCTACGTGGGTAACGTCGGGAACTCATTGATTAAATATTTAGAGCCGAAAACTGGGGATTTGTTTCGAGCCAGGTTCCTGGATTGCCACTTTGATGAACATAACTTCCCATCCATGGAAATAGAGCAGAGACTTCCAGCAACACTCCTAGATATTAACTGGAAATCAGAGATAGCAGACGATTATCCTGATTATCGCTGCGATGGGGAAGTAGCACGGATACTAAGGCTGCGTGAGTTAGCACGAAAACTACCCGACGCTTTTGCAGACACCCCTGACATAGTCAAAACCCCATATACTCAAGTACAATACACTCCTGCCAAAATTCTACCAGATAGCAACCCAGCAAACGTTTCCCAAATTCGTAGGAAGCGGGGTCGCCCTCTGGGCTCCAAAAACAAACCAAAAAACACAGGGGGAGCACCTCAGAGTTCAGGGGGAGCAACACAAAGTACAGGGGGAGATGCAACTAACCAGCCTAGTGTCGAAGCAGCCCCAAATGTAGCATTTACTGGTCACATTTGGGATAGGAGGACTGAACGTCGTGATGAAGTTCTCATGCTGCAGACTGTAAATGCTGTCTTAGATCAGTCTGATATACCAAAAACAGTCCCACAAGCAAAACGGTCAGTAGAATGGCCACAATGGAGACGCGCGATGCAAGATGAAATGAATTCTATGACAGAACGTCAAGTGTTTGGCTTGCCACATCCTAAAACACTTGACATAAAACCCATCCGCTCTAAATGGGTCTTCGCAAAGAAAAGAGACACTGAGGGAAGAGTAACTCGCTATAAAGCACGTCTGGTCGCGAAGGGTTTCACTCAGCAATTTGGAGTTGACTACGAGTTTACTTACAGTCCGGTCATGGATTCAATCACCTTCAGGTTTTTGATAGCATTGGCTGTACAGGAGCAGCTCTCATTCCGACTGTTAGACATTGTCACAGCCTACCTCTATGGTAGGATGGACAAGGAGTTATACATGGAGCTCCCCGAAGGGGTAGAATCCATTAACTCAGAGCAGGAGATTTCAGCACAGAACATGTGCAACTCGGGACAGCCCCAGAGAGCAAATGTAAATCTGGCTAAAAGGGAAAAGCAGGATTTGAGAACGGGACATAAACATGTGACGTTTGCCACCTCCTCAGATCCTACAAACCCTGAAGAAGGAACTCTCAATTCTAGGAAGAGAAAGAGAGAACTGAACCAAGTCGTCCGAATCCAAAAAGCAATCTATGGGTTAAAACAGTCAGGACGACTATGGTATCAAAACCTAACTGACTATCTCATGCAACAAGGTTTCAAAGCAAACAAATACACACCTTGTGTATTCGTTAACCGAAGAGGCAAACAACTCGTCCTGATCGCCATCTATGTTGACGATCTGAATATTTTCGGCACTCACGAAGCAGTCGAGAAAACTGTTAACCTGATTAAACACAAATACAAGGTTAAGGACTATGGAAGAACACCGAGATGTTTAGGTATTGAACTTGAGCATTTCGAGGACGGTTCTGTATTCTTGCATATGACTTCATATACGAACAGACTTCTGGAGAAATTCGCGATGTCAGAGGCTCATCCGGTATCCACTCCACTTATTGTGAGAACCTTAAAACCGGATCAGGATGAGTATGGCCCGCGACGTGAAGACGAAGCGATACTCCCTTCGGAGTACCCCTACATTACCGCCGTCATGTCGATGTCATGGTTATCTTTAAATGCAAGGCCAGATATAAAATTCTCTACTCACTTATTATCGAGACATAGCGCAGAACCTACCAAGAGAGACTGGCGTGGTGTAAAGCACATGCTACGTTATCTGAACGGAACCAGAGACCATGGCATTCTATTCGAAAGAAATCCTCAACCGATTAAGGGTTATGCAGATGCCGGGTACCTGTCTGCTCCTGAGAAAGGCAGGTCGCAGTCCGGCTATGTCTTCACGATGGCAGGATCAGCGATCTCCTGGAGTTCAAAGCTACAACCTACCGTCGCGACATCATCAAATCATGCCGAGCTGATCGCCTTGTTTGACACCACAAAAGAAGCCGTTTGGCTACGAAATATGTCAAAAGGCTTAAAGCAGTTAGCAAATCTCGACATTGACGAAAAGCCGATGCAGATCTATGAAGATAACGACGCCTGCCGGCATCAGATGTCGGAAGGTTTCATTAAATCAGAAAATACTAAGCATCTAACCCTGAAGATTTTCTACGCTGCCGAGCATACAGAAAACGGCAACATCGCAATCGAAAAGATTACCTCTGCGGAGAATTTGGCCGATTTGTTTACGAAGACATTACCGCCACCGGCCCACTGGAAGCACATGAAATCGCTGAACATGCGATCACTCGCTCAAGTTCGTAGAGAGAAAAAGACATGTAGAGATTAGTGACAGGATTTCAAAACTTAGAGATTAGGGTACAAATCCACGAGTAGTTCCTGAAGCCCATCTGCGCCAAGCGGGGGAGTGTCGAAACTCTTCGTTCGAGACTCTGTGGTTAGGCTTGGCTTCGGGCTTGAACGGAGTCAATATACTGTGTACGTGTGTACCGTCGTTTTCAAATCAACAGCCTTGAACCTGTTTGAACCTGGAGAGTCGCGATCCTTCCTTGAACAGAACTACGTTACCACTCTGATCGTCATGGCTGGAAATTCATTCAGTGACATAACAGCCAGAGGTACGTAGGCAGCTCTCTTGGAGAGAGTTCCAGTGGCCTCCTTCGTTCTTTTCCTCTGCTCTCACCCGGATTGAGATCAGACGCGTTGCACGAGCCAGCACAGTGCCGACTTAGTGCTGTCATTGTTTACATTAACTTTATTATTGGCAAAGGTTTTAGTGCTTGTTTAAAACTTGCAAAAGTGGAAAAAAAAAACAAAAAACAAGAAGGTGTGGGTGGCTTTCGGTGTTTCAAACTCTTAAGAGTGATTAACACAAATTAGGAATGGACGATATAGTAGAAGGTTGTTATTAGAATTACAAGACAGCCTCCAGGTAAAAATATGGAAAGGTGAAAGTGGTCTTTTGGTTGGTTGAAGACAACTGAGAAGAGTGAAAAAAAAAAATAGGTTTATAGTTCCTGGATTGTGTTAAGAATTTGATGACAAATGTGAATGATTGCATGGTGCCGTCAAAAAATAACAAGAGCAAAATGGATGAATTGGTCTTCGGCTTCTTTAAAAATTGCAAGAGGGTTTGACAAGAAATGGAGAATGACAAAGTGGGGTTTCATTTCATCAAAAGTGAAAAAATTAAATAAGAAGCATAAGTAATAGTTGAATAGCACTTCCATTCTTTCAAACATTTGACACATTGTAAAAATTATCAAATCTCTAAGTGCTTATTGGGTGTTTTAAAATTGAAATTGAGCAAAGAATTAAATGGAAAACGCTGAACTACGTCACTTCCGGTGTGTGGAGACATCGAATGTATTAAAAAAGAAATTGAGAATGCATGAGTGGTCTTTGGTTGTTCGAGAAATTGCAAGACTGAGTGGGAAAATTGAGAAATAATTACACACTAATCATCTGTTTAGTCAAAACTAAAAAGATTGAACAAGAAAAATTGAAAATGGATGAAGTCGTATTGCTTAGTTTTTTAAAAATGAATATTGAAAGAAAACAATGTAAATTGTGTAATATCTTGAGCTGTCCTAGGTCTTTAAAAATTGCCTTAGTTCTAGAGGAAAAAATTGGGAAAGCCTACAGTTCACTTCGTAGTTTTAGGAGTGAAATAAAAACTGGGAAATGTAGAACTGATATTATTGGGATGTTTTATAAACTAGGTTAAAAAACAATGGGAATGTGGGAGTTTATATATCTTTCGTTGTTCTCAAAATTGTACGAATGAATTCAAAAAAGGGGAAATGAAAAAGTGTTGTTCAATTGCAACAACACACAAATGACCAAATAAAAAATCACGCCAGTACAGGTTTCGGGTGCTCGTTAGTTATTCTCAAAATCTCAATATATATTGAAAAAAACATACTGGGAAATGTATAAGTGTTTCTCGGTTGTTTTATAATTGAAAAAACTGAAAGTTTGTTTGTTATAATGCTTGAAGTGCTTTTTGTGTGTTTGGAAACCTACAAGGTCCCTAAAGGACCTGGACCGCTTTCGCTCTATAACCAGACCAAAACTGCCACTACCGAAAAGCCACATGAAAATCACAATTTAAAGTGAATTTCGGATTTTGAACCGTAAGATTTTTAAAAATACTTCTATATAAACATGCTGTAAAATTTTCGTTGCCATCCACCGCACGGATTCATAGATTTTAGTGTTTAAAGTCAAAACAATGGTTCATTTTCTTCCCTGCGTTCAGAAGATGAGCAGACTTTGACTTCACTTTGTATCTATTTTTTTCATTGTACAAGGTCTAAATCTTTTACCATTGTCTTAAGCATGATGTTATTTCCTAGCACACCAATTTTTAGAGGTAAAATAGGGGTGTACCATATTCAATAAAACAAGTGTAGAAGGAGTGGAGGTTCATAAATTGCCATTTTAGGTTTTTTTTTCCTAAACTACGTATGTATTCAAATGATAATCCATACGGACAATAAGAAGGTTTTCACCACATATTGTTCTTGTCACTTGAAAAAATAAAAAGTGAAAAATATGAAGATCTCTACGTTTTATGTACAAAAGATTAAATTTTTTTCCCCCATTGCCCGACAATGTGTGAAAATGTTTTACGTGGAATTAATTGCCTTTTTACACTAAAGACAAGAATTTATTTATTTTATATCTAATGAAGGAAATATTCTTTATAAGTGTGAAAAATCTCAATGTCAATAGAAACTTTTATCAACAAATTTGGAGGTGCCCAGAGTCCCCCCTTTTGGCTTTAAGTGGTACTAACTTTAAAACCAGAAATCCAAAAAATAAATTAAAAATACCTCTATGAAGCTCTTATCAGAGACTATCTTCTATAAAATTTTGAAACAAAAAGGATTTTTTATCGAATTGTAGGTACATGCTCAAAATCCAATTTGACCCCGGGGAGACGTTTTGTCCTGTACGGGTTAAAGCAAAATAATGCAAATGCTTCAAGCTGTGGTCTCAGATCTTTTCTCAAAATTGCAATACTTAAAGAAAAAAATTAAAGAATATCATGTGGTTTAGGATTTAGGCAAAATCAAAAGCAATACATAAAATGTTTTGAGAACGATTGAAATGCTCATGGATTTAGGCATAACTCTCAATATTAAATATAGAGAAGGAGGCGTTAGTAAGTGCTCATTTGGGTGTTTTACTATTGAAACATTGAATAAAAAACAACGCAAAAGTTGCGTGAAAAATGAGATCTTTGTAAACTTTAAAGCACAAATAGTAAACACAAAAGTGAGCCATGAGTGTACTCAACGGAGACAATATATTATGCAGTTCTTTACAAGATTGTGAATTTCCAATGGCCTAGCGACTTTTTTGTTGTTATCTTTTTCTGTACAAACATATGGACAAAATACTTATGAATAGAGCTATTTTGTAATAATGGCTTTCCTATATCGCAAACGTTAAGATAATCTGTAATATTCAAATCATTCACTTACATCTTAAATATTGTCAAGTACTAAAACCGTTACAAATGCCATCATTCACGCTTGGACATCACCGAATACGTCACCAAATATGTATATAAAAACGTCACTCCAAACACTGTAGGGAGTATCGAAAATGACGTCGCCTATGACATTGGTGTCCACATTCGTGCCTTTGCCATCCTCATCAAAAGGGCTCTAGAGGACCGCCATGCACATTCCTACTGTGCTGCTTCTGCTTGCTAATGCATGGAAGTCTTTGCTGGTGCTGGGATGTATATTCCACCATCTGCAGTTGCCTCTCTCATTGGATCCGTGACCAACAGTTCCGGTTGCAGACCAGCGAAGTCTTCATCATTTCCCACTTCAGTCACAGAAGGGATGGATTGGTTGATTTGGAGTTCACCACGTCTTCCCCTCACATCCGTACGGCATATAATCTTCCACCCACGCCGATGCGGGTCGTCGGAAAAGAACACTTGTTGACAATGCAATGGAAACGCAAAGGACTCAATATGAATCCTACCATCCATGTGGTTGAAGTTTGCCATGGGAAACCCATATCTATCCCTCTGCACATTTGGAAAACGACTATCTTGGTTTCCTCGAACCCAATCGCATACAAGTACAGTGGTGCAATGATTTCGGTAGTCGAGCTCTAGGATCTCTTTGATGTATCCTACATAGTCATCGGTTCTCTCTATGGGTCGGCCATTACAAAGCCCCCATCGAAGTTGTCGGCTGAATGAGGCAACCACACAAGAATCACGTGTGACAAGTCCTCTTTCTGCACTACGGAAACGGAAGTGTATGCCAAAGGCATGCATTTGACGATGTGACACAACATACTGCTCTGGAGGTTGCCCATATTGTATGACATCCTCATGTACGTGTTCACCAGCATCCCGAAGAGCACTTACAAGGGCACTCACCCACGATGCAAAAGGAGGCAAGTCAAAAAGGTGAACAGGGTACCGCATGGCCGTTGTAGGATGTCGACGGCGAAATTGTCTTCGGTACGTCTCCCTCTCTTCCCACCTCTGCCCTCTTGCTCCTACATATTCCCTACACATCAATTTCCATGAGGTGTTATGATGAAAGAGTTCCAGATGCCCATCGTCATTTGGAATCAGACTATGTCATGTATAATATGCACTATAACACACTGACGTCTAAGCAAATATCGAGAATGACATACAAACAAACGCATTTGTTGAAGTGATGTAGATGGACATGTCAGAATGAAGATGTTACTCAACCCGCTATGCTTCGAACAGCGTCGACTGAAACAATGGAAAGGAGAAATTTTATCGATTACAACGTACCACATATGTAATCATGAAGAATTATAGACAAACAACTTAGGGTTTGGCACTCACTGACGCCACTCCTCCAAACACATTACATTGTCCAGTACAAAGGCATGTGCATATTTTTGAAACTCATATGGCATCTTCCGCTTCCGCTGCGACTTGGAACAAAGAATCTCATCAATCATTGCAGGCTCTTCTTCCGGATCCCATATGCGATGTACGGTTCCTCTGTACTGACGCATGTACTCAGTACAAAATCCAAGGGTATCATCCATTTGATACCCTTCAGCCATGCTACCTTCTGGATGCGAAAATGTTCTGACATAATCCTTAAGCGTTTTCATGTATCACTCTATTGGATACATCCACCGACAGTGCACAAGACCGCAATTGAACAGCTGCTCCACCAAATGCACTGGCAGATGCGTCATGATGTCCAGAAATGTAGTTGGTAATTCCTTCTCCAATACACATGTGGCCATGATGACATCGTGCATCATGTCATCCTTCTCCGCCAATTGTACCTCCTTCGCACAAAGTCTCTGGAATACTCTACTCATTTTTATGATAGCCAAGCGGACATTGTCATCCAGAAGGTTCCGAACTGCCATTGGGAGAATCTACAAAACATGTTCCACCAAGAACCAAACATTTAGTAATAACAACATTCAAGATTTAGTAATAACAACATGACACAGACGTCTCCTACTGCGCCAACATGAACATCCTATATAACGTCCGCTGTGGCTAGTGTCTTTGTTTTTTACATTTAAAGTGTCATGATTCTCTCTCCTCCTATGTCTATGGTGACATCCACCATTAATTACCTGGCGGGCTCTACATTTTTATAACTTCATTACAATGCATGCAGAGACTAAGTTCTTAGTGTACCTGTTGCATGAGGACATGATAGTCATGTGTCTTCATATACTGCAGCTTGCCATCTTCTAATCGCTTGTGAATGCTACCAACGTAATTCGAAGGGGTTCGAATATTAGAAATAATTTCTATAAACTCCTTGCGTTCATGTGGCTTCAAAACAAAAGGGGCCTGTGGCATGTAATACTCATTTTGGTGCCGTCGTGGAGGTTGAAGCCATATCTCTTCCCGAATGCCCAATTCTTGAGCGTCGACTCGACTTCTGGGACTGTCCTTCATTCCCAACAATGTCTTCACTATATATTCGCACAAATTTTTCTCACAGTGCATGACATCCAAGGTATGTCTCTCCAACAAGTGCTGCATGAGGACATGAAGCAACCACAATAGAATACATTATGGCATTATGGCATATCCTTGCCAGACTAACATCGTTTCCTCAAAAAACACGTCCTTTGTGATGTCAAGATGGACGTCAAAATTGATTATACCAACATCAGTATGGACGTTAAATCTAATTTTGCATGTTTAAAGGAACGTAGCAACGCCGCAAGACTGTTACAGATGCAACGTCCAGAAGTCCTTACCTCCCAATATGGCAGCTCATATAATGCACATAGCCGTTTCACTCCTGTTACGTGGACCGGATCATCTGGACCATTCTCTTTTCCACCTAAATCTAGGTATGATTGTCGCCACGCAACATGACGAATACTATCTTTTCCTGCCTGTGGAGTTGGTCGTTCACGGTTCTCCACCTTCCCATTAAATCTCAAGTTCCGACGGTATGGGTGGTGCCTAGGCAAATAACGACGTATGCCTCCGTACACAATCTTCGAGCCTCTTGTTCTTCTGTTTGCAAGAACGTCACCTGTCTTGGCCATTCTCGCTTCAGTATTTGGTCCACACGAAGGGCAACCCTTGTAACCCTTGCAACAAAGGCCTGAAATGAGTCCGTAAGCTGGAAAATCTGAGACGGTCCACATGAGTACGGCACGTAAGGTGAAAGTACGACCGTGTTCCGGTTGAGAAAATTCAAGTGCCTGAACACCATGCCACAGTTCTTGGAGCTCCGTCAACAAGGGACAAATGAAAATATCAAGACTGGCAGCATTTGGTGAGTGCTTCCCTGAAATCAAGATGCACAAAGAGATGAAGAACTTTTTTGTGACAAACCATGGCTCAAGGTTGTATATTAAGATCAAGACCGGCCACGTCGACCAATTGGTGTTGTTTAACTTGAATGGATTCACACCATCTAAAGCAAGAGCAAGCCTCATGTTACGAACTTCAGACCCAAAGTTGTTGAACGCGATGTCACTGCCAATGTGCTTCCACGCTGGACTATCCACCACTGAACGCATGACACCATCGTTGCTAACGTGTTTAGTGTACCCCGTAAGCATCCGCGCTATCTCTGACGACCTCCACATTTGTTTCAACTTTGGAATAAAAGGAAAGTGTCGAATGACCTTTGAAGGAATGTGGTTTGTCCCGTCTGCCCATCGAGAGGTGCTACATTTAGGGCAAGAATCCATAGCTTCGTAATCACCTTCATATAGAATACAACCATTTCGGCATGCGTGCACGTTGTTGTAATGCAATCCAAGTCTTCTAATGCTCTTGCGGGCTTCATAATGGGTTCGAGGCAATTTGTTACCTGGTGGGAGTAAGTCAACAGACAAAAATCGAAACAACTTATCAATGAATTTGTTGCTGACGTGGAACACCGTACACATGTTCATGATGATGATAGTAGCTGACACAATGCTTGTTCTCGAACCAGGATACACTGCAGTGGTAGCTTGGGTATACAACTCTTCTAACCCGTCCACAGTATCATTGGCACCATCATCTAGATCGCCTACGTCGTGTGACGCATCCGCCTCCTCGTGCAGTGTATCTCCTCTGTCCAAGGCCTCCATTACCTGGCGCTGCACCTCGTGGAGCTCATCCAGTGGAGGAAGTTCAAGATCTTCAACAGGTTCAGTATTTCTGTTGTCAGGGTTGACGTCTTCAAAAACGTTAGCATTGTCGACTACGTCATCCGTAACATCCTGTCGGACGACACCGTTGTCAAATGCAACGTCTTCAACCCAAATACCACCAGCCGGATAGCCTTCAAGGGGGTCCCCTCCTAGAAGGGACCTGTTTAAAAAAGGATCTCGATCCACCGTTGCATGGTGTTGCCGTATGACTTGGATGGTTTTGCGACGGCCACCCTTGCAATCCCAACACGGGCACCTGAAAGAATGCACATTCTTCTCTGTGGCCACTCGCAACTCCGTGTGCAAAATCAAGTCACCCATAGGGATGTGATGTAGTGTGCGTCCATCTTGAGCTATACGGATTGTAGTGCCATGCTGCTCGGAACCAAAATTCATAGGAGTTGCCATGGAAACCTCTGCAAACTTCACAAACTCTTTGGAGGGCCCCAATACACCACGGGCCATACAGAAATCTGTAAGACAATAGCAATAGAATCTTCTTAGAAGTACAAGTTAGGGAAAAATATGCATGTCATTGAGAATGCCATGTCCCTTAAGTACTGTGCCTACAAAGCATGTGGCATTACATACAAATGAACAAAACCATTAAAATAGAAACAAAATCTTGCAGCAAATAAAATAAGTAACGTAAGAACATCGGTGCGCAGTTCTCTTGGTGCCACAATAGTTTACCAACACGATAATGGACCTCAAAGTTTTACAAGAAGTGGCACATTACAGATGAGTAGGATTTTCTGAGGATATGTAATCATGTTTACTTTGACGTCGTCTTGGACGTCTACAGTAACATGCTTCCGTACTTATCGCGACCGGAAGAGTATACATTCCCACGTGTCTGTACCTTCTTGGAGAAGGATATGGACGGTTTGAGCTGACACTGATGCACATCTCCACTGACAGTATCACATGTTCCACCCACGTCAAAGAGGACATCACATAGAATAGCAATATCTGAAGTGCATGTTTAGGAAAACATCCGCATAAACAAAGTAGTTGTTCAAGTGAACATGGCCTCTAGCATAACAAATATCAATGACAACATATTGGCAAAACGTATCTACGTCAGGATTGATGTCATAAAGAACATGAACATGTCATAACAAATGTCAAAAGTAACAGCCCTGTATAGACAAAATATGCCCTAAAACCATGACGTTAGGTGACGTGGACTATCCACGTCAGAAATTGAGAGATCCAGGTCAACAAATTCAAAATTCCAGATCACTGCCACTGTGAAAATGGAGATGGATGAAAAAAATCCTATGTGGCATTGCCCGGATGAAGAAATTGCTTATGTGGACGTGGCCCCCCGTCCACGTGGAGCCCTTTCCAAAGGTTTATAGACCACGTTCATTTGGATGTCAAGAGGTTGACAACCCCAAATCAACCATGTCACCCAAAATTTTGGACGTTTTTTGCCTGTCAAGGTAGATGGATTTAAGGTGACATCAACATTGATGTCATAGCATGTTCATTTTGATGTTCAGGCATGTTTTTCAACGCGTCACAAAAAACACGGGTTTCTTATAGTGACGCAAGGGGAATTCAAGTTAGGTTGAGTAGGTAGATTTAGCATCCTTGAATAGTTAGATGGCTCACTTATTGGTGATCATGCGCACATCATGTGGCATAAGGTTAAAATATGGGGTAGAAGTATTTTTTGTTTAGTGGTGACACCTACTTTGTTAGTGCAAGGGTGGCGCGGAATTAATTAGTTCTGGGTTAAGGTTTTTTTTATGGAGAGGCCATTAATGGAGGAAGGAAAAAGCGGCAAGGAACGACCTTGGGAACGCGAGGGGAGCAAAGGGCTTTGGGGTAACCCCTTGGGAGGTGCTCATTCGAAGCCGGGGAGTGTGGTGAAGAGAGAGTGAGAGTGGACTGGAGAGGAGCGGGAAGCCCCGGTCGTAGGGCTGAATCTTTTTTTGGGTAACAAATAGCAAATTCGAGAGAAGAGGACGAACACAAAGAAGACGATCATAGCATCACGACCGGGAGAAGATTAGGTCACGAACACAAAGACGACGATCACAGCATCACAATGGTGAGAAGAGGACGAACACGAAGAGGAAGATCACAGCACACGACTGAGAACAGAGGACGAATACAAAGAGGAAGGTCACAGCTCACGACCCAGAGAAGAGGACGAACACAAAGAGGAAGATCACAGCACATGACCGAGAGAAGATTAGGTCACGGGCACAAAGAGGACGATCACAGCATCACGACCGAGAGAAGAGGACGAACACGAAGAGCGAGATCACAACATCACGACTGAGAGAAGAGGACGAACACGAAGAGGAAGGTCACAGCTCACAACCGAGAGAAGAGGACGAACACGAAGAGGAACATTATAGCACACGACCGAGAAAAGATTAGGTCACGAACACAAAAAGGACGATCACAACATCACGACCGAAAGAAGAGGACGAACACGAAGAGGAAGATCACAGCACACGATTGGAAGAAGATTAGGTCACGAACACGAAGAGGATGATCAAAGCATCATGACCCAGATAAGAGGACAAAGACGAAGAGGAAGATCACAGCACACGACCGAGAGCAGAGGACGAACACGAAGAGGAAGATCATAGCACACAATTGAGAGAAGAGGACGAACACGAAGAAGGAGATCAAAGCATCACGACCGAGAGAAGTGGACAAACATGAAGAGGAAGATCACAACACATGACCGAGACAAGAGGACGAACACAAAGAGGAAGATCACAGCACACGACCGAGAGAAAAGGACGAACACAAAGGGGACAATCACAGTACACGACCGAGAGCAGAGGACGAACACGAAGAGGAAGATCACAGCACACAATTGAGAGAAGAGGACGAACACGAAGAAGGAGATCAAAGCATCACGACCGAGAGAAGTGGACAAACATGAAGAGGAAGATCACAACACATGACCGAGACAAGAGGACGAACACAAAGAGGAAGATCACTGCACACGACCGAGAGAAGAGGACGAACACGATGAGCGAGATCACAGCATCACGACCGAGAAAAGAGGACGAACTCGATGAGGAAGATCATAGCACACGACCGAGAGAAGATTAGGTCACGAACATGATGAGGACAATGAGAGCATTACGACCGAGAGGAGAGGACGAACACGAAGAGGGAGATCACAGCTCATGATCGAGAGATAAGGACGAACACGAAGAGGAAGATCACAGCTCACCACCGAGAGAAGATAAGGTCACGAACACGATGAGGACAATCAGAGCATTACGACCGAGAGGAGAGGAGGAACACGGAGAGGATGATCACAACACACGACCGAGAGAAGACGACGAATACAAAGAGGAAGGTCACAGCTCACCACCGAGAGAAGATTAATTCACGAACACAATGAGGACGATCACAATATCACATCTGAGAGAAGAGGACGAACACGAAGAAAAAGATCACAGCACACGACCGAGAGAAGATTAGGTCACGAACACGAAGAGGGCAATCACAGCATCACGACCGAGAGGAGAGGACGAACACAAAGAGGAAGATCACAACACACGACCGAGAGAAGAGGACGAACACGAAGAGGGAGATCATAGCATCACGACCGAGAGAAGAGGACGAACACGAAGAGGAAGATCATAGCACACAACCAAGAGAAGAAGACGAACACGAAGAGGAAGATCACAGCACACGACCGAGAGAAGAGGACGGTTACAAAGAGGGTGATCACAGCATCCCGACCGAGAGATGAGGACGAACAAGGAGAGGAAGATCACAGCACACGACGTAGAGAAGAGGATGAACTCGAAGAGTGAGATCACTGCATCCCGACGGAGAGATGTGGACAAACTCGAAGACGAAGATCACAGCACACGACAAAGAGAAGAGGACAAACACAAAGAAGGTCACAGCTCACCACCGAGAAAAGATTAGGTCACCAACACCATAAGGACAATCACAACATCACGTCCAAGAGAAGAGGACGAACAGGAAGAGGAAGATCACAACATCACGACCAAGAGAAGAGGTCGAACATGAAGAGGAAGATCACAGCACACGACCGAGAGAAGATTAGGTCATGAACACAAAGAGGACGATCAGAGCATCACGACCAAGAGAAGAGGACGAACATGAAGAGGAAGATCACAGCATCACGACCGAGAAAAGAGGACGAACACGAAGAGGACGATCATAGCACAAGACCGAGAGAAGAGGACGAACACAAAGAAGAAGGTCACAGCTCACGACCGAGAGAAGATTGGGTCACGAACACGAAGAGGACGATCACAACATCACAACCGAGAGAAGAGGACAAAGACAAAGAGGAAGATCAGTGCACACGACTGAGAGAAGAGGACAAACACAACGAGGAAGGTCACAGCTCACGAGCCTGAGAAGATTAGGTCACGAACACAAAGAAGACGATCACAGCATCACAACCGAGAAGATTAGGTTACAAATACAAAGAGGAAGATCTTGGCTCACGAACGAGAGAAGAGGACGAACACGAAGAGGACGATCACAACACACAACCGAGAGAAGATTAGGTCACGAACATAAAGATGACGATCACAACATCATGACCAAGAAAAGAGGATGAACACGAAGAGGAAGATTAGAGCACACAACCGAGAGAAGAGGACGAACACAAAGAGGAAGGTCACCACTTACGACTGAGAGAGGATTAGGTCACCAACACGAAGAGGACGATCACAACATCACGACCGAGAGAAGAGGACGAACATGAAGAGGAAGATCATAACACACGACCGAGAGAAGATTAGGTTACGAACACGAAGAGGACGATCACAGCATCACGACCAAGAGAAGAGGACGAACACAAAGAAGAAAATCACAGCACACGTCCGAGAGAAGATTAGGTCACAAACACGAAGAGGACAATCATAGCATCACGACCGAGAGAAGAGAACGAACACAAAGAGGAAGATCACAGCACACGACAGAGAGAAGATTAGGTCACGAACACGAAGAGGACGATTAGAGCATTACGACCAAGAGCAAAGGACGAAAACGAAGAAAAAGATCACAGCTCACAACCACGAGAAGGAGTCGAACACGAAGAGGAAGATCACAACACACGAACGAGAGAAGACGACGAACAAAAAGAGGGAGATCACAACATCACGATCAAGAGAAGAGGATGAACATGAAGAGGAAGATCACAACACACAATCGAGAGAAGATTAGGTCACGAACACGATGAGGACGATCACTACATCACGACCAAGAGAAGAGGGCGAACACAAAGAGGAAAATCACAGCACACGTCCAAGAGAAGATTAGGTCACGAACACGAAGAGGACGATCATAGCATCACGACCGAGAGAAGAGAACGAACACAAAGAGGAAGATCACAGCACACGACAGAGAGAAGATTAGGTCACGAACACGAAGAGGACGATCAGAGCATTACGACCAAGAGTAGAGGACGAACACGAAGAGGAAGATCACACCGCACGACCAAGAGAAGAAGACGAACACGAAGAGGAAGATCACAACACACGAACAAGAGAAGACGACGAACAAAAAGAGGGAGATCACAACATCACGACCAAGAGAAGAGGATGAATACGAAGAGGAAGATCACAGAACACGACCGAGAGAAGATTAGGTCACGAACACGATGAGGACGATCACTGCATCACATCCGAGAGAAGAAGACGAACACAAAGAGGAAAATCACAGCACACGACCGAGAGAAGATTAGGTCACGAACACGATGAGGACGATCACTGCATCACGACCAAGAGAAGAGGACGAACACGAAGAGGAAGATCACAACATCACGACCGAGAGGATGAGGTTACGAATACGACGAGGGTGATCACAGCTCACGACTAAGAGAAGATTAGGTCACGAACACGATGAGGACGATCACAGCATCACGACCGAGAGAAGAGGTTGAACAGGAAGAGGAAGATCACAGCAGACGACCGAGAGAAGATTAGGTCACGAACACAAAGAGGACGATCACAACATCAGGACCCAGAGAAGAGGACAAAGACGAAGAGGAAGATCATAGCACACGATCGAGAGAAGATTAGGTCACGAACACGAAGAGGACGATCATAGCATTACGACTGAGAGAAGAGGACGAACACGAAGAGGAAGGCCACAGTTCATGACCGGGAGAAGAGGACGAACACGAAAAGGAAGATCACAGCACAAGACCGAGAGAAGTGGACGAAGACGAAGAGGACAATCACAGTATCACGATTGAGAGAAGTGGAAGAACACAAAGAGGAGGGCAAAGGGTGGACGGGAGTACCGCATCAGGGAGCTTCCTTTTTGCACTTATCGAAACCCTATCTTGTGAATGTGATTGAGTTACGCATAGTATTGGTCATAGGAAAATATACCTTGAATTGTTATTCTCAACCATCGTACGGAAGCGCTATTTAAATTTGGATAGAATTAGTGTTTGCCACAAGGCTAGGAAACCATTTCAAATAAATAGAAGGAATTAACCCTAAGGAGAAGGTGTTGCATGAGCTGTGCATGTGAATGTATGGTTGTAATCAACTGGAATGAATGTATGAGGTCCTTGTACTGCTGGTCGCACCATCATAAGTCTAGGTTCACGCCGATTTATTAATTGAACAATGCGATTGTGTTAAGCACAAAAAAATAGTAAGGTTAGGAAAAGAAAACATCAAAAACGAAGTTATAATCAAGGAGATAATGGGGACATAAATTCTGGTATCAAGAAAGGAAGTATGTCTGCTGTCAGCTGCTGTCAGGGTTGTACCTTGGTTTAGACTTAGTCTTTGAGGGTCTAATCAAGTTCATAAGGCCGAGCTGAACCTATTTAACCCAAAAAACGTTGAAAACGGAGCCCTAAAGCAAAACTTATGCGTGTTTGAAGTTCGGGTCCAAATTAAGGCTGAATTCAATCATCACAACACCAATTAATCACAAAACTTCCAAAGTGACCACAATATAAGTCACCATGCTTGTGTGGGGTATGTATGGTTGGTCTTAATGATGGTTGCACAAGGGGTTGTATCCCTGGTTAGGATCTTGTGTTCAAAATAAGCCACCTGTTAGGGGGCGGTTTATTTGGCTCATAGACACAATCAACGATTTTCTTTTCTCACACAAACAATTATTATGGTAGTGGCCGATCTTTGTGTATTATGCTTTGAAGTCCTAATTAGATTGCAATTCATCTTCCAAATTTGAATAATTTATATTTTGGATAAAGGAAGAAATTTATGAAATGAAAAATATGAAATTCAATACTTTACATTATGGAAAAATATGGAATCAATTCAGTTGGATTTGGTATTTTTTACACTATCGCTTAATAAGAAAAACAAAACATGCATTTACCTCTATATATGGACATTATTATACTTGTTGAAAAGGTACCATATCATTGTTTTTGATGTACAATTGCAATGTTAGTTTTTTTTCTCTTTTTTGGGACACAAGAAAAGGTATTTTCTTTTTTAGCACATAGTGCCTCTTTTTGAACAAGGGTATCTCTCATTTTTATTAACAAGCAATCATGGATTTTTCCTAACAGTCACGATCACACAAGAAACGGTTTTTTTCATTCGGGCACAAACAGAGGTAGTTGCCGATCTTTGTGTATTATGGTTTCGAGGTTCTAAATTGATTGAGATTCACCTCCCAAATTAATAGGATTTAAATTTTGGACGAAGGAAAAAAATTGAAAAGGAATACATGATAGTCCAAGCATCTTGTAACCTTGAAATCCTTTGATCCTAAACCCTCGATTATGAATTTTGGACCCTAAATCCTAGACCTAGAAACCCTACCTAGGTGACTCGATACTTATATTAACCCGTAAAGGATCGGCGTTTTCCCAAGATGAAATACTCCAAAACTACCACTACCAAAAAGTGGCAAAATCATCGAACGAAACTAATGTATAATTTTAGACTTTTAATCATAAGATCTTAAATAAGACTACTATAAAAGCTTACCATATTATTTTGGCTGCAATCCACCGCACAGATATGAAGGTTATAACGTTTCAAGGCAAAACAATGGAACTAAATTTTTCCAATAATGATAATCCTAATTGTCAATAAGAAGGTTTACACTTCATGTTTTGTCCAAAAAATAAAAAGCGAAAAAAATGAAGCTCACTCGATTTTATGTAGAAAAATAGAAGCATTTTTGGTACCCTCCCGACAATGTGTGAAAATGTTTGACTTCAGTTTACATGTTTTTTTTTACTAAAGACAAGAATTGTTTTATGACATTCTCAAAGAAGGTAATATTCTCTATATTATGTATGAAAAACCCCATCGTCAATAGACACTTTTAGCAAAACTTTTGGAGTTGCTCGAAGTCCCTATTTTAATTTGAGTGTTGTTAACTTTCAAACCATGATAATACAAAAAATACCTCCTTGAAGCTCTTACCAAGTACAATCTAGGAACATGATTTCTATTGAAAAGGATTTTCTTCCAAATTTTAGGTACTGTATATGCCCAAAATTGAAATTGTCCCCAATAGAGGCAATTGGTCCTTTGCGGATTAATCTATACTGGTTGATTATGTATTACTCGGCGTAACTAATTTTTCCCCGTCGTGTTCAGGGACAAAGGAAGATGATGTTAGTTACCGTATAGGTCTTACATCATTTATGCTATTGAGAGTGATGTGACCACTCTCTTTGGGCCGGAAGTCATGATGATTTTTGTTCCCGCCAACATGAGAGTTCAATATAGAATTCAGATTCCCGCACTATTTCTCAAAGACTAAGCTGCTGTCATTTCACATTAGAAGTTCTTATGTGGTTGCACTTTGTATGCGAGTTCTAAGTTGTGTGTTAGATACTGTGCGTGTTGTTAGTATTGAATGTGATGAGATTGAGCGAGGAAGTTGGTGACTGTGAAGTGCCTGTGCAAAAAATTTGGAGACTGAAGACCATGACCATGGTAGTCGGTGAGCGTGGAGCACTAAAGCGTAGAGATTGCTCTAGTAATTCTTTGCTACTGTAGTTGGTTGTGGTTGGTTGCTTTTGTCACTCATTACTGCAATAGTTGGCCGCTTCATACTGTAGTATCCAGCTTTGTTTTAAAGCAATGGCATTACTCGCTTCGCGATTCAAGGTAAGGTCCTTTTTTTGCACTCGGCCTTCTTCATGCATTAAATTAATGGAGGTCTGTTCGATTGTCTCCGTGACATCTTCTTGCTCAATCTCTTCTTATTCAATCTTCTTTATCATTTCTGTGCAAAAGCAAACCGTATGACTCACGGGTTCGTTTATAGACGTTTGTAACATGAACTTGGTTCGTTACCGTAGATTCGTATCCATATAGCCATACGTATCCATATTGCCATACGTCTTAAGGTGTTCTAGGAGTTCTGAAATTGGGCGCGCACCCGATCTAGAAGTGAATAAGAGCTTTGAATCTTCTAAGGTGGATCAGGTGCGCTCCCGTTCTCGTGTTGGGGATCGGGTGCGCCTCCAATCTCTTTTGGGGGATCAGGTGCGCTCCTGATCTCATGTGGGGGATTGGGTGCGCCTCTGATCTCATGTGAGGGATCGGGTGCGCTCCCGTTCTCATGTGGGCGATCAAGTACGCTCTCGATCACCTTTGGAGGATGAGGTGCCTTCCCGATCTCCCAGTGGTGATTGAGTGTGCTCGGGATCGTGACTCAGGGATTGCGTGCGCTCCCAATCTCCTAGTGGTGATCTGGTGCGCTCCCATTCCTCGGTGATAATCTGGTGCGCTCCGGATCTCTCAATGCTCATCGGGTGCGCTCTCCATCTCCCAGTAGGCGACGGATGCTCTCCCGATCTGCTAGTGTTTACCGGGTGTGCTCGTTGTCTCTCAGCGTTGATTTAAACTCACATTTTCTTCACCTCTTACTCTTGTCATTGCGCAGGGATAATTGAATTGTGTGGAACTATTTGTTTGAGAAGACCGTGATCGATGACTACTTCACCTACGCCCCCTCATTGATTTCACGAATCTTCCCCTAGGGCCACGCTTCGAATTCATTCAGGGCAAGGCAATCTCCCTTGTCTACCCCCGTCATGGTGTGGTTGGAGAGGGCGTTGTCATTAAGGTTGGAGAGGGCGTTGTCATTAAGGTTGTTTTGACCAGTCATTGGCTTGGTGTCAACATTCATCTTCACCTAGCCAATCTGACGCTAATTAGCGTGTCTGAGATCATCCTGGAGGCTCTTTATCTTCTCATGCATTCTCAACAGGACGGCATCTCCATCTTGGTTGATTCTCTTGATAGGACAATCCTTTGGATGGCAGAGTGCTTAGTCCTTCCATCGGAGAATGTTCATGTTGATCTGCACGATGACTCTCTTCTGAATCCCAAATCCCCCTTCCTTTTTACCTAAGATCAAGTGGGTGGGTAAGGTGGTAAAGCGCTATAACAGCGACGATATTCTAGCGGCCACTGGCAGGATCAACTACTCTTTAGCTACTGAGCCATTCCAAAGTATTTCCCTAGAGGAGGAGAGCGTTGGCATTTCAGTGTTGGACGTTTTCATTGGAGATCGTGCACTACAAGAAATTGGCCTACAAATGACTAAAGCACAAATGAGTAGCTAGAAAACAATTACTACAGAATTACTTAGGATCTGTAGACGCTGCCTAGGTCTAGCTAGTTAATTGCCCTAGTCATTTTACAGTAATTTAAGTTTTAGCGGGCATAGAGGTGATGAAAATCATGTGATGGCCAACATCGTTTATATTGTCATCCCAGTGTTTTCATCCATGCTTCATCTGGAAGTGTTGACTTGGAAAGAAGGTGACTGACTAGGGTTGTGCCTTAGTGATTCATTAGTGACACATTTAAAAAGAGTTACTATCTCACTAGCTATAGTAATATATGTTGGAACTCAAAAATAACTCATGGATATTTTTAGAAAATTGATGACGTAGATAGATGTCTACTTCCATTGGACATTGCTGATGTGGCAAATAGGTGATGACTCGGATTGTATTCCAGCAATTCCTTAGTAATACATTTGGCACAAATCACCGCGTCACTAAAAAATTACTTGGTGTAGTAATATATTTTATAACTAAAAAATAAGTCACGGATATTTTTAGAAAACTGCTGACGTAGATGGATGTCTACTTCTGTCCGACATTGCTGATGTAGTAAATAGGCGATGACTTGGATTGTATTCCAGTAATTCTTAAGTAATACATTTGACACAAATTACTATGTGGGTGGAATATAACTGGGCACAACTATATATTGAATAACTCAAAAATAACTCATGGGTATTGAAAAATAACTCATGGGTATTTATAAGAAATTGTAGACGTGTATGGATGTCTACTTCCATTTGACACTAGTGATGTGGCAAGTAGGTGGTGATTTGGATTGTATTCCAGTAATTCCTTGATAATACATTTGGCACAAATCACTGCATCATCAGAAAATAACTCGGCATAGTAATATATTTTATAACTGAAAAAATTGCTACTGGATAATTTCTTCTAAATTGCTCACGTCGATGAATGCCCATTTCCATTTGACATATGTGATGTAGCAATTAGAGGTGATTTGGATTGTATGCTAGTAATTCTTTAGTGATACATTTGAGACGTATTACTACGTCACTAGATAATTACTCAACACATTAATATATTTTATAATTTCCAATTAAAACGTTGATATTTTAGACAATTTGCTCGTGTAGATGGATGTAAGGTTTTTTCAAATACTGCTGACTTGGATTTTGTCTAAGTCATTCATTAGTGATACATATAAAAGAATTATTGTGCCACTAAAAAATAACTACGTCTAGTAATATATTTATAACTAAAAAATTACTCGTGTATATTTTTTCTAGTTGTTGATGTAGATAGATGTCTATTTGTGTTTGACATTGATGATGTGTCAAATAGGTTAGTGTCAAATTTCAATTAAATATTTGAATGTTTGCCCACAAAATTGAATTAGTAAACTTTGTAGAAGCAATCAATGAAAAATGTATGCCAAAGAATGGCAAGAGGAAAATATCCATACTATGTTATGATTATTAAAAGATTTCAAGTAGAAAAATAGAAATAGGGAGATTTAAAGGATTAAGTAAGAGTTAGACTATGGAGAAATACAAGTGAAATATGAAATAGGTAGAAAAGTAGATAAAAAAGGAATTGGAGTGTACAACTAGGTAGAAAGAAGAAGACCGGGATGGAAAATGCCAACAGATGAATGTTGGACTTAGGGTGACAAAAGGTGGCGGCTAGGGTTTGAGGGAGTGGCTTGCAAGGGCTGCCCTCCTCCCTCTCTCACTCTCTCTCTCTCTTCCAAGGTGTGTGTGTGTGGAGTATGTAAAAGAGGGTAGCAAGTTAGGATTAGAGTGAGATAGGAGAAGGCCGTGGCTAGATCTACAACTACGGTTGGAGTAAGTAAGAGATGATAGTGTGATTTGAAGAAGAACAAGCTCATTAAGCAGACTTACTAAAAAGTCTAGGTTTAAAGGATTTGGAGCATTGACAAGGGAGATACGGCTGCCAAAGCAAGAAGGGGTCTGCCGTCAATATAGAGCTCAAACCCTTACTTTGGAGAGCAATATCTTTAAGGCGCATCTAGATCAAGACCTGAGGTTTAGAGAAGATTGAGCTTATAAAGATGGCCTTCCGAAAAAATCTAGGCTCAAAGGATTTGGAGCATTGTCAAGGGGAATATGGTCGCCAAAGTGAGAAGGGTCGGCCGTCAATACAGATTCAAGCACTAACTTTGGAGGACAATATCTTTGAGGTGAGGACGATTCAAGATCTAAAATTTGCGGAAGATAGAGCTTGTTGAGATAGCTTTCCAAGAAGCCTAGAATCAAAGGATTTGAAGCGATAAGAACAAAGCTACGGCCAACCAATCACAAGAGGATTGAGTGCCGCAATATTTGGAAAGCCCTTACTTTAGAGGCTTATGACATTTGATTGGTAAGGTATTTTTCAGTGGATTTTTTACGATCTAAAGGATATTTCAGCCAGCCTCCATTAAAAGTTATTTTGTTGAGTTTGGAGTTTCCAGTAGGAAATGGCGTATGTTTTAATGCCAAGGGGTGTGCTGCCTCTTTTTTGGCACTGTTGATTTTCCACTTGCAAGTATTGTTTTCAACGTCCATGACAACATATACATGCACGTGCATGTATCATTAAATTACATTCACCACAAGCGCTAAGATCATACATGTAGATAATAGCAAGGTATGTGTAAATTCTATATTTGTTACAATGTAATTTAAAGTCATAATATAGTAATATTGCACTTATGTTAGAAGTAATATCAGTCGTTTTTTTCATGTAATTATTTAATTGTGATTAGTAATTGTGTAGTCAATGATTTGTAGTCCTTTCATGTACTATTTATGCTTTCTCTAGTAATTCTGTAGTTGTACTAAAGTCATTATTTAGTAACGATATATTACTTGTGTAGTCATTGTAGAGAAATTTTGTTGTTTAATAAATTTGTATGAGTATGGGCTTACAGTACCATGTGGAGGTATTGGTGGATTTGCTAAACCCCAAAAATAAACAACAGAAAGGGGCTTGAGGAAGAATGAGTGGTCTTGCAGGGGACAAATGGCATGGAGGAAGTATTTCAAAATCATGGTTCCAAGTAGACATCCGTGGTGTCTACAACAACATTGATCTTATATTCGTGAACGAGCTAGCTGACCAATACAAGGTCCAAGATGCTTGTGGCATTAATGTTATATGGAAAGAAAAATTTATGAAGCTCAAACAAGAGAATTGATTGAGGACTTTGTTTTTTGTTTGGTTTTTATCGAGCATGCACTACAAGTGCTAGTAGATGGTTGTTATTTGGCATTGTATTTGAGGGGATTTTGTAGCATTGCTCTAGTGACGATTTTGTGTATTTCAAAGGATTTCATGAAGAAGACATCTTTGGTATTATTTATGGTTTTATAACACAACACAATGACTAGGTATTATACATAAAACTACTAAATAACCACAGAATAAGTATAGACAAACCTCACAACAACCAAATAATAGCTAGAGTAGAGCTAAACTAACACCGCACAATGACTAAATAATAACTAAGCAGTTCACCAAAAAACTATCAAATAACTACAGAATAACTACTCAGAAACCTTGTAGTAACCAATGACTCCCAGACACAAACTAAAATTAGTGCATGCAATCTATTATAGCTAAATTTATAATACCACAATAACTAAGGAATTACTAGTGTAACACAACATAATGACTAAACAATCACTAGATTGGACATTCAATAATGGTATCCAATGAACCACCTCCATGTACAAAGAAGTGGGTTCCATACATATATTGACACATAAGCTGCCACCTAGGATTCCATGTCAGCAAGAGAACACATCATTTTCCACATCAACCGCCACGTTTAATTCCACATCACACATAAAATCCACATCATTATCCACCTTAAATTCCATGTCACACTGAAATCTACGTCAGTAGCCACGTCATCAATCTTCGAGGATGATGGGCCACATCAGCAGATGGATGAGAAATCCACGTAGCAACAAGAATGACTACAAAAATAAATGACTCAAAACTATTACTGTGCTTGAACTAAAAAAAATTTAGTCATTCCCTAGTAATACAAGTCATATATGACTCAACTATGACTAAAATCGCTAGTCATTGATGCCTTGATTTCCCATAGTGGTGGTGACATCATGAGTCATCAGAGTTGGCCAATTCCGATGTGCAAATTCGAAGGTGGGCGCGGTCTAAAGAAGACACTCGATCACTTCATTTGCTTCCGGAACCAGCGGACCCGATTGTGCACCTGGGTGGTCGTCCCAAAGCACCGTATCAGTTTATCCGTCGTCGGAAGCGATATGACGAGAAGCTCGCCGCGTATTCTAAGAAGACTATGCCGGAATTGATTCAAGCGGTCACTTCGGAGTCATGTTGCTCAACTCAATGCGTTCGTCTAATCTGTTATGAGGATTTCCTCCTAATCTGGCAGAAATTTTGGTTGAAGAGTTATGACGATCGACAAGATTATGCTAGATCTGTTGGAGGTCAACTCCGTTACTTGGACCACACTCGGAAAAGACAATATGTCACATTGCTTGGTCGGGATGTCTGCTCAGCGGCATGGTACAAGATTCACGGTATTGCAAAGTCGACATTTGACGAATATGTTGACCGGTATAAACTGGGCATCATCTCATCAACACATGGAAAGAAAAATGTCAAACGTCTCCGCTTCGGTACTCTGCAGGCTATGGGTTCAATTACAACAACCATCAATGAGAACGCTAATCAGATGCCTCATCAGATGCCGTCAACTGTGCCGGGGTGGATGGACACACTCAAGTTTCTGCCATCCGAACATAGCTGGAAGAAGATCCGGGCCGACGCTAACGAGGTATTGCATTGTGTTCACGCTACTCTATTTAGCAAGTTTGAGAGAGATAGGGTGCGCACCGGGTCTCTGGACTCCAATCCTATGTCCCAAGGGATTATTTTATTATCATTTTCTTTACTTTTGCAGTGTACAATGACTTCATGGATTTGCACACATGGGAATGCTTGGGTTGCCTATGTTTTTTATTGATAAATACTGGACATTGCTGCAGACAAATACGGAGTTGGGATTGCCCATGATATCACAATCAGTTGTTAATAGAATGAAGAGGGATCTCTTCAACAATGTTGCAGTAAAGTTGGTTGGTAATTCTTTTGAGAAGTGCACCGTCTGCGACACTCTACAACAGTTTATTAACAGGTCGGTGAAGGGCTTTGCGGAATATGTTTCTTTTCTGAAACAACGAACTCAGCACCAGAACCTTCAAGCTTTGTGTAGGCGTGTGTACCATAGCTAGAGAGAGGAGTCCAAGCGCAATAAAGGAGAGATTATTTGCATTATCCACAAAATGATGGATACAACAAAGACCGCAATCCCACGTATGCAAGTTGCCACAAAGTTCACTGCATCTTTTGGACAACTTCCAATGAACGTCACTGGCATGGTCACTCATGGTCATGGGGACGGCACGTATGCTCATTTCTCCACTGGCTTGTGGCCAGGAGACTCAAACTACACTATTTCATCCGTTGCAAAATTGCTTCGGCGTCTCGAAGAACCACCAATTCGTGCAATAGGAAAACTTTTTCCTTACGAGCCGGCAAACTCGATGTTTGCTGCAATGCTAAGTGAGAAGTCTAGATGTCTGGACCTCCTACCTTGAGTAGATACCAACCACTCCACTCACGCAGTCCCTGTACCAACAAATTTGTATTTGCAGTTGGACAACTGTGCGAAGGATAATAAGAACCAGAATCTCTTTGCGTTTTTATTCATGTTGACTTATCAAGGGGTGTTCAAGGAAAGCGAGGTTGGATTCTTGTTGGTAGGGCACACCCATAAGGATATAGATGCTTACTTCAGCCACTTGTCCAAGAAGTTGAAGTGTGAGAATACCTATGTAGTTGTTGATTTAATGTCGTCCTTCATGAAGCTGCAGGATTTGAGTTTCATGCCCTAGTTTGTTCAAGACGTTGCCAATTTCAAATCATTTGTGGAGGGCTATGTACGTGATTGTGGTAACAGACTCGTTGGCACGAAAGATCAACATCTCTTTAAGTTCTACGTAGATGAAGATCGCTGGCACATCATGCGGTATAAGGAAAATGCAGTTGATATACATTGGCTCCCTAGAAACCAACCTGGAGTTTGGCTTTGGAAGGAAGACGTTGATGGGAGACCATGATACCTTCTGGTATTCCATAGCCAATGCCTTTCAGGCGATTGTGAAGAGACGAGGAGCCTTCCAAACGTGGCAATCAAGTCAAGGCCAAAGAGAAGGCTGCAAAAGCGCTGGATAAGAAGTCTATGATTCAATCTGGAATTTGCGCTTATATAGCATTCTGGGAGGGAGGGATGGTTAAGTGCGCCGGATGGAGAACGGCTATGCCGCCTTATATCGCTTATTGGAAAGCAATACTTGAAAAACTTGATAAACCCCTTCCTCCCACTCCAGACGTGTTGGCAGAAGGCTTTTGGCCAAATCATGATTGGAGAGCGACGATATCAGCTCCCTTGTGCCTCATTAATAATGGGGATGTCACACCTGAAGATCGGGTGCCTGAAGTTTTTTTGCGCGTCATTCAAGGAGAGACCGAAGGAAGCTTTGAATCCATGGCGGCATATCATAGCGGGATCATGGGTCCTCCTCCGTCCCTCTTATCCTGATATTTAGCCTGTGTGGATGGGGAGAGCATGTTCATCTGTAAATAATGAGCAAGGTCACGAGGAGTACAAGAAATTTATCATTCAGTTTTCGGAGCCAAAAAACGCCATAAAGGAGCACAAGCAAAAGTATGCGGGATGCTGGGAAGCGACGTGGGTACCGGAGCCCAATCGTCATCCATATCTTTGGGATTGTAACTGCGTCGTATATTCCTCTTGGTCAACTTAGGCAAATTCGAAGACACGGACAATTCCAAGAAGGGACCGAATTATAGCGATGATTAATCTCGATGCTGCTAACACAGCTGATCTTTGATTGGTGTGCTTCCTATCTCTCGTATGCGGATCGGGTGCGCTCGCTATCTCGTGTCGGGGATCGAGTGCAAACTCAGTTGATCCTTGATTGGCGTAGTTTTTTCCCAGCAAGATCGGAGGATCCCTAGTTTTGTCGTCTTCTAGCCTGCCTCCACTAGGATTTCTTCAACGCCGTGGTTCCTAGTATGTCCAAGGAATTTGAATGTTCATCTTGTACCTGAAAGTCTTTATCCGAAATTCACAAGAGTGATACTTTTAATACACACATTTTCACCATTGCTTTACATTGCATCCAAAAATAATGAAGCCTTTTCAAACACTTTCTGTTCTACTAAAATTGATTGTATGCTATGAATGTGTGACGCTTTTACTTCCGACCGATTGCTCTTCTGGTCTCTCACTTTGGATCGGGTGCTCCCCCTATTTCCTCGCGCGGGTTCGGGTGCTCCTCCAATCTCCGAGTCTGGATCATGTGCGCCTCCGATGTTTTTGTCTAAATGCATGTACTATGCTTCGTATCGTTTGTTTCATTCTTCCAATCGCTTCCACTACTATCAACCTCTAATAGATGTTTCATGTTTAATGCTTCAAGTCATCTATTTAAATCTCTAGGAAGAGCGCGTTGGATCGGGTGCTCCCCCTATACGATGAAGCAATCCACATGGTATATTATAAAACTAAATACGGACTTTGACCAATGTGGACTTTTGAAAGTCCAAATTTAGTTAAATGTTGCATCTTGTTGTGAATGAACTAGTACATGCTCTAATTTTGCTCACACAATGATGCTGAGGATAATAACGAAAGAACGCATTTGGCTATGATAGGCATTGCATTGCCTCCAACCCTTTGCCACCATTGATGAGATAGCATCCATGTTTCTCAAATGTCTGGGGCTACTAAACGGCCGTAAGGACTAGTACAGTCCTTAAAGTGCGATAGTTTGTCCATCACTACGTTGTGGTTTACTCCAAGCAACCTTCTTAAATGCCTTAGCACTCTATTCCGTGCACGCTTTGTTGTTCTACTCCTTTGAATATCTCCGCACTTTGTCAATTATAGGTTCTACAAAGCACGTGCATTGTGAAGATCAGTCAGCATCATCTTCCATCTCTACACAAGGTTCTTTTCAAAGCGGATTGCTATAATAGGGTCAAGTGAGAATGGTGCATTTCATAGACTAAACACATGCTACCTTAGATTATTCATGGCCAACCACACCCTCCTCATTGCCGGATTTTGTCCATTAAAGGTCTTTAAAGTCACAGTAGATGGCTCCACAAGATGCACAAAGTTCTTACAATGCATCCAAAACATCTAGTCAAGAATAGTATTCCTGACCAAATATGCCAATGCATGAGAACAAAGCCCATTATGGCGATTGAATAAAATATATATGTACTCCTCCCATTTCTCATGGACTACCACTTGCAATAGTGCCCCTTTCACCTTAAGAAATTGACTAATCAGCAAGAATTGGCAGCCAAATCTTGTCTCCGTAGGCAAGATTTGAGACAATTTTGGGCTGAAGTGGCAAAACAAAACCAAGGTCATGTGACGATTCTTTTGCATGTACGTTTGGCCATGAAAATCAATTGTTTGAAGGTTGGTTTCTTGCCTCAATCTTCCAAGAGGAGGTTAATAATGTGAGCTCCATATTCTTGCATATAAATGTATAGCTAGTCCTTTATCACCTTGTCCATTGCTCTCAACATTGTAGTGGCATTGTTAGAGCAAATTTGCACCACATTACACGGTCCTACAACTTCGGTGTACTCCTTCAATTTTCCAATTGTATATCCTTTGTCTTTCTTGTTCTTTGTTGTATTGATGGAACGAAGGAATATATCTCCAACGTAACACACAAGCATTACATTCATCAATGGCCAATGAATAATATTGTCCCATGGCCCCATCCATGTGAGCAAATAGTTGCTCCTTACAGGCTGATACAATGCTTAGTTTTCTCTTCAATTTGCATCTTGACATGCTTTCTTGTTGGCTCAATGTGCTTGGTTTGCATTGCATTATACTGTACCGGTCCGAGGTACACACATTGTGACTCAAATGTGGACGCAAGAGTGGTGCTCCAGACTTGGGGTTAGTGGGCTAAATCCATTGGGACTTATTGATGTGAGGAGTAGGAGGTGGTGCACTCCGCAGGACGTGTGTCACTACTAACTAGATTGACTCCGGTTGGGATGCCTCCTATTGCGAGCCGAAAGGCAGACCTCAGCCAAATAGGCTAGAAGTGGATTGGGAGCCACTACGAGGGTGACTACCAATTAAGGCAAGGCAAGGGTAGGGCCCCAAAGCTAAGTGAGAGGGGTCTCATTTTGGAAAGCCAAGAGCGCCTTTATATGAACCACGAAGTTGTCTCAAATGGTGAGTGGCTACAAGGATTAGACTTAGAAGTCCTTAGAAATATGTTCAAGGGTTTGGAAGGATGTTAGGCTAACTAGGTCTTGGGTTGTAGTGTATTTTGTAGGTAACAAAGTGACAACTTGGTATTTAGCGGGGCAATGGCATGGAGTTAGGCATTAGGGACGTAATATATATGTTGGTGGATGATACTCAAAACCCGCTTTTGAGGTTGCTTCCAGTGCTGCAGTAAAAGTTGGAGGTCTAACAACATTTGATTGCATATTGGCTTTGTAAAAGAAAGGTGCCCAATTTTCATCCTATTCACGCCGCTTTCTAACTTGATAAGCCTTCATCATTCCTTGTTGCCGCATAGTTTTTGAGATACAAGAATTACCTCTCTTGGAGATCCTAATTGATTGAGATCATTCCATGTGGAAATTTTTCTTCTCATTTGTAGGGTCTGGCACTTTTATAAAATGTCCATCATGCATAGATTGACTAGAACATGGTGCGGCGGTGGTTACGGATGAAGTAGCATTTGAACCATAGATTTTTGCATGCGTTGACGTGATGTGATACAATTCATAATATTAAAAAAGATTGAGAAGAAAAAGGGGGAATTTAGCTGGTTAAGGTAATTGTAGAGAATAACGACTTTATCCTCAATTACCTTACCAGGCCAGAAGCTTATCTTAGAGGATCTTTACTGCATCTTGTTACTAGCTCAGGGCTTAGGAGCGTCCACCGGCTGGTTTTCTTCCTAATTCCAGCAGCCCCCTGACCACGCAAGCGCCAGCCGCTCTGACAAGCCAAGGAATCGAACCTGGACCGGCGAGGTGCAACGAAATGCTTAGCCAGCCGAACTAAGCCGCGGTTGATGGCGGTACGTGGGCTCTAATGATATTTAAGTCATTGTCTAACTCTTCTAAGATCAAAAAACTTAAACAGAGTGCTATGGTATTATGGTTTGTAGTAGAAATAAGAAATGTTAAGTTTGGGGGTTAGCTTAGGAGGAGAAATTTAGTGCCAACTTACAGTAGAGTAAAAGATTAAGGAATAAAAGTCAAGCTAGGCTTACGTGGGAAGATATGGATAAGATTTCGAGGCAAATGGACTTTGGTGTCCAAGGGTGAGTCAAAAGGAAGGCTAGGGAGGCATGGGCTGATTTAGGCCCTTGACTTTCCTTCCCTCTCCCCTCGACTAAAGCTTCCTCCCTATAGTATAAAAAGATGCTCGGGTTTTCTAATGTGAGAGGTAGAGTTTATTGAGTTTTGATGTCAGTTTTTAGATTGTTGTAGAACTTGTTCATGGCTTTTCAACAAGCTATCACACGTTCCAATCGAAGTTTTGTAGAAACTGTGGTGTGGATTTGAATAAAAGAGGGTACTACTGCCATGAATTTTTGAGAGCAGTAAACTTGATTCCATATAGAAACTTGTATACAAAGATTGAGATAGTAAACCTTTGAGTGTACAAGAATGATTGTATCAGCTTTTTAATGAGCTATTACAAGCTTGAATCCGATTTGTTATAGAGCCGTGGCACTTGATCCATTGAAGAGGTGTTCTCGGAGGAGCGGTTTTTATTCCACAAGTTTTAAGCACTGACTTTGAGCAACCATAGTTCATTATTATTAGAGCCAGTAAAAGTGAAACATTTAGCACTTGTTAATTCTGTTGTTGGCTTTTTATAAAGCTATTACATGTTTATTTTCAAGCTATAGTGCAAGAGTTATGCTAGTTTAAATGGGTAGGGATCGGCTGCCTTCAATAATTTAGAGGAGTAACTTTGACTCTTCATAGAAATATTTGTAAAGATCTTTTTGTGTTAAGACTTAGAATATAGGAACCTTACTGTATTAGCTTTCTAAAAAGCTATTATATGTGTTTTTATAGTTATTTTTAAAGTAGAAGAGCCTAACTTAGTAGGAAGGGGTTTTGTTGCCTCATGTTTATACAACTTTACGTTTGACTACTTGTAAGGGTTTGTTAAGATGAACCAAATGGTTCATCTTAGCTTAGACCTTGGTTGCCTGTAAAAATTGGAATGAAAAGTAGGAGTAAGCTTGTTGACTCGGAACACGATTACAACAAATTTGATTTTTTATGTAGATCAAGACTTTGGCCATCATTGTACATTGATGGAACTCATATTTGTAGCATCTTCCTTCTTTTTTACTGAAGTTGGTAGCAGCCAAGAACCCAGTGTTTTCCCAAGGCAAATTCTCTCTCCACGACAGCATCATTCTTTTCGGTATCACACCATTAGAATTAGCAAAGCGTATGAGAACCGATTCTGGGGCTTTAGAACATTGACACTAGATTGCTCGTGGACCATATCCACAGTGCTTTGACGTTCTTTGTTGTTTGAAACAAAAAGTCTCCTTGCACCACACACATTTATGATGGCCTTTATCTACAAACGCCTACCACGGGGTCCACTTTGTCGTAGGTTGTCTGTGTTGGGAAGCCATGGTTCATATTGTTGTACAATGATCCCTGATCTACAAGTATTAGTATGTCATGCGTAAACAAAATGATGATATGTGTGGACAATAATTGAAGGTCAATGCAATCCACTTAGTCTTGAGCAAAGAGCCCACGAAGAGTTACAGGGCTAGAGGCCAAGGCTTGAAATGAAGTGATGCGTGGCCTTCTTTGGTGATATTCATACTAGAAAAGGAAGGCGCGTGCATCTAGGGGAGGAGGGCGGGTGTCTTGGAAGGGACAGGGCGTGCACGTTAGGGAGGGATGTGTACGCATGTCAATTCTTTTAATTTATTCTATTACAAAACTTGTGATTCAAATTTTCCACTTCAAGAATATTAGACATTCATTCAAATAGATTTATATTGATTTTGCAAACGTAAAAACTAGGCCATGTAGGCATTCAAAATGTTAAAAAACCATGATTTGTCTAATGCTCAAAATACATGTCTATAACTATGGCACTAAATTGTATATCTAAATCAACTATTGGAGACGTGGAAAATGTAAGGGGAACCCATCATATCCTCTACAACATTTGCAAGTGATAGCTTCTTTGTGGGATCTTCGTGAATGAGGGCATCCAACTTCTCTCACAATACAATTGTACCCATTGTATCTTAAAAGAGCTCGTTGCAATCCTCTTCCTTTCAAATCATCTTTGCCAAAAATCCAACCAAAAATACGTCAGATTCCTTGGTACATGGATGTTTCTCTTCATGCGCTCCAAATTGCGCTCCTTGTCGTCAGGTAGACCATACACAAAAAATAACTTAGGAGCTACCCCTTGCTTGGCATTCCATGTTTCTTGTTAGTCATGTTTGTTTTGAAAACCAAAAAATGAGGCCTTATTCTCCAAAGTTTGGCTTGCCATCCCCTAATCACACACTCCTATACATGCATTCTCCACCTGATGTGGTGGAAAGTGGAGTAGAATATTCAATAGTGTTAAATCATTGTGGATGATTTATGCCTTATAGACTAAGTACATAACATATATTAGAGACCAAACCAACATTGATATATTCTTTTGAAAGGCAAAAATTCTTTTGCACTATTCCATGGTGATATTCTTCAATTTCAAAACTTTGGTGTAGCTTGTTGCCTTTGACGCCTTGCTATTCAATTGGAGAAATTTGTAAAAGCAATCCGTGTTCCACCACAATGTATAGGCTTCCATGCTATCTCAATGGATAGCCTAAAATTTAATCACTCCCAGATGCTAAATTATTCAAACAAGAGCCTCAATTTATTGTTGCTCACAATTCTCACGTTCAATTTAAGCCTTCAAAAGCTTCCTTGGAAATTCAATGTCAATTGAAATAGCTGGCATATTTGCACTTTGCACTTTTTGCACCTGGCCGTATCCACCATGAGCATCAAAGCAAGATAATGGCACAATTTTTTCCTTCTCAAGAATACATTCTACTCCAGAGTGCATGTGTTGTTCCATTGGTGCCTTGAGTGCTTGTTCATTCCAATGGTCACCCCCCAAATCAATTGATTGTTGTCCTTGGGTGGATATCCTTGAAGGCTTCTCATGGCCAAAGATATTCTTCTTCTTCTTCTCCTTAGAGCTGAAATAAAGAGTATGTTCAGAATGGAAATCTAGTTTTACCTAGTTCCAAGGGTTTATTGCCTCTAGAGCATCCAAATCTTTATAGATTTGCCGTTTGCCGGAGCCTTACCTTGAAAAGATGGAAATAATAGTTCATGCAAAAAAAATACCTCCCTCCTCAAGCTATAAACTTTCCTCGAAGTGTAGTTTTGAGCAAGATACGTTTTTACATGTTAAGACAAGGAGTCACTGTGGAAAGGACTTAGACGGTGCGTGCGGCTGGCCTATTTATATCTCTGTAAGACATTTCCGCCTCCCTATGCGCCTCCCTTTGCGCCCCTTCCCCACCTTTTGGCGGCCTCCCAATTCCCGTTCGTGCCTTCTCCCGAAGCCATTCGAGCCCCCCTTATTCCCATAAGCTCCCCTTTGCCAACCTATTGGTGCTTCTCCCAATTTAAATTCACGCCCATTTTCCAACATGTTGGCATCCCTTCCAATTTCCGTTTGCTTCTTCTTTCCAACTCGTTCGCGTCCCCCTTTATTCTCATTCGTGCTT
The DNA here is from genome assembly GCA_963971425.1 of Bryoerythrophyllum caledonicum. NCBI lineage: Eukaryota > Viridiplantae > Streptophyta > Bryopsida > Pottiales > Pottiaceae > Bryoerythrophyllum > Bryoerythrophyllum caledonicum. Next base: position 48,508,088 of record OZ020514.1, on the reverse strand, counting down.
CCACCTCAACTCGTTTTAGCTCCCTCCCCGGCCCATTCACACGCCTCTAGAAGACGTTTGTGCCCCCCATTAATTAAAGACATTTGCGTACCATTTGAGATGTTTGTGCCCCCACTATTTAAGTCTAATTTGCGCCCACTCCTCCAAACTTTGTTTTCCACACTAACAATTTTGGGCATTCAACTACCTCACGGTAGCGGATTGCTAAGTTCTATGGTAGGCTCCAGACTTATTTTTTTTCCCACCATTTATTATCCTACGAAGCAATCTGGGCCTTTAAATACATTTTGGTGGCTAACTGTTGGACTTAACAGTGGGCTTTTTTTTCACATTTCAATTTACCGGAGGGCTGCAATGGAGGCAAATCTTGCACCACAAGCGCCACTCACAAAGACAGACTAGAAGAGACAGAAAGATAAGAGCCAAAAGCGGAGGAAAGAAGATGAAGAAGCGACTAAATGTTTTCAACAACATTGCAAAGTTGGCGTTCAGAGGTTGGGAGGACAAGCTACTACCATGGAAATATTCCACATGCAAGAAAAACATCTATTGGTGCCACATCACTAAGCAATTCTTGCATGAGAGCCGCATATACCATTGCCAATCAAACAAGGTGTCACGGGACGTGGCGTCGAGGACCGCACCACATCGCGTAGTGTTAGCGTAGATTAAATTGTTATAATCTACATTTGTTAGTGATGTGCGTTTGCCATTTCGCATCCGTCCAACGGCTGTATTTCATCTCTTGGGATTTCGCGTTTGTGCTTTTAGCGGCACATACGCGCTTGACTTGACGTCTTTGTCAAGTCAAGCTTTGTGAGTGTTTTTAGAGAGTGTTTAGTGATTTTTATTTGTTTATAAATGATGGCTCATCATTAGTAAAGGCTCTACATTCTCTAGTTTTGCTCGCACACGTTAATTCTCTCCTTGTGGAGTGCGAGATGATTCAATACTCTTGTGATTTACAACATTCTCACTTGACAAAGACCCTCCCACGTTTATTTCTTTAGTTCTCATATTTGAGCTGGAGAAATTGAAAAAATTGATTATGATAAAAATAGTGTCGTAGAACGTTTCAAAATAAAGCCAACGCAACAAACAACCCTTGAATTAGACAATTTTTTAAGGAAGTTATGAGCGGCAAAAGATTGAAATGAGGAGCAAAATTTGTTGGACCTGTTGTCTGCACTTTCATACATTGTACAAAATTTCATCCATCAGAATTCTTCATCCCTGCAATTTTCATCTATAGTTTTCATCGGGGTACAATTTTTTGTCAGCGGGTTTCTAAATGCGTATCGGATATCCTTTAAGCGTTACTAGAATTGCAAGAAGTTGCTTGAATGAAAATTTAGATTTTCTAACTTTTGCATAAATCATTACTTTTGAATTTTGATTGTGAATTTGAGTCCATGGAGGTAGTATTTGATTTCAAGGGAAGAAAGTTATACTTTTAGTACTTTTCAAAAATCCACATTTTAATGTGGCTATGAAAAAAATGTCAGTGTCTAAACTTTTGAGGTAGTTTGCAAGGGAATTTTGACTCAGATGAGAGTAAAATGTGCGCCTAAAGTTGGAGATTTTGCCATTTGATCCAATTTTAGTATTAAATTGGCTTATTGTCTAGTTTTATTATCCATTGTGGTATTTTTCATTGGAGGATTTGTAATTTTGAACACTACGGTCAGTTTTCCCAATATCTCCTTTGTTTTAGATGTTGAGGGAATACACCTAGTGTTTCCTTTTTTTTGTAGGTCTTGCAACTTGGGGCCATCAAGTGTAGGCATATGCCAATGGCTCTCATCTTGTTTATTTGTACTTTAATGTTGGTGGAAGAGAAGATCCAATTTTAAATTTTTTGATTCTTTTTATGGTATTTCCCCCATATTGCGGGCTTGTATTGCAGGAGTTCTCGAGTAAGCCTTGTTAATTGTTGTACTAGTTTGTGATAGACTACCGCAGGAGCAAAGCCAAGGTGATGACCGATAAGGCCTTTCTATGTAGGAGGTTGTGGTTGAACCTGTGGTAGCCGGAGATGAAGACCACTACACCACAAAGTTTGGTGCTTTTGCAGGTGCAGGTTGCCCGTTTGTACCCTTATCAATTAGGTAGTACCTGTAGATAGTTACCTGGAGCGGTTGTGTTTATGGTGAGTAATAAAACTTAGTATTACCGCTCCTCCTTATCAAACTACCCAAAGAGTACTTCCTCCGCAAATTTTGGGTCAAGGTCGGATACGAAAAAGGCTTTTGAATCTATTTCGACGATGGATACCAATCATAGGCTTCGGATTTGGGGTGTTGGCACGTTTGACAACATAGAGGACAATCACCGTCATGTTGTGCGAAACAAGTTCTTGGAATGGGCCAGGGATATTTTCCTATCCACTTGGCGACTTTGATTTAGACCTGAATGAACGAGAAGCGCTAACAGATGTTGTTGTTTAACGACTCGTATGCGTTTAATTTGTTGCCCTGACATTTGAAGTTCGAGGCCCTTCAGACCTACCTGAGGTGGACCACGCAGCACAAGGCAGGGTTACATTCGATTGACGAGTGTTGGGATCAACAAAGGAAGATGATAACTGCGCTCAAAGAGAGTGCAGTTGCCTAACTTTTGACTTCTATCGAGCAGCCCAAGGTAGAAAATAGCTATCTCAAAGAGGACTCTAGAGGCAAGGACGTTACTGTTGTGGACAAATGGTCTGGCATGGAGGCCATGTCACGTTTTGACGTAGCCACATGTGCGGCATTGGTGGCATTTGGAAATCTGCCAGCCTTCGATCCTTCGGCACAGTTCATGGCGCATTTGAAGGTAGAGTATGGAGAATTTTGGCGTGAGAAAGTGCAAAGCATTAAGGATTTCCGTTGGGAGAAGGAGGATACTGCTCGCACAATGTTCACTTGGCTCGCACAGTTGTATGCGGAGGTCGGCGACATATGCACAAAACGTCACTTGGTGCAGAGCGTCTTGTCCAAGCAGGAGAAGAAGGTGTTGGAGGCCATCAATTGGCACCTTATCTTCAAGTACAACAAGGACTCATTGGCCCAAACATTTGCTAAGGTGGAGGACTTTGTGAAGGCCATTGGTGTGAGAGAGGCCACATGCCCTCCATATTAAAAGCTCCCAAGCCCAAGAAACTTGCTACAGCTACTGGTAGCTTTGCAGAGGCACAACCTCAATAGGTATTGCATTGTTGGGCTTGTGGAAAGGTCGGTTCTACCAAAGAGGATCCCAACTGCTCCAAGAAGGAAGAGGCAAGCACGTTAAGGCCAAGTCCAAGACCGTTGTGGCCAAGCCTAGAGAGAAGATTGGGGCAAAGAAAAGAGGCTGTGACATGTTCTTATTGTAGCTAATTTGACCAAAGTGATGGAAACTGTTTTGTTTTTCATCCTAAGAAGCGTCTAGGATCTATGGCTGTTGGTTCAGATACAATAAAGATACCTTAGGCCAAAATCTTGGAGCTGAAGAAGCAGATATTATTGCATTTGAAGCCAATGCCACTTTTTCACCTATGGAACAATCCCCGGAGAATAATCATTGATCTCTGGAGTGGCTTATCTGTCTGAAATTGCGGTCCGGTTAGCACGAGAGCGATGTAGCGTACGTCGAGAGAGGGTATGTCTGGTAAATGAGGACGGACTTATGATGGTTGGTCCTATGGATGGCAACTCCTCTCGAGCTACCCCCTTGTGTGTAATGTCGGACTCCAAACTCAGCTACAATGTTTGGCAAGTAGCTAGCCTAGAATTTAGATCTTAATGCTTGAAACCTCAAGCCTTGCTCTTTTATGATTGTCACATCAGTTGGAGGCACAGAGAAGGCCATGGGCTACATGCATCATCTATTATAGTTGATGTTCGGCGTCGAATCTGGTCAATTATTCTTCCACTTATCTCTACAATGCGCAATGATTAGAACCACTAATTACAACACTCTCGAGGGTGAGCAAGTGCTTTATCCACTTGGTTTCGAGTGAAATAACAAGATGGAGAAGGCATGATTTGGGCCTTGGTGGTCTATCGCTGATGGAAAAGGAGCTTATTCCCGTCGTCTTTGCAAGTAAGACGATGACTTTGACGGAGGATGCTATATGTAAATATAGTGTTTTTGGCATCCAATTTTTCATGTGGTTCAATGCTTTTGGAGGAGACATATGTATTTATGTCAGGTGTAGCGGAATCATGGAAGCACATACCACAATTGATTGCACACTACAGTTGCCCCCCTCGTCGTTGTACAAATTGTACAACAAGTACAATTTGTACAAAACTTGGAATCTCCAAATTCTTGGCGGATTTATGGGTATCTTTTCTATTGTGCACATGGTGGATTTGTGGTATCTATTGACATCCAATTACAATGCACACATTAAGGGTTTAAAAAATACTATGGCAAAATGATTTTAATCTTTGAATGCAAGAAATTAGGCAGAGTTGTCTACATAGACGGACAGGGGCCCAAAGACAACGGACGGACGGACAGTCGGATAGTCGGACAGGACGGACAACACCCTTATCGAACAGATGCCTAGAATATTCCAGAGAATATGCTCCAAATCTATACGAATATATCCGAATATACTCGAATATACCCGAATATTCTAGAATATTCTCTATCGGACGGACAACAGCCTCTATCGGACAGACAATCGGACGGACGAACACTACCGGACGGACGGATGCCGAAACAACCTTGAAATAAGGAGAAAGAGTTTGTTTTTGTTAAAATTCAATTATTGGGCCATCTGCACCAATAGTCCTTATATCTAGTTCCAAAAATAAGTAAGAAATAATAACTTTAAACTCATGTTTTGGGACTTTCCAAAGAAATCACATTGTTACATTTTTTATCAATTGGCTATCATTAACAGATTTAAATAGTGGAATACAGTAGCCAAAGACTAGAAGATCATATATAGCTGTTAAAAACGTAAAATTTCTATCAATAAGTTCAAATAATGAGTACAAACATGTGAACCTTGTCTTGAGACAGTACAAACATTTCATGTTTGTACTCATTATAAGGTTTTTTTAATGCAATAAATATTTTGATTCTTAATCTTCTATATATGCAAGATGTAGGGCTATATCTACTAATTTTTCCTCCAAAATATAAAATAATCTACTCTAAAATGGAGTTCAAACTTGCAATTTGCCCTAAATTGTGATTGGGACAGAAATCGTACAAGCATAGTGTGCTTTCATCCCTACTACACATCCCTGTCCATTATTGCAAGGATCCGCTTCCTCCTTGAAAGACCTAGTTGGAGCTCACTTGTCGCAACCAAGCAATTGTGTATACTTAAGATGCTCCATAGTCTTATTGGATTCTTCTACTACGTTGTTGGCTTGCTCTTTTCAGTGGCGACCATTAGATCAGGGTATTTTTCATGTGCAGTTATGTTTCGGTATTGGTTCAGGGCTCGTGGCTATGTTGGAATCAATCCATTTGCCTATTTTAATAGGGGCTCGTGGCTATGTCGCACCCCTACTAGAATCAATCCATTCGCCAAGAAAGGAACTTTGATCTTCCCTTCCATCGCCTTTAAGGTGGATCTATCCACTTTCTTGTTCAACTTCTCCTCCGCATGGACACTTTGCGCAATGAAGAGATTAACTTCTTTGCGTTTGATGTGGGAGGCATTGTACAACACTTCATACACTTCAATGCACCAATTTTTTATGACCTCGTGGATGCAGTGATTCAGGTTTGCCTTATGGAAGCGTTGGTAATAGTTGTGCCGCTCTTTTGGAAATGCCTTCTTGATGTGGCACTACTTGATGAAGTTTGCGTAATCATTGAAACTTCATGGCTCATGTACTTCTTCTCAAACTTTGAAGGCCAATTCGGCGGGGTTTTGAAGAACGTGCAACCTCTTCCTTTGGGTGTGGCCTGCTCGTAGTCGGGTCTTTTCTCTTTCTTCTTTGATCAATCTTGAGGGTGTAGCCATGGCTGGAATATTTTTTGAATAAGTTGTCTTGCGGATGGATGAAGATCTTGCACGACGCCCACAACCAGCTCAATAAAGAGGTGGATAGAGAGGGAGTATGCAAGGCGGGGACAAATGGGGCAGAGACATGTATATAGTAGAAAGAAGGGGGGCAAAGGGGGGATGTTTCGGCAACAAGGGCGGGGACGTTCCGACAACAGGGGCGGGGACGTCCCCGTCCTTGCCCGGGAGTAGGCAGAGACAACCTTGCCCCTGCCCAAACGGGCGGAGACGTCTTGGTCTATGCCCATAAGAAGGACACAAGCTCTCAAATAAGAAACAACTCTATTGTGTCCGTATATGTTTTTGGGCACATGTTAATCACTACAAATGTTACTACAAATAAACGCAACGTTAATAAGGGAAATAGGAAGAAATTTGAAAAGGTTCTAAAATTAAAAAAATATTCCATGTGTTTGAAAACTAAGAGTAAAATGGAAATCGGATAACATTGACGTAAAAACTTACTTTTCTATGTTTCAAGTAGACGACATTTATAAATACCAATAATAAGGGAATGTATGAGATCCCAATAATTAGGAAATACATACGTTTTCCACCAAATGAAGAAGGAAGATAATAATAGTGTTATTTACTATTGGAAATTATTGTAGATGTTTCTATTGTCCTTTAGTTTATTTCTACATGTAGAAAACATTTCCTTCTTTGAAGATCTCTACATATATTTCTTATGTGCACTTTAATGTAGCATTCAAGTGCAAAAAGTGCAAGACATTATAATATTTCTTGTGTGTACTTTAATGTAACATTCAAGTGTAAAAAGTGCAAGACACTTTAATATTTCTTGTGTGCGCTTTAATGTTACATTAACGTGTAAGTAGATTCCTAAATCACACATCCAATATCGGGCAAAATAGACACTCAATTAATATTTATTTCATATGCGTCATGTAATAAGATGGTATAATCTGCAATTTGGTCCGGATCCCTTTCCTCATCCCATTTGGTAGAGAAGTGCATCTTGTTTAACAAGTGCACCTATATTTTCCAGCTCCTTACCAAGTCGTTTTTTCACATTTTTCAATGATTGGGGACATTCATCGCATTGAATTCTCAATATGGTGGCATATATGGAACTAAGCCAAACAACTCGTACAAGGGCTTGTGGAAAGGTGCCTTGCACAATGAGCACCGCCGATAGACAATCATCAAGCTAATCAAGCAAAATGGATGGTACAAGTGCTCGGAAGTGCACAAGTGCATTCCACCTTTTGGACCGAATGGATTTAGACAAATTGGGCATGCCGTTCAATTGGTCACAAAGCTTAAAGGATGTGGCCACAACAACATCAGGTTCCCGCGATGGTAGAGGGTGGATGAAACCTCATTTTTGTAATTCCATTCTTGAAATCCCAATTGTGTTGGTACCAATCAATAGTTCTCTGTCCATCAATAGTGTTCACCATTGCCATTTCATCCATCTTAAAAAGATCATCCATGAGGGCCAACGATTTCATACCAAACACCCTCTCTTGGTTGTATTGGATATGAATGTTGTCAATTTCCTTCAATTTGGCCACCAATTGTCGGGACTGATCAACGTTGAACATGTAGGCCAACTTCTATTGATAGTATTGTTCTACCAACGCATCCAACTGACTTTGTAGTCTTGAATCTTTTTCAAGAGCTTTTGTCAACTCCTTGCCGTTGTCAACCGCCACGCTCCCATCTTTGTTGACCGTTGTTACATTTGCATTGTCTAGTGCTTCGTTAAACAACAACGGATCCTCTTGGATTGACATGGATACATGCAGTGGTGATTTTTCACAAGGTCCCTAACATGTCCCGGGACATGTTCTGTAAAAAAAACATTTCCAGTGGACGGGTTCTCTAAAAATGAACCGGTTTTTGGACGTGTCAAATTCACTTTGGACGGGTTCTAAAAATAAATAAAAAATTGACAATTTTTCTCAAAAAAATGAATGATGCAAATATCAATTACATTATGTCATATATGACATGTGAATGTAAAGATAATGGAGTCAAACCACTAATACCAAATCAAAATACCAATCTTCAAAAGGTTGGATTCACCTGCACACATTGATTCATCAACCACAATATTTAGAACTTTTTTAACACAATGTCAAAGATTTAAATTGAAGGTAAACTAAGCAATTGTATAAAAATTTAGTTAATATAAACATGTTCAATTTTTACAAAAAAAAAAAAACTTACCATTCAATCAAGTGGATGAATTCTCCTATCCTTCATGTTTCTCCAGACAAGCATCACTGCATTCCAATTGATGTTTTCAACTGGAATATTTGCACATGAAATGCGCATCAAAGCATCTAAAGCCTCCAACTTCAACCTAGTACGGAGATGACTTTTGATCAGGTTTTGTTTGGAAAAACCCCTCTCACATATTGCAGTGCTCACAGGAATCACCATAACTCTCCTCCACAAGTTACTCAAACCAGGCCAATTGATGGACCACTCTGGAGTTGTACCTGTAAACTCCCATGCTTCAAATAAAGACTTATTTGGGATCATCTCTCTCATGGTCTCTACCATCTCCAAGCACTCACCTCGACACCGATCTTGTTCTTCTTCAGAACTCTGGAACTTCACAAACAACCTCTCCAACTACTCTTCAGTAATACGAGTCCTCTCATCATCATTTGCAGGATAGAGATTGGGGCTGAAGAGCTTGCATGCATTGAAGATGCCTAAGTCTGGAAACCTGTTATTCAATGCATCCACCACCCTGTGCACATACTCTGCCCCAATGAGTTTGCACTCCTCAATAGTACCGGCTCTCCTTGTAACACTCTCTAAATGCATTGGATAGGTTCTCAGGCCACCATTTGCAACTGGATACTCCATCTTCATAGAAGTTGCACAGGTCTCCAAAAATGGCCACAATGCCCTTGAACCTCTTCCAAATGCTGCACCTCTAGCTACTAGAAAACGTCTACTCAATACTGTGATACAAAAGTTTAAATGACCTCCAATCTGAGTAATATCCACATGGTCACTCTGAAATAGCTTATTGAGTTTATTCAACTCAGTAAGAATATCCACAAGTAACCGTAGAAGGAATTGAAACTGAAAGGATGTGAGTTTACGATACCACATTGCTTCTTCTTTACGGAAAAGCTCCAGAAACGAGGGCATACAATCCAAAATCTGTTGCATCACTTGTCCACGGGATAACCATCGAACTCCATGTATGTGGAGAACAACCAATGGATCCATTGCAAACTCCAGCATCAACTGATCAAGCTGTGTCCGCCACAATGATGACCTGCCCATCCACGTGTATGCAAAGTTGGAGAAATCATCCAAAACCTGTAGCTCCGGTGATGCCTCAGCTGCATCGCTGGCTGCCAGTGCATCTCTAAACAAACACGGGAATTAATTAGTGAATATATTACATTCTAGAAAATTATGAAATTCATTAAAAAAAAACTTAAAATTAAAGACTCACCTATGTGCAATGCAATGCACATTAACAAGTGTTGGTACATCTGCCTGAAGTCTGCCTGCTAGTCCTTGTCCCACCTCAGTCATAGAAGCCGCTCCATCAGTAGCTAAAGCCACTAATTTGTCAAGAGGCCACTGCAACTCCTCCAATAAATCCACCACATATCCTCATATTGGTTGATAGCTCTATCATTAACAACCAAATGGTATAAAATCTTCATACAACAAACAATTCTAGCACTCTCTGCATCAATAGCATTTACCACATGTCTAGCCATGGCAAGTGCCTCAGGGTTATCTCTCACCGGTCTCCACCTGAGCATGGCATGAGCATGAAGGGTTGATCCTTCATGCTCCTTCACAGCTGAAAGTTGCAATGACTCACAACCGTCTCCTCTGGTCCCCCATCGTGAGTTTTGACCAGCTGCTTGACATGCTGCACACTTCATGTAGGGCTTCTGTCTAGGGAGAGCAATGTGCATCAACCAGGGCCTTCCCTGACGCCATACGGGCATAAACTTCCTCCTTCTTGGAGGCCGCCCTCCACCACCATGAGCTGGAACCTGTACTCCTACACTATCCTCCTCATGTGCACTATCATCAAAATCATTGTCCTCCCCCATCTCATTCTCTTCCGCCATCTCAATGTCCTTTCTAATCTGATCATGACCTTGAACGCCACCTTGCTCTACCTCAACATCATGAATACCACGTGGAGAACCCCTAACAGAAGATTCTGACAACTCAGGCACTTCATTCCTCCCATCACTCAAAGTTTGAGAAGAAGAAGATGCCCTAAACTAATGGAGAATGCTCTATTGCCGGGCATCTCTCCTTTGCCTGGGTACTCCAGATACTGGCAAAGACATAACTGCAATACATATTCAAAACAGATCAATCACCACACACATGAAATACAAAAACCCTAAATGTGTGACTTACCCTAAACCTAGACTCTATGTTGATTTCTTGTATACATTACTTCTCTATCACTTGAAAAAAATAAGAAATATCAAAGTAAACAAACATACCTAGGTCATGAAGCTTTAGTCCACCTCGAAAAATCACAACTAGTCTAAAAACGCACCACTGAGCTGTGCAAGAGCTGGACCCAAAAAAATGAGCCAAAAACTGAACCTCGTAGTTTCTGCAGCCTTTGCAGCCTCGCAGTCTGTGCAGCCTGTGCAACCTCAGCCTCGACCTGAGTTGCAGAGCTTGGCCAGGCCAGGCTTCAGAGCCGGGCCAAGCCAAGCTCTGCAACGGCCAGGCTCTACAGCTGCCGCCTGCAGGCTCTGCCTATTCTTTTTTTGTGTTTTTTTTTTGTTTTTTTTTTTGGTTTTTTTTTAATATAATTTTTTTTATAAACATACGGGACGGGTATTTCTTTTTTGAACCGGTTCTGGGACGGGTTGTTTTTTTTTTAACCTTTCCATGGACGGGTTGGTTTTGAGATTACCGGTTTTGGGACGGGTTGCAATTTTTTTTGCCTTTCAATTCAAGGTTTTTGGACATGGACGGGTTAAAACTTTGTGAAAAATCAACCCTGGATACATGCCCTTCTTCCTCCCGACGTGGATTTCAAACTGTAGTGGACATTGTAGCGGCTTGTAGTGTAAGTCAGAGCTTGTCTATGTCAAGTTGTTGTTGGTTAATAATAGTGTTCTTGTCATTGACTTCTTCTCTCAACTTGCAAACCTCTTCGTACAGTGACTACAATTCTATTTTTTTTGCTTCTAGCTAGTTCCTCAAGGTTTGGATTGTGATTGCAACAACAACTCTATCAAGAACTCCCAACGTTGGTTTGTCGTTTGCTGGCAATTGCACCTACGCTACAACTTCATTGATGGCTTCAATAATGACTTTATTAACCGTCCGTTTAGCCCTTCTTTGCTTGGCGCGCGTTGGTGCCTTTCAGCTCATTGTGATTGGAGCGTGAGATCCGTAGGAGTTTGAATCTGTACTTGAGGGATCGGTCTTTTATATGTCGACCGGTTCAATCTTTGCCTTTACATTGCCCAATCCGCACCTCATTGGAATCAATCCATTTGTCTCCATGGTTTAGGTACTTCTTTCCATCCCCTGAAAGTCAATTTTGCAAGATTTTGAAGAATGTGTAGCCTTTCCTAATGTTTGTTTTCTTATCATAGTCGGGCCTTGTCTTGTTCTTCCTTTGTCAATCTTGCGGGTGTAGCCATGGCTGAATTTTTTTTGAATAAGCTATCTTGCGGAAGACCTCGTACGACGCCCACAACCAATTTAATGAAGAGGTGAATGAAGAGGGAGTATGCAAGGTGCGGACAAATGGGTTTCTCCCTCGGGTCTGTAGTTTGGACAAATTGGTTTCTCCCCCGGGTCTGTAGTTTGGACCTCCAGCCAACTCTCGCTGGTTCCCGGTTCCGGCCCCCAAACTACTTCCACAACGCTGCAACCCAAAGAAAAACCCCAACTTGGTTCTTCAATCTCCCGTTCTTCTCCCATGTTGCTACTTACCTCTCCGGTTTTCATGTGGTGTTCGGGTTCCGAGGTGTGGCCATCTTGGATGTCTTGTTCCCTGGCGCTCCCGATTTCTTTTGTGTAGTTCGGGCTAGTCGCGCCACTATCCCCCTTCTGCTGCTCAACCAGTCCCCGGGTTGACTCATCCGGGCTGACGGTGACCAGCTGATCTTTCTCATAGAACCGGTAAGGCTTCAATTTGTTGATGTTGACTAGGATGGGATTTGGCTCAAAGTTGTCCACCGTGACTAAGAGGGCCGTATTGTTAGGTAACCGGTATTGTATCCGGTAGGGCCCAAATCACCAGCTCTTAAATTTGCCGGCGTGATCCTTGTGGCCCTTGGGATACCAGAGCACGTGATCGCCCAACTGGAAATCCTTTTGCTTGTAGTGTTGCTGACTCCATAATGCCCGATCCCATTGCTTTACTCCAACCCGGTCCTGGGCTGAAGATCGGTAACTATCCATTTGCTCTAAGTCTGCTACCCGGGCCGTCAAGACCCTGGTCGAGTTGTAGTCCGGCAGGCCCGTCACCGTCTTCGTTGGCACGAGGTACTCCGTTGGCATGAGGGGGTGCAGCCCGTATACGAGCTGGAATGGGGTATGCCCAGTAGACACTTTATACACCGTTCGGTATGAAAATAGCACCGTCGGAAGGTGCTCATCCCAATCAGTCCGCTGGTCATTCACGAGTTTGGTTAATAGTCGACCAATCACCTTGTTTGTGCTCTCCGCCTGGCCATTACCCTGGGGGTAATATGTGGTGGACGTCCGGTGTTAAAGCAAGAAATGATCCACGAGGTATTGGATTGCCTTGTTGATGAAGTGGGTCCCCTAGTCACTGACTAGCGTCAACGGACACCCGTAGCAAGTAAGGATTTGCTCATAGAGAAAGCGGGCGGTAACCGCTGCCGAGTTGGTCTTCAGTGCCCGGGCTTCCACCCACTTTGTAGCGTAGTCAGTGGCTACTAAGATATACTAGGAGCTTGACCGGGATGCCATTGGCTTGATTGGGCCAATAATATCCAGCCCCCACTTCATAAATGGCTCCGCTGGCATACTTGTCACCAATTCAGCAAGTCCCGTGTTTGCCATTCCTCCGACCCGCTGGCATTTATCGCATGCCCAGCAATATTCCGAAACGTCTTTGTGAAGGTTTGGCCACCAGTAACCGGCATCCAAAATCTTCCGGGCGGTGATCTCCTGGGAAAAATGCCCGCCGCCACTACCGTTGTGTAACTCCTTCATAATCATGTCCGATTGCCCCGTGTCCAATACCCGCCGAAGTACTAAGTCCTGGCCGCGTTTGTGGAGAATTCCGCTAATGAGTGTGAATGGCAACGACTTCAGGATCAGCTTCCGCTGCTCTTCTCTTGTCAGCTTCGGGCGTAAGATTCCAATCCGGAGGTACCACACCACGTCTGTCAGCCACTCGGGTTGGATATAAAATAATCCGGCGTCGCCGGTCCGGTCTTCAATGCAGGTAGCCGGCTCTCCGCTGGGTAATCGGGATAGGGCATCCGCGATTCCGTGCGACTTCCCGGGCTTGTATACCACTGTGAAGTCATACTCCTAGAACAAAAGTAACCATCGAGCAATCCTTCCAGACACCTGAGGTTTGTTAACCAAATAAATCAAAGCCATGTGATCAACAAAAAAACCACTTTATTACCCAATAAATAATGTCGATACTTGATTAAGGCATACACCATTGCCAGGGCTTCATGCTCCGTGGTTGTATAATTCTTTTTGGCTAAATTCAGCAGCCTGGATGCGTAGGAAATGGGTTGGTCACCCCTGCCGGTCGGGTTCTGGGCTAGCATTGCCCCTACGGCAATGTTGGAGGCATCGGTGTGGACGTGGAACTCCAGTCCCAGTGTGGGACAATCAAGATCGGGGCGTCTTGGTAACGCCGTTTGATATCCAGCCAGGCTGCCTCACATTGGTCCGTCCAAACAAAGTCTTCAGTCTTGCGCATTAGTTTGGTGATTGGCTCCATAATGTGGGCGTAGGATTTAATGTAAATCCTATTGAATTGTGCAAACCCGTTGAACACCTGAATATCCGCTGGCTTGGTGGGCCTGGGCATTCGCTGGACAACCTCTAACTTCTTTGGGTCCGGAAACTTCCCGGCCTTAGACACAATGTGTCCTAGGATGATCTCGTAGAAGACCAAAAAGACACACTTCTCCGGGTTCAAGCTAATGCCGTACTCTCGGCACTTCTCAAAACACTTCTGAAGCTTCTCAAGGTGAGTGACCACGTCACTGTAGACGGTAAAGTCATCCAAGAATAATTTCATAAACACGTCGATGTAGTCCCGGAAGGCCTTGTTCACCGCTCGCTAGTAGGTAGGGGGTGCGTTCTTCAACCCGAATGGCATAACAATCCACACAAAAGCACCCCAGTCTGTCACGAAGGCGGTTTTGTATCGGTCTTCCGGTGTTATCTTGATTTGATGGTACCCGGAATACCCGTCCAAGAATGAATACATTTCATGCCTAGCCATTGTGTCCAGGACCTGTTCTATAAATGGCAATGGGTACGGGTCCTTCTTTGTGGCCGCATTTAATTTTCGGAAGTCAACGCAAATCCGGAGCTTCCCGTTCTTCTTCGGGACCACAACTATGGGAGACAGCCATGTTGCATCCTCTAGTGGGCTGATAAACCCGGCTTGCAAGAGTTTGTCAAGGTCGTTCTTGACAATACTTGCGTAATTTGGGTTCATCCGGTACCAGGCCTGATGAGCCGGTGGGATATCCTTCTCCAACTCAATCCGGTGTTCAGCCAAAGAAGATGGAATACCTTTGAAATCCTTATATGTCCATGCAAACACGTCTTTGTATGCATGGAATAGAGTTTCTGCCTGGGCCATGAGTTCCGGGGTCAAGTCTGCATTGACCTGGAGATACTTGGGCTCTTCTGCTATCCCCACGTTGATCTTCCGGAGCTGCTCAGCCTCAGGTAGGCTCCAACCAGCAACCTTCATTGACTGGACCTTAACTTGGGTAGGCGTCTCATCGATTGGGATGTCACCCTCAGTGTGAGTATAAAAGTGAGTCGGGTACTCTCTTGGCTGGGCTGCGGCTGGGATCTCCTTGTTATCTCCGGTGGCACCGCGGCTTTGCACAAATGCACCACCCATTACCAGTTTGTCGGGCTGTCCAGGAGGCATGTTTATGCCCGGGGTCGGGCTGAAATGCGGTAAAGTCACCGTGCCTACTGCCAGAACCTCGGGTTCAGTCTCTAGCCACCGGGCTTCCTCCTCCTCCGTAAGTCCTTGTGCGAAGTTGTAACATACCAAGACCGTCAAGGCTTTGGCCGGGGTCCTGTCTTCGGGTTCCCTCGGATGGTCTTGACCGTACCGGCTCCTCGGATGGTCACCAAGTTGTTACCCCAGTCATGCGTAGCCTTTGCATCAATCAACCAAGGCCGTCCAAGGAGCATGCTATACGCCTCATTCACCTCCTTGTTGTTGATGACCGTCAACGTGATCAGGTAGGGAATATCATGAATGTAAATTTTCACATTCTTGATCAGCCCCACCGGTTCCACCGAGGTCTGATCAGCCATCTTCAGCCGGTATGGTGTCGGCTGGGTGTGAGCTGCAAAAACGGCTCACGGTGATGAATGGACCTCACATCGGGTCCTTTATGGCTAATAAGTGGTGAAAATGGGTTATCCCATTGGTTAGCTCGTGGTCTTTTGATCAAAATAGCTAAATAGCCTTCCATGCGCTAATTCCTTAACTAGGAACCACTTATTGGCAATCGCGGAATTTAGGTAGTTAGCCAAAAAAAAAAATAGAAAGGAAAAAATGAAGAAAAGACAAAAAAGACAAAAAACAATAGAAAAAAAATTTAAAATTAATAGTGATGGAGAAGAATTTACCTCCTACCAAGTTGTGGATCGCAATTGGTCACGATGAAGAAATCACGAAACCAAAAAAATGGAAGAAGAAGAGAAATGATGGTGAAGGGAAGAAAAGAAAAGAAGAGGCTTAAAAGCCCTTAAAAAAATAGTGGGAAAGGTCCAAAAGGCTTGGACAACCCCCTCATCACTCGCTAAGTAAAATTAGGAATTACCCCAAGCAAAGGGGATTCAATTTAGGTAGATTAAATTAGATTTAGCCTCCTTGGAAATTAGCTAATAGCTCACTTATTGAGATCATGCACACCCATGTGGCATGGAGTTAATGTTTAGATTTAGATATTCCTTGGTTAGTGGGACACCCACTCTTGTTAAATGCAAGGGTGGCACGGAATTATGAGTCATAGGGTTAGTAGGTTTTGTAAGAAGGAAGCCATTTATGGAAGAAGGCCAAAGGCGGCAGAGAACTTCTTTGGGAACTCAAGGAGAGCAAAGGTTGGGGGGTTACCCCCTGGAGAAGCCTCATTCGGTTAGTGTGCGAGGAATAGGAAGAGAGAGAACAAGGGAGAGATTGAATTTGTGTGGGGAGAGAGCCGGAAGCCCCGGCCCCGAACTGGTGAACGAGATTAGGTTAGATCAAAGGAGGAAGAAGATCACACGAGCTGGAGCAAGATCACACAACGAACAGGAGGAACCAGATCACACGAGCTGGAGCAAGATCATAGGACGAACAGGAGGAAGAAGATCACACGAGCTGGAGTGAGCAAGCATGACGAACAAGAGGAAGAAGATCACACGAGCTGGAGCAAGATCACGAGAGCTGGAGTGAGCAAGCACGACGAACAAGAGGAAGAAGATCATACGAGCAAGAGCAAGATCACACGACGATCAAGAGGAAGAAGATCTCACGAGCTGGAGCAAGATCACACGACGAACAAGAAGAAGAAGATCACACGAGCTGGAATGAGCAAGCACGACGAACAAGAGGAAGAAGATCACACGAGCTGTAGCAAGATCACACGACGAACAAGAGGAAGAAGATCACACGAGTTGGAGCAAGATCACGAGAGCTGGAGTGAGCAGTTCGAAGGCTAAGGATGGAGGGTGAACCGAATTAAATCAGGGAGCCCTTCTTCTCCCTCGGACCTCTTAAATTCCTTGTGTATGACGTGAAACCTAATTTTCTAAATACAAAAACCACGCGGAAGCGTTGCCAATTTTTTGGTAGAATTAGGGTTTGCTATATATTCAACTAAACAATCGATTAAAACGCCATTAGTAAGTGAACGCAGCTGGAGGCTCATTCTTAGTAAGGCTGGAGTGGATTCTTGTGTGAATGGATGTGGTATATGCGTAGGAATGTGGTGCACGATCTTGAATAAACTTATATGTTGAGTGTGCACTGCTGGTCGTTGGTTATGAGTTCACAATTGAGTCGCATGGTTGATTGAATGCTGCCCTCATGTTAAGCACAAAAAACTAATAAGAATCAAAAAAACAAACATAAGAATCGGAGTTAGAGTCAAGGAGATAATTAGGATTGTAAGTTTGTAGAAAATAGGGAAGCCTGTCTGCTGCCAACTGGTTCCAGGGTCACACCTAAGCCTGAAACTGATCATTAAGGGTCTAATCAAGTTCGGAATGTTGAATTGAACCCATAAGAGTTGGAAACGTTGCATTCGGAGCCCTAGAGCAAAAGTTACACTTGTTCAAAGGTGGGTTCAATCAAAAGGCTGGATTAAGTCACCACCTCACTAATCAACCACAAGGGACCTAAGTGAACATGAGATGTGTCACCATGCTTGTATAAGTTGTGTATGAATGGGCTGAGGATTGGTTACACAAGGAACTAGGCCCTCGTATTAGGATCTTGTGTTCAAGATAAGCCACCCTTTAGGGGCGGTTTATTTGGCTCACACCAGCAATAGACAAGGACGTTGATGAGTGACTATTTGGAGCACAATGAAGAAGGATACTATAAGTTGACCCTTGATTTGCAAAAAGAAATAATGGTAAGGCTCAATAAATCGGAGAGATTTATTGATTTCTTGGATTATCAGTTGCACTCGGAGTGGTTGCACAAACAAGTGACTGCGTTGACCACCCATATTGACGCAAATTGGTGATACTACACAAGCATGAAGGAAAATGAAAGCGAATGGGACAAGTAGGACAATGCATACTTATCAAATATAAAGATGATCCAAACTTTCTTTCAATAATACTCTTCTTCTCATAAAAGAAACTCGCTCCATGGAAAGCGACAATTGAGGACCAAATTTTAGCTCACTACGTCTGTGGAACCCTTAAGTTGCTTGAAAGTTGCGCTATAGTGATCCCAATGCAAGGATAGTAGTCGGTAGGTGGCTAAGGGGCTGTCTGAAAGGTGATGATCACAACATTGGAGAACATTCCAAGTTGGATTTACTTTGCTTAAAAGATTCTAACAAACACTAACAAGAGGAAGAAGCGCCAAAACATCATCAACAAGGCGAGGGATGTCCGGTGGTGCATCCAGGCATCATTAGACTTGCCTACATCCGTTCTAGAACAATGGAAGGTGTTGCAGTTTCTAGAGACAGTATTCCTCCGGAATGCATTCAATCGTCACTGAATGCTTCCAAAGTAATCGCTCCGGTTTCGTTCCCATAGAGACCTAATGTTCTTTTCCAAATACTCCAAATTACTAAACTATCACAACAATCGTTCAAAGGTTAGCTATGCTCTTTACTTATGTATTAGGGATCCGGATCCTTCCGGAGTCCGGATTTTGTACAACGAATTCCGGAAAGTAGTTTCCGGAAGTCCGGAGGGTAGTTTGATTTGTCTCTCTTCTTCCTCAGAGAGTCTCCTGGAGTTTTTAAGCAAGTGCTCGAAGTCCACTGATCTTGTTTTGTGTAAGTGGTTGGATTTCCCACTGCCTTATGACTTAAAATGGCTAGACACCCACTGCTCGGAACTTATAGTGACCGAACACCACTCTCTCTACTCCGCTAACCGGTGATTGGATTGTTGCTCCTAGACTTAGGCTCTCACGTCATCCGGATGGCCTTCCGGACGCGGTCACACAGAGACAAGTCTGGACTACAGCAACATTCCGATAAGTATGATTGTACTTCTCCGGAGCGGAGGTTGCCACTTGTCAAGGGTATTCCGTCTAGACCTATGTGAGCCGCAAAACCGGCCCACGAGGTTGAATGGACCGCGCATCGCGTCCATAAGGGTTAACTAGTAGTGAAAATGGGTTATCCCATTGGTTAGTTCTTGGTTTTCGATTGGATTGACCAATTAAGCCTTCCGTGCACTAAATCATCAGTGGGAGCCACATTGTGGTAACCGGAAGTTTTAGGAAGATAACCAAAAAATAAAGAAAAAAAAATTAAAAGAATAGAAGAAAACAAAATGAAAAAAAAAATAAGAAAAGATGGAGAAAACCAAAACAATAGGAAGGAGGGAAAAATGGTGAGAAGGAGAAAAGAAGGAAGAAGGAAAAAATCAAAGAGCCTCAAAGAAAAAGGAAGAGGAAAAAATAGTTTAAGGGACCCAAAGGCTTGGGGAAAAAACCCTCACCATCATTTGGCAAATTAGCCATAACCCAAAACAAGGGGAATTCAATCTAGGCTAATTAGGTAGTATTTGCATCGTTGAAATTAGTTTAGAGGCTCACTTATTGAGATCATGCACACACATGTGGCATGGAGTCAAAGGTTAGATTTAGATATTCCTTGGTTAGTGGGACACCCACTTGTGTTAAATGCAAGGGTGGCTAGTGCTTTTTTTAGTTTTTTAGTTACTATTGTTTAGTGTGACCATTAATGTGCCCACCCAAAATTGGCGGCTGTGAACGACGAAGGGAACGACCTTGGGAACAAGAAGGGAGCAAGGGCTTTGGGGTTACCCCCCTTGGAGGCGCTCATTCGAAGTGTGTGAGATAGGAGTTAGAGAGGCGTGTGTGTAGAGAGAGAGAGAGAGGTAGGGTCCAGATTTCCCCCTCTTGTGGGCTGGAATTTAACTCAATCGTTACGAAAATTAGCGAGTAGATAGATCAGAGCGTGGGCTTCCCAACAAGCTCAAGAGCGCGCGGTTTGGAGCTGTGACGACGAAGATACGAGCTGCGGAGTGAGGACGACCAGCTGGAGGATCAGCGGCGGATCTCACTTGTCCTCAGATTTCCCCTTGTCAGTCGCACAGTTCTTGTCCGATGAAGCTTAGATTTTAGGCGTAGATAGATCAGCGCGTTGGCTTTCCAACAAGCTCAAGAGCACGCGGTTTGGAGCTGTGACGACGAAGATACGAGCTATGGAGTGAAGGCGACCAGCTGGAGGATCAGCGGCGCACCACACACGGCCTCGGGTTTTCCCTCGTCAGTCACGGAGTTCCGGTCCAATCGAGTTGGTCTTTTAGGTGTAGATAGATCGAAGCGTTGGCTTTCCAACAAGCCCAAGAGCGTGCGGTTTGGAGCTGCAAAGACGAAGATACGAGCCGCGGAGCAAGGGCAACCAGCGGATCTCAAACGGCCTCGGTTTTTTCCTTGTCAGTCACGGAGTTTTGCTCCAATCGAGTTGAGCTTTAAGGTGTAGATAGATTAGAGCGTTGGCTTTCCAACAAGATCAAGAACGTGCGATTTGGGACTGCGACGACGAAGATACAAGCCGTGGAGCGAGGGCGACCAGCTGGAAGATCGGCGGCGGATCCCATAGGTCCTCGGTCTTTCCCTCGTCAGTCACGGAGTATTGCTCCAATCAAGTTGATTTTTCGGGTGGAGAGAGATCAGAGCGTTGGCTTTCCAACAAGCCCAAGAGCGTGCGGTTTGGAGCTGCAAAGACGAAGATACGAGCCGCGGAGCAAGGACGACCAGCTGGAGCAACCGGCGGCGGATCCCACGCGGCCTCAGTTTTTCCCTCGTCAGTCACGGAGTTCTAGTTGTATTAAGCTAAGATTTTAGGAATAGATAGATTAGGAAGTTGGCTTTCCAACAAGATCAAGAACGTGCGGATCGGAGTTGTGACAACGAAGATATCGGCTGCAGAGTGAAGAGCACCAAGAAGAGGAAGACGACCACAATCACAAGAACGAACACAAACACGGCAGAGGGTGAATTGAGCGGGATCAGGGAGCCTTCTTCCTTTCCCAATTGATTCATTATTCTCTTGATTGCATGTGGAGAAGGAACCCTAAATTGTCTAGTTAAAAACACTACGCGGAAGCGCTGCCAAATTTTCACTAGGATTAGGGTTTTGTTATAAATTCAACCAATTGGTGGTTTAATTGTCATTAGTAAGGTTGGAATGGGATTACTTGTGTGAATGCATGTGAATGTGTAGTGCATGATATTAAATGAATGCATATGTTAAGTGAACACTGCTGGTCGTTGGCTGTGGGTCTAGGATTGAATCAAATGGTTAATTGAAGGCTGCCATCGTGTTAAGCAAGAAAAACTAATAAGAATACAAAAAAAAAAACATAGAAAATGGAGCCATAAGGCAAAAGATAAAGAGGTTCAAGGTCCGGCAATAAGTCAAAGATATAATTCATCCCTAATGCACTCATGATAGATAAAACATTGCGTTAAACACATCATGAACCGCTGCGATCTAAATGGGAGGTATGCATGTATGTCTTGATTGTTGATTGAACAAGGGGCTGAATCCCTCAAAGTAGGATCTTGTGTTCAAGATAAGCTTCCCACTAGGGGGGGTTTATTTGGCTCACAACCTACACATCAGGCTTTTTTCCTATCTTGGAGGAAAACTCCGGCCTTGATCGGAATTCAGGTTAACACGGATACTTCCGTTTCCTAGAGATTACCAGGAACACCTCTGCAGTTCATCTCTTCCCCTCCTGGCTGCTTCTGGACCCTGGAGTCTACCAGACACACCTCTGCAATAGCCCTCCAACTCTCCCAGGCGATCTCTCGACCCAGATCCTGACCGGTTTTCCCTCTAACGCACAAGGTTACTACTTCGCTTTCCGGAAGAATTCTCACACAATTACACCTACAAGAACGGATCTGGTTCGCACAATGTCTACACTCCACACCAAAGTTTACAAGGAAGCAAATCCGGCAAGAAGGTTTTGAAGTGTATTCAGAGTGAGAAGAACAAGATAAGAGGTTTTTCCTCAAAAACCCACAACTAAATACTAACTCAATCCCTTCTACCTTGTCTCCTTTCTAGCTGCATCTACTAGAAATCCGCTAGATCTTATCTAAAAGATCCGAGAAATCCGGAAAAGTCCCAGATCGGATCTCAGATTCCATAATCTTGGAATAGTTTCCGGCTCTAGAATTCCCATTCTAACTACAAATTCCGGCAGTTGACTCCGTCAGCAGCCGGGTGCACTTGGAGCCCCATTGTTAATTGCTGCTGATCCGGAACCTAGACCCAAAAAGAAGACTACACCTAAACTATCCTTAGTCGGAGCACCCGGTCCCCGGTTTCTCCCACTCCTGCGAGAGGGGGAGATCTCCACTGGAGCTCATTGCTTGCCCTTCGCTTTCTTTGCTGTTGCCGACAAAATGTAAGTCTTCCGAGTTGACGGTCCGATTGCTGGAGTTCTGGAATACGGAGGGGGAGGTGGTTGTTTCGGTGATCCTTCCGGAACTGGAAGTGCTGGTGGTTCCGGCTCAGAAGCGGACCTGGTCTCCCAGACCAAGTCCCTGTAGCTTCTGAAGGGACTCCCAGTTCCGGGTGCCAATCTTTGGGATACGGACTTCGGGGGTGGCTGGGGGTCGTCTTCTGCCGAAGGATCTGGGAGGCGCATGTTCGGTGGCAACAACAGATCCGGCAGCTTCTTCAATATCTCACCCGTATTAGGGTTGGGAGATACGATGCCCTCCGCCGGTGTCGGCGGTGACGGAGTATCCAGGGACTCCGGATTCGCTGAGGTACCTGGAGCTGGAGTTGACTTGGGCAGTGGTGGTTCCGGAGGAGCCATGGTCCGTTCTAGGGGTCGCAACGTCTTCCGGTACTGGGGTTGCCTGGTCTTCCGGTATCGTCTCGGTGATGTTGTCGACCAGCAGCTTCATCTGCTCCCAGGTCCGACCCATCTTCTCCGCTTGATCCAGGAGAAATCGGATGATGTTGGCTCTGGTCACCTTCTTCTCCTTCTCCACCAGCTTGGTGAAGAGTTGGCTCCTGTTGACAACGTCTACCGAAAACTCCTGGGCCTCCCGGACCTCCGTCAGGGCAATCGCGGATGCATTGGCCTTTGCCTCTGCCTGTTTCCGGGCCACCACCGCTAGCGCTGTCTCCAGAAGATAGTGTTTTACCTTCTTCTCCATCTCCGTGTTGGCCTTGTACATGGTGGAGATTTGGAGGTACGACGCCTTCATGTCGTCCTCTCTTCTCCAGAGATCCTCCACTTTGTTGATGGCGTCCTCCAACCGGGTGACTCCTAGACTCCGGAAGACCTGTTCTACGCTGGTCGTGATGATGAAGTTGGTCTCCTTGAGGACGCCAACTCTCCAGCCAACCTCGCATAGGAGATCATCCATCTGCTGCAGTTGACCCTTGGAGTCCTCTGGGTCAATCTTCCTCCTCTTCCGGCTGGCTTCCGCTGAAGGCCCAAACTCGTCTTCTCCGGACGATGCGGAGGAGCTGCGGATGTCCGGACTCTACAACACTAGCTCCTTTCCTTGAGGCCTCTTCTGAGTCCTCCGGTAGCCTTCCGGAGTATCTGCGGTTGTTGCTTTCGGCACGGGTTCCGTTGCCCCTCCGGATTCTTCCTCCGACTCTTCACCTCCGTACTTCTGGAGGCTGAGGACTTCGTCGTACTTCTTCTGCTCCGTCTGGGTGAGCACTTGATGGTGGCAGTAGAGGTGCTCGACGTAGGAGGCTATGGAGGTTGCCGATCGCTTCACCTTCTGGAGGTTGGCGACCAGTCGGTTAGTTATCTCACTCATGAGTGTCCCACAGTCTACGACAATCTTTCCCCGAAGGGCTCCTAAGAAGGTGCAGGCCCACTTTGCCACTACCCGCCTTGGATTTTTCGAGTGTAAAATAGGTTTTAGAAACCCTAGCTCTAGCAGGGCATCTTGGTGCCGTAAGTCCTACATGTTGTAGCCTTCCTTCGGATCGACTTATCCCTCGAACTCCTCCGCCAGGAACTCGTCCCGCTGCTCCACCACCTTGGTGCGACCGGCCCGGAAGTCATACGCCTGTGACCATTCCGAAACTCCCCAGAGTTCCGGATGGCTCTCATCAACCCCTTCTACTTCTCGTCCGGAGTGCCTATCAGCTCCCGGACGTATTCTTCCTCCCGGATGCCCAGGCGACTTCGAGCAAGCCGGAGTAGCCCATGGTCTTCAAGCTCTCCTTTAGCAAATTGTACTCTTCTGGGTCTACAGGTATCTCCAGAAGAACCCGCGTCAGGGGTGGAAGCGCAACGGCCGGCTCGTCGTCTCGCTTTCCGCGTCCATCTCGATCAGTTTGCTTCTTCTTGGCCATGGGGACTGTCTTCATCGAGTATGCCTAATTCCTCACTTTCCCTCGATGTTGTCCCTGCACGCACCGTCCTCACACAAACCCTCCCTAACGGACACATGTCCGTTCTAACCGTCTAATTATAAACCCTAACGGCCAGCGGTTAGGAAAACGCGAGAGTGAGAGAGAGAGAGAGAGAGAGAGAGCGGAACCGCAACACGCGAAGAAGAAACAAAAAGAAAGAGTTTACCCTCGTGCCACAGCCTTTTGTAGTCTGGCCGTTAGTACGGCTCATGATGACAGCTGATGGTGACAGCTTCGGATGACAGTTCTGGATAACAGACTATCCCGGAATTCTGTTAACTGCTCCGGCTCTGCGTTTTGCAGTTTTAGGCTCATTTAGGGTTTGCAGTCGGGTCCATCTGTCTTTATTTTTACAAGCTGACTACAGGTTGTATTCTAGCACGAACTATCGTAACTACTTAACTAATTTTTTTGTTTTTGCCGGATTTCAAGGTTAACTTCCGGCACCATGTGGGAACGGAGTCCCACAGAAGGCTACATGCTTTGGTGGAATGGAGGATCTTTAGCTTATTTTTGGTCCATGTATGATTTAAAAGTGGACAAATTATTGCCATTCAACCAGATTTTATTGCAGCCTTAAATCCGATTGTCAACAGATGAACTTCAGTGGGTAACAACTTATTGGAAGAATTGAATTAACATCGTTTTATCGTTGCTTGTCATTGTGGAGAAATGCCAGGATGTCATTTATATGCACAATGACCTATCTCTATCCATTGTTTTGCTCCACTTCAATGAGTGGAAACCCAAAACGGTGTACATAGGAATTTGCAATTGGAGGCGTTCCATTCGAGTTGTAGAAAATGAGCCATCAAGGTATGGTTATCGGAACTCGGAGCAACTTCAAGTGGAGAGAGGGAGGCAACAATTTGCACCATCAAAATTGTTCTATGTATTTGTAGATGAGGGCTCAAGGAACTCGCTTCAAGTCATGAAAAGAACATAACTATACTCCATGGTTGCTGATGCATATGCAGTGGGGTGCATTTTCAATCGATTTTGGCTCAAAGTAAAGGACCCTTAGTATTTCATCAAGAGAAACACGAAGCAATATGTGAATTCGAAGTTGAAATTGGAGAGCCTTTGAATAGAAGGTGTACGTGAACAATTGTTTGTGCCACCTGTTATACACACAATGATGAGTCCCCCATGTAGCTGAATTATGCTTGAATGTTGTTACAAAAGGTAGATTTTTGTGTTTTGTTTCAGAAGTTTAGTTCGTGGTGGTTAAGTTGAAGGTATGGCATCTTTGTAGAAAAGTAGATGTACTTGGCAATTTCCAAACGTCTCATGTGTTCAATTTTCAATACATACTAATTTCAATACTATATTAGTATATTATACGTCATTTCTTCTTCCCTTCATAGGAATTGTCTCATTTGAGCATTGTGTGAATCATTGAAGTCCGCACCTTGTGCCCACCTCCATAATACTTGCCTACATTGTCCAAGCAAGGGAAAAGACGTCCCCGGGGCAGTGGCTGGGACGTCTCTGCCTGCCTCGTGTGGGAAGGCATTCCCACTAACTTCCGGAACTTAACACCGAATCTGGAAGGAAATGAAGAAAAATGAAAAAAAAAATAGGTAGTTAGTTAACTATATTAGCATAAATAGTTTCATAGAAGAAATAAGGTTTTAATGCTGAGTCGGAATCTTTAAAAGAGGTAGTTACAACATTTTCTCGGAAGTTGCGAAACCGGAGTACGATGGCAGCCGGATTCGGAAATGCCATTATGACGCGTAACGGTTATTGTACAGCGCGTCAGATATATAACGCGACTGCCAGCCCTGGGCGCCATTCTTTTAGGGTTTCTAGTTGTCTCATCTCTCTTCTTCTCCGCGCATTTCCTTAGGGTTTTCACGTGTGGTCATCGTGTGGGACTGTAGAGCAGAGGTAGCCTAGCATGAGAAACTTGGTGAGGTCAATGCGTGCAGGATTTCCGGCCACCATTGCAAGGCGCAAGTTCACGGAGTGGTGGGCTCGGATAGCGGGCAAGAAGGGCAAGGCTCCAGCAGGCGGAACCCTACTGTTGCAGAAGATGACGCCGGAGATTCCAAAATCGGACAAAAACTACAGGGTTTTGGAGAGCTACCTCGAGATAATGGGATGCGTAGGCCTTTGGGGGGCACCTTGGGCATTCCAGAGCAAAGTCATGGTGGCAGAGCTCCTGGGAGAGCCACCAAGCGAGTATGAGAAGCGCGTCCGGGCGCATCCTGCCATCCGGAGGTCTGGACTACATCGCTTTGGAGCAACACCTATGGACTCTAGGCAGGGACGATCAAGATGGAGGAGCGCGACGACAACATCTTGAAGGGCGAGTTCCACTAGAGGGCAAACCCTAAAGATGGGTATGTACCCAACGACCTTACAGATCCGGATGCGAGGTTAGTGATGGCATTCTTTAACCCTATTTTCCAACCCGAGAAACCTAAACGGATAGTGGCCAAACTAGCTAGTATAATTCTGGGGTCGATGAGAGAAAAGTTGTCCGTCTATTGGGGAGCCATCATGGACGAGTAAATAGACCGCATGGTCAAGAACCTGCCGAAAGCCCGGAAAACCCCAACACCCTTCTCCACCTACGTAGCCCTTATGTATGTGAAGCAGAAAATGCTGAGCCCGGATGTGAGTATGACAGCCTGCTCACCATTAAGACATACGGAGGACTGCAGACAAATGAGGAGCAGGAAGTTTTGGAGGACTCTGAGACGGAGAAGTCATCGTCCCCTCTCATACTGAGGAGATCCTGGAAGCGGAGTCATTCAGTTCAGAAGACTCCGGAAGCCTCGGTAGCCGGCCAACCTCTGTCAACAATGGAAGCTCAGAGTCCGACCGCGGCACCACCAACCGCAGAAGCTGAAGAAGAGCAATTCACGACCGCATCAGAACCGGGACCAACGTGGGCCCCAAATATCATTGGCGATATTCCGGTGGACGTCAATGAGCTCTGTAGACATATCGTCTGGCGAACCCGGATCCAGGAAGGAGAAATCCGTGAACGGCACGCCATGATCCTGGCCGTCATGGAGGCCGTAGGTACAGAGTGTGCTGATGACCTCATTCCACAACTCATCCGGATGAAGGCCAAGGAGAGCTCAATCGAGAGGTTGGAGCAGGAAAACACCACCGTCACCCTGACCAACACCCGGCTCTGGGCATAGGTACGACAAGCAGAGGCCACACGAGATGCAACACAACATGCGAGAGTTGTGGCGGAAGCGAAGGTCCGGGCAACCACTCAGACCTTAACAGAGATTTGCACAACGTTGGACTTTCCAGTGGATACTATCAATCGGGCTCTTCTCTACACTGAGAGCCTGGAGAAGAACAAGAAACTCAACAGGGGGCAGGTCATCTGGTTCCTCGTGGACCACGGCCGGAAGATGGAGAGCACCTGGACCAAAATGCAAGAGTTGGCAAAAGATCTTGCTGCTGCGGCCTCAATAGTACCAGAAGTTCCACTTCCGGACGCAACACCTTCGGCTCTAGCCGCTGCAGGTCCATCCGGAACCACTGCAAATCCATCCGAAACCACTGCTGGTCCATCCGGATCTCCATCCGAACCGGAAGCCGGATCTCCGTCCCGACCCATAGCGGGCTCGTCACCCAGACCTGCAGCCGGCACCCCTAAGACCCCTACCGGAGGCTTCAACGACCTAATAGGAACACTGGATTTCAACTCTCCGATGGATTGGAATGGGGTGGCCTTCTCGAGCACATAGAATATTCAGAAATGGCAGGAAACACCAGAAGATATGCAGATATCCCCGTTGTCCTTCCGGATTCCATCAGAGTCTCCTTCTCCGGTGCCACCAGTGACGGCCCTTTTACTTGGAAGCTCTACAACGACGCCCATGGTAGTCAGTCCCAATGGTAGCTTCTGGGACCTCCAGAGCCTTCGAGTCCGGACAGCCGCTCCATCAGCCCGGACCACAACAACAGAAGATCCGAAAACGCCTTCCAGACCAACGACGCAGGTACCTGCCTCAGTACCCGAGCCGCCAGGTACCATTCCGGCACGTCCGGAAGCCAGTGCAGCACCAACGGAGGTTACCCCTACGCGCCGTAGCAATAGGAGGAAGAACTAGGTTACTCCGTAGATAGGGACCTCTAGTGCTTAAGTTTGATAGCGACTAATGATGGGGCTCAGGGTTGCACCCGGCTATCACACAGTAGGCTAAAGAAAACCCTAAATTAATTTTTGTGTTAGATTCGAGAAAATCGGATCTGAGATCCGGAATTTCCGGGTCCGAGTTTTGAATTCCGGATTTCAAGGGATAAGATCCCTTTTACTCTTAGGATAGGATTTTCCGGATTTTCAGTTGATATGATAAGATTTTAGGATCAAGAGTTAGTGGTTACTTAGTACATGAGTCTTAGTTGGCTCATGGTCTTGTTTTCTCTTTCACGAAGAGTATTTCATGTTAGTATATTTTCTCTTCTTGAACTTATGGTGATGGAGTACTATTTTAGTGGATAGAGAATAAGATCCATTGTGGTTGATGTCTAGTGAATTAGTTCTTGGATGTGAAGTGGTACACGGGTTGCACCTAGTACAACCGGTTGGGATTTGCTTCGGGAGAGCGCCCGGAAAAGTTGTAGGAGAGGTTAGGTAGAGTCTGACGATCCACAGTGACCGAAAGAAGCCTGGAAGGGGAGGGAGGGTACCGTAGGTGGTGAGCTTGGTAGCTCCCAGGGCATGGAGAATCCACGTGAACCCCGATTCCGGTTGCGGCCAGAATTTTCCCTTACGATGGAAAAGTCTGAGGTGTACATTGTCTAGAAGGAAGTCTATGTGCAAATCTACCACACGCATCTCACAGAACCACTGAGCATCAAACAGAATGTCGTTGTAGTCCGGACAAGCCTCTGAGTGACCGTATCCGGAAGGCTTTCCGGATAATGTGAGAGAGTGAATCCGGAAGCAACAAACCAACTACCGGTAATCGAAGTAGGAAGACTGCGATGTTCAGCCACTATAAATTCCGGGGCAGTGGGTGTCTAGCCACTTTAAGTCACAAAACAGTGGGGAATCCGGCTACTTATACAAAATAGGATCAGTGGTACCCGGCCACTTGGTTAAAAACTCCGGAAGAAAACTCTGTCTGACACTATCCGGAACCCGAAAGGGTCCGGAAGTTGAAAGAAGGGACATCCGGAATCCGGAAGGATCTGGATGAGTAGATCGAGGGATGAATAGGAACACTAACTGGTAGATGATAGGGGAGTAATAGATAGTTGTCCTTATCATTTAAGAAAGAAACAATAGGTCTCTGTGGGAACGAATTTAGAGCGGATATTCCGGTTACACTTAACTCCAATTTAGTGCTATCCGAAGGAATACTCACTCTACAAATTGCTACACTTGGGCAGATCGACATGGGCGATGATGTTCCCGTCCATACCTCATAGGGGCGGGGACCTCATTCCCCTTGCTCGGACAAGGGTGTTGTTGTCCCTCCTCTTTGCCCGCGCAAGGGCAATGATGTCAATGCCTATACCGGGTAGAGGCGAGGACGTCTCCGCAGTGCCCGCCCCTTCTTTTTAGTCGGCACTCTTACTAATTACATTTGTCTCTTGCATGGCAGCGATGTGGTGCCAATGTGGCCGCCACGCCGTTTGTTTTTTTACTTTGCCCGTAAGTCAACTCTATGTTGGCTCTATTGGATGCGTGATACCACTATCGGACGGGCAAACCGAACGTCTGCCTTGTATGACAACCCTAATATTGACACCTTAACTCCAAATCAAATCTTCTAGCCATTGATTGCGGTATCTTTTACTAAGGATGTTCTCTGGATTTCTCTCATGGCTTGGTGGCATATTTGAAGTGAGTTCAAATAGCTCAGAAAGGCATTTTCAAAACGGAGATTTGCCGCATAGGCAAATTCATTTAACCAAAAACATGCTAATATAACACATTGGATGGAACTTGCATTGACATGATCCAAGTGCCCATCCACCCTCAAGGCCAAATAAATTATAACACACTACGCATTTTGTTCCATGCAATGCATGTGGTGTAGGATGTGGCCAAAGTTTTCTCCCTTTGACTCATGGCATCATTTGGAGATCATGGCACAACGCCACATTGGCGTGATCAAAATTCAACTTTCTCCAATCATAAAGAGATGGAATAGTAGATTGCATTGGTGAATTTCATGGATATTAATCATCTGAATTAGCCCAAGATGTAAGGCCAAAATTCCTTTGGCATTGTGCTACAAGTATTCATTGACAATCTTCTTGAATTCCATTGCCATCCGCTGACCACGATTGACACTAAGAATGGTTGCCACCTTCTATTGGTAGTATGATCCAAACAAGGCTAACACACAAAGGACAATGCATCATTGTCATTTCTCAATGCTTTCTCTTCCCTTGTTTCAAATTGGTTGGAAATGACAATGAATCTTCATTAAGTGGATCATTGATGTCCACATACGGTCGTGCCTATGGCCCTTTGGATGAAAAACGAATGGAACACGTTGTCATTTAACTAATGTGCAAATATCTTCTAGCATGCTAAGCGTTGCAATATCAACCTCATTAGTGATGATGGTATCATCCACCTCCGTGGCATCATCAACCACAACTAGTTGACTTGCACGGACTTGGTGCATTTGTTGCCCTGTTGCACCCCATTGCACAAATTGGTGATTTATGTGTCCTTCATTGCCATTTTAAACATGAGATTTTGGATGGTCTCTTGCAATTGCGCAACAAAACCATCTTTTTTTGTAAGTTGACTTTGCAAGTCTTCCATCTCATTGGCTAGGTCGCCTTCCAAGCCAAATGGCACATTGTAAACTATGATACGACTTATCTCGGCCACCACTAGTTATCCTTTTATAATATCTTCTTCTATGTTTGCGATGACTTTCATTGACACCTGAACCCCTCCAATGTTGTCCACAAGGTCCATGTGTTGATCAACATGTTGTAGAGCAATGTTCACCGACACACGATTTTCTTCTATTACACTAAAGATGGCTTTTAGTGTAATGGTTCAAATAGTGTAATTATCCTAGTACACTCTTTGTTAACAAATTGACAATTCGTGTTAGCCGCCATTGTCATTTACAATAACCTCCAATCATCCACCTACCCTAGTACACTATTTGAAAAAGGTTGACAATTGGTATAGCCCCCAATCAACCGCCTACCCTACCACAAAAATTTGTTAACAATTTGATAAATAGTGTTAGCCCCCAATCAACCGCCTACCGGCCGCCATGCATTTATTCTCCCCGTCTCACCTTCAACCACATCCCCTTATCTTCCCATTACCACTTCTTGCATTCCTAAATTTTTTAGTTTGAGTGAGAAGATCTAAAGCATAGGGCTTGCTCCGGTGGATTTACTTTTTGCCTGCGTTCTCTCCTAAAGAGGGGCTTATACTCCGGATGTATTGGGGTGGAACAACTTCCACCAACCCGTGTGAGTTATCTCGATGACGAGCAGTGAGCAAGCGCGTAGTCGTTAGACCAGCACCAACTCTAGTGAGCCACTCCTACCAGCTACAATACCCTAGAAAACCAACAGAGAACTCAAGAGACCCAATCGAGAACCAGTAGTAAGCGTGCGTCATAGGCCAGCAGTCAGATTCTAGTCTACGTACATTGCGGTCACCCGTTTGCCTTGTAGGGACCAACAAGCGAGCTCGTTGTGACACTTGTCGTGTCACCCATGTCATCCTACTAGTTGGTACCCACTCACCTAGCCGACTCCATCCATACGGATACGCATTCCATGGATGAAGAGATATCATCCTCAAATACCTAACCTAGTAGAAATCCAGGATTCTAATACCAACTTTCATTGGTGTAGGGATAGGGCTCGCCCAAACAAACGCCGTCCGCGCTCATTCTAGCAGGACTCCTCCATCTAGACCCGCCAGAACGTGGTCGCTTAAGTGATGGAAGATGAGAGCTTCCCTAGCCATTAGAGGTTGTGTAGAGGACTGTGATTGCGTTTCCAGAATACTTCAAAGCGCAACGTTCCACTAACATTGTTTGAGCTCAACGTAGGTTGTCATTCCACGAACTTTCAAAAAAATTTAGTTAGTTGGTTAGAAATGTCAAACTTGGATTTAGTAGTGAAATTTGAGATTTAATACTAAACTTAGTTTAATTCCTAGTTAAGATTAGAGAAAGAAAAATTACTGCTTTGTTAAAAACCTTAAATGTAATAAAAGTTAGCCTTAAGGGGGACTTTACTCTTAAGGACCAAGGCCCGAGCCAAAGGCTCGAGCTCAAGATTCGAGCCCAAGATCCAAGCCCAAGATCCGAGCCCTTGAACCAAAGCCTTAGGGTTTCGGAAGGCCGAGCATCAGCCGCAAGGGCAAGGACGAATAGGAGCCCGGAACAATGTAGAGCAAGGAAGAGAAGCACCAACTGTGAGACCACGCCTAGCACTGACTGCGAGGGCAAAGA
The DNA here is from genome assembly GCA_963971425.1 of Bryoerythrophyllum caledonicum. Classification (NCBI taxonomy): domain Eukaryota; kingdom Viridiplantae; phylum Streptophyta; class Bryopsida; order Pottiales; family Pottiaceae; genus Bryoerythrophyllum; species Bryoerythrophyllum caledonicum. The sequence goes on along the minus strand of OZ020514.1, from coordinate 48,475,341 downwards.
CGGATATGAGCCCAAGCCGGAGCGAGGGTTCCAAGCAAGCAAGTAGCGCAAAGGAGATCAGCCCGGAGATGAGGGTTGCGAGCATGCAAGGATGAGCGTGGAGCAGGCTAGGAACAACATTGCGAGAGCCAAGAAGAACCCTGTAAGAACGATGGCGAGGAACATAAGCAAGCAAGCGGGAGGAACATCACCAACTCCGCAAGCAGCACAACAAGGAGCACATGCGGACTGAGCGGACATAAGGATTGTCATCATCACGAGAATAGGAGGGCAAAGAGAAAGGTTGAACTGTGAGGGCAACCATCACCAAGAGGGCTCGGAACGGACTCGGACCAAGACCACCATAGCGCAGAGCGAGCTTGAAGGCGGACAAGTAGAGGAAGAGGACCGCCAGCAACAAAGGGAGTAGCAAGCGCGGCGCGAGCAAGGAACAGGAAGAGAGCCTGGAAGTGAGCTCGGAAAGCTCTCTCGGAAGTCCCGAATCTTGGGGGAGGCATAACTCCCTTTATTCTTGTCCAATTGAAACAAGTGAGGAGTGTATTGGCATCTATGCAATAATTAAATGTCAATTAAGTGGTCGATCGTCCCCCTTGGATGCGAGATAAGGAAGATACGTTGCCTAGAAATCTGAGCCCGGAAGTGAGCCCGGAAAGCTGTCCCGGGAGTTCCAAATCTCATCAGAGGCATAACTCCCTTTTTTCTTGTCTAAATGGAATAAGTGAGGAATTGATCGGTATGTACGCAACAAGTAGATGTCAATCAAGTGGTTGATCGTTCCATTTGGATGCAAGACAAGGAAGATACGCTTTCTAGAAGGTTTGAAAACACTCGGAGCTCAGATTGAGTGGGAGCTCGGATAGGCGAGGGAGGACGACCACCACTGCGAAGGCAAGCTCCAATAGGCAAGAGAAGACAACCACCACTGCAAAGGAAAGCTTGGATAGGCGAGAGTGGACGACCACCACCACAAAGGCGAGGAAGGCGAGCTTGGATAGGCGAGGGAGGACGACCACCACCGCAAAGGCAAGCTCGGATAGGCAAGAGAGGACGACCACCACGGCAAAAAAAGCTCAAATAGGCGAGAGAAGACGACCACCATCGCGAAGGCGAGGAAGGCAAGCTCAAATAGTTGAGGGAGAATGTGGAAATCCATTCCCACAAGGTTTTGGAAATAACCTTGAAATCCGGAAAACAAAGGTGAAAAATAAAAAAATTAGTGAATAGAATAGTGCAGAATAGTACAACTAGGTTGAAATAAGAAATAAGATTTTTGGGCCTACCAGGAATCGTTAAGTGGCATTATCTTCACCAAACCTTCCGGAAACCGGACGTCCAGAACATCCAGAGAATATTCGGACTATTCCGGATGACATCCGGATCCAGAAACGACATCACAACTCGAACAACACTGATGGATGTCCTTACGTCGTGTCATATATAAAAGGGATCTAAAAAAAAAGCTTCAGCATATGTAGTTTTCTGCTTTCTCTCTCTCTCCCTCTCGCTCGCTCTTTTTTTTCTTGTGTTTTCAATTGCTTTTCAGAATCCGGAAGTATGCCATATAGCAAGTGCTTTTGTGAGGTCTGTGAGTGCAGGTGTGACCGGAGAGAAGTAAGGTTGAGAGATATTCATGGCTAGGAGTGAGATCGGGCGGAAGGACGCTGAAGATGAAGAATACTACCACCAAAGGGCCATTAATTCAGAAGGAGACGCCGAACTACCCCGCAAAAGACAAGGATGTCCAGGTCCTCTATCATTTCCTGGAGGAAATGGGGTGCGCAAGACTCATGGAGGTGGCGTGGGATACCAAAGAAGAGGGCTTTGTGACAAAGCTGATAGAGGAGCCGGACAATTAGTATGACGACAGCCTCCGAGCTCATCTAGAGAGGTGGACAACGACGGAGTGGAAGCGGACGTATGGCTTTCGAGACGGGGCAGCGAAGGTACCGGAAAGAAACAATGAGTTTTTTTAAGGACAATTCTGTAGCACCATTGATCTAAAGGACGGCTACAACACGAGTGTCCTTAGCAATCCCCAGACACGGATAGTCATAGGATTCTTAAACCTTATCTTACATCAGGAGAAGCTCAAAAGGTTGGTGTTCAAGTGGACATGCACTTTCCTCAGAGCGATGAGGGGAAAGATCACCATTGACTGGGCCTCGTTGATAAATGACCTTATTAGGAGGTTGGTTAAGAGCCTCCACCGGACAAAAAAGACCGGATCACCACTTTTGTCCTACGTGACTCACCTCTATGGCAAGCACGAGTTGTTGACACCGGCGCAACAAGACGGATATAAAGAACTCCTAAATATTTTGAAGTACGGCGGACCGAAGACCAACTCCAAAGACGAGTCCAAAGCAGCGGAGCCCCCTCCGGTTGAAACTCCTCGGATCCGAAAGAGGAGTCGATCAACGTAGCTAGAGGCAAAACCGGAAGCAGCTCAACCGATCTAGCTGGAGAATGCATCAGTCAATCCGGAATTTGCCGGTCCATCCATCCAACATGAACGAGGAGCTGAGGCGGAGGCTCTGAAACTCAACAGAAATCGGAGAGAAGACATCCTGGAATTGCTTATGCACATGGCCTGGCGGATTGCGCTACGTAACCAATTCACCTCGGACAACATGCAGCTGGTGAAGGAAATTTTGGACGAGCTGAAGGTAGATGAGGTGAAGGATATCCTCTTTTGAATGGAGGACCTTCGATACAAGGAGGTCCGGTTCAGCGTACTGGAGGAGCAGTAGGCCCGGTTGATACAAGGGCATGCAAAACTCCAACATGAACAAGTTGGAACAGAAGCAACATTGGCGGAGGCACGAGTTGCTCGAAAGGAGGCAGAAGACAAGGCCAAAGCATTGGCGTAGGGACTAGTGGAAGTCCGGGCGGCGCTGAGTTTTCCAGTTGACACGGTCAACCGGAGCCTCCTCTTCGACAAACGATTGGACAAGACAGGGAAGATGAATTGGAGTTAGATCATCCGGTTCCTCATGGATCACGGCGAGAAGATGGAGAAGACTAGGAGCCGGATGCAGCTCTTAGTCAACAACATGGCCCTTGAGGAACCCATGGCTCCCACCTCACCAATCGACCTCGGTTCCTCTTTGGATGAAGTCGGGCCATCAAGCAAAGTTTTGGAGGCTTTTAGAAAGAACAAGGAGGTTATAGAGACTCACGACGCATCTTTGCCCATGAGCTGGAGTAACCTCCCTCTGCCTAGCCCAAAGACACTCAAGGCTTGGAAGAGTACGCTGCCGGAAGCACTCTTCCAAGAGACTTCTCCAGTCTTCCGGCTACCTTCCTTCTCTTCTTCTCCATCCTCTGAAAGAGGACCTCTCCACTTTCCACGAGGCTCCCGGAAGAGACTTATAGTGTCAAAGACATGATAGGAACATCGATCAGAATAGTTGAGAAGGCGACGCAGGTGGTGCCGCAACTGTAGACTGGACGCCAACTACACCAGCTTCCGAAAGTAAGAGCGAGGTGCCCGAATTGTCTCCGGAGAAGGCAGAGAAGGCAAAGGTAGTCTTTAATGAGTCCCCCTAGGCGTAGGAGTGCTAGGGCCGCCATGTGTGAGCCGCAAATACGGCCCACGATGACGAATGGACCACGCATCATGTGCGTTAAGGTAAACAAGTAGTAGAAATGGATTATCCCATTGGATTAGTTCATGATTTTTTATCAAAGAGGCTAATTAGCCTTTTCATTCACTAATTCTTTAAATAGGAGCCACATTATGGCAAACAAGAATTTTATGAAGTTAACCAAAAAATAAATAGAAAGAAAAAATAAAAAAAGGATTAGAAAAAACAAAAACAATTGAAAAGAAGTAGAAAAGGGAGTGGTGGAGAAGAATTTACCTCCTACCGAGTCGGGGACCGCAATTGGCCATGGTGAGGAAATCACGGAAAAAATTAGAAGTAGGAGAAGAATGATGGTGAGGAGAAAGAAAAAAGAATGAGGCGGTAAAAGCCTTTAAAAAAAAATAGTCAAAGGGGTCCAAAAGACTTGGGCAAAACCCTCACTGTAGAATGTGTAATAAGTTTTTGTGTTCACATGTGGATTTGAATTGTTTAGTTTCGGAAGTTAGCAAGTTAGTTTTGTAGTTCTGTAGTAAGATTGGGAAGTTACGTGAAAAGTTGGTTAAGAAGCAAATGTGACGTTTGGAATCTGGAAGTTAGGTTCAGTTTTTGGATAAAGACTTAGTGGAAGATGGATTCGAGGCCAGACTGTGATGGTCGTAAGCCGAGGCAAGCTTGGTGCTACCTCTTTGTTTCTTTTGATTTTGTTATTTTCTTTTGTAGGATTGTAATTAGATGAAGCATTCATGGAATTGGAGTTAAGAAAGTGTGACTGTGTGCATGGAAGTGAAGTTTATGAGTATTGTACGAGAATTGTGAAGATAGAACAGTTAGAGAATGGAATTGTGAATGTGAAGAGATTGTAATCTCTATGAAAGAATTGGTTATTGAAAGTGATTTTGGGATATAATCACGTATTATTGAATGCACTATATTGTGATTACAGTGAAGAAGATAGAAATTGACATGATTATGAGATCATGAAGGAAAGAGAATTGGAGAATAATTAGGTTTAGAGTGATGAGAGAGAGTAATTGAATGATAGTAATTGTTAAGAAAAGTTAGGAAGCAAGCGTGTAATCAATCGTGACAATAACATAGTGGCATTTATATAAACAGTCTTTTCTCGCAAACGAATCCACCTATACTGATTTGGTGCTTTGGGTTTATTTCCAATCCGACCAAAACGATAACTACATTTTGGCGCCGCTGTCGGGGATGGATTTTATTATGAAATGTTAAGAATTGTTTAAAGAAAATAAAAATATGTTAAGAATTGGTTTCCGGTTATAATTTTATGGAGTATAAATTGGCATGTTATAGATTATGCATGGAAGAAATGAAGTATTATGAGTAGCGATAATGAAGACAATTTACAAAGAAGGAATCGACAGATCAAAGAAAGATACGATAGATTTTGTTCAAGAGAGTCGTTACGAAGATTAAGGGAAAGAACTCAACGAGAAAAACTTAGGAGAGTGACATCATTTTTGTGTTCGAGAAGTGGATGTAGTAAGAGTCCAGAAGGATTGGAAACAAGTGATAGTTCTTCAGACGAGGGTTCAAATAAAACCAGAAGTAAAGGAAGAGGGAGTATTCAAATAGATATTGCAAGAAAACCAATAATACAACCAATGGCTGAGGCAGCACCTGAAGTCCCAATTGCGGTAGCCATGGGAGCAGTAGGAGATCGCACCACAAGTATTGCACCATTGCCAACATTTAGTGGTTGGCCAAGTTCAGATCCAGATCATCATTTGTCTTAATTTTTGACAGCGTGAGTAGCCAATAATGGAAGAACTGAAGATATATGGCTGAGATGGTTTCCTGCCACGTTAAAAGATACAACATTTGAATGGTATAATCGTGAAACAGTTGGTCAATTTCCAAATTAGGAAGCTTTAAAAAACGCTTTTCTAACGCATTTTAGGCCAATTGGTTTTGAAAATCGTCTTTGAGAAAGTTTAATGACAAGCATAATGTTTTTAGGCGAACCAATTCAGTTTTATTACGGGAGAGTTGCGGATATACTTCGCAAATGGCCGAATAATCAAATACTTGAGTCATTTATATTGTCAATAATAACGAATGGTTTGAATCCACAGGAATTGAAAATGTTTGTAAAGGAGGCTCAACCAGCCACCATAGGAGCATCTTTAGAACGTGCAAAGATATGGGAAGAATGTCATTATGATCAATTGTTACCTGTAGGCCCCACGTTGATTCCCAATTCGGTGAATCCACAGGTACAAAGAGGAAATACGTTAATAGGAAATTATCCATGGGCTGTGAATGCGGCACAAGGGGCTACCAATTTACAAGGAGTGATCAATGCGACTCCGTTGCAATCATTACCGCCCACAACAGTAGTACCGTATGCTTCAGCATTGACTTATCCCCCACATGAATTACCAATTTCAAATGCTGTACCAAATTCGAATGAGACGTTATTATTAAATCTTACAAAGAAAATGGAAGAATTGGCGGTTAATATGGCCAAAGAGAAAGAAAAACGGCAAAAGCCTACCAATACAAGACCCAATGTATGGTGTAATAATTGTAAGGGGCAGGGTCACTTTGATACGGAATGTCCGTCACCACGACAAACGGGAGTACAATGCAAGTGTTGCGGTGGAAAACATCCTACCGCTAAATGTTGGTATTTAAATGGTCAACCGCAATTTGGCGCTCAGACAATGATTCAACCGACTCAATGGGATGTTAATCAAGTGCAAACTGGAAATATAGGGAATTGGGACGGTAATCGTTCCAATCGACAAAATAGAGGTGGTGGAAATTTTCAAAATCCAAATTTTAACCCAAATTATGGGTGCAATATGCAAAATGGTGGCAACAACCAACAAGGAAATTTCCAAGTTATGCCAAATCAACAACCCAATACAACATTTATTGCGACTGGTCAACCAGGATCTTTTACTGAAGCTACATGGAATCAGCCTAGTCGTTATATACCCATTGAGACACCCAATATGTCAGGTGGTTCACAAAGAAAGATAGTTCGTTGTATTCGATGTCGGCAATTAGGACATTATGCCTGTGATTGCCCAAATCCAAAATTTGTAGAAGATTATGTCCCAGTTTGCGGAAATTGTAAGCAATCTGGTCACCAATATTTTCAATGTAATGCTCCATTCAATCCCAATAACATGGATCAGCAGGTACCAACTACAGTACAAATTGTGGAAAGAACCCTAAAACTAATCAGGAATCACCAGTACATAGAGTAGAAGTGGTCCAAGCTGTACTTACAAGGAATCAACAGAAAAATATCGAATCAAATCCAACATTGGAAAAACCAATTGGAGAAGATCAACCAATCCCAATTCAGGATGACAAACCAATTCTAGTAACGGGGGTGAACATTCATACCATTCCAACCACTATATTGGGTCGTCCATCAATTCCCAAGGAACCAATATTGTCCCAGTTGACAAACCAATCTTATGTATTGGAAGAACCAATGGTACGGGTTTCGCCGAAACGAGTTAAGGAACTAGTTCCAAAAATTGGAAAGACCAATATACCGGTCATGGAAACCAAAATTGCAAAGAAGAAACGGGCATTGGGTATTACAACCAATCTGGAACCGTATGATATTTTAAAGGATTTAAGTACAATTCAACCTACAATTTCCATGAAACAATTATTAGCGATTGCACCAGATTGTCGTACTTCCTTAAACTCGTCATTAGTTCGACGCAGATCTCGTAATAAGGAAATTAGAGAAGTCGGTTTGAATCCCGATCCAGGAGCTCCAACCATTGATGTTTCTATCGACGGTGTGCTAGTTCCAGGTGTACAAGTTGATGGTGGATCTAGTGTAAATTTGATGAACGCTGATACAATGGATGAATTGGGATTGGACCAATAGTTACCTACAACAGTAGTATTGCGAATGGCAGATTCCAGTCGAGTTAAACCTATGGGTACACTAAGGGGAATTGATACAATTATTGTAGGCATCACTTACAAAATTGATTACATTGTATTCAGAGTGCAAAGTTCAATATTGTCTTATCCAATTCTGTTGGGAAGGCCATGGTTATATCAAGCAAAAGCTCGTAATGATTGGGGTAGAGGCACATTGACAATTGGGGCCGGAAAAGATAAAATTGTGATTCAGATGTATCCAATTCAATATCATGGGAAAACACAAGTTGCAAATTTTGAATTCACGTCCGACTGTGAAGATGAATCTTTAGAAGATGAATTGGAAGATTTCAATTGCATCCATATTGATAAACAGGTCATCGTTGAATGTAATCCAGTTAAATATCAATGTGCAGGATTGGGTGAATATTTAGTTGATCCAGCTATTAACGATGATTCTGGTCATATGATTGTACATTGGATGAATCCGCAAGACGTTCATCAAGTGAGTGTTATGGAACCGGAATTGGAAAGTTCTAACTTGTCTGATTTTATGAAAGAATCTGATACCGAGCATAAGGTTATTCAAGAAGTTTTTAAAACTCCAAAGTGTCAATCCATGAATTTGGGTAATGAGAATATTCCCAAAAATATTCAAATTTATTATGGTATGACGGGTGAAGAGAAAGCTATTTGGCATTTCTATTTTATGAGGCATAAATCAGCTTTTGCCTGGTCATATGCGGATTTTAAGGGTATTCCAGCTGAAGTCTGTGAACATCAAATCATATTGGAAGATAATGCTGTACCAGTTCGTCAAAGGCAACACCGACTTAATCCAAAATATTCGTTATTGGTTAAAGAAGAATTGGATAAGTTATTGAATGTGGGATTTATATACCCAGTACCCTATAGCGAATTGGTTTCACCAATTGTTATGGTTCCAAAGAAGAATGGGAAAATTCGTAATTGTCAAGACTTTCGGAAATTGAATGCGGCAACTAAGAAGGATTATTTTCCGTTACCGTTTACAGATAGTATATAAGATGCTGTAGCTGGACATGAATGTTATTCGTTTTTAGATGGATTCTCCGGTTATAATCAGGTGAAAATTGCTAAGGAAGATCAATTGAAGACTACTTTTACGACGGATTGGGAAACATTTGCATTCAAAGTAATGCCATTTGGACTTTGTAATGCACCTGCCACATTTCAACGGTGATGACACAAGCATTTCAAGAGTATTTGAGAATTTTTATGGAAATATTTTTAGATGACTTTTGTACGTTTAGTTCACAAGCAAGACATTTGGAATGTTTGGGCAAGTGTTTAGAACAATGTGCAAAATATGGAATCTCTCTAAATACGGACAAATGTCAATTCGGGGTACCCTCTCGTGAATTATTGGGTCATATAGTTTCAACTGCTGGTATTGCTACGGACCCTGATAAAGTTAAGCTTATATTAAATTTACCGCAACCGGATACAGTAACGGGAGTACGTGGTTTTGTTGGACATATTAGTTATTATCAAAGATTTATCCATTCATTTGCAGTTATCTGCCAGCCATTAACCAATCTTTTAAAGAAACCTCCAAACGATGGAACCAGTCCAATTTGGACTAAAGAATGTACAGTGGCTTTTGAAACGTTAAAACAAAAATTGGCAAGTGCACCAATTCTGGTGGCACCGTGCTGGAAAACTCCATTTCATGTTTATGTGGATGCTTCCAATGTAGCTATTGGTTCTATTTTAAGCCAGAAAGATGTGAAGGGATTTGATCAACCAATTTACTATGTCAGTCATCAATTGGTTGCCGCAGAACGCAATTACACTACGACTGAACGGGGAGCATTGGAAATGATTTATTCTCTACAAAAGTTTAGACATTATTTGCTTGGCTATAAATTTGTATTTGATGTGGACCATGATGCTCTCAAATATATGATTAATAAACCTCAGTTGAGTGGTCCTATTGCAAGATGGGTGTTGTTGTTACAAGAATTTGATTTCACTATCAATGTAAGCCCTGGGAAGGCTCATGCAAATGCAGATCATTTATCCCGTTTAACCAATGTATTGGGAAATGAACCCATTGATGATGCGTTACCTGATGCACAATTATTTGCAGTGGATGTAATTTCCGAGGAATATAGTGAGTTGATCCAGTATTTAACATTTCAAAAGTTTCCTTCACATTTTACGGAGAAACTTAAACGCCATCTTATTTAAAAAAGTGCACCATACACCATGATTGGAGAAGCTTTATATTAGCAAGGTAAGGATGGAATTTTACGCCGTTGTATTTATCAACATGAAGTTTGTACTATATTGGAAGGCTGTCATTTGGATAGTTGTGGTGGACATTTTGCTGGAGACAGTACTGCACGAAAGGCTTTACAGGCTGGCTATTGGTGGCAAACATTATTCGCGGATGCACACCAATTTGTAAGACGCTGTGATCCATGTCAGAGAATTGGACGGCCAACCGGTACTTCAGCCATGCCATTAGTACCAATTCTTGCCCAAGCACCGTTTGAAAAATGAGGTATTGATTTTGTGGGCCCAATTGCACCTGCTTCTCGGATTGGACAAAAACGTTATATATTGGTAGCCACTGATTATGTTACAAAATGGGCTGAAGCTTTTGCCACAAAGACTGATAATGCAAGTACGGTTGCTACATTTTTATATGAAAATATTATTACTCGTTTTGGCTGTCCGAAGGAATTGATTAGTGATCGTGGGACTCATTTTATTAATAGTACAATTGAAGCATTAACAACAAAATATGAGATTAAACATCGAAAAACTACTCCATATCATCCACGAGCAAATGGACAAACTGAGAAGACCAATGGTATTTCATGCAAGATTTTAACGAAGAGAATTTCAGGAGCGGGTACAGATTAGGACACCAAATTGTTTGCTGCTCTATGGGCGTACCATACTGCATATAAAATTACTACCAACGCTACACCTTTTCAATTAGTTTATGGACAAGAAGCAATTTTACCAATAGGATTGGAAGTGCCCAGTTTACGAATTGCTATTGATAATCGATTAAGGGATTCCGAATCATTGGAACATCGGTTAGTGAAATTGGAACAATTAGATGAAATTTGTGCGAATGCTTTATTTACAATGGAAACTACTCAAAAGAGGAGAAAGAATTATTATGATAGTAAATTACGGCCAAAGTCTTTTATGCCCAATGATTTAGTATTACTTTATGATAGTCGTTTTAAAAATTTTCCAGGCAAATTTCAGGTTCGTTGGCATGGCCCATATCGCTTTATTGAAGGATTTCCCAATGGTTCAGTGCAATTGGAAGATTTTATGGGAACTAAATTTACTACTCGTATTAATGGAAATCGGTTGCAGCTTTATAATACGTAGTCAGAATTGGACTTCACATAATAATACAAATTTAAAAACCCGGGACGGGTTTTGTTTAAATAGGGAGGTAGGCAGTTTAGTTGTGATGATGGATTAGTACGTGTGATGTGAGTGAAAGAAGTGGTAATAATGAGAATTGAGACAGTTAGGGTAATGCAAGCTGTCAAAGTTAATGGAGAAGGTCAGTTCATTATGAGGTATCGTGAGAGGGAAGAAGAAAGACCATAGTAGAAGCCAGAAGTGGGACTCTTGTGAACATTGTGTGTCTGCGTGAATTGTAGTGTGTTTGAGAGAATAGCTGAGTGCGTAAGCTTGTTTTTGTGAGTAATGGCGATGGAGCGTAGCAAGAGACACTCCAATAGGGAGGAGAGACAGCGCAATGTGAGGCGTAAGGAAGACTTGCCACCGTTAGAGTGTATTATCGTAACAAACATGGAGCCTATTCGGTTAGAGGTGTGTTGGTCGAAGGAGAAGCAACAGTGTTTTCGTGAGGCGCACATGCACGGGTTCATTCGGTTATCGCAGAACTTGCCACCGATTGACGTAGAATTGTTAGCGAAATATCTGAAGAACTACGATCTTGCAGATGGGTCGAGTGTAGTGAAGGGGAAGATAATCGGTATAGACGAGACGGTGCTGAACAAGGTGCTGTATCTTCCAATGGGTAAACTGCCAGTGTCTGGTGATTTGGAGTCGGATTTTGTGCCTGGCAGTTACTTCAAGTCAGGAGAAAAAACGTTCGAGAAGGGCCAAGGATGGAAGACTGGAGAAGCTCTTCCGCCGGAGTTGGGAGAGTGGATGCGCTTCGTGCAGAAGAGGCTGGCGCTGAACCGACACACGAAGTACATGGCGAAGAAGTTGTTGCTTTCGACGATAGCGACGTTGGAAGGTATGGTGTTCAATTGGGCAGCATATGTGGCGACAAGAATTCACGCAGAATTGGAAGCGAAGAGGAAGATGGGGAAGGTAACGACGTTGCTGTGTGCCAACTATGTGAGCGAGGCGATCAAGTACAGACTGCAGTAGGACGGGAATCAGAGGAGCGTGCAAGTGGTGGAGGTGCCGGTCAAGGAGAAGAAGAAGCAACCAGTTTCGGGTCCAATTCGGTCTGTGGAAGCTACACCAGGTATTGCAGAGTGTGGTAGGGCAGTAGGGTATGAGCAACGTGAGATTGGTCCTCAGTTGCAAGTATTGGGTCGTCATTTGGGTAGCACGTCTACGGCAACACCAGTTTCTGTAGAGCTGTATCAGAGAATTAGTCCATCAAGGAGTGAGCAGCAGTCGGGAGGGTTGAAAGAAGTAATTTTAGCTCAACTCACTCAATTACAGATGACAGTGACCAAACTGGATAGTGATTCCAAATTGAAGAGAGAATTGGAGTTAAGGATGGGAGAGATTGAGAGGTATAAGGTTAGAATTGGTGAATTGGAGCGGACAATGGCGGAAGATACTCTAAAGGGTGGGCGATTGGAGAGCTATTTGAAGAAGAAGGAAGCAAAATGGGCTGAAGAGCGCAAGACACTCAAGTCCATGGAGTTAATCAACGAGCAGGAACGCAAGGAACTCCAGGTGAAGTGGATGCAGGAGAAGAAGGTGACAAATTTGGCGGTTGTAAGAGGGAAATCGGAGGCAGATTGGGAGGCATTGCGGGACTAGTTGCAGAAGGAGAACGAAGAATTGAAGACCAAGGTCAATTCTTTGGAGGGAGCCATGGTCTGTGTGGCTTCATCATGAGAATTGGTTCCGGTGACAACCAATTTCGAGCTAGTATTGACTTAGCACGAAGGATTGCAGAAGATATTGGAGGATATGGAGAAGCATATCACTCTTCTTGAGGCTAAGGTACGAGTATTGGGTGAGCTGAATGAAGATCTGACGGAGCAGTTACAAGGGGACCAGTCAAGCACCGATGCTGATGAAGGTGATGAAGAGGAGGAGGTCAGGACGCCCAAGGACAAGTCTGTGATTTTTGATAATGCCAATATACCAACTGAGGTTTAGGAATTGGTTCTATGTTTGCGAGGGCGCTGCACAGTTGGAAGTGGGACTATGTAGAATGTGTAATTAGTTTTTGTGTTCACATGCGGATTTGAATTGGTTAGTTTCGGAAGTTAGCAAGTTAGTTTTGTAGTTCAGTAGTAAGATTGGGAAGTTACGTGAAAAGTTGGTTAAGAAGCAAATGTGACGTTTGGAATCTGGAAGTTAGGTTCAGTTTTTGGATAAAGACTTAGTGGAAGATGGATTCGAGGCCAGACTGTGATGGTCGTAAGCCGAGGCAAGCTTGGTGCTACCTCTTTGGTTCTTTTGATTTTGTTATTTTCTTTTGTAGGATTGTAATTAGATGAAGTATTCATGGAATTGGAGTTAAGAAAGTGTGACTGTGTGAGTGGAAGTGAAGTTAATGAGTTTGTATGAGAATTGTGAAGATAGAACAGTTAGAGAATGGAATTGTGAATGTGAAGAGATTGTAATCTCTGTGAAAGAATTGGTTATTGAAAGTGATTACGGGATATAATTATGTATTATTGAATGCACTGTATTGTGATTACAGTGAAGAAGATAGAAATTGACATGATTATGAGATCATGAAGGAAAGAGAATTGGAGAATAATTAGGTTTAGAGTGATGAGAGAGAGTAATTGAATGATAGTAATTGTTAAGAGAAGTTAGGAAGCAAGCGTGTAATCAATCGTGACAATAACATAGTGGCATTTATATAAACAGTCTTTCCCCGCGAACAAATCCACCTATACTGATTTGGTGCTTTGGGTTTATTTCCAATCCGACCAAAATGATAACTACACTCACCAATCACTAAGTAAATTAGGAATTCCTCCAAGCAAGGGAAATTCAAGCTAGGTGGAGTTTTAGATTTTTTGCATCCTTGAATTAGCTAAAATAGCTCACTTATTGGTGATCATGCACGCACCATGTGACATGGAGTTAAAGTATGAGATTTAGATATTCCTTGGTTAGTGGGACACCCACTTTTGTTAATGCAAGGGTGGCACGGAGTTAAGTAGCTATAGGTTAATGGTTTTTTATATAGAAGGTCATTAATGGAAGAAGGCAAAGGCGGCAGGGAATCACCTTGGGAACGCAAGGGGAGCGAAGGAGCTTGGGGGTTACCCCCTAGAGAGTCTCTCAATCGGGGATGTGATGAGGGGACATCAAGTGTGGAGAGTGTGGGAATGTAGGAGAGTGGACTGGAGAGGAGCCGGAAGCCCTGGCTGTAGGACTGAACTTTTTGGATAGCAGTACCGAGCAAGAAGAGGAAGTACACGATCACGACAGGACGAGCAGCAAGAGGAAGAACACGATCACGACGGGACGAGCAGCAAGAGGAAGAACACGATCAGGGCAAGACGAGCAGCAAGAGGAAGAACACGATCAGGGCAAGACGAGCAGCAAGAGGAAGAACACGATCACGACAGGACGAGCAGCAAGAGGAAGAACACGATCACGACAAGGGCAGACGGTGAATTGGAAGGAATCAAGGAGCCTCTCCTCTCCCTCAGATTAGTTCATCAACTCTTCGTGCATGTAGTTGTAAGGAACCCTAATTTCATTATCCACAAGCGTAGTGCGGAAGTGCTGCCCAATTTTTACTAGAATTAGGGTTTTACCTCAATCTAAGGAAACAAACCGGTTTTTAACGTATACAAGAAGTTAACGCACCTGGAAATAAACGTATGGTAGGATGTTTAAAGGGGATTCCTTGTGTGAGTGTGCATGATGAGCACGTGATGTATGGTGCATGGTCTTGAATAAACGTATAAGTTGAATGATGCACTGCTGGTCGCTGGCTGAGAGTCCTAGGGTAATTCAGATAAGTAATTGAACGTCGCCAATACGTTGAGCACGGAAAAACAATAAGGATACAAAAAACAAACATAAAAAATGGAGTTGTGACCCAAGAGATAACGGGAATATAAATTTTGGATAAGAAAAGGAAGCCTGTCTGCTGTCCGCTGCTGTCAGGGTCACACCCTGATCTGGAAGTGGTCTTTGAGGGTCTTATCAAGTCCATTGTTGAGAGACGAAGGTGAGAGAGGAAAGAGACGAGCGAAAGAGCAAGAGCTCCTCATGAGATCTAGGGTTTAATCCCTAGGGGTTGGTACATTAGAAGTGCGTTCACTGGTGATAGGATCCTAGTGTCGTACCATTGGTGGTAGTTAATCTAGTATTAAGTGTCATGATCAGGTGGTAATCCCACTACGATACAGTTAGGTGAACCGTACTAGGTCTAGAGTAGGTCTAGACTAGGTCCTAGTTAGTGGAGGACCCTGGAGTGGATGGATGTGCTATCATCCTATCTCAACACTCCTCCTCGAACGATGAACTTCCTCATTAAAAAACCTAAACATTAGGAAAAAGAGTGAATTCACCGTTCGCCTAATTCTTCGAGGGTTCGCATTCCGGCTGCCCTGATGAGTTTTTGATGTTGATGTGCGGGAAGTGCCTTTGTAAGTACGTCGGCTATGTTCTCGGCTGAAGCAATCTTCTTTACTTGAATCTGGCTTGTATCCGTCAAGTCTTGTGTGTATCCAAAGATATGAGGGCTGATGTGTTTTATTCTATCAGCTTTGATGAGCCCGAGGTGACTTGTTCCACACACGCGGCGTTGTCCTCAAAGATCGTTGTTGGCTTGTCCGAGTTGGCGATCCCACACTGTTGAAAAATAGCCTGTTGCATCGTCCTCAGCCACACGGCCTCCCTGGACGCTTTGTGGAACGCAAGTAATTCAGCATGGTTGGTGGAGGTGGCTTTCAAGGTCTGCTTGGTGGACCTCCACGAAATCGGTGCGCCATTCTTCACAAAGATATATCCCGTTTGGGATTTGCCTGTAACAGGGTCAGTCTTGAAACCGGAGTTGGCGTAGCCAATGATATTGCTACCGGCATTCTTCATGAAATGTAGACCAAGGTCTTCAGTGCCGTGTAAGTAGCGTAGGAGATGTTTGATCCCCTGCCAATGGCGCATTGTAGGTCGCTGGATGTGCCTTGCTAGTACGCTAACTGCAAATGATATGTCGGGTCGCGTGTTTGTCGCGAGATAAAGTAGTGCTCCCACCGCGGCTAAGTACTGTGTTTTGTCGACCTCCTCCTCGTCATCATCAGCGAGTCTGTAGGGGTCATCTTCAGTCTTGCTTTGACCGATCATGTGTGCGGACAATGCATTCGCGTTCTCCATGTTGAATGTGCGCAGGAGCTTCTTAACATAGGTCTGTTGATGAAGTAATATACTCCCATTGGGATAGTGTTGTACCTGTAATCCAAGGCAATACGACGTGCGGCCTAACACTTTCATTTCAAAAGTTTTGGTTAGAATGCTCTCCACATGAGCGCATAAGGCTGCAGTGCCAATGGAGTTTAAGTCATCGACGTATACTGCCAATATGACAAACCCTGATTCATCCCGCAAGACAAATACACAGGGTAGCGCTCGATGATTAGAAAATCCATGCGCAAGGAAAAAGCTTTTTAGATGGTGGTACCATGCCCTACCCGCCTGCTTTAGGCCATACAGTGCCTTGTGGATTCTTAAGCCGGTGAACTTGCCGAGCTTGGCGGGGTTTATAGTAGGCAAGAAATCAGGTGGCGGTTTAATATGAATTTCCGCATCTAAGTCTCCGTAGAGATAAGCTGTTACCACATCGAGTAAGCGTGTTTCAAGCGTCATTTCAACCGCAAGGCTCAGTATATATCTAAAGGACTTACTGTCCATAACAGGGAAATAGGTTTGCTCAAAATCAATGCCTGGTTTCTGGGTATAACCCTGGGCTACGAGCCGGACCTTGAACCGGACCACATGTCCGTGTTCATCACGTTTCCGCGTAAATATAAGTCTGTGACCTATTGGTTTGGTGTCCAGGTTTGTGATTAGTGGTCCGAAGATGCCACGTTTACGTAGGGATTGGTATTCCGCCTGTAGGGCAGTTTCCCATTGCGGCCAATCGGGTCTACGATTAGCCTGATCTAGGGTCATAGGATCAAAGTCGAGGTTACTCGATCTCGAGACGAATACTTCTGGATCCTTCCATGGGACTCCAGTCAATGTTGACGTGATACGTCGGTCCATGTGCATGGTAGCTGCATGTGTGTGCGAGGTACTAGGGACTGGGCTAGAGTGTCGCGTTTTCCTCTTTCTCGCTGGAGCTACAGGTACTGTATTACCCGAGCCTGGTAATGGGTTCCTGATTATATGTGGGCCTGACTGGAATCCGTCTAGGATCTTCTCAGCTAGGTTCTTTAAATTAATTATTTTGCGGACCTCTCCGTCTGCTAGCGCGGTCCGAGGATCAAGGTTCAAAGTCAGAGTCTCTAAGGCTCTGAAGTTCAAATCAAGGTCTCGACCTTGGTGTAATAAACCAGGGAATTTATTTTCCACGAACTTACAGTTCAGGAATCTGGCTTTGTATATAGCATCGCTAGTTGGTAATTTATACCATATTATACTAGGTGTGTCATAACCTAGGTAGATAGCCTTGTGCTTGTGAGGTGCAATGGTTTTTAATTTTGGTTCGGGTAGAGGTATCCAGACCTCACAACCGAAAGTGCGTAGGTGAGCTATGTGGGATGTGCGTCCTGACATCAGCTCTAGTGGGGTTTGGGTAAGCAACAGGGTTGGTCTAAGTCTCAGAAGTAGAGATGCGTGTAAGACCGCATGTCCCCACATCAAGGGGGATAAACATGCATGAAGTAATAAAGGTCAAACTACAAGCTGCAGTTTCTTGATGTATGCCTCAGCGAGGCCATTGTGTGAGTGCTCATAGGGCACCGAGTATGTTAGTTCTATCCCTGAGGCTGTACAAAAGTCCTCGAAGGCTTGGGATTTGAACTCTAAAGCATTATCCATTCTGAGGAAACATACTTGGTTATCAGGGAAGTGGTTCCTGAATCGCAGGATCATGGCTAAGGTTTTTGAAAATACCATGTTCCTAGTCGTTAGCAACGAGACCTCAGCGTGTCTACCCGAAGCATCGGCTAAAACCAAGAAATACTTCAATTGACCTGATTGCGATGTGATTGGGCCGTAGATGTCGCCCTCAAGGCGGTACAAGGCAGCTGGCATCTCCGCCGGTAACTTCCACCACGACGGTTGCCTTATGAGCTTGCGTTGAATGCAGGCTTCACACACGTCCACGCGCTCCGCGTCGCTAGCGCAGAGGCCGTGACCGGTCAACATGGGAATCATTTTCCTCATGATAGTTGTCCCTGGGTGTCCAAGCCGGCGATGCCACACATTCGCTTTGCTACTTACAACATGAAATGTTGCTTTTTCGCTTCCATGAGACAGGCAAGGGGTACTAGCTCTTAGCCGTGAGGCCCTCGAGTGTTCGCCAGCCTCTTCTTTACTCAAATGAGCAAGGCTTGCTTCCATATCAGAGATGGTAAGCTCATATAGGCCGTTGGCTCCCGCGTGTGCGGTGGCGAGGATCCTCAGCCCTCGCCTGAGCTCCAACGCCTCTTCATCGTTCGCACTCGCGGTGGAAATGTGGATATGGTTCGCTCTTAAGTCTCGATAGCTAATCAGGCTACGAGGAGCGTCCGGGGCGTTCATAGCCCGTTTACAAATCAAAGGGTGGCCCCCGGGCAATGCTATTATTGCCCGGCCCTCACGAAATCTGAAATTCCGTGGCCCCGCAATAGTGACGATGTCACAACATTGCTATGGGTCATTTTGGTTCTTGAACTCAAAGAACCTAGAATCCTGTAATATGGTATGAGTTGATGCACTATCGAGCAAAGCTATTTTTGCTTTGGCCGTCTGTGATACTCTCTGGACCATATATATTTCAGGGTCTAGTTCGCAGAGCGTGAGGTATGGTGCATCAAGAGTATGCGTTTCTCTTTTCCCATCCTTCAGCGCCTGGAGTTCCTTAAACATCTCAGTGAAGTAGTGCGGAGCACAACATTCTTTAGCATAATGTCCCTTTCGGCCGCATTTATTACAAGCTCCTTTAACACTTTTACTTGACGACTGAGACGACTTGTCTATCTTAGGTTTGTTTGCATACCTCTTGTGCGTTGAACGTTCATGTGAACCCAAAAATAGACCCCCTGAGAGAATCAATTTTTAAACCCACAAGGTCCTATTCTTACACCACTTAAACCATTCCTTATGCTTAACCATGCATTCTGCCTTTACTGGATTTGGATCTTGGCATATCCATTTATATATTTAGGAAGTAATAGTACTACTATCTTAACCCAGTTAAGTGAACTCGATTGACCCTTCCTTGGAATTTAAACACTTAACTCTGGATAAATTAATTAGGTATAAATAATTATTTAATTATTTGTTATCTAATTATTACGGTTATTATTTGTTGTGATTATTATTATTTATCTATTTTATTTTTTTTATTTTTTTATTATTATATATATATATTTTTTATAATTTTATAATTTTTTTTATAATTATTATTTTATTTTTATTTTTATTTTATTTTATTTTATTTTATTTTATTTTATTTTATTTTATTTTTTGAGTTTAGGTCGTCTGATCCAGGTCCTGTTTTGGGGCAGCAACTTCGGCAGCCTCTATCTTCTGATTCGGGACTCCGAATCCAAAAAAATTTCCCCTTAAAATGACCAGTAGCTCAATTCCAACTTGAATGGACCACTTAGAACCAGAATCAGCAGGCCGAAGACATAGAAACCACCCACACAAGCAAATTCCATGCATCAACGACCTCACCACATCATCATGATCCCAAAAACGACCTTATGCATTCAAAATAGAATCCATGGGCTGTGGACCGGTTCAGCTTTGATGGAACTTGTGGCCAAATACCTAATTCTGGCAAAAATTTACCAGCGCTTCCGCATGAGATTCGGCCACCAGAATTTTACACCTTGCTCCTCGCAGCTCTCCAGCACCTTCTCACCGGATCGCACTGCGCGCGCAGGCTCTTGATCTCTCGCACAGACGCCTCCAGCTCCACAGTCCTCGCACGCAGCTCCGCAACAAGCCGGGTGGCAACCTCTGGCAATTCACACCAGACTCACACTTCGACACAACACCTGTGGTCAGAGGCGTTTACAAATGCCGGCACCCTCCAGATCGATCCTCCTCCTCGAGTCTTCTCCAGCTCAAGCCAGCTCCTTCGTGCGCTCCGCGTGCTCTCTCCACAAAAACAGTCTTCCCACCGAACAGCTTTCCGGAACCAAGCCCAACTCGTGCGAGCTCCTCTCACACGTGCGCGATAGGTGCCTTTTGCACTCCGGCGCACTCCTCCGGATCCTCCGGACCTCGCGCACACGGGCCTTCCTCGCGCACACAGGCCTTCCTCGCGCACACAGGCCTTCCTCGCGCACACAGGCCTTCCTCGCGCACACAGGCCGCTCTCGTGCACACAGGCCGCTCTCGCGCACACACAGGCGCCTCACCAAGAAAATGGCAAAAAAAACAAAAAAAACAAGATCAACAGAGAGCCCCAGCTCCCGATTCCCCAGCTCTACCGCTCGCAGGAGCTCCTCTCCCAACAGTTCCCCGGAAACGGAACCCACATACGATTCTCCCTTGCGTGCCCAGCGCGCACTTCACATCAACAAGGAAGAACACAGCACCCCGGAACAGAGAGCCCAGCTCCCGATTCCCCAGCTCTCGCGCACACACAAGTGCCTCCCGCCGCACACTCGCGGCGCTCCCACACCAACAAAAAAAAACAAAACCCAAGCAACACATGAGAGCTCCAGCTCTCGATCCTCTCGCTCACAGGAGCTCCTCTCCCCCTCGAAACAAACGGCCCCCGAAAATCCAGAGAGCTCCAGCTCTCTCGCCAGCGACTCAGCCTGGCTGGTTTCTATCTTTTTCCTTTTTTTTTCTTTTTTTTTCGATCTTCCTCGTTTTTTTTCCCCAACAAGACTGGCTTAGTTTAAATGAGGCAGCCCATGACCTCTCACAGAAGTGCAGGATTGGCCACTTACAGCCGTTTTTGCATGTATTTAGTTTATCACGAGCATTAATTCGCCGCTTTGCTCCTGACAAGCCGCTCTAAAATTAACTCCATGGTGACAAGGATTGTCATGTGGCATGTGCATGGAAAAGCACACCCACCACCTTCTTTTCTTTTCTTCCTCTTTTTTTTCTCTTTTCCCTTTGATCTTTTAAAGACTATTACACTAGATCTACTACTATCTACTGATGATTTGCAATTTACTTATAACTTCAAAAACTAACCACACAGCTGGACTCCCAGCACCCTAATTAGTCTACCTAAATTTTCCTAGCATTTTTGGAGTTCCTTAAGTATTTTTCCCGAGTGGTCAACCCGTCGATCAACTAGTCAACCCCTAGAGTAAAATAGCAATTCAACTCGGAAAATTCTAGAAATTTTACCACTACTTCTACCTGCTAGGAGACACTCTTCCAATTTTTTTCCCATATTTTTTACCCATTTCTCAAGTTTTTGGTCATTTTCCAAGGACTTCCTTCCCATTTTTTATCTTTCTCTTCATGTCCATTCCACTTCCACTACACTTTTAAGTATATTAGTAGGGAGGAGGAAAAAATAGGGAACTTAGTGTCCCATCATGGCACTAGGCCTATTAATCTAAGACTTTGACTCTAATAGGTGGGTTGACCACCAATTTAGCTAAAATTTGGTTAATACTATCAAGAAAACTCGAAAAAATGAAGAAAAAAGAGTGAGGGCCCACTTTGGCCACTCACAGTTCACCTTTTGGTTTGTTCCAATCACCTTTCTGTTTGCGCTTGGGTGCGTCTGTGACGTGTGACTCGCGGCTAGGGTTCAGCTCCTTTTTCGTAGACAAAGTCCCCGCGCTCGGAGTCTTGGACGTCTAGTCAATCTCGCTCGTGTGAACTTCCTTGGTTGGGCGAGATTCTGCGTTCTTGAGCAGTAGCTGTTGTTGCTTCTTGGCTTACAGCAAGTATGACATTAGTTCTGAATGTTTAGTGACTGATGTCTCAGAGAGGCGTCCAGATGACGTTTGATGATGAGCAGCGTCTGCCATATGAATGGTGGTGGTAGGTCCACCGCGGTTGTCTTGTCCAGAGCTCCAATTAGTTCCTCTGCACATAGGTAGATGCGTACGTCAATACACCACTCAAGAAAGTTGGATCCATCTGGTTCAAGTGGATCGAAGTAAAGTGGTTGTGTCCGGGTCTCTCGGACTCAAGGCAGTGTGGCCATGCATGTAGGTTCTATCATGACCTAATTCGCGTAGATTCCAGGAGCTGAAGCTAAGTGTTGGTTCAAAGGCTCAGTCGCTAGAATCTAGGTTTGTAATCAACGTGTGCATGTAGCCACTGTGAGTGAACAGTTGGTGGGTTGTCTCTCTTGACGTCTATTGTTCCTATGAACAGGGTCTCTAGACATCGACAACTGTGACTGTGTATAATATCTTGACGTCCACTGTAGCTGTAAACAGTATTTCTAGACGTCGGACTATAATATGCTCCCTCTCCCACTCCGCTGGTGTGCTCATTGATCAATGTAGAATGAAAAAAATAAAACCTAAAACAACGTGAGGTGATCTATGGTCGATCCGCTCAATAGAAGGAAAAAAAAAATGATCAAGAGCAAGAGCGTGCTGATAACGTGTTGAGAGACGAAGGTGAGAGAGGAAAGAGACGACAAAAGAGCAAGAGCTCCTCATGAGATCCAGGGTTTAATCCCCAGGGGTTGGTACATTAGAAGTCCGTTCACTGGTGATAGGATCCTAGTGTCGTACCATTAGTGGTAGTTAATCTAGTATTAAGTGTCATGATCAGGTGGTAATCCCACTACGATATGGTAATCCCACTACGATACGGTTAGGTGAACCGTACTAGGTCTAGAGTAGGTCTAGACTAGGTCCTAGTTAGTGGAGGACCCTGGAGTGGATGGATGTGCTATCATCCTATCTCAACATCCATAAGGCCGAGCTGAACCTATCTAAGCCTTAAAATATTGAAAACGGAGTCCTAGGGCAAAACTTAGGTGTACATGAAGTTCAGAACCCACTTAAGGCTGAATTCAGTCATCGCCACCCATTGATCCACCAAAAAAAAATATCAAGTAAATTACAATCTACCGCTATGTCCTGAGTGTAGCATGTATGGTTAGTCCCAATGGTGATTGCACACGGGGTTGCATCCCGATTTTAGGATCTTGTGTTCAAGATAGGCCACCCGGTAGAGGCGGTTTATTTGGCTCACAAAGGGTGTCCAGAAGACCCTCTAGTTAGATTCAGGCTCAGCATAAGAAAATTCTTGGTTACTTAGGTTTAGTAGCGACTAACGATGGAGCTCCGAATTGCACCCGGCTACGAAACCATAGACAAAGTAATTTTGTACGTACCTTAGGACTTGGGAACAGAAAATCCGGATCTCAGATTCAAAATTTTTGGATCTGAGCCCGGAAATTTTGGAGTTCTGGAGATAAAACCTTTTTGCAAATTAGGATAAGATTTTTTGGATTTCTCGCGGATAAGATAGACTTAAATATAGAAAACTTAGCTAGTACTTAGTAGATGAGTTTTAGGAAGCATATCATCTTGTTTCTCTCGCTGAGAAAGTTTTCTTCAACTTACCACCATGTTGGTTAATTCAAACTTGTAGTGTTGAGTGTTTTCTTGTGAGAAACGGATCCATTGTGGTTGGGATGTGGTGATTAAATTCTTTTGTGGTGAGTGTTAGAGGGTTTGTATTTTGAGGGAATCGGTTGAGACTTTGTTGCAGTGTATAGAGTCAGTATTCCCCCGGAATGCACTTAATCGTCACTAAATGCTTCCAAAGTGAACCGCTCCGATTTTGTTCCCACAGAGACCTAGTGTTCTTCTCAGAATATCCCACAAAACTAAACTACCAATCAATCGTTTATAGACAAGCTATTCTATTCACTCATTTGCTATGGATCCGTATCCTTCTGGAGTCCAAAACTTATACAATGGTTTCCGGAACTAGTTTTCGGACAACCGATAGGTAGTTTGATTATTCTTTGTTCCCCCTTAGAGAGTCTTCCAAAAGGTTTAAATGAGTGACAAGAAGGCCACTAATCCTATTCTGTGTAAATGGCCGGATTTCCCACTGCCTCGTGGCTTTAAGTGGCTAGACACCCACTGTGCCGGAACTTATAGTGGCTGGGCACCCACTCTCCTACTCCGCTAATCGGTGATTGATTGCAGCTGCTAGACTTAGACTCTCTCATCATCCGGATGGCCTTCCGGACGCGGTTACACAGAGACAAGTCCGGACTACAACAACATTCCAATAAGTACAGTTGTGATTCTTTGGAGCAGGTGTTTCCTTTTACCAAGAGTACTCCATCTAGACCTACGCATCAGGCATTTTCCTATCTTGGGGGTAAACTCCAGCCTTGACCGAAATACAGGTTAACACGGATTCTTTTGTGTCCTAGAGATTACCAAGAACACCTTTGCAATTCATCTCTTCCCCTACTGGCTTCTTCCCGACCCTGGAGACTACCAGGAACACCTCTGCAGCAACCCTCCAGCTCTCCTAGGCGATCTCCTAATACGGGTCCTGACCGGTTTTTCTCTAACAAACAGGATATCACTTCCCTCCGGAAGAATACTTACAAAACAATACATACCAGAATGGATCCGCCACTCACAAAGACAACACTCTCCACCATCAGAACTAGGCAGCAAATCTAGCAAAGAGTTTGAAGTATATTCAATGAGAGAAAACAAGATCCACAGTTTGCCAAAACTCCCCTATTAAGTACTAACTAAGTTCCCCAAACTTAGTCTTGCTCCTATCTACTAGAAATCCAGAGAATCTTATCTAGAAGATCCGCAAAATTCGGAAAAGTTCCAGATTGGATCTCAGATCCTATAATCCCCGAAAAGTTCCGGACTCCAGATTTTCTACTATAAGCTACAAAAATTGGCAATTGATTTCGTCCGCAGCCAGGTGCAACTAGAGCCCCATCGTTGATCGCTGTCATTTTTGAATTACAGCCAAAAAATGCTACATCTAAACACTATCCTAAGACGGGGCATCCGATGCCTGATTTCTCCCACTTCTGCATGCGGGAGACATCTCCAAAGGATCCCGTTGCTTACCCTTCTCCTTCTTTGATGTTGATGGAGAAGAGTCGACCTTCCGGGTCGACGGTTTGGCAGCTGGAGAAATCCTTGCCACTAGAGTCCTGGAGTCCAGAAGCGGAGGTTTCCGTTCCGGTGCAGCTTCAAGAACTAGAGGCGACTATCGTTCCGACTCGGCAGTCGGTTTGACCTCCCTGACCAAGTCCCTGTAACTTCCGGAAGGACTCCCTGGTCTGTGTGCCAGCCTCCTGGACACGGACTTGGGTGGTGCGCGGAGGTCGGTCTCCTCCGGAGGGTCCGCTAGTTTCATTGTCGGAGGCGTCAGCAGATCCGGATGTTGAATCAGTATGTCACCTGTGCAGGGGTTTGGAGACACTATGCCCTCTGCCGGTGTACGTGGTGAAGGAGTATCGAGGTCCTTGGATTTGCTGAGGTCCCTCGGGCTGGAGCCGGCTCGGTCTATGGCGGTTCCGGAGGAGCCGTGGTCCGGTCAGGGGTCATGAAATCCTCCGGTACTTGGGCCGCCCTATCTTCTGGATCCACTTGGGTGATGTTGCTCACCAGAAGCTGCATTTGTTTCCAGGAGTGGCCCATCTTCTCCGCTTGATCGAAGAGAAACCGGAAGATATTAGCTCAGGTCACCTCCTTCTCCTTTTCCACCAATTTGGTGAAGAGCTTACTCCGGTAAACCGTGTCCACCAGAAAGTTCAGAGCCTCCCAGACCTCCGTCAAGGCAACTGCCAATGCGTTGGCCCTTGCCTTTGCCTGTTTCCGGGCCACCACTGCCAATGCTACCTCTTACCGTAAGTGCCCTGCTTGCTTCTCCAACGCCGTGTTGGATTTATACAGGTTGATGACCTGTAGATGCACCGCCTTTAGAAAAATCTCCTTGTTCCGGAGATCATCCACCAAGAGGATGACTTCTTCCAGCCGCTTGATACCTAGACTCCGGAAAACCTGTTCCACGCCTTTCTTCATGGCGTAGTTGAGCTCTTTGAGCACTTCCACTCTCTAGGTTAGTCTGCGCACAATGTCATCAATCTCCACCATGTGGCCCTCGGAGTCCTTTGGGTCGCGCCTCCTCCTCTTTCGGCTGGCTTCCTTAGACGGCCTGGCTTTGTCTGAGCTGGACGATCCGGTTGAAAGACTGTTGTCCAGACTCTCCGGCTCCAGATCCTTGTCTTGTACCCTCTTCTACGCCCTCCGGTCTTCTTCCAGAGTGTTTGTTGTTGCTAAGTCGAGCACTGGTTCAACTGCCTCTTCGGACTCATTTTTCGTCTCCTAACCTCCGTAGTTCTGGAAGCTGAGGACTTCGCCGTACAGCCTCTGCTCCGTCTAGGTGAGTTGCTGGTGGTGGCAGTAAAACTGTGCCAAATAGGAGGCCAGAGAAGTCGCAAATTTCTTCACCTTTTGGAGATTCGCCACCAGCTGGTTGATCATCTCGCTCATGAGGGTTCCCCAATCCACCTGTATCTTTTCCTCGAGTGCTCCAAGGAAAGTATAGGCCCTCTTCGACACGAGCCGCTTCGGCTTTTCCGGATGGAAGATAGGATTTAGAAACCCTAGCACCAATCGGGCATCCTGATGCTTCAAGTCCTGGATGTTGTACCCCTCCTTTGGGTCGGTTTTCCCTTCAAATTCCTCCGCCAGGAACTCGTCTCTCCAATCTACCACCTTGGTGCACCCAGCCCGGAAGTCATACGCCTGTATCCATTCCGGAACTCCCCATAGTTTTGGATGGGCCCGCAACATCCCTTTGTACTTGGAGTCCGGCGTTCTTATCAACTCTCGGACGAATACCTCTTCACGGATGCCCTAAGCAACGTCTAGAAACCCGTTGCACCCCATTGCCTTCAAGCTCCCCTTCAACAAGTTGTATTTGTCCTAGTCAGCAAGGATTTCCGGTAGAACCTTCATCAAGGGTGAATGCGCAGAGGCCGGCGCTTCGTCTCGATTCCTTCTTCCATCCCGGTTTGTCTTCTTCTTCTTGGCCATGGCGCCCGTCTTCATTGGGTGCGCATAATTCCTCAATCTCTCGCGATGTTGTTGATGCACGCACCGTCCTCACAAAAACTCTCCCTAACGGACGCACGTCCGTTTTAACTGTCAATGTGGCAAACCCTAACTGCCAAGAGTTAGGAGAAGGAGAGAAAGAGAGAGAGAGAGAGAGAGAGCGAGAGCGCGAGAGCGCAACACGCAAAGAAAGAAAGAAATAAATAAAGAGGTTTCCCTCATGCTGCGGCCTTTTATAGTTGGCCGTTAGACCGGCTTCTGGAAAAAGTACGGCTAATGGTGACAGCTCCAGATGACAGACTTCCCCGGAGTTATGGTAACTATTACGGCCATCAGTTTGGCAGCTTTAGGGTCAATTAGGGATTTCAACCGGGTTCATTCGTCTTTATTCAGACAAACTGACTATAGGTTTTATCCTAGTCCAAACTATTGCACTTACTTAACTCATTTTTTTGTTTTTGCCGGATTTTTAGGTTAACCTTTGGAACCTTGGGGGAACGGATTCCCACAGACTTGCAATGGAAAAACGCCCGGAAGAGTTGGAGAAGAGATTAGGGAGAGGCCTGACATTCTTCAGGGTTTAGAGATAGCTAGGAGGGAGAAGAGATGTATTGCAGAGGTGTGCTTGGTAGTCTCTAGGGCACGGAAGATCCGTGTAAACCCAGATTCTGGTTAAGGCTCGAATCCCCTCCTACAATAGGAAAAAAGGGTGATGTGTATGTTTAGAGGGAAATCCTCTTGCAGACTGTAATGCTCACTCCATAGAACCACCATAGTATTGATCAGATTGTCGTTGTAGTTCGGATTTGCCTCTGGCTAACCGCATCTGGATGGCCATCCGGATGTTGTGAAAGTGTTAGTCCAGCAGTAATAATCGTCCACCGGTTAGCGGAATAGGGCAAGTAGGTGTCTAGCCACTTTAAGTTATGAGGCAGTGGTTGTCTAGCCACTTTAAGTCACAAGACAGTCCTAAATCTGGCCACTTACACAAACATGATCAGTGGCCTTCCGGTCACTCGTTTAAACCGTCCGGAAGAATCTCTGAGGAAGAACGAAGACAAATAAAACTCCCTTCCAGCTGTCCGGAAATTAGTTCCAGAAGCTATTGTAACAACTCCAAAATCCGGAAGGATCCGCATATTGAGCAAAGGAATGAGTAGGAAAGCTAACTTGTGGAGTAGTATTTTGGTAGTTTGATTTTTGTAGCTTATTCAGAAAGAAACAATAGGTCGATGTGGGAACGACACCGGAGTGGTTTACTTTGGAAGCATTTAACAACAATTGAGTGTTTTTTGGAGGAATACTAACCCGACGACTTGCAATGGAGGACGACCACCACCGCAAAAGAAAGCTCGGATAGATGAGAGAGGACGAGCCCAGACCGGAAGGAAGAAGTTGAGCCCGGACCCAGAGGAGAAGACGAGCTCGGACATGAAGAAAAGAGAAGACTTGAGGAGTTGGCCCATAAGTAGGCCTCGAATCTTGTTTTGTAGGTCATTGTTCATTTGCAGACTAGGCCCTAGTTTGAACTTGGATATAACCTGGGTTTTACCTTGGAATTTGTGTGATTAGATGTCTTTTGACTTGGCGCATGGAGTTGGTGAGATGGTAGCCACCGCTGTCAAGGGTAGTTAATGCCGCCGTTTTAAGTTGAAGATCATCGTTTGCTTTTGGCATTTGTGTGTGTTTCAAAGCAGTCTAAGTGAGGCGTCTCTTGACACCTCTCTTCACTACTTGATATGTGTATTTGCTTTCAGTTTAATTCTAAACCTACGCTCTCAAAGCCTTTCATGGTTGGAGAGCTCGGATTCTATACATGACTGTCAGTACCATTTCAAGTAATCTGCTCCTCAATTCATTCTAATTGTCGTGTTGTTGTTTCCTTGCTCTATCATTCTAAATAGTTAGATAGGGTGGGAATAACAGGTGAGACCACGAGAGGGTTAGAAAGGCGTGAATTTGAAAGTGAATGTTTGTTGTTGTTTCCTTGTGCCATCACATAGAACTAGTTAAAGTAGGATGGGAATAACAGGTGAGATAGCAAATGTTTAAAGAAAGAAGAGGGAGGAGTGATGGGTGAGGAAAGAGTCTTGGTACGTCTCGTGTGACCTATCGGTGGCAATATGTAGCCGGTTGTGGAGGCGTATTTCAGATCCCGGATGCATCAACCTTTGGTCAGATGGTTGATTCATAGGAGCATCACATTACCTTAGCATCAAGTCTAGTTTCAGTCCTTTCCTTTGTGCGGATGTCTATTGGTGATGACTAAACCCAAGTCTATGTGTTAAGAATTGAGTCGGACCTGGTTTGATCCCTTGTGCAAATGTCTATGCTATAATAACCTGGAACTACTCTAATAGCTCGGATTACCTTGAGAGTAGGAAAGAGATCTATCTTATTCCTTTGTGCGGATGTCTATTGGGTGTTAGAAGAAGGACTTTGTTCCCTGATGGAAAGGAGTAGAGTCGGTTGTCCCTTGTGCGAATGTCTATGTGGATCCGTTAAATAATCCTCTTTTAGCCGCCCCGAGGTGAAGGAAGGACTAACAACTTGGAGGATGAGTAAGTAGGCCACTTACGTACCACGAGAGCTACGCTAGTCCTAAGGGCCTAAGTCCTTATCTCCCTTACGAGGGTATTGCAGTGAAACCACAACCATCCAAGTGAGTGAGTAGTAGGAGAAGAGAATATGAAGAAGGATCGTCATCACCTATGCAAACACTAAAATCTTTGAGTCCACGGACCATTGTTTGTGGTGATACACCCACTCCGGATACTAAGGTACTTCGGATGTCTATATTATACATATGTATAAAGCTATTCCTATAGGATTAGATTAATAATAATCGGTACTAACCCGTGGAATTGCTATAACAAGGGTAAGTCCGCTCACTCGGACCTATACACTCTACATCCGAGCCAGGCAGGATCGTGTCCGCGGATCCCTCAATTCTAACCAGGCTTAGTCGGATTACGGAGAAAAGCTCCTTGTAATTGTGAACAAGGTGGTTGGTTCTAGTCAATTCTAGTCCTTGGGGTCTAACCTTTCTTTTCCTCTTTTTTATTTATCTATTGTCGTATATTTAGTATTATATAGTTAGAAATATTGTTAATCTTGTAGTTCTTAAGGATTCTCTATGGAAACGAATACCTTAGGGTATCTTTTGTGTTAAGATGTGAATACTTGCCAACGCGTACTACGACAGTAGTGGGCACTTCAAGACACTTTCTTACCTCAAGTGACAACCAATTCAACTATGCCCATATCATTTACGCTGGGTAATTTTAGCTAACAGGAATCAACGCTTACCAAAACATAGACCGAAAGAAGTTCAAAGACATTAGAATGGATCCGGTGGCTCCACCTAAGACTGCTCTAATCATTGGAGCTGTACAAAAATTTGGGGACAAAATTTTCATCCGCTCTCTTCATTCAATTAGCACTATCCATGCTTCTATCCACCGATTCACCCCATACCGCTCAATCTACGGACCCTAAAAATGATAGGCTTTTAACCAAAAAAATTCAACCACTCATAGTTATGGCATTTTATGAACGTAAACAATATATTTTTACTATCACAACGGAGTCATTTAACTTGTAGTCTAGAAAATAAAATCCAAACTGAGATTAATATGGCTTACGATGTGGGACTTTCACAACAAAGGTTTCAATCCAGGGTTTTCAATTAGAATCTCATCAAAAACATAGATGAAACACATTTAACCATTAATATGGATATCGGTAGAACTTTTGGCTTTTGTTAAGATACCACAGTAAATTATATGGATGTTGTTGCGAAGGAGAGGCAATAACGATGGTTCTGAGAATCTCTAGAGGCTGTAGAGCAATTTAGAAATCCCTATGTTAATCTTCAATATTGACAATAGTAACTACCCCATTTGTCGTTTGGAAGATTCCATAATATTGTACGAGCCCAAAGCGATGGGTGGACCAATCCATCTTACCACAAGATTTTGAAGAACCTAGGGCATATC
Organism: Bryoerythrophyllum caledonicum; assembly: GCA_963971425.1. Taxonomy (NCBI): domain Eukaryota; kingdom Viridiplantae; phylum Streptophyta; class Bryopsida; order Pottiales; family Pottiaceae; genus Bryoerythrophyllum; species Bryoerythrophyllum caledonicum. Next base: position 48,444,435 of record OZ020514.1, on the reverse strand, counting down.
AATAGGATATATATAACCGTACAAAATATGTTTTTGTAGATGATTGTTTGGGCCACAATATGACCCCTATATCAGCAAGCGTATTAGGTGAAAAAAAACCATATTCAAATATATACCCCTATGTGCCACTCACCTTTGCCAACCGGCGGATACTTTCATAATTTCAAAAATCAAAGATGTATGGAGAAAATGGTGGGAGACAGAAAAACCAAGCTCATTTAACAAAATGCTTCGCAAAACAAACCTCATGACGATAGTCAATTGTCTGGAAAAATTACTAATCCGAGTAAAAGCTTTTTTCTTCAATTAGCGGCTGATTCAATTGAAGATGTTAATTGCATAGTGGATTGCGATACTATGACTTGTGCTAGAAAATCCATGATTAGATGCAGTTTAGCTTTAGGTTTAGATGGCAGGTGGATTACAATCCAGTTATTTCTACATCTTCATGACTTTGAGCACAAACACATCATGCAAAGACAACATCGTGTCAACAGGTGAGAGCACACAATTAGAGACAAATTCAGAGCAATGGTGACCAAACTATTACTGTTGCCTCCGTAAACAACAAAAACAATAGTTCACAAAAGAAACTATCAACCGTTTAGCAACCTAGGCTAGGGAAAAAGAAATAAATCCCCAGACTACAACATTAAGTAATTGATGCCATATTTAACTAAATCTGGACTTTTAAAAGTCTAGGTCAAAGTCCAGATTTAGTCAAGGAATATTATGGTACAAAGCGTGGAAATGCTTCGAGGGATCCTTCGTTGGATTCTTTGACAGGATCAAATTAGATGGTGAATAAAACTTTTGACAGGCAGAAAATGAATTATAGTAAAATTACAAGAATTGAAAGGAGTCATGATGTAGCGTGCGAACTATGTTAAGCAATGGGAGGAACCATCGATGGGACTCAATTTAAGTAGAGAGAATACAATTTCAATCCCATAGATGTTATTTGGCTCTTTGCAATTAATGAAGTACAAAACGTCATGCAAGTTAAAAACATGGACATACACTATTATAGAAATATTGCACAACAATAGTATGGCTAGATTTATTGGCAACAAGACTGATAAATAAGGGTCATAGGATCCTCCAATGCAACGAAACGATAACATACAAAACGTTAGTTGAAATTGATCGGTGAAGTGACAAAATACATGGTAGACGTGAATGTGAGGAGTCAAATGTTGATTCATGCATCATACGTAAGAATCAAATGTAGCATGCACGCAGTTGCAGTACGGAGAAAAGTATCTATGAAAGGCTAATACATTGTAGACAATAATTGACAAAGCCAAAAATGATTATGCATATGTACAAAAATTAGAAGACATGTGAGATTCGTACATATGCCCTAGCCCAGTAGATCTACAATAATCGAACGATCCTCCGAACGAATTGGAAAACTCCTACAGGATAGAAGGCCTGCCTTGTTTGCAACTGCATCAAAGGATCCATCGATTGAATTATAAACAACTATGTGGTCATGGGTCTGCGTTGTTTGTGGCTGCAAGGTTAATCATTGCTGCAATTCTGTCCCTTTGTAGAATTGTCCGTGTTATCGGATCCAATTTCTTCGACCAAGAGGCAAACAAGACGGCATCAACATGAACGCTAACTGAACGTCCATTTTTGGGGACCCACGTCAATGTCCAACAATCTCCTCGTACTTCTGCTTGTGGTCCTTGAACGCATTTCTTGGCTCCCAAAATTGGAGAATGAACTTTCCATACTCCTCATGTCCAACTTGTCTATTGACTACTGAACGCACTCTCCCTAACCAGACAAGATATATTTCAGGGTCTTAGGGACGGAGTAGGACCCATGATCCCGGTACGACATCTCGCCATAGATTCAACGACTCCTTTGGCTTTTCCAAGCGTGGACCATAGTAAATTTCAGGTTTGACGTAATGAGGTGTGACATCTCCTCCAACAGTGAGATATAAGGGAGTTCGACTTGTCGCACTCCAGTCATGGATTAGCCAAAAGCCTTCTACCAGGGCCGAAGGAGTAGGCGGAAGAGGTTGTTCTAGTTCTACAAGTATTGCATTCTAGTAATTGACATAAGGTGGAAAATCCCTTCAAAAGCCCTCACATGAACGCATCCCTTGTTTCCAGTATTGTATATAACCTCGTATTCCAGACTTAATGAATGACCTCTTATCAAGTGCTTTGGTAGCTTTCTCTCTTGCCTTCACTTGATTGCCGGTTGAAGAAGGAACATCGTCTCCCCACAATTGCTTGAACGGAACTGGGTTTGGGAAGCCGTCGTTATCCTCCTCCTTAAGATGTAAACCTGGCTTGTTTTGAGGTAGCCAATGCTGATCAATTGCAGACATCTTGTAACGCAAGACGGGCCAACCGTCTGCATCGATGTAGAATTTGAAGAGGTGCATCTCTACTAAACCAACAAGTCTTTGTACACCATCACATATATAGCCAGAGACAAAAGATTTGAAATCTGCAACCCTCTGAACAAACTCGGACATGAAACTCATCTCCTGCGATTCCATGAAGGACTTCATCAAGTCAGCGACGACAAATGAATTCTTATTCTTCAAGGCCTTGGACAAGTGGCTGAAGTAAGCATCAATATCCTTATGTGTATGCCCGAATAATAGGAAACCAACTTGGATTTCCTTGAACACCCTTCGATAAGTCAACATAGATAAGAACGCCATGAGAAATTGGTTCTTATTATCTTTTGCAGAGTTGTCTAGCTGCAAATATAAATTGTTCCGTAGTGGGACGGCTATAGTTGAGTAGTTTGGTACCACCATAGGTAAAACGTCCATACATCTAGACTTCCCTTTAAGCAATGTTGTAAAGAATGAGTTTGCCGGCTCGTAAGGGAAAAGTCGACATGTGACACGAATGGGTGGTTCCTCGAGACGTCGAAGTAATCTCGCAATGGACGAGATGGTATAATTTGAGTCTGCCGGCCACAAGCCAGTAGAATAGTGAGCGTAGGCACCGTCTCCATGTCCGTGCGTGACCATGCCCGTGACGTTCACCGGGAGTTGACCAAGACCTGAATTTTGTTTTGTGGTAACTCGCATACAAGGGATGGCACTCTTGGCAGTATCCATTTTATCGTGGATAATGCAAATGATTTCGCCTTTCTTGCGTTTAGACTCCTCTCTCCAAGTATGGTACACACGCCTACACGAAGCTTGGTGGTTCAAGTGTGCATGTCGTTGTTCAATGAATGACACATACTCGGCGGAGCCCTTCACGGATTTGCTAATGAATTGTTGAAGAGTGTCACAGAGGGTGCACTTTGCAAATGAACTGCCCACGGGTTTTACAGCAACATTGTTGAAGAGTTCGTTCTTGATTCTACTAACATGAGACTGAGAAACCTTGGGCAACTCGTACTCCAAGTTTGTCTACAAACAGAGCGAAACAATGAGTATCAGCAACATCAACATTGAGGCTACTACTGGCATCGAAAGATCCTTCGATCACAGAAAAGCTGGTATCGCTTCTAGTAACAAGTGAGTACAGACATGTAGGCATCAAATACGACCAAGTGATCGTTCAGATATTGGAAGTTGCGTAAAGATTGTGTGAAAAGAATTTCAAATGTGGATACATGATCAAATATAATGAAGCCTAAGAGCATCAGGTATCGCCACGCTATGGGAGTGGTTGACCAAGAAGGATAATTGGAGCTTGGAGGTGGTTTCTAGACATGATTACCTCAGTGGCGTCAGCCTGAATCCTCTTCCTGCTATGACCAGACGGTAAGAACTTCACTGTGTCCATCCGCCCTAGTACAGTCGCCCGCATCTGGTGAGGCATATGATCGGCGTTCTCATTGATGATTGCGGAAATTGTGCCCATTGCTTGCATGGTTTTAAGGCGGGGACGTTTGATGCCTCTGTTCCCGTGCGTTGATGACAAGATACCCTTTTTGTATTGGTTGATATAGTTGTGGAATGTCGACTTTGGTATACCATGAATTTTATACCATGTTGTTGCACAGACATCTTGACCGAGCAAAGTAACGTAGGTCCATTTTCGATTATTGCCCATGTGACACAGTTGCCCGCCCACAGCGATTCCATATTCCCGCCGGTCGTCAAAGTCCTTCAGAAAGTACCGTTGTCGGAGAAACAAGGTATCTTGGGGCCGGAATAATCGAACACACTCGTCAGGGTAGCATAATAGCGAACTCATCGCTTGAACGACATCCTGACAAGTCTTCTTTGAGTACGCACTGAGCTTCTCCTCAGTTCTCTTCTTGCGATGAACAAACCGATACAGTGCTTTTGGACGACCACCAAGATGCGCATTTGGGTCCGATGCTTCAGGAATTCGAATGAAATGAGCAACCGTCTCGCTAAGGCCAAGGCCGCCCTTGAGTCTACATTTGAGGATGGACCACCTTTGATGACTCATAATGTCATCTTGATCCCCGATGAATATGTCAAATACAGCAACGCCAATGTTTCCCTCCCCCAAAGTACTATCTTGGAATGGCTCATCGGGTAGAAAGCAATTGACACAACCAGAGGCAATACGATTCCCATCACAGCCATAGCGACAAACCACCATTCCCACCCATTCTTCCTGAGGGACAAAAGGAGGGGCGCAAGTGGAATCGGATGTATTGCCTACATCCGGGTCCATCGAAGGATCCCTTGTTTGCAACACTACCTACGATGCCTCCCAGAGAACCGTTCTACCTATCGAATCCGCCAAGAAAGATACGTCCTCTTTGGAACAGCCGAATAATAAGATTGCGAGCCTCATGAAATATCTCAGGAGGTCTAAGCAGAGACATTGCGACCATGGTGAGATTGATGTCGACACCAAGCCAATGCCCAGTGTGTATCGCTTCAATGACAATTCCCTTCCCAAGAGCGCCATGGTTTGAGTAGCAAAGGGTAACTTCCATGTCGGGGCTAAATTTAGCACGCCAGTCAGTGTCGTTAGCGACACCACCTCCATACGTTGAATCAACTAACACATCCGGCAATCTTTCAGATGAGGACATCGATGAATCCTTCGATCCTAATTTGAACCCGGTAATCTCGGAAATCAGCCTATATACCCGAGTAACCCGGTAGCAGACCCAGGATCGAAGAATCGTGCAATCAACGTAGGGATCGAAGGATCTCTCGATCTGTGGATCTTCCTCGGGTTCGGTCGATCAACAAATTGATATGTACGATCAAAGGATCCTTTGATCTCCACAGAACCTACCGAGGTCTGCAAAAATTGGGATAGCTCCACGTAAGATTATATGGAACATAAAAGGTGGTTGTATAGTAATCGCAACAACACCAAATGATATATTACAATATATTGAACCAAAATGGAAGGTAGTGATCGAACGGGAATCACATTCATGGCATGATATATCCAAGATCAATATTCTCTACTCTTTCACCTTACGATGTCAAACTTGGGGTGGATTAAATGAGGTTGAGTCATGTTTAGCAGATTATAACAGAATTTGTATCCCACATAGCCTACACAATAGTATCATAGCAAAATCCATTCGCAAAACGGCTGAATATTATGTAAGAATTATTGATGTTGCACGCCATAGCTCACCAATCAAAGAATGTTGCAATTACATGTAACAAAGGCGGTAACCTAAACCTCTGGCAAGCATCAGCCACTTGGGCAAAATAACCTACTCGCCATCGATATTTCTTTGGTCAGCTTCCAACTAATACAAACAAATAGTCTCCTACAAAGAGAGAAATCTGAAAATGAATCAAGCGCACGATTTGCTAAACAAAGAGGACTGTGATATCAAACAAGGACACCCACATTCCCACCTGCCGCGCAAAATACCAAAGAGAATAAACTCAAGGCATTCTATGGTAGACGACAACAGTAAACTTGCTCAAGCGCATGGAATTGAAGCTCACGGAGTAGGACGAAGGCTACTTCGTCTAGAGGAGGATAGAACTCAATACCTCACTCACTAACTGTCCAGTTCTTGAAGAAACAGGAAACCTCGCATCCAATTCTGACTTGAAACGAACAAGAGCCTCAAGACTAAGAGAGTAAGCGCCCTCGTCTTTCAAAGTTGAGAGGGAAATTTGATGGTGATTCAATCTACTTCATTTTTGCGGGATGGGATTCACCATCATTGTCTAGGTAGTGGAGACCGGTTCCATGCCTCTTGATAACTAATGATTCTAATTCGTACCTTCAAGTAAAAATGCCAGCAAAGGGGGGAAAAAAGAATGACTAGTTCCTATGTTACCGTGGAAATGAGAACGTCGGATCATCATGGCAATCCTACGGTTAAAAAATTCAGATGAACATCGTACGGTTCAAAATGGATACAAGTCATGATCACCTAATATGGATAGGGACAAGGGTCTAAGGTCTAGTCTTTACCAAGTTAACGGTACATCAACTTCAGGGCTTACGGTGTACGGTACGTCCCGGTTAACATCATGTATTTGATTTAGAGTTTTGTAATCTGGGTTCAAGGTTCAAGGATTCATGCTTAGGGTTCAAAGTTCAGGATTCAATGCTCAAAGTTCAGGATTCAGGGTTTAGAGTTCCTTGCGTAGGATTTAGGGCTTAGGGTGCAGGGTTCACAATTTAGGTTAAAGGGTCTACGATCTAGGTTATAGAATCTATGATCTAGGTTATAGGGTCTACGATCTAGGTTATAGGGTCTACGATCTAGCATTTGAGGTTTTGGGTGTAGGGTCTATTCAATCGCTTGTATACTCATAACCTCTACAACATCTTTTTTGTGTCCAAATTTTTTCATAAATTCCATGGACTTGTGAGGTAGGCCAAAATGTGGTGGAAATTGTTTAAAATACTTGTTCAGAATTGCATTGGCAATAAAAATTAATTACGTCTTTGTGCTCCAAGATTTAAAGCTACCAATGCATTGTGCATTATATTTAATATGGATGATGTGCATGGTAATAACTTAAATGCTCAATGAGACAAATATATCTTCATGTGGACTATTAAAGAGTTTGTTGACGTAGTTCAATAAATTATAGTTATTTGAATAACATTGTTACACAGAAGTTACTAGAACAATGTTGCATTTTCAAACAATTTGTACAAGGAATACAAATGATAATATTTGCGATACATAACATTAATCAAATTTAAGTGATTTTATTTGCCAACACAATGTCAAAAATTCTTGATGTTCTAAACATTGAAAAGTATTGAGTGTCTTCAATTTCTAATAGCCTTCATTGTTTCATCTTAAATCTACTAAGCATTGTTGATACAGTGTTACTAATTTGTGAAATCAAAATTTTAATGAATGAGAATGTTATACACAATAATAGAGTCCAATAATAATTTGCACTACACAAGATCTAAATCCAATACCAACGTGTCAAGCATGATGTTAGTTTCTTATTCGCCAATTTGTAGATGTAGAGGAGGGGTGTAGTGTATTCAAAACAACTATGCAAGGAAGGGGGGGCTAAAACATTGCCAACGCACGTTTTATTTTTTTGTAAACTTAATATGTTTTAGAATGATAATCCAAATGGTCAATGGGAAGGTTTATACCACATATTGTTGTAAAAAATTTCCTTTCGTATTGTCCACAATAATTTGTGTTTTTAATTTCTAATAGTCTTCATTGTTTCATCATACGGTTCAGAATAAATACGAGTCATGATCACCTAATGTGCATAAGTTCAAGGTCCAAGGCTTAGGGCTCATGGTGCAGGGTCTACAATCTAGGTTATAGGGTCTACGATCTAGGTTATAGGGTCTATGATCTAGGTTATAGGATCTACGATCTAGGTTATAGGATCTACGATCTAGGTTGTAGGGTCTACGATCTAGGTTATAGGCTCTATGATCTAGGTTGTAGGGTCTACGATCTAGGTTATAGGATCTACGATCTAGGTTGTAGGATCTACGATCTAGATTATAGGGTCTACGACCTAGGTTGTAGGGTCTGTGATCTAGGCTATAGGGTCTATGATCTAGGTTATAGGGCCTACGATCTAGGTAATAGGGTCTACAATCTAGGTAATAGGGTCTATGATCTAGCATTTGGGGTTCAAGATGTAGGGTCTATTCATTCGCTTGTATACTCATAGCCTCTACGACATCTTTTTTGTGTCCAATTTTTTTCATAAATTCCATGAACTTGTGAGGTAGGCCAAAATGTGGTGGAACTTGTTAAAAATACTTGTTCAGAATTGCATTGGCAATAAAAATTAATTACGTCTTTGTGCTCCAAGATTTAAAGCTACCAAAGCATTGTGCATTACAATGTTGCATTTTCAAGTGATTTTATTTGGGTGATGGCAGGAGAGAGTGCTCCGTAAATTCTGGTGAGGAGGGCGTAGGGACTTAGTCTCAAAACTAGTGCTACAGGCCACAAGGAGTGCTGGACCTTGTGAACGAGCCCCTGTTTGCACTAATTTTTGAGGGTAGGAGTGAGCTCAGAGAGCAGAGAGTGTGTTGGAATGGCTCAAAATTTTCAGATCTGAGGTTAGCACTACCGATCTAGATGTTTTTGAAGAGAGATTTGTGGTGAGTTGTTTTGAAAGCTTGGGAAACGTGTTGTGGACACTTAGATCTATCTTCTCCCGCATCTAAGAGCGTTAGTTAGGCCAAAGATCTCAGAATAGTCCCGATCTATGGAGTCCTCCAGTTAAGTCCCATACGTCCCCCAACCCAGGCATCGCAACATCCAGCATTGATCCACGAACCAGCCCCCCCGAGCTCAAGGGCGACGTCATTACGCACATTCAGGTTACATCTCACGCAATTAGTTGTATTACATACTTTGTTTTATTTGCTTCATGCTTCACATTTGCATCAGTTATTTCCATACACGTTTTAGCTTCAGATCTCACAAACACTAATCACAGCACCTTAGATCTCACACACACTAGTCACAATACTACACATCAGCACCATGTCACTAATCCTCTAACCCCTAAGCACATAAGTAGATCGTATGTATTTGCACGCCACACGCGGAAGCGCTGGCAAAATCTCTACAGATCCACACGAGTACAAGGAGCAGGCAAAAATGTCAACCCGCATCGAAACGCGCAGATCCAATACGAGGACACACAACCCTGCGCACATCCACTCAAGATCTACATCAACTTCACAACCTCACACATCAGCATCAGCACTAAACAACCTGGAGACGAGCAGCAAAAGAAGGCTAGCAGATCAGCAACAACAAGGCAGCAGCAAACACCCCGAGTACGCGTAAGATCAAGATCGAAGTCAGAAACGGAGCAACACTGCAACAAGGAGGTACCTACAACAATGCCACACAAAGATGCGATTAAACTCAGCACCAAATCAAGAATCAACTTTCGGCAACACATCAGGGAGCACACTTTACCCCTCCTCTTGCATTTCTTTCTTCCCTCGCACCCCTCACCAGAACCCTTGCCTGTCCACCCCCCTCCCTGCTCATCTCCCCCCCCTGCCCCTCCCCCCTCCTCCCTTCCTCCTCTTCGAACCCCCCAGTACCCCCCTGTCCCCTCTCTCACCAAACCAGGACTTCCCCTCCCGCTGACACAACACAGCCAGCTGAAGCGTCACTACAGCAAAACCGTAAACAGCTACAAAAAAGACCCTGTACAACCCTGTAACACCCCCACAAAACCTCGTAGAGACTCAGCAGAAAATAATAGTGACCTAGCAAAAACCCGTAGAGACCTTGCAGAACTCCACAGAGACTTCACAAAACCCGGTAACGACCCTAGAAAACCTGGTTGCGACCCGGAAGTCCCACGCAGCGACCTAGTAAAATCTGGTAGTGACTCGGAAGTACCACGCAGCGACCTAGTAAAATCTGGTTGCAACCTATTACGATCGTACAACGACCCTGTCGAACTAGGTAACGACCCCACTGGACCTTGTTGGACCCTACTACACCCTGCAGAAGTTGGTTGCACCCCTCCAAGATTTCGTAACGACCCTGAAGAGCCAAGTAGAGACCTCACTGAACCTTGCAAGTTCTTGCTGAACCTTGTCAACGTGAGTAACGACCTTGCTGGAACTCACGACAATCTTGTCAGATCCCTCATCAACCTTGCTGGACCTCGCAGTGACCTTGCTGGACCTCGTAGTGACTTTACTAAAACTCGAAACGTCATCGCTAGACCATACAACGACCTTGTTGGATTCCGTATCAACCTTGCTAGACCCTACAGCAACCTCGCTGATTTCCGCATCGACCCTGCTAGACACTACAACGACCTTGCTGGACTCCACATCGACCCTACTGGACCCTGCTGCGACCTTGGTGGACCGCACAACATCTTTGGCGGACTTCACAAAGACATTGTTGGACCCTGCAGTTACTTGACTTAACCAAGGACTGACGCAGTAACACGTCACAACTACCGCACAGGACTCAGTAACGACCTTACTAGACAAAGCAGAGACCTTACTAAACCAGGAAGAGACCCCGACCTTGCACGACGTAGCAACAACCTTGCGGGACAAAATAGAGACCTTACTAAACCAGGACGTGAACCCGACCCTGCAAGATTCGACATGGACCTTACTGAATAATGCGGGGTAGAAGTCAGCTAGGGTTACTCACTTTTGGGCAAAAAAAATATACCCAAAAGTATATTATTTTTGCCAAAAAAACTTGATTTTGCCCAATTTAATGGAATAAAAAGGTTTTTCTTTAAAAAAAATTATGTTTCAAGATGGATCTATGCATGATGTATCTGATTGGATAAGAAATCAAAGAAAAAATCAACATTGAGTCCTATTTTAGGAGCCTTAAAGAAATATCTCGTTTTTTAGCAATAAAGGTGAAAATAAGTTTCCGATCTAGAATTTTCAATTATAATATATGAACACATTTTGGCATGAATGTGTCCCAAAACTTTTGAAGTATTTGACTTCCTAGAACTCTCAAAATGAGTATATTTGGCAAATGTCATATACTTGTGACAGGTATATACTGATGAAAGATATACCTATATTGGCCAAACCGTAAGTGAGAACTCAACATTTTTGAGGTTCCTAGACTTTAAATCAAGGCAATTATTAAATTCCATCAATAGAGTTCCAAGATCAATCCCACATTTGCACTATGCAGCAAAAGAAGGTTCGTAACTCTTCTCAAAACCATTTGTGACACTATAAATATACCACCTTAGTGGACTTTCACCCTGCGGTGACCCTACTAAACCAAGAGGAGACTCTGACCTTGCAGGACAAGATAACGTCCTTAGTAAACAGAGCAAAAACCTTAATATACCAGGAAGTGACCCCGCAGCACAAACCTGTAATGCCCTGGTAAAACCCCATAGCGACCCTGCATATTCACACAGTGACCCCCCAAACCCTTCTAGCGACCTCCTAACACTTGGTAATAACCCCCTGAAGCCAACCAACGACCCGTCCAACTCCAAAAGAGACCCTCCACATCCCACCAGGGATCCCTCCTCAAAGACCAGAGTGAACATGGACCAGTGGGGCAGCAGGCGCACCCTCATGTATGGAGACGCCATGGAAGTGGAAGTAACCAGTGAGACACTTAAAAGATCCCCGAGCATTACCCCCGCAACTAGCCAAGACAAAATATCCCCTTCTTGCAAGAAAAATAAGAGTTCCAAAGGTATGAGGCACACCCTTGACCTCGTTATCTCCCCCTTTAAATTCTGGTTAGGATTTCAAGTGATGGAAGATATAGCCAAGGAGGATGGACTTGAGCCATTAATCTATGATGAGCCCATACCCGACATGATCACAAGAGGGATCAAAGAAATGGAGGCCAAAGAAATCACTCTAGCAACCCCGGCATTCCCAAGGATTCCTCAAACCCTATACCCTTGCACAAGAAAAGGAGTTGTGGGCCAGCACTTCAATGTAACGCAAATCCCATTTGACATCCCCGTTAATGAGGAGACCGGACTTGCCCTTGATTTTCATGTTTCGATTCATTTTGAGTTATCTAACCTTGTGCTCATGCACTACGATGTCAAAGCTTTGGTTGTTGATAGGTTAAAATTCATGGAGATTGAAGTCGGCAACAAGGTAATTGACCCCATCTCCATCCTTTGTATGAGTTTAAAGAATGCAGGGAAAAAGGGAGTATGGGCGGGGGTAATTAAGTTGCACTTACATAAGCCCGAGGTAGATGGCATTGGACTTCTCAAAGGTCTTAGACCTTTTATCTTAAAGTTAGATAAACAATATGCTCTTGGCAAAGTATGCAAAGCATACCATGATATTTCAAGGAACTCTAACCTCTCCATCAAAATCAAAAGTGAAACTCTTAGAGGCATGACCGCAAATGACCTCTTTGTGGAGATCCTTCACAATAGTTTTAACCGTGGGCTTGAGTTTGAAATAACAAGTGTGCAGAAACTCACGCCTTTATTATCGCACCAACTCCACAACAAGCGGCAAATATCAAGCTCCACAAGGTGGCAACCAACCATGAACTTTTGCAACCCACAAGCAACGGTGGAACTTCATCAAATGGCATCAATCGTGAAAGTAAGGCAAAGAAAGATGCCATTACCCTAACCCTATCACCTCTACCTATTCGTTTAAGCATGATGGACACTAATAAAGCAATTCACAAAATCATGGGAGAAGGTAATGCCACTCACATTTGGTTCCATCGAGATGATGGGGTTAGGCACAATGGTAGTGCTAATGTTCATTGCATCAATCCTATAATCTATAGAAAGTTTGTAGGCAAAGTTATCAAGATGGAAGGGATTGCGTGGATTTTGCACCACATCGAAGAAGCCTCGACGGTGTTGAACTACCCACCAAGGAGCAAATAGCGGAGTTTGGATTCCTAGATGTTAACAAAGCAATTGTTAACACCATGGAGGCCTTCAAGATGGAGGAGACAACAAACTCCCTTACGAAGAACGACATCATTGCCATAGTTGAGTCCAAGGTGGAAGAAAGCAAGAAGAAACTAAGACTAGAGACGCGTGAGTATGCGGACAAGAAACATGAGGAGTTGAAGGCCCAAATGATCACCATCCAAGAGTCTATGAACACGGCCCTTGCATCCTTGCAAGCCATCACCAAGGTTATGACCACGCCAAGAATTGAAGACGGGAAGTCAAACATGTGAAGACTAAAGACCGCAAGGCCAAAGGTATTATACACATACCATACTTTCTTGTGTACAAGACCCACAATAGAAAATATAGGACCGTAGACATAGCCATCTACCCCCTAGGCTATACATACCTCAGTACATATACTCTACTTCCATCTTGTATTAAAATAAAAAATAAATACATAAAGTATATCAAATACACACTATTCTATACAAATACACATGATACAAATACTGGTACGTATACATATATGAATACAGATATGACTACTGATATGGATACGAATATGGATACAAATACGAATATTGATATGGAGGTAAATACTGATACAGATACGAATATTGAAATATGTAGGAATGCTAATACGGATACTGATACTGATACTGGTACGGATACTAATACGAATACAAATACAAATACAAATATCAATCCTAATACTAGTGTGAATTCTAAAATCGAGAAGCACACTAATATGTACACATGCATGAAAACTAATACAAAACCGAACATAAATACAAATACACACACATATACAAAGAGAATTCCATACCATCAAAAAAACACATACACACTCACACAAAGACGAATACATACAACCAAAAACATACAAAATAAAATCCCGAAACCACACACAAAAACATAAAATTCTAAAACATAACAAGAGAAAACCCTCCTACTACAAAGTATTCATAAAACTTATTTCAACAAATTTACAAAAGCTTATTTCACCTCAAATTATAAACACAAAACCACTTTCATTTCAAAAAATAAAAATTAAGAAATCACCACTAGAAAATATTAATGAAACATCCCTCTTATTATTATGTGGTGATAGAAACAAATAAACTCAAAATCAAAAATCAAGCAATAAACTCCAAAATCAAAAAATAAAAGAAAGGACAAACACAAAAAGTAAGAAAATTTTTAAACCTAGTAAAGAAGTAAAAAATACGAAGAGAAATGTAAAATTTAGAACTTACATAAAATACATATGGAAAACAAAGATTATAAATGACTCAAAACAAATAAATACTAAGAAGAATTTTAAAAAATAAATAAAAACTACAAGAGAAGATATAACTAACAAAGGAAATAAAATAAAACTAAAGAAAGGAAATAAAACAAAGAAAGTAAATAAAACAAAAATAAGAAAAGGTAATAAAATAAAAACAAACAAAAAAATAAATGAAAAGGATAAAATTAATCAAAGGAATAGACTAAATATACAAACAATAAACGAAAGTATCAAAACCAAAATAAAAATAAATAAAAGGAATAAGAGAAGAGATGGAATTAGAATAAATAATAAAAGGAAAGAGAATATAAGTATCATAACTACATATAACAAAAAAGGAAACAATAATAATGTAAACAATAATGAAAATTTTGTAATAAAGATAAATAAGGGTAGAAGGGAATTTAAATCCCTAAACCATTAGAAGACAAGGAATATAAAAATGGCTTAAGATAGGAAAATCAAGGAGAGTAAAATGAGATATTATAAATTAAATAGGAAGAAGATAGATATTTATAAAATTTCAAAGCTTTCAAATAGAGCAAGTAATATTAAAAATAAAAGAACAAAATCGGAGAGGAAATGTAAGAAGAAAATAAAGGGTAAGGTAGAAAACCATTACCATAAGAATACAAATAATAAGAAAATAGCAACAAACTGCAGTACTAAAAATAGAGTATGCTTCCTAAGAAAATAAAAAATAAGGGATGGGAAATTATCCAAATTAGTAATGAGAAACAGAAATTGTAGATTAAAAATAAGCAGAAACTAAAAACCCATGAAAATGCAACATTGTTCAAGTAACTTCTGTGCACGAATGAGATTCAAATAACTATAATTTATTGAACGACATCAACAAACTCTTTAAAAGTCCACATGAAGATATATTTGTCTCATTGAGCATTTAAGTTATTACCATGCACATC
Source organism: Bryoerythrophyllum caledonicum (assembly GCA_963971425.1). Lineage (NCBI taxonomy): Eukaryota > Viridiplantae > Streptophyta > Bryopsida > Pottiales > Pottiaceae > Bryoerythrophyllum > Bryoerythrophyllum caledonicum. Next base: position 48,429,431 of record OZ020514.1, on the reverse strand, counting down.
ATTCATATTAAATATAATGCACAATGCATTGGTAGCTTTAAATCTTGGAGCACAAAGACGTAATTAATTTTTATTGCCAATGCAATTCTGAACAAGTATTTTTAACAATTTCCACCACATTTTGGCCTACCTCACAAGTCCATGGAATTTATGAAAAAATTTGGACACAGAAAAGATACTGATACAAACACCGAGACAAAAACCAAGGCATATACTAATTCGAACATACGAATAAATACTAATATAAAAACAAATAAAAATACATATACACACACAAAGACAACAACACACCATCAACGTAACACATACAGAGAAGAACGCCGGTCTGCGAAGAAGGTCGGCGTGAATCGTAACACATTCATATACATACACACATACAAAAACAAATACATACAATAAAAAAAACACCAAAGTCACATACAAAAACAAAAAAAAATTAAACAAAACTAAAAACCCATCTACTACAAACTACTAATATTAATCGGAGGAGACATAGAGACTAACCCAGGACCTATGCCGAACGTATTAAAAAGACACCCCACTTCACACAAAAAGAATGCCAAAACATATTTCATACCAAATACCATAAAACTACAACCTGAATACGAACACATCGCCCAAAAATTTGCCTCCCTTTTCAATACCACACATATATTACATCAACAACATAATAACGCATACCCACATATCGCCACATATATAAACCAACACAACGAATATCCTCCATCCCACATTCTATATGCCCTAGCCATCACTATACACCCCAATAGAGACCTCTGCAATCAACTCCTAAATACACAAAATCAAACCATAACCCAATGGACCAATACAGTCCTGCATACTCTATATAATCTACAAAACCTCCCCGAAAGACACATTAGTATCCCACATCCTCACACAACATTTCTTGAATCCAACTTAAACATCATAACCCACAACACATTGATAAACAAAGAACTATATGACTTGATACACAACCAAAATACACCCCAACAAATGACATGGTAAAATAAAGATTTCCCTACCTCCCTGACACTATCATAAACGAGGCGCTAAAATGCCTAAACCCCCTCCCGGCATACACTCATCCACCCCCACCACCAAACTACATCCCACCACAAAACCATAACCCACATACGAACAATAACAACACAAGCATAATAACATGGAATGCCTCATCCCTAAACACTGCGCTCCCAAACCTACAAAACATAATTATACACACTAACACACCACCGGCATTCATAGTCATACAAGAAACAAAAATATCGACCACAAAATCCACAAAATACATACAAAGACTATTTCCCGACTACAAACTTATTTTCAATAATACACATACCCAAACACGATGCATACAACAAAGAAGACCATACACACCGGGCCGAGGGGGCCTCCTCACCCTCATACACAAAAATTACGCCTTTCCAGGCAATGTTAAAAAAATCCCCACCCAATGAACATATCCCCATACCTCCAAATTATGGAAATCTCCAATCACCCATTACAATCATGGCTAATCCACCACATATACATGCCATCCCACCCCGAAGACATCAGACTCACAGAGGACATCAAAACTAACATCACCACCTATATCACCAACAATCCCAACCACAACCACATCTTATGTGGTGACTTCAATAGAGACGTTGCCCTCATAGGTAGACAAAACGGAAACCAACACACACCACCACAAATAATAGACTTACAATGGAAACAATTTACTGAAAATCTAAACTTCAATTATATTCCCACAAATACTACATACTCTAGACAAGGAGGATACAACTATAACAACTAGAGCCTAATTGATGGATTCTACGTACGTGCAACTAACCATACCACATTTATTTCCACAACAGACAATAACATTCAACTGAACTCTGATCACTCACCTATACAACTCCACATCCCAAACAACACATTTATAAACTGTACACCAACCAACACAAACAATGACCACATACGTATCCTCAACCCCATCCCACAAAACAACATAGAATTATTCAACACAAAATTCTTTGAGGAAAATTCACTACGCATGGACTCCCTAATAAACGAATTGGATCTAATAACCATCTTTCCCAAACACAATGGCAAGAAGCCTGTCACACCCTAGATACACTCATCAACAACATATCCAATACAATTGAACAAACTTGCAAAGCCCAACGCATACCACAAATGACAAATCGAACATCACAACAAGGTGGATATTTACCGCGGAAACTATCTAAAACATGGAAACAACATCTAACCATTTACCACACCATACGGAAACCATAAGAATCGTAAATAACAACCCCCAATGGCGAAACCACCCTATTCTCAACGAACTCCAAAATCTTCAACACACACAAATCCCTAATCCACCCCCCATACACCTACCTCACGACACATGGATAAATGACATAGCATTAATTGCAAAAAATGCCAACGTACAAGCTCGAAAAATCACCACCAAACATACCCAAGAAAACATTCGATAAGCCATCTCCAAATATAGACAACTATATGAAACTAGCCCCAAGAAAATAAACAAAAGAATATTAAAAAATATGGAGTCCCCACCATTAGACTGCATCATCGACCAATATAACAATATACTAACTAGCCCAACGATGCTAGGGTGTGAGCCATGAGCCATGAGCCATGAGCCATGAGCGGAGATTTCATGAGCGGTGAGCTGTGATTTACCAAAAATAGGTTTATTTTTCTAAAAATAATGTTAATTGTGTGAAAAAAAAATTGATTAAAATATTTTTAGTAAATTTTAAGTGCCTATAACCGTGCAATTAGAATAGATTACAATATTTCAGGTCCAATTGCAATCAAATTCAAGTAGTGTTGGGTCTTCCTATTTTGCAAAGTTGAAGGTGTATTTGAGAGATTGTAGGCACTACGAGTTTAGGACCTAGAGAGGATTTTTATACATACGATGCTCTTATTTTGTGTATGTACAGTATATATAACGATGGTAGATAATTAAGTTGGTGAAGTATTTTAAAAGTGATAGAGACATAAGTGAAGTAGATGCGGATATGACAACAAAATCAACTACAATATAAGAATAAAAAAATCTTTCTATTTTATAACAAATAAGAGGTACATTATCCATATACTAACCACATTCAGCAACAATCCATATGAGTTGGGCTATAAATGGTATTGATTCATATAGCAATGTCCCTACTTTTGAAGCTACACATCATATAAGCTCCAAGACACCACTCTCCAACACTTTCTTGATCTCGTTGAAGCTTAAGGGAGCAGCATGGACAAAAGCATTGTCCTCAAAATCAAGCTTGCATACCACTCAAAAAATATAGTAGAGATGCTTGCAATGGTACCAAACACCTCTCTTCTTGGATTAAACCACCATGTCCTTGAAGTCGCCGCAAGAGCAATTTGGGAGAGGGCCTATAGTAAGGCGATATTCACTCGTCTTCTGTCCCTTCTTTGACTGTAGTACAATGATGCATCTGAGGGCGGAGTAGAGAAGCATTGAGATGGAGTTGATGCGGACGTTGAGGTTGTCCGCTAATGCCCATCAATTTTTTGTTTAACGAAAACCTTTGCCTAATGACGGATACGTCAGCCTTCATGCAATGTTGGATTAGAGTCTGCAGTTGCAGGTGCAGGCACAGATGCAACTTGCATCGTAGGATTGACAGCATCTCCAAATAGCCGCTTTGGTGACACTTTCCGTCGCTCTTCAAGTTAAAATCCTGCCTCTTCTAGCCTGAGAATCTCAGCCTTGGCAAGGTTGGTGCCCTTCATCACAGGCCATACATCTGGAACAAGCGGACGATGATTCACCCACTTCCGCTTTGTTCCCTTACGCACCTTTCAATGGAAGAACTTGGTAACTTGGTCCTTCAAGAGTCTTCGAAGATGGAGGAGCCTGGTGTATGTAGGAGCAGGAGTGTTTTTTCCCAAACGCACAATCTTCTCGCTGCACATCTTACCCGTCCTGGCTTGTTTAGCATGTCAACACTTACCGGGAGTCTTTGGGAGCCTTGCAATATGCCATTTATGTATGTCACGTCACTTAGATTCTTGAACATTCGTAACATGCATTACTCCTCTAGGTGCTTTAGATGGAGACAACAGTGGGGATACAAGCTTCACATCATCTAAAGATGAAGATAGGGAGGTTGGAGGCAATGTTGTCGTTGGTGAAGAATTGTCTTGGCGTCCCTTCCTGGACCTTGTAGAGGCCTTCAGACGGGAGAAATTTATATATTAGGGCGATGACTATCAAGGTTTGAACCAAATGGTTCATCAAGCTTTCGTTTGCTGGAGCCAAACACCTCTTCTCCTTCAAAGTGAGGTGTGCGTGTGCACCACTCCTTGGCCTCCGGTATGCTCTCCATGGCTTCAATCACCTTCTCGTGTTTACCGATCCTTTGGGCAAGCTTTGTTCGTAGTTCATGCTTGGAAGGGTCGGTCCCTGATCGCCCATCTTTTAAAAAATAATAGTAGTTCGTGCATTGCATAAACGCACGAACAAAGTTGTCCACCGTAGCATCGTATAGGTCATTTCCTCTATTCCCTGATTGTTGATTACCTCAACCGTAGACCGTCCGTACAACATTCTAATTTTCTCCTGCGCTATCCGCCATAAAACCTTTGAAATTGACGTTGTCAACCCCGTGCGTCCCCATAACTTCGTTGATGTTCCTCCACATGATGCATTAGGCTGAATTTGTGTCTTCAGATTGCATGTCCCAAACTGTAATAGTCATAACTCTGCAGTACCGAGAGTCGTACACATGGCAACCCATGGTGGTCCAATTCCTGACCCGCTTTACATGATCAAACATGATCCATGTGTCTTGTAGGTCTCCACCAGGCTGCATACGCAAAACTAGATCGACTCCTGAACGAGGGCCAATCTCGCACATCTTAAAGACAAATTTTTTTTCCTTGTCGCCTCCTTGACACGGAAACATGTTGTGCTGGATAAATGGCCAAGTCGTACAATCTCTCATTTTGCCGATACCGTCCATTGCGCTTGTACGTCCGACTTGCTTGAAGGATGAAAGGTATTTTCAACATTTGGAGATGCCAAGTTAGTATACTTCTCCATCACGTCCTTCATATCTTCCATAGTCAGTCATTTGAATTTGATGGAATTCTACGATTGAAATGCACACCGATACCATTTTGTTATGTTGTAGCTGAGCTCAATTAGTGGAGCGGCGTCAATGGCAATGGCTGAAGACAGGGTTGCAGAAGGATCTGAGGTGCCTCTTCATGACCTGACCAAGCTGGTTTGAGATTTTGTTTATGACCATGATTGCTTGGATTAAATAGGTCTCGGTGCCGAGACAATCATTTTGGTCGAAATTGTATTCAGAGATTGTCTTCAAAATTTGCGTCGTTGTTGCCTATTTTGGATGTTTGGATTAGTTCGTCATGGTCCCTTAGTCTGTTGTTCTCGATTACCTTCTTATACTCGCGGCTCATGTTGTTTTTCTCCTTGGATGTTAATAGATTTGATGTTTGAAGTCAATGTGTTAGTTTACAATCTTTGCAATTTTTAGATGTTGACTTTGAGGGTCTCGGGGCCAAGACACTCTTTCTCTTGAAAACTTTTTAAGAACATTAAATTTTGACCCCTAAAGAACCATGCGTGACTTAGAAGGACAATATAGATTTTTGGCACGTTCCTAAAATTTGATTTATTTTTATTTCTAGCTTGTCGTTGATAACAACAGTATGTGATGAGAACCTTCAGATTGGCCGTTTGGATTATTGTTCATGAGTGTATAAAGTTCACAAAGGAATATAACATGAAATGGCAATTTTTGTATCTCCACTCCATGCACACTTGTTTCCTCCATGCTACACCCCTTCTCTACCTCTAAAAATTGGTGTATTGGGAACTAACACTATGCTCAAGATAATGGATATAGATTTATACCTTGTGTATTGCAAAGTGAAATATAAGAATGCTAAACCTCTCAACGCAAAGAAAAAATGAACCTATTTCTTGACTTCAAACACTATAATCTTTTAATCTGTGCGGTCAATGTTTATGAAATTTTTTGAGTACATTATTTCAAAAGTCTTAATTGAGATCCTACGGTCAAAAACATAAACATAAGGTTTTGTTTCCATCCTAACTTATTGCACTAGAACCAACAATTTTGAAGTGTTTTTTATGTGAATTGTCACAGTCCTTTAGGGGTTAATCAAATGACCAAGTATATTGATACTGATATTGGTGATCACTTCCATGGATCTTAGTGGCGAGACGTTCTTTTTTGTCAGAATTTTTAGAGAGATTGTCATAGAATCTTGTTAGAAACCTTCTTGATTTTAGCTCTTGAATGATCATTACAAAGTGTCTCGATGCCGAGATCATTTGATTTCTATGAATTATTTTGAGGTAGGTCCTAGTCATTTGTTTTCAATCTTGATGATTTCAAATTCTTAGAGCTCAATATGAGGTATCTCGGTGCCGAGATCATTTTATTATTATGAATTATATTGTGATAGGTCCTAGTCATTTGTTGTCACTTTTGATGATTTCAAATTCTTAGAGCTCAATATGAGGTGTCTCAGTGCCGAGATCATTTTATTATTATGAATTATTTTGTGGTAGGTCCTAGTAATTTGTTGTCACTTTTGATGATTTCAAATTCATAGAGCTCAATATGAAGTGTCTCGGTGCCGAGACCCTAATTTGTACAAGAAATTATTGTGAACTCCATGTGCATTGGTCACTTTTGGAAACCACATGACAAATTATTTATTTTTCCTTAGAATGTGTTACGTCCACAGTGGAAATTACCTAGGCATTGCACGGGTGTTACCAGGGTATTACATAGGTATTACATATACAAATCTCATAACTTTCGTAAAACCTTGGGGCAATAACAATAGTAAAATTCAGCTATACATAAACCGACGTTACAATACCGAAGTATATGATGATAAGTGTATAGTGCAATACGAAAAGCTCACGGTATAATACGACGATATAATACATATATCTGAATTTTACTGCCTAGGTGATTGCCATCCACAGTGGAAAATCACCGAGGCATTGCCGTCCAAAGTATCTCTGAATAATACCAGAGAATGATACCAGTTGTTGTTCAATAGTTCATATTCTCGTCCAACCTAACAGTTCTCGTCCAACCTTATCACGTTCATGAACCTCAACGCCTCCTGCTGGAATCACCGCATTCAATCTTCACAAGCTCAATGATCTCAAACTGTGCTTACTCCGTTGCACCAGGGCAGAGTGGTGACTTTCAATCATGAATCAAAGTTGCGGACTTGTGCTTACATTGTTTAGAAGGTCTCGGTTATGTTGGTGACAGCCCCTTACTATCTCGGTGCCTAGGTACGTTGATACAGAAGGGATTGATCTTCGTGGGTTGTCGTGACTGTGTTGGTGACGATCTTCATGGTGCCGAGGTATATTGATACAGGTGGTATCGATCTCCGTGGGTTCTCGTGACTTTGTTAGTGACGATCTTTGTGGGTCGTCGTGACTCGGTTGGTAATGGTCCTTTACTATCTCGGTGCCGAGGTACTTTCAAAACAGGTTTTAGATAACACTAGTACAAAAGTGGGAAAAAAAACCGCCCTACATTTATTGGAATGTTTGGGTGTGCAATATACTGTTGGAAGCGCATTTTCAAGACCTTTCCAATGGTGTATTACACTCCCAAAACTTCTAAAAACTGAAGAAGTTATGAGCAAAAAACCGCGGCAGCACAAACCATGAACAACGTAACAGATTTCTGGCAGCATGGTCAAAAGAACGGCAACATGAAAATGAATGCGGTTTTTTTTCCACTTTTGTACTAGTATAAGTGTGTATGGAGAGGTTGGATCGGAAGCGATGCAACGCCGAGCCACATCAGTCTTCAGCACTTTAGTTGTCACCGAGATCTATAGTTTGGATCGAGTTTGTTGCGGTGCTGTGAAGAGCACTATTGTATTGTCTCGGTGCCGAGACCCTTGTTCAGATCAAAACAGCCGCGTGAACTAGAGCCGCGTGTATTGGATGCCCCCGAAGTTGCTACGGCACTAATAACAACTCAGAAAGGGAAGAGAAAGGCAACAATGACAACAAAGGGAACATATTCAACAACAACAACAACAACAACAACAAAGGCTACAAAGGCAACAAAGTCATCCAAGGCATCTGAAGCTTCAAAGGTAACTCAGACTTCTACTGCAACTATTATTCCTGTGGATGGCAGTCGGGTGATTGCATCACCTAATTTATTGAATTTGGTAAATTCATCAATTCCTTCTTAGGCCATCAATGCCAACCAAGTTTATCATACCAATGTTCAGGCCAAGAAAATTTTCAATGCTACGTGTATTGCTTCTTCCTCTATGGTCTTTTCAACAAAAATTCTTGTTGAAAATACTTCAATTTTCACATTGATGGAATTTGGGAGCAATCATCTTCTTGTGAAGAAGATGCATGATTTCGTTCTAACAGTATGTAGCATCATTCATAATCATTTACATTGCTATAACTAGTACTTAATTTGTTATAATTTTCTGGAGTGATTTATTGCCTTCTTAAGAGTGATAAATTTTTGAAGTGGTTAATTGATGTTTATTATATTTTATATGTGTAGATTGGAAAGGGTCGAGGAACTCAGGTCCGTTCTACATTGTGTCCTCATGATGGATTTGATCTCATCATTATTGATATTCCCAAAGGTTTACAGGTTCCAAAGATTTCATCTCTTATAAATGACATTCCGCAGTTAAATACATATAATGTGTCTGAATTGGAAGCTATCTTTGAATTCGCTCATTACTATTTGCAAAGTCATGCATCTTTACTTATCTTTATGCCTGAATCAATGACCATTCGAGCAGACGTACGTACATATACAAAGACTTATGACTTCAAAGCTTGGTGGGGCATCAATGAGCTCCAATTGACATCTCCAACAAACTAGTCAATGTTGGTGTGTTTCCCTATCTCTACTCTTTCTATGTTATGTTCCCACTTATTTATTTTAACAACAAGATTGTTTTTGGGTAGACACAACATTTTTGCATCTTCCTTTTTGTTCATGATTCGCATCAAGTTCTCAGTTCTCCTTTCAACAAGATTAACCACTGTTGGATGGCAATACCAACCTTGGCAAGGATGATGTTCTCTTCAACTTTGTATCAGTAGCATCACAACTCATGAATGGAATTGTTCCTTGGAGAGGAGGCTGGGAGAAAGATCCAATTTTATTGCAAATTCTTATTCAAGTTCTAACCAAGCCAAGTGGTGTCATTCTTGATGCCTATGCTTTTACAGGTAATTTTGATACGTTTGATGTTTAAATCCTTGATGATATAGAGTTTCATTAATATTTTCCTTTTAAATTTAGGAGCCTCGATTCATGCTTGCTAATGCTTAAGTCGCCATTTGGTTGCTTTTGAAGCGGATCCTGCTATTTTTGAGGCCATCTTTGCACCACTTCGAGAGGCGCCACCATTGGTAGAGATTGTTGTGTCTTTGTAAGTGGATATTGACTTGGAGAGGGATGACATTCATGTCCGTCATGTTGCAAAACAAAACCACTTGAGTGAGTAAGTTGTGAATTATTATTTTCTTGCATTCTGTTAAATATTTTAAAGTTGAGCGTTGACATTATTGTTTGACTCATTGTAGATTGATGGCGGACGCCGAATCACCTCGTAAACTGTTTCTACTTCCTTCGTATATAGAAGACTTAGCTCAATTATTAGCTACTTTACCATCTCCTAGTCCATTGTATGGGACTCGTTGTTATGACCCTCGTATTGTTTAGTTTGTGGACATTGAAGCAATTGAGGCTAGCAAGGATAGTGATGATAGTTTTAATTCTACTTTCTAATTTTGCTATATTCATGTACTTCTTCATTTCAAAACTTTCTTTGTTCACATTGTACGTGTCTTTTACATTGCAGTGTTCCTTTCATATTTAGTACTCAGTTTCATGTTCTTATTGTCTTCCTAACTTGTAACTTGTATTATTTATATTATCCATTTTATTTTCTATACTTTAAATTTTCAATAGATATTAGCATAGCTTGCGAAAGATACATAGAAAATATCATAATTTAAAATAAAAAATAAGTTACATGATTAGTTTGTGAACTCTAGAGAGCATTCTATTAGTATCAGATTTCATAGACTCTAGAAATACTACAGTTAATATAGACGTAAATCAAAGCATTTCAAATTTATACCAATTATTGTCTTTTAAAAAATGATGTAGGTTAGAGAAAAATAGATAATTTCATGAATGTAACAAAAAAAAATTTGGAAAGAATAAACAATAATGAATAATTAATTTTTTTGTCAAACTGATTTATATAATAAAAGGCAAGGCCATAATAGAAAAAATAAGTAACAAGTATATTCAAAAATAGAAGAATGAAATGGTAAAAACATATATCACAACACCTTATAATTGATAGCACTAAAAGGAGTTGTCAAAATACGGGGACCAATGTGAGACTAAAATGAGAATAGATACTAACACAATGAAATTAGAAGCATATTTACACGGATATAGGCATTACATCATATATAGGTCGTACAAATTTTCCACGGATATAGGCATTACATCATATATAGGTCGTACAAATTTTCAACGGATATAGACTTTCATACTGCTATTTTTCCACGGTTCTCCGATCATATACAAAAAAAAATAGAATATTTTTTTGTGACTATCAATGCTCATAGCTCACCGCTCACCGCTCACCGCTCATGGCTCATGGCTCATAGCTCATGCCCTAGCAATCCTGCTAACTAGCCCAGAAGACATTGCAAACGAAATATTTAACCAACAAACAAGAAACAACACACCTACGGTAAACACATGCAACTATCAACCGGACCACCGCACTACATGCACATGCGCAGTACGACAATATCCATGGCATGACCTAGATGGATTCACAATAGAAACAAGAGGAGACCCGGAAACCCCACTACACACATACTTTAAACAAGCTACATATGACACATGCCTACGTAACCTAGGAAATAACAAAGCCCCCGGACCGGACCGCATTCCAAACTTTATCCTAAAAAATATGCCCCCAAGGTTACACAAACTACTAAACCTCTTCTTCTCCCACTGCTACAAACAAAGACAAATCCCCGCTTCATGGAAAACAAGTGCAACGATCCTATTATACAAAAAAGGAGATCCATCCATGCTACCGAACTATAGACCCATCGCACTAGCCAATACCATCTATAAACTATTTACAAGCACATTCACATCAATACTATCATCATATGGCAAAAAACATAAAATACTGCATGATAGTCAAGAAGGATTCCGCGCAGAAAGAAGCACCGCTAGACAAATCCAAACAATAATAGCCGCATTAGAAGATGCACGATTTACAAACCAAGACATATTTATACTGTATGTCGACTTTAAAAATGCCTTCGGCTCTATTGACCACTCCAGACTTTTAGCCATAATGACGGACCTTGGATACTCTAAAGACGCCACCGCACTAGTGGGAAATATATACTCCGAATCTTCAACTTCCTACATAGGAGAACACTTTGGTAAAACTAAACCCATAGCCATCCAAAGGGGAACAATACAAGGAGATACCCTAAGCCCATATTTATTTATTATATTCCTAGAACCACTACTTAGATGGCTAGATAGAGGCAACAATGGATACGCATTCGGGACATCACAAACCACCATCAACTCCACGGCATACGCGGACGACCTTGCGGCCATAACCAACAAAATCAACGCCATAAAAATACAACTTAACAAAATAGACAGGTACTGCAAATGGACACGTATGGATGTAGGGGTCCCAAAATGTGCCATCACTGGATGCCCAAATAAATCAAAAACAAACCCCACCGCATTCAAAGCCCTAATACAAACCTCTAACATTAATTACCGAAACCAACAAATACCCATTCTACACCAAAACAAACCATACACATATCTAGGAATAAGTCTCGTCCCTTCCCTAAAATGAGAAACCCAAATTCATGCCACCACCACAAAATTAATCAAACAATGCAAAGAACTAGTAGCTTGTCCGGCCACTATGAAACAAAAAATAAAAATGATCGACACAGTTTTAAGACCGGGCGTGGCATACAACTTCTACGCGGTACCATACTCAATGCCCGCCATTAAAAAACTGGACCAAAAAATAACTACCACACAAAAAACCGTATGGGGCATGCCAAAATGTATGTCTAACATAATTACCCAACTACCACACAACCTCTTTGGACTAGAAGCCTTCTCACTAAAAAACGCATACCTTAGATGCATAGGAGAACAACTCCAGAACGCTCTAAATGATAGTGGTAGACTTGGAAAAATATACAGAGGCTAAACACATCACATCCTCGCACAATATGGGGGGGCAGAAAACATACCTAGAATAAAAAAGACAAATTGTACAAGATCACCAATAACACGTACCTTCTTCTTACTAAAACACGTAGCAAAAGTCCACCTAAAAAGCACTCTCCCCAACTTTCTTATATAACCAACAACACTAGAAAAAGCCTGGACTCTTGAATCACAAAACCATAATACACACAACGCACAATTATCTCAAAAGTTATTACAAAAACTCCTAACAAAAAATATCTACGAACTAAAACAAATCTCCCTACCCAATGGAACACACATCATGAACAATGAAGAATTTAAAACCTACCACTTCACCCCATCAAAACTTATTAAAAGTGCCCTAAAAATTGCACGACAACTCTTTTGTCACCCAATATATCCCCCCTCCACTCAATACACATACCAATACACATACATACTCTCATACAATTAGAGACCCATTCATCACTATAAACAATGACATCACCCCAAGAAATATCACCACACAATCGATCCACCCTCCCCACTCCCACCCACACCACCCCCACCCCCCAAACCACTTCCTCAAAAACCCCACCACCTATCCCATTAACAACATCATACACCACAAATACAAGGAAAAATAGATAATAACCAAATCGAAAACAATTCCACTAGATATCTATGCCAATGGACTCACAATAACCACACTTACAACAAATGGCTCCCCCAAAGAAACCTCTTCCCAAGACACAACCAAAATACTATCTCACATAACACAAATAAATTGACACAATATTATCAAAGAACTCAACACAAATTCTACACCGAAATTATCCAAGTTCACCACCCACAAAACCAACCCCAAGATACAAGGTCCGTCACCCCACCCACAATAATGCCCCTACTAAACATCTACACAACGGAATGCAACCCCGAAAAAGACCCTCTTACCTCATCTAACACAATAAAAATTGACAAAGACCAAGCATACTTATACAAAGAAGATGGAAGGCATCTTTTACCATCCCAATCACTAGGCTCACATGGTTGTGGAACCAATACAATACTAAACTACAAACCCCTACAAACATTGAACCAACAACCCAACCGTTCGAAACCGAAGTCATTTGGCTATACCAAAGATACAAATATAGATTACCAAAAAATAACCCCCTTAAACTTACACAATATACACTACCCATACCTATACTTAATTCACTAATCTCCACATTCAACATCCAACACTCATATTTCTCTTCCCCCGTCACATGCTCCATCAAACTCAACAAATTTTACTCCCCCTTTGAAAGAGATAAAATATTCGGATCACTAGGCAAAGCCTTTGACCACAAATGGATAGGTAATGGTATGGCCCACCCTCACAATGAAGAAGAAACACAACAAGCTCTACATTGGGCCAGCCTCGCGGCCAAACATGACCCAAACCACACCTCTACCCTAATCATAACCCCAGACAAAAACTGGTACCAAAATCATAATCCACACTCGGGCCCCTTTCCCGATACACACATCATCACAATATTCGAAGCCGATTCAATAACATATGAAGAACTCACCATCCCACTAGATCTAAAAAGACCCAGAATTGAATCATCCACTCTACAAATAATATGCATCCATCACCAAAATCATACTCTAGGCACACAAGAACAACTAGAAGAACTCTCCTCCATAGCAAAGATTCTAAACGTACACCGGATACTCACAAAATTGGCCCCACCAACGCCAATGCAAACACCCGTCAACAAAAGCAAAAAATGGTCAAAACTACACTACAATAACAATACACTAAACTACACCTTAACACCCCCACCCTCCTGGAGTATCAAACTAACATCCCACCTAAATTTAACCCCGAATATAGCTACTATTCTGATGGCTCCTTTAAACCGCCAGAACAAATTAGCCCAGGATCTTGGCGCAGAGAAAAAGCCGGTTATGGAATATACAACGCTACGAAAGAAATCAAACTAGCCAAAAGACTACATGGACTACAAAATATCCTCAGAGCAGAACTAATGGCCATCCACAAAACACTAGAAATCGTCTCAACAAAATACAACATTGAACAGGTGCACATATTTAGAGATTGCATTAACGCACTATATTTATTAAACACCCAAATAACACATCCTACCCTCCATAATAGTCGCCCCGACCGAATCATACTGGAATCAATGGTCCAAATGATACTAAAAAAAGAACAAATCACAACCCTCCACAAAGGCCGAGCCCATGCTAATATTGATGGCAATGAACAAGCGGATAAACTTGCAAAAGAAGGAAGAGAAAAATCACATAAAAATACCAAAGACCCACATGAACACGCCCATGCCACCCCTTACTATTTCCAAAAAGAAGATTGGCCCTCCAAAGAAGACACCCCCGATAAAGGCCCGATCAGATTCCTAAGCAAATACCTCAAAAAACAAGACCTACATGACAATCTTGACACAATCACAGACAACTTTCCCAACATAGAAAAGTGGACTAACAACAATGACATAGACAATGAACTCTCTACAAATTTTTGGAAAAATCCCATCATCACCGATTCACAAATAACATGCCTTATCAAATTCCGTACCGGCCAATACATGGGAAACGCCCGTAAACAACTCTTCTTTGGAATAGAAAGATTTCCATCCATAACATGCCCCATATGCCCCTCAACGGACCCCGACACATGGCTATATGTTCTACTCAAATGCCAAAACCACCACAGACACTCCCTAATTGTTAAAAGACATAACAAAGCGGTATGGGAAGTCCGAAAAGTAATCACCTCCTACAATAAATCGAGATGTTTTATACTAATGAACGCCGGCACTTTCAATAACAATCCACAAGAAAATACGGTCCCCCCGTGGCTACTCCCATGCTCATGTACGACCCAAAGATGTCATTGCAATGCTAGGCTCAAACCGGACATCCTTTGTGTCAAAGGTTTACCATACAATGACCCACCACCCGATAACGTCAACCAAGACTACACCATTCAATTCATTGAATTCACATATTGCAACGATAGATTTTCCCCGGAAACAATCCAAAACAAAATAGACAAATACCAACCCCTTATTGACGACATGATCGCCCTCGGATGGAATGTCGACCCCCTTATGGTAATCACATCCGGCGCTCGGGCCACCACCTTTATCCCATCTATGAAATCTCTAGAAGACACCTTCAAGATACCCATTGAAACAATTAAAACATCCTTTAAAAACATTAACACCATAGCTATCCAACATGCCATGTCTATTCTTCTACATAAACGCAAAATCGAAAACAACCAAGCCCTTCCCAATACACAAGACCCCCCCTAAATTCTCCTCCCCCGCCTTGATTTTCATGACTAGTTGGTTTTAAGGTTTTTGACTACTTGCCTGGTTTGTGGTTAGTTCGTTGGCTAGTTGCTTGGTTTGTGATTCGTTGGTTGGTTGGTTGACTTGTGGTGCTTTGGTTTCTTGTTACATAGTGTCTACCCTCGAGAGAGGGAAGTAGTTCCAGCTCACTAATTCCTTGTCCTGTAGGCATGGTCTTAGTAGTGGAACGAACAGACACTTTATTCACGCCGGCCTCCTTTAGAGACCGGCGTTTTTTTTTTTTTTTTTTTTTTGATTTTATTGCCTACATAATGTCAAAAATTCTTGATGTCCTAAACATTGAAAAATATTGAGTGTCTTTAGTTTCTAATAGCCTTCATTGTTTCATCTTAAATCTACTAAGCATTGTTGATACAATCTTACTAATTTGTGAAATCAAAATTTTAATGAATGAGAATGTTATACACAATAATAGAGTCCAATAATAATTTACACTACACAAAATCTAAATCCAATACCAACGTGTCAAGCATGATGTTAGTTTCTTATTCGCCAATTTGTAGATGTAGAGGAGTGGTGTAGCATATTCAAAACAACTATGCAAGGAGTGGGGGTTAAAAAATTGCCAACGCACGTTTTATTTTTTTGTAAACTTAATGTGTTTTAGATTGATAATCCATATGGTCAATAGGAAGGTTCATACCACATATTGTTGTGGAAAAAAGAAATAAATACAAATGAGAAGATCTCTAAGTTTCATAAGCAAAGGAAAAAGTCTTTTTGACTTGGGCTAGAATGCTATTTTTCACTGAAGACAAGAATTTATTTTGACATTACAAAAGGCATTTGTTTTTACTTGATAGTATTGAATTTTTTTTACTAGATAGTATTGAGTTTTTTTTTACTTGATAGTATTGACTCTTTGTTTTTACTTGATAGTATTGAATCTTTTTTTTTACTTGATAGTATTGAATCTTTGTTTTTACTTGATAGTATTGAATCTTTGTTTTTACTTGATAGTATTGAATCTTTTTTTTTACTTGATAGTATTGAATCTTTGTTTTTACTTGATAGTATTGAATCTTTTTTTTTAACTTGATAGTATTGAATCTTTTTTTTTACTTGATAGTATTGAATCTTTTTTTTACTTGATAGTATTGAATCTTTTTTTTTACTTGATAGTATTGAAAATTGTAATCTAGGATGTAATTAAACTTCAATCAAAAAGAAGAATTATATTCTTAATAGAAAAAATTAGTTAATGAAAAGGAAAATTCTAGTCTCAGTTGCAATCATGATGAGGAAAGCATTATGATTAGAGCTAAATGTCACTAAGCGGTCGAGCTACTCAGCGGTACGAGGGCGACATCTAAGTACGAGTTATCATGTGTAGTAATAATTTTTTCCTGTGTGTGTCACGGTGTCCTTCCAGTTTCCCACTTCCTCTCCCTCACTCTCATTTTGTCTCTCCCGTCTCTCTCTTGTCTCTCTCTCATCTCTCTCACTTTCTCAATCCCGTTTTTGCTGTAGGTTTCCATGTTCTCCAAGCTCACAGCTTTGGGTTAGGTTAACTTTATTGTGGGCGATTCCGTGGTCGATTTCTGAGTATAGTTTTGTGGCGCTTTTACAAGTCTAAGTGTAATTTTGTGGCGTGTTTGCAAGTCTGAGTGTCTTTGTGAGGGCAGGGTCTGTCGAAGCAAAACTAGATGGTTTTTGGTTTAGCCTCTAGTTGCGTGCAATTTGAGTGGGTGCGACTTCAGCAACCGCGTCATTACGAAAGGGTGCAGCGATTGAATTCCTTTGAGAGGTAAGAGTGTTAACTAGTATCTTATTTTCTCTCTGAAGCACCATCCAGTTTTGCTTTGACAACTCAAAAGCATACGTAGTGCATTTAGATTTGCGACACTTTGAAATGCACACAGTGGTCAATACTATGACAATTGTTGCTTGTTTATCTCAATTTGAATTAGTTGTTGCATTAGTATGTCAAATTGGCTTCTTGTAACAGTGGTTCTGATCTTATTTCTCTTGTGCATAGTGCTTCATAAATAGAAAAATGGCGGGTGTGGTGCTAGACCTGATTGAGCGGCCGGAATGGCTAAATTCGTAAGTTTCCATAACCTCTCGATCAAGATGAAATAAGATCTAGCATGCATAGTTTTTTAGAATTATCTACAAAAGTATCAGTATGCTGAGCAATGCTGCAATTTCATTTCATTCGATTGCATCTCAGCACGTTGGTATGAATGTACATGTAACGGTAGAATTAGCGATACGGTACACTGTACGGACGACCCCTTCATACGGTCATCCACTGTAATCGACGGATCCTTCGATCTAAAAGGATCAATGGATCCTCCAATTTCACGGATTGTTGGACCCTCTGATCCTCTGAGATCGATGGATCCACCGATCATTTGGAACTAATGGACTCATCGATCCTCTAAGCTCGATGGATCCTCCAATCTTCTAGAAATGATGGTCCCTCCGATCATCTAGGATCGATGGATCCTTCAATTTCCTTGGATCGATGGATCCTCCGATACCCCGGGTCCGTCATATACAATGACATGAGATCGATTCATCCATTGATCTCTCGCATATGAATCCTCTTGCCCCATTCAGGAGTATCGGTGATAGGCATTTTTGGATCGGTGGATCCCTTGATCGTTGCAGATCGATGGGTCAATTTATCGTTCCAATTTTTAGTGGTGGATGGTGAGTCATAAAGTAGATTTTTTAGATTGATCGAGAGATCCATCGATCCCACTTGGCAGTCTCATTGAACAATGTCATGGTGTCCTGGTATTTTCATTGGTGATTATACGGATCTTAATCTTATCAATGTAGTTCTCCAAATGCGCGGGGCTAACTTGATTTTGACGGATTCCGTGAACCCGAACTGGTGCCCTGTGAAGCTGTACATGGCGGTCAGTTGTGGACTCAAGAAGATTAAGTATGATGGGCCTGAAGACCCAGCGGTGTTTTTCATGGCGGATAATGTCTACGAATGGGGATTGGCATGGGAGCGAGATACCGCGAAGGAGAGAGTTCGCATTGTGCCCGTTCACCTTATAAACAACAAAGAATCGCCAGCCGGAGATCCCATATTTCTCACGACAAAGAACCTTGAGGTGCTGAACCTGGTGAAATCCGACTTTGTCAACGTGTACCCCCTTGTCATTAGCGAGTTCGTGACAAGTTCCGGATGTTCGAGGGTGTATGGCCTTGTAATGAATTCCGCTACTTTGAGCCCCAAGTATTGCACGACGGTGAAGGATTTTGGATTCCTAATCGAGCTTAGGGGACCCAATGATCGCTCTATTCAGATTGGGTGGGCCGAGCTGCAGGCCCGGTGCGAGGCGACCAACAAGAGCGGAAAGAAGACTACTCCTCCCACACCCCCAAAGAGTCGGAAGAGGCCATCATTGACTAGTACTACAACGCAAGGGGAACCGTCTAAGAAGAAGCCGCAGCGGAAGAAGTCAGATCCGAAGGAGGAGGGGATGAGATTAGCAAAAGCTGTGCAATTGTCACACACAACGGTGGCTAAGTACTCTCCGAAGGACCTTCAACAAGTTAATGAGCTGTAAGAGAGGGAATTTGGGGTCCTCCATATATTTGGCCGGCGTCCATACAAGGTTGACGATGCCGGTTTTGACATGAAGGAAGACATCAATGCGGATTCGCATTTCTACATAATTGGTGGCCAACATTGTGTAGTGGCACACAAATTTCTCATTGAAGAGGGAACTCTCAATCCTGGAGACGCAAGGGATGCTAGTAGCTTTTGCGTCACAATTGTGTGGACAACACCCGACAAATTTTCGACCCTCATTTACTACTCCAGGGTTCTGAACTAGGACCTTGCTAGGAATCGAAGCGAAGGTAATTATCTCAGACAACTTGAAACTGCAAGGAAGAGCTGGATTGATGCTAGAAGGCCCAAGCCGTCTATTCGTGGCGCACCAAACACCGTTCACTTCAAGGTAAGTTGTCTCATTTCTCTTTATGGCTCAAATATTGGGTCACTCTTGATCGAAGGATCTTTCGATCACAGTTCTCTATTTTGGATTCTGAGGCTTTGTTTCTGCATAGACGTGGGTGGAGAAACTTGACGCGATATTCGCTGGAGCAGATAAGAAGCTCGAAGTGGAACAACACGGTGGTCAGCCTAAACTTCCTCTTTTGTATGTGTCCGACGCCCTCTTTGGGATGTGAAAGAGTATCCTGGATAGCTGGATTGAAGGACTGCTTCCCAACTCGTTCGAGAAGTATTCAAGTTTTCTAGGCGCTGACGAGGACGATGACGACGAGGAGGATGATGCGAGAAGTTCGGCAAAGAGGCTAGCTGCAAATGAAGCAACATGATTTGCAACCATTGTACTCAATGTGGGATAGCGAGATTGAGAATATGGCCAAGATGGTGATTGCAAAGGCGATTTCGATCAAATCAACAAAATCGCTCAAGAAGCCAGCCATTCTTCGCGGACTCCGCGACGAGTGTCTCGTCAAGAAGAAGTTCCGGCTTCTGAAGAATGAGATGATGCACTACTTCAGAAAGAAGCCCCTACCAGCAAAGATAATTAAGAAGTTATATTGGAGTACATTGAACTCGCCAGTGAGCTGAAGGTATCTGACAAGATACTCCAAACGTGGCATGACAAACTCCTGAAGGACAATGGCGGATGTCAATTCTTCAAGAAGCGAGGGGCTAATTTGAACCCCTCTAGCAAGTCGGAGGACATTGCCACGTTGTTGAAGGTCATATTTGATCAGCAGCGGACACTTAGCGCCACTACTTCAGTGGACGTGGTCGTCGAGCCGTCTTTTGGGCCCACGTTCGTAAGCCAATACAAAGTGAAGCAAATGGTGAGGAAATCAGGGGATGTTGTGAAGATCCTTAGAAAGGATTCCGTCCTCAAGTGGATTATATCGGATGCGACGGTTGTGTTTGTCTAGTGCTTTGTCAATCGCGAGACACGAGGAGTTTGATGGAGTATCACAGATCAAGTGAACCAAACTCTGGGTGCTATGGAGTGGAAAGATTCACAGAGGTTCAGGAGGGCTCAGAATCTTGGGGTGTTTATTACTGACCGGGATGGAATGGTGGAGTTGGCAAATGTGGTATCGAGGAGGGGCAAGCCGATTATGCAAACACCGATCTAGGATTTTACCTCCATGATGTATATCACGTCAGGACTAGAGGGATTTATAACGCCTCCAACTCTTGAGCCCACCTTAGGCTTGTTCTTCAACTTCCTCTATGGTCACACTCCTGACACCAATGCAAAAATCAACTTTCGGGCATTTTTTAGAAATGACATGCCATACCAGCATATGATATCCGCATCAGATTTTAAAGATGCTCCTACATAATGGGCATAGAAAGGCTGGGCCAATTTTAATATCCATGCAGTTAATCAACTAATTGATACACTTGGGCGGGCCGACACTGTCATTGTCAACGTCGGTGGGGGGGCTTCTGTCACTTGGGTTGGCCTGGTAATATCATCAGAGGATCCTTTGATCTCATCTCCTTCCCCTTATGTTTCGAAGCAATTTTATGATTCATATGTTCCTTGCACGCTCGCATCTCATCTGTGGTCTGGTTTTTCTTCTTGTAGACAAAAGGCGCACAAGTCATCGAGATCGTCCATTCCCTGGACAATGAGAGAGATGCCCTGCATGGAGCTCTTGAAAAATGGGACTCTCAATTGGTTCTTAACCTTGTTGTTCCCCCACCACCTTCACCAGCTTTGAAGAAGAAGAAAACTCCGACAAAGAAGAAGGAGAGACACGTGAGAATGACAACGCGGCAACAAGAGGTGAGAAGTAAGAGGACTCTTGACTTCGATGCCCCAAATGCAGAGACAGCCGGTGATGACGAATCCGACGAAGATGAAGGCCGCCGAAGAGGCTCTGACTTGGGGCCAGACGCGACGTATGTGCCATCAGAGTCCAAGGAGGAGCATGGCAGGGAGGAGCACGAGAAAAAGAAGATTGATGAGCATGACTCGGACAGGGACTCTGTAGAGTCGTCAGAAGAACCTGGGGGCCAGGATCACGGAGGCCGAGAACATGGGGGCCAAGACGAGGTGGAAAACACTCAGATTCCGCGAGAGGCGGGAGAAGATGTCGAGGATGAAGATGAACAACCGCTTCTGATGCGCCGTGGAAAGGCTCGCCTGGTCAACAACAAAAGAGACAATGATGCTATCCCCAGTGTGCAAACCACTAACACTGTATGATACAATGACTACCTCCTAGCTTTGTCTGAACCAGACATAAAACAATTTTTTGGATGTTGTAGATAATTTTTGTAATGGATGGTAATCTCTTCATGTCTATTTCTTGGTATTCTATGTTTTCATTTCCGATATCCCTCCTTCTGCAGGCATTTCAAGGTGAAGATGATTGCCACATGCGTGCATCCCCTTCGGATCCTCCAGTAATGATTCACATATCACTACTTCTCAAATTGGTTAATTGGATTGGAGGATCCGTCGATTTCTTTCATTAGGGTCTTCTTTCTTGATATGTTTAGCCTGCCAGTGAGTCGTGACATGGTCCTCAGTTAGACAGTATCATCGAAGGATCCTTCGATCTCCGTGTGTCTCACCCACGATGCATGTTTTGATCAGGTTGCCATCCCGGTAAATAGGCCGTTTGTTTTGCCCGATCTAGAGTTGTTTCGACTAGATCCCCACTATCGCCCAACTTTATTGTTTAACGACGGATTGGCGTTTGTAAATCCCGACTGGGACAACGAACTTACTAATCGTTACTCATGGGCGCAGCTTCTTGGTTCCGAATACCATTCCCATGGATCCCTTCAATCTGGGCTCTCTACTCCAGCTTCGGCGCAATATCCTAGCATTGTCCATGTCTCTCCGAGGCGAGATATCCTGCAAGTCCACCATGAAGACAAAGGGCCTAAGGAGGTTGAAGAGGAGGACAAGGAGAAGGTAGAGAGGGAGGAGGATGAGCCGTCGATGGATGTCCTTGAGGATGATGTAAGGAGAAGAGCAGAAGCTGATGAGCGGAGACAAATTGAGGAGGAGCAGTTGGAAAAGGAGGAAGCGGAGTGGGCTGAGAGGCCTTGGTGCTCCCCGTTGCCAACCCGGATTGAGCCGGAGGTGGATGACCTTGAGGAGGATGTAAGAAGAAGAACCAAAGCTGATGAGCGAAGGAAAATTGACGAGGAGCAATTGGAACAGGAGGAAGCGGAGTGGGCTGAGAGGCCTTGGTGCTCGCCCAAGCCAACAGTGACTAATTTTGGCAACAAGCGGGGTTCTCAAACTAGAGTTACTTGCAAGATTGTACGTAATCCAGTTCCACCTGGTAATTGTGAGCCTTCGACATCCGACCCTGTAGCAATGGAGTTGGATATATTTGAATCTCTTCTTCGAGCCTTCTTCGAGCAAGGCAGTGGAGTCTGTTTCTAACCCTCCGCAAAACATAGCAGAGTCACTGGCCGCAGCAACTTTGGCAAATCTGGTTGACATGTTGCCAATTCCAGTTTCTCAAGGTCTTCACCAAGCAAAAATAGCTCCTACGCCTATCGATGCAAATAAAGAAGAGGTTCAT
Source organism: Bryoerythrophyllum caledonicum (assembly GCA_963971425.1). Taxonomy (NCBI): domain Eukaryota; kingdom Viridiplantae; phylum Streptophyta; class Bryopsida; order Pottiales; family Pottiaceae; genus Bryoerythrophyllum; species Bryoerythrophyllum caledonicum. The sequence goes on along the minus strand of OZ020514.1, from coordinate 48,406,135 downwards.
CATGGCATATTCCTAAATGCTAGCGAAGATCTTCTAGCCTTCAGCCCTCCTAGATTTATTCCAAGGTCGTCTGTAGCTGATGTTGGTGGAATGGGTGAATCATCCGCTCTGTTATTGGTTTGACATCCTCTACAGAAGGTAAGTTTCATGTTTGTTCTTCTACTTCACTGTCTTCAGTTCCTGGTATATATATGACTTGCTCAAAGGATCCTCCGATCGCCATGCGCCTCACTCATGCTTACATGTTTGCTTACTCGCTCGAGTAGTACGAGGAGGTACTCGGCATGCATCCCCCGACGATTCGAAGGTAAGACATCCGAGGTACACTGTCATCCTCGACTTGAATGGATTTTTGATTCATAGGACTTCTCCGCCGTGCAGTAGTATTCATAGACTCGGTTGTCGTCTCTTTTTGGAGTGGTTGCACAAACTCGCTAACATTGTGATATGGAGCTGTGCGTTGAAGACAAATGTTGATAGCATGTTAGTAGATGCCCTGAGGAACTCTCTCCTGAAGCCAACTGACCTTTTAATTCTATCCCAAACTGATACTACAATGTCAACTTTTCCTAGAAAGGAGAATCCATCCAAGCGATACATGCTGAAGGACCTCAGGAAACTCGCTCGGCTTCAGGATCACGTGGACATTGATCTCACGTCGCTCGTAGACGACAGTCTAGAGAAGAACCTCCTCAATGGCGAGTTCAATGCTATACATCCTCGTCCTTGGACTGGTGATTCGAAGGACAGGTTTCTCGCTACACGCCTGAAGCCTTGGCTGACGAAAATGTTTTCGTCACGCATCCATGTAACAGAGTTTGTTTAGAACAATCCCCTCCTTGAATGTCAGGATGGTCGTACGTTGAGGACGATTGAGCTTTCTAGGAATATTATAACAAGGTGTTCTCGGAAGTGGGATCCCTCGATCCCAAGATTTCAATGACACTTCGGTCTCATCGATGGCGTAAATATTTTTTATATTTTTTGAAAATATTTTTGTAGCCTTTTAGGATGTTCCGTTCATTTACAAAACAACCACCATGTTTATCTCCGTTGTTTTATTTCCGAATTTTCCCCCTTTAATTATCACATTCACGTGTCCTTATTTGTCGCTCGTTGTTTTTTTGGATGATTAAAGGATCCGTCGATGTTATTTATATCCTCTCGATCTTTTGTCATGTTCATAGCTATTACACAACTAGAAGAAAGTTATTGTATTTTCCCTCAACGGAGTCCTTTGTTTTGAGAAATACGATTACTACACCCCACGACGCTTCAATCGAGATAATATTGTAGTTCGTCATGGTCTCCTAGAGTTCTTCAAAATCCTTCTAAAGTCTTTTCATGTCGGTATCTGGTCTTTCATGCTTCCGTTGCGCCTAAAGAAGGTTCTTGATGTTATCCTCCCCAAAGATATAAGGACTCGACTCCTTTTCATCTATGGCCGGAACAAGTGCTCAGGGCCACATCTTTATCCTTTCTGCGACAAGGTCCTCCAGAGACTATCAATTGATCGGAAAACTAGGACTTCTTGTCTCCTTGACAGAGTACTGATGGTTGATGACCAGCCAATGCGGCATGTCTTCAACGGAGACTTTGCTTGCTACTTTCCAAAGCCATGGCATGGTGAAATGGCCCTTTCCAATGCCGGTAACGTTATACCTAACATCGGAACGGCCTTGCTTCTGTTCATTCTTCTCCTGCGAGCTTCTAGCTCGGTGAAGGCGTATCTATTGGAGTTTAGAGTTGCTCGTAGTTTTACAATATTGTAAATAGATAATCGAGATAGATTTTGGGGGAAAGTAAAAGGGGAGAAAATGGGGAGAAGTAGAAAAGCCACATGTTGCACATGGGAGTGGCTAAGTCAAAGGATAAGGACTAGCCCACTTGCTTTGACTATACGAAGTCAAAGATAAGGTAGGAAAGTCAAGTGGGTGGTGGCAAAGTCTTAGGGGGCGGCCATGAGACCCATGTGGGATGAAGTCACTTGGAAGTTGTTGAAGAAGGCACTAGGAAGGTGCCAAACAAGTGGTATAAGTAAAGGCCTTCGAAAGAAGGCAATATCTCACTCCAACCATTGTTTGCAAATACCTTGTGAGTGTATTCTAGCTTGTATGCCACATTTAACTAAATCTAGACTTTAGGATGAAATCTAGACTCTGGCACAATATTATGTATAGGATGCTAGACCCAAAAACACTGTTAATGTTACCATTATAGCAAAGTATTGAAAAATATTACAATAAATGAGCATGAAGAAAGACAGTATTAGCCATTGAGTTGTTATCATGGGTCAAAACTGAATGAGAAACTGATCAAACGACAGTTACATAGAGGGATCTCCCTATAAATACATACATTGATAGATTTGCCCATCCATGAAACACATTATCAAGTAAGCATAAAAGTAATAGGCGTTCAAGTAGGGCGCAAAGATAGACAATATTAGCCATTGAATTGTTATCATGGATCACCAATACACAATAAGAAACTTATCAAATGATAGCTACATAGAGGGATCTTCCTATAGATACATTAATAGTTCTACCGATCCTTGAAACACATTAACTAGTAAGCATTAAAGTAATAGGTGTTCAAGGGCAATCGAAGAAAGACAGTAATACTCATTGAAGACTTTATTCATAAATCAAAAGTGAATGAGAAGCTGTGGCAAAACAAAAATGGTAAAACCAACCATGTAATGCAGTTTAGTTCTACAAAGTTTGCAGTACTCGGTCACTGTGCCATGATTCAAGCAATCTTCGTTTATACTTTCCATCCATCTGATGTTGACGTAGATAGTTTTACACCAAGGTATAAGATCGCAGCGGAAGGATGAACGGAATCAATGCTGTAGTAATATTTGGTATGACATTGGATGCATTGAGCAAGACCATTTCACCACGCCAAGGCTTCGGAAAGTAGCAAGCCATGTCTTCGTTAAAGACATGCCGCATTGGTTGATCATCAACCATCAACACTTTGTCAGGAAGGCAAGTTTTCTTTGTCTTTTGGTCTATTGATAGTCTTCGAAGAATCTTGTAACAGTAAGGATAAAATTGTGACCTTGAGCGCTTGTTTCGTCCATAAACAAAGAGAAGTTTCGACCTTATGTCATCGGGGAAGAGCACTTGAAGATCCCTCTTCAGCCATCCGGGGACCATGGACGACCATATACCAACATGGAAGGACCTCAATAGGATTTGGAAGAACTCTATGAGACCAGGTCAAACAATAATGTTGTTGTGATCGAAGCGTTGGGGGGTGCAGTTATAGTATTGCTCAAAGAAAAGCAATCCGTTCACAAACAATACGATTTCTTTTTTTGAGCCGTCGCGGACTAGCTGCGAATATAACAAAAGAGAAGAGCTGGAAGTTAGATGGGAAAATATTCCTATCTAGGCATCACAGAAAGAGAGGACATGAAGCGTGTTACATGTGGTAGTTATAAACCATTGACAAGGATATATTAAAGCCATATTAACAAATAAACTAATCACCGATAGTAGTGCTTAGTCAGTGAAATTTTCCATTCTTGGAATCCCATAGTTTAGAACACCCTAATACGATATTACGTGCGATGGTAGACTTCCTAAATCCAGTACTAGCCCCACATCCGGAAAAAGGATTCTCTCGAACAAAATCAACAATAGGGAGCTTAGAGGCAATCATAATCTGCTGGCACGGAAGCATGGTGTTCATGAGGAACCGGTCCGGCGATTCACCTGACCACTCCGAAGGATGAACAACGTTGAACTGCGCGTTGAGGAGGTTCTTCTCTGGGTTGTCGTCAATAAGCAATGCCCGATCAAGGTCCACATGCTCAAGAACACCTCTAAGTTTTCTAAGATCTTTCATCATGTACTTCTTGTTGGTCTTGCCCTTGCTTCTAGGAAAGGAAGAAAACGTCACATCGTTCTGTGACAAAACTGGCAGCTGCTCTCGTTTGAGAGAAGAACCAGACAGAACACAGTCTAACATGAATTCAATGTTTCTCGGAATGGCGCAACTCCATACCACAACATTAGCCTTACTCCACAACCAGTGCAAAAACGGAATACAGTCGGGTCTAAGGATACAACCGCGACCGCTATCAGTTCTGTGGACGAGAAATCCATTCAAGTCCAGGACGATCGTATACCTCGGATCCATTACCTTTGCAGAGCGAGGGGCGACAGTCAGAGCGGGTGGAGGTATTTCAACTCCAACGAACCAAAGAGCAAGCGTTAGTAGAGAGCGAAGGACATCGAAAGATCTTTCTATCTAGCAATATAGAGCACCAAAAGGAGGAGGTTCAGACATCGAAAGATCTTCCTATCAAGATCTATAAAGCACCAAATGAAGGAGGCGAGGACATCAGAAGATCTTCCCATCTAGATATGTAGAGCACCAAGAAGGCGATGACATCAGAAGATATTCCCATCTATCAAAACATCGCAAAAAGAGGAGAGTAGTGAAGGTAGAGCGGCCTCCAAGAGATGTACCTTCAGTAGAGGGTCGACCACTAGAATGGGCACCGCAGTGTGCAATCATCTCCCCAATAGCACCTTCATTATGAAGCAACTCCGAGTCAACCCTGAAATCCTGGCTAAACTTCAGTGAGTCTGAATCTGCATCATTGACCGCAGACTTCAACACGTTCGCAGGAGGACTGAAGGCCTGCAGAGATTTGTTGGCTTCATCGAATATCCGAGCCAACAATTCTTCCGCAATCTCCACACCATCTCGGGAAGAAGTCTGAGGTTGAGGAGTTGGAGAAGACGCGGAGCAACTAGTAGCAAGAAGTCTGGCAAGTGTATGTGCAGCCGAGTGTTGCTCACGATCCGAGATAGTCCCCAGTGCAGCGCTAGAACTAGGCTGAGATGATGCATCTACCTCCATTGGCATCGAGCCGGACATAGGACGCTGAACATCGTCCGATGGAACTTTCGGTGGAGATAAACGTACAATCAGACATGTCACTCTCGTCCTAGAGCGAGATTTTCCTGGGATATACTCCGTCGTGTATATAAATATTGGCTTCTTATATTTCGAAACAATTGGTTTCGGCAATGGCGCAACAACTGCCTCAATGTCCTGTGGCAGCTTTTCAACAAGGGCCTAACAGAGTTGTCCTCGATGCCTTCATCGACCGTTCCACTCACACCTCCATGCTCGATGTCGGACAACGACCCCACTCCATCCATTGCCTCGGTAAGAGCAGCAAGACGTACCACCACATCTTCACCAGTGCATGCACTCACGTCCTGGATAATAGGCCATCGTCGAGCATTCCGAATGGAGGGATCCCCCTTTGCACATAACCCCGACGGCATAGATTTAGGACAGAGAATTAGAACATGATAGAATTAGGGTGCTCAAATTTTCGAATTAAAAACGGGCAAAGCGTAAGACCAATGTGGATCGAAAGATCTTCCTATCCTCCAGTACTCACTGAGGAATGAAGGATCCTCCAATCTACAAGGACTAACCGAGGAACTTCTAAAACAAAAAAATTTACAATAATATACAAAAAAAATTACAATAATAAACCAAAAATATTCCCTATTGGATTACTGAGCATCTAAAAAATTGTTATGAACCGTCAGAAGATTAATTGTTTTGGTGATTGAGTTTGGAGTGAGCCGCTGCATCATACTTGAGAACTGTGCGGAGAGGAGCCTTCTCCTACAGGAGCCTGAGACGGTAGAAACTCGTCATGTTGATGGGGTAGCGGCTCCTTCAAGACTTTCTTCTTTAAGAATTTACTCTTTTGAGGCTGCCGAACTTGGACCTCCTCCTTCTCGTCCTTCGGCTCGTCCTCTCGCTCGTCCTCCCGCTCGTCCTCCCCCTCGTCCTCCCCCTCGTCCTCTGGCTCGTCCTCTGGCTCGTCCTCCACCTTGTCCTCCCGCTCGTCCTCCCGCTCGTCCTCCGTGCTCAATTCTTCATCAGATGGCTCTTGCCGACGTTTCATCCGCGTCTCTAGGTTGATGTCCTCCTCCTCATCTTCGTTCTCCTGCTCTTCCTCCTCGTCCTCATTTGCCTCCTCCCTCTGCGTTTGCGTGGACGCCACAATCACCTCTTGCTCGTCGGCAGAGACCAAATTCTTACGATCGTGCCCTCTCTTGGAGGCCCGCTCCTTCTTCCTGGGCTGTCTATCCCTGGGCTCTATCATCATGGGCTCCTTCATCCTAGGCTGCTTCTTCCTGGTTCGTTTATCTTGTTCTAGAACTGTTATAGCACCCACTTTTCGAGAGTCCCTGATACTTGTGGCCGTCTTTATGGCAGCCAGACGTTCGTCCTTCAAATAGACGACCTCGATGACTTGCGCGCCCTTTGTCTGCAAGCAAAATCGAGCGACACAAATGAGAACCTGGAATGCCAACAAGCACAATGCATCAATGAGAATCACACACACCATAGCATACCGCAGGGAGATCAAAACATATTCCTATCCACTTACCAAACCAAGCCAGGTTATTGCAGGGCCTCCACCAATGTTCACAATGACATTCTTGGGCGCCGCAAGTGTCCCAATAATATCATCAACCGCATCGATATTGAAATTTGCCCACCTGAGCTGATTCCACTACGTTGTCGCATTCTTGAAATCCGATGTTGATACTACAGACTTGAATTGCATGTCGTTCCCAAAGAATCGACGAAAGGATGCCGTAGGCTGGCAACCCTATTCATTCCCATAGACAAAATTGAAGTAGAGAGGAAGTGTCAGTTCAGGAGTTGGAGGTCTCTTGAAGCCCTCAGTACCCTCCGTGATATATAATGTCGATGAAAAATTCCATGGTTTGATCTGGTGAACCGTCGAACCCTTCTCCGTAATAGCATTCGCAACGTCCACCATACCATCCCGGTCGGTGATAAACACGCCAGGATTACGAGCCCTCCGAAATTGATGCTCATCATTGTACTCCATTGCCTGCAAAGTTCTCACGACCCACTCATAGATACCGTTGAAATCGGATTCACGACCAGTATCTTGATCAACGAAGCAGGAAACAAACACCACGTTTGCATCCATCGCCAACCATCCCTTCTCCAATAATGTGGACAAGCGGGTAGACTTCTCAACATCCCCAGTAAGCTTGTCCATGGTATTGCACCTATAAAAGGCGGAAAACGACTCAACGGCAGTCGACGGCTCGGGCAGACACTCCTGCAATGAAATTTGCCTCTGCTGATCGAAGAGCAACTTCAGAACGGCTGGAAAGTCTTCTGGCTTCGAGGATGGCGCCAAGTTATTCCCTCGCTTTGCAAAGAACTTAATGCCACCCTTATCCTTCATCAACCTGTCATACCAAGACTCAACGACAAACTCTAAGACCTTGAATTCATTGACCGCATCACCGTACTCCGTCTCCGTATAAGACACATCCTTCTGAGTCTTTGACTTCAGCGGCTTTGACTTAAAGTAGTGCATAAACTCATTTTTGATGAGTCTCTTCTTCTTCTCGATGCTGCACCAGTATTTGAGTCCCTTAAGAACATGAGCCTTCTTCGTGGACTTGGTCGACTTAATCGAGCACTTCTTCTCCATGACCAGCTTAGCAACTCTGTCAATATCGGTCTCCCACATGGCATACAACGGTTGAAGATCGGCCCTTTCTTAGGGCCCTACTTTGGTACAGCCTTTGCTTTGCCCTCTCCCTCCTCACCACAGCATCCGCATCATCGGCCTCGTCGGCAGAGTCGCCATCTGCACCGCCAGGAAAAGTGCATTGCACCCCGTATGGATCAGGTAGTAGACCACTAATCCAGTTCTCCTGGATGCTAAGCCAGGTCTGATAAACCCGCTCATCGACAAAGAGAAGCGGCAGCTTTGGCTGACCAGTGGCATCATCTTTTGTGAAGTCATTCTTTGTGAAAACAGCGGGAACCTTATCTAGCCAAGCCTGCATGAAAAAATCGATACAAAAAACATCATCAGAGACTCGGATCGAAGAAAGCACGAGGGTATGATAGGAAGATCTTCCCATCCAGTGAGACGCTGAAGATAGGAAGATCTTTCGATCTATAAGAATGACACGAAGTCTAGAGGCAGAGAAGATAGGAAGATCTTTCGATCTAAAAGAATGATGCAAAGTCTAGAGGCAGAGAAGATAGGAAGATCTTTCGATCTACAAGAATGATGCAAAGTCTGGAGGCAGAGAAGATAGGAAGATCTTTCGATCTATAAGAATGACGCAAAGTCTAGAGGCAGCAAGTTAGAACATACGCTAATGCAACGGGGTCAAAAGGTGCATGGGAAAATCCTTAGAACAACAACATCCAACAATAATAACAGACGTCAAAGGACAGTACGGATAGAAAGATATTTCGATCTCTGTAACCACTGCGGTGATTAGAGGACCCTTGGGATAGGAATATATTCCGATCGATTCCGTGGTAAACATCATAACAACGCGTACAAGAAAATGCAATTTAACAAATGGTTTCAGACTTACATTGAATTGAGGCGAGTGTGCCAAACCTTTTGGAGATGGCTTTGGACTCCCCGCCTGGGCCCAACTCTTCCGTGCAAGTCCCAGTTGAGTAAGATAGTTGCTCTCCGCCCTAACTCCGGCCAGATCTTGGTTAAGGATTCTTGAGTAATAGATTAACTTCCCAAAGTTGGTTGGATCTGCCCAAACGATGGTAATTATGAAGCTTTGTGCGTCGGCTAGTTCATCATCACTAAGAGACTTCTCGGCAATAAGGACTTTATGCGCAGCAAAGCAGTGCTGCCCACCGATGATAACGTAGTGCGTATCATCTGTAATGACCCATCTTGTCGGCTTTGTCATAAATTACTCGAATAAACTATCGACGGGATCCACACCAAAGTCGTCAGCAGCAGGCTTGTTCTTAATCGGCATAACGTACAGATGCTGAAGCGAAGCTTGAAACGGCATCGTCCGCTTGTGGACAACGATCTCGCCAACACATTTCTTCTCGAGCTTCCGATACACCACCACCCCGGGTGTGGCCCTATGCAGACGTTGAATTTCGACGACGAGGTCAGTCTTCACATCGTCGAGTCTCTTTACCGGGCGCGTACCAAATACATGCAGACTCGAGAATTCTTTCTCGTACAACGCCCTCACTTTCTGCAGGTCCTATGCCAAATACTTCGAAACAAAACTGCTCGATAACATCACGGCCTGAGCCAATGAAAATTCTTCAATCTTGGGATCTGACTTCTTCCGCTGTTTCTTCGTGTCCCCAGCTCATAAAGTCTCCCAAGCTGCTTGTGACGACCTCTTCTTCTTTCTGGGAGGTGTAGGCGCATCCTGCTTGGCCAACTCGCTATTGGCGGCATTACGACAAGCTCGGAGCTCCGCCCAACTGTCAATAATTCGATCAAGGTCAGGTCCCGTCCTAGCAATAGAAAAACCATGATCTCTGACCGAAGCACGAAGTCGGGGGACCATATCCTTTGTTGATACAAAAAGGCCGTAGATTCTCGAACACTTCGCACTTGCAATAAACTCCTTAATAACATGAACAACAGTGTTTTCAATTCCAGGCACGTCCACCACATCCAGTACCTCCACGTTCTGAATCGTGAGCGCTATCATTTCTTCACGTCCCTCGGCGACATCGGCTACAAACATAACTGGTGCAATTTGGATTGTCCGCTTCGAATCATCCCGAACCCAAGTAAGACCCCATTCGGTGACATTACTTACTATGAACAAGGCACTTGGTTTAGGTTCTTCGAATGTGCGGCCAACGGCCTTGACACCACAGTTCACCGCATCACGGAGGCAGTCAAGACGCCAGTCCTTGTTCGTCTCCAACCACGGAATCAAGTTTGCACTGCTCATACAAACAGAATGGTCAGATCAAACGGCATGATGGGATAGGGATCTACCGATCAAAACTAAACCAGACGTCGCAAAGTATCCACGTAAAGGGATAGGAAGGTCTACCGATCCACAAACACACAAGTAACCCAAGCCCACCGCAGTGTGGGATAGGAATATAATCCGATCTACGAACACCCTCTACACCCATCCCGATCCCATGCCCAACAAGGAGAGATGGGAAGATATACCGATCCACAGACTCTCAAGCATCAGAAGCCCACCGCAGTGTGGGATAGGAATATATTCCGATCAACAAACAGCCTCTGAACTAATACAGAAGCTATGACCCCACGAGGATAGATGGGAAGATCTACCGATCCATAAACACTCAAGCAACCCAAGCCCACCACAGTGTGGGATAGGAATATATTCCGATCAACAAAGAGCCTCTGAACTAATACCAATCCTAAGACCCCACATGGATAGATGGGAAGATCTATCGATCCACAAACACTCAAGCAACCCAAGCCCACAACAGAGTGGGATAGGAATATATTCCGATCAACAAATAGCCTCTGAACTAATACCGATCCTAAGACCCCACATGGATAGATGGGAAGATCTACCGATCCACAAACACTCAAGCAACCCAAGCCCACAACAGAGTGGGATAGGAATATATTCGGATCAATAAATAGCCTCTGAACTAATACCGGTCCTATAACCGCACAAGGATAGATGGGAAGATCTACCGATCCACAAACACTCAAGCAATCCAAGCCTAGAGCAGAGTGGGATAGGAATATATTCCGATCAACAAATAGCCTCTGAACCAACACCAATCCTATGACCTAACAAGGATAGATGGGAAGATCTACCGATCCACAAACTCTTAAGCAATCCAAGCCCACCGCAGAGTAGGATAGGAATATATTCCTATCATCCAAAACCCTAAACCTCAAGGAGATATCGCTATATCCACTGATAAAGGAAGTGCTTTGGAAACCTTTCCCTCAATAAGGAGAGATACATTGAATTTTCTATCTACTGCACCTTGAATTGCAATGCATAACATAACTAAGCGTAGTGAATATCAGATGATATTCATTGATCTAGGTTCCTGTGTATCACAACAAAGATAATTCAAAGCATGGAATCTTACTTGACGGGATTTTCTGAGGTGGTTTCGGACATTGTGCTGCATCCAAAATAGTGTCCAATCTGAAGATCACAAGAAAATTAGTCGTTATTGATTAGTTACATGATTAATACGTACCTAGTATAATCAGATTGATATTCATTTGAGGAACTCTATTCCGAAGTGAAAAAAAAAATAACTGGAGAGAATTATAACCTAGGTAACACCATATTCATTAAAATGAGACATTTCAGAGCCTCAATTTATCATGGCATATTTTTATAGTCAATTTATAATTTCATTAATTTGAAACTATGTATTAAATTGAGACTCAATCTCGATTGAAAATGCTAAATAATATAGCCGTATCATGGATTGTTGAATTCATCTTGTATGAAATTGAATATCATATTTAATTGTGTGTGTAAAGGTAATAGATTATAAAAAATGTACCTAGATATGGAGCCTATTATCTAAGTAAAACTAATACATCCAAAAAAAATCATTGCAAGAATAAAATTACGATGGAAAATAGAAGCGGCAATAAATTTGATAACCCCTCTAAGTAGATGAATCCAAAATTGGACTTATTTAAAATTATAACACATATACACTCATTTAAATTCCACCTTGAATGCATACCTTTTCATTTGAAAAAGAATTAATTACCAATTTCAAGAGATTATACTATTTCCAAACAACAAGGTCGTTGAAATACCTAGTAGCGTTGAAAAGTTAGCAAATATTGTAGCAATCCATTCAATAATTGCTATCTATAGAAAGTATCGATGCATCAAGGATAAATGTACAATTACTGACACTCACAATGTGGACCGCCATTTATAGATCAATGATGTAACAAAATTCCCGCCTCTCTTGTATAATATTGAAAGCAACACAATACATTACTACATGTAACTACAAACACTAATCTAACTCCATCTACAAATATGCTATGCGCACATTCAAAGTCTACAATTCCATCCTATAGATACAAGTTCACTACATACTTAATAGGATACCCAGTAGGGATGAACAAAAAATAAAAAAAGAACATGCACCCCCTCCATTTTATATTGGTAAAATAACTCCAGTCCCCAAAAACCACAAACTCCGTTGAAATCTATAATTCAACTAAAGATGCCTTGATTATGTCCACCTGTGATTTAGGAATTTTTAATCTAGAGGAGCTTGTGTTTCCACGCAACCTAGGCTTCCAAGCCGTTAAAATACAATCTGTATACACCCAGATTGGTTCAGATTCAGTCTCTTCAACCCAATTATTCCCATGATTAGAATCCCACCCTTGGTACGTTTCCAAGTCCACATGACGCTGGGATGCAGGTTTGAAGTATTGCACTTTAATCTCATGAGAATGTTCACGATCTGGATGTGGATTAGTCAATGCCAAGGCAATCCAAAATGGGCGCAAATCTCCATCAACAGAACGTACCGCAAGTACATAGCCCTCGTACACATCTCTACCAACCCGAAATGATGGAGGGGGACTGACGTCGTTGTCCAATGAATGGAGGGTCCTCTGCATATTCCTCCCTCAACGACCCATCAATCTCATATTCATCCACCATGGATGGAGCATATCTAGATAGTGGCCAGAATCCCTCTCGTAGGAGAGCCGATTCTTCCAAAGGCACCTCGAGAGAAGCCTTAACACCTCTCCAATAGTACATAATATGCTCGTTCTTCCTCCTATATTCACCCGAGAGATCCTCGTTAGCCATAGATTCTCAAAGACTTAGAAACCCAGAGATACCCTTCAGGACCTCATCATAATTCTCATGACGTCGCAGAATGAGAGGAATCGGCTGTCCACGAGGCAAAATTGGCCTACCATCTTCCGCCACTTTCCACAGCTGGATTCCTCCATCCTCCTCAGGCAACCAATCCCTATCTGTACAAAGAATTTTGTACTGCATCTTTGGCAATCCATCAGAGCCCTTGTAAAACTTGAATTGTTGGCCCTTAGTGTGACCTGTAAGGGCCTCTTTGCCAATGCACAAATATCCTTCTAAAAAGCCCTTGAAATCGGGCACCTCTTCAATGAGGTGTGGAATAACTGGCACTTTCTCAGCATCCATGAATGATTTCATCAAGAGTGGAATCGTTGGATAGCTATTTGATTTGAGTTTGGAACTCCATCTCCCAAACATTGCGTCAATATCCTCGTGAGTATGACCAACAAGTAAGAAGTTGACATACACTTCACGGAAAATACCCATATGGACAAGGAAGAAAAAAAAAGCGAACACAAATCTATTTTTATTGTCCCCTGTGGCATTATCCAGCTGCATTTGGATAATTGGTGGTAACTGTTTCGCAGAAACAGGTTCAACTGGTGGAGCAGCAAGGGATCCAAGACACACATTAGCATCCGCAAGCACAATCTCAGAGAGAGGAGAAGCTCTTCCACTCGTAAATAATTCACGAGAAGAATACACCGGTGGACTCTCTAAGTCCCGAAGTAACTTTGCAATGGATCCAATAGTGTGGTTCGAGTCTGTGGGGAAGATGTCAAGACCATAATGGGCGTAACAAACATCTCCATGTCCATGAGCAATCATTCCGGTTACGGCCACAGGCAGCTTCATAAAGGACTCCGTCGCTTTATTCTTGTGAAAAAATGAGGTGATGCGGTTTTGCTATGATCCATTTTATCATGAATGATGCACACAACCTCGTCAGGTTTTTCTTCCGAGTTCTTCCGGTTCCCATAATATAAAATGCGATGAGTCTGTTGAGAGGCTTGATGTAACTGCAATTTGACTTCCCACATTTTGTATGAGGAGGACCCCCGTGTACAAGCCTTCTTTAATTGCTTGAGTTGGTCGCATCTTCCGTAGCGGGCAAAGTTGTCACCAGGCTTCTTCGTAGAGTATTGTTCAAACTCAGAGCTTCGAATTCGACTAAGACCAGACAAAGATATTGGTTTGAGGCCAAATCTTGAATTCACCTCATTCACTTTGGGCAACACTCTACTCCATTGAAAAGAGGCAGGAAGGTGTTTGGAGACGACCTTCTCCCCAGTGCCAAGTGTAGTTGTCTTATTAGGACTGTGATCGGCAGCATCATCAAGTATATCATGCAGAGTAGCAATTGCCTGTAGAGTATGAGTCTGAGGCTTCTTTGAACCAGTATTGCCGTGTGCCCCTGCCCGAATCCCATCCTTTGCCTCTCGTTTGTACCGGTAGAATGTGGCTCGACTAACCCCCATGATAGTACACCATGCATTTTGGCATACATCAATTCCATCAAGCGTCACCACATGGTTGCCATTGGAATCCATGTGGATCTGCCTGTGTACATCAAGCCAAACATGTTTCTGAAAGAAAACACCTCCAATGTCACGGTAAACTTGGGAGCGAAGCACAGAAATTGAACACCGTGGAAATCGTTGAGTACAATTTCTTGGACAACAGACGGTGCTTGCAACAGAGTTGATTGATTGTGAAGTAAGAAGTACTTCCTTCTTTGGTCGAGAAGGACCCTCTACCCTGTGACGAGTGGTTTCGTATTGTCGAACGCCTACTCTTGGTCCGCGACGAAATACCTTAAGAGCTGCATTGAAAATGCTAGTTTGTTCTTGGTCATACAAACTCACATTACAAAGAAAGACTTGTCGAGTTGGCCATGCTCGGAGGGCAAATATCCAATTCAATGGAATTTCATTCTCGTCTAAGCATTCAGCGATTAGAATAGCAACATGATCATCTCCAAGTGGTCGACCACCAGTTTCAGGAACAAATCCAGAATCAACACTCTGGCAAAGTCCAACTGCAACATCGGCACCAGATGTGTTTCGAAGGATAACGCGCTTTGAGAACCACGATGCGCGAGGAATGCCCTCACATGCAGCAACACCTGGAGGTAACGTAGGTGGAACTCGAACTACACCATCATATGAGCGTTCTTCCATCTTCAAGATAACACAAGAAAAAGGACAGAGGTTTAGTTATCAAGAGATATTGGCAAATATGTAAATGACGGCTCCAATCAGAGGAGAGAGATACAAATAAGAAATGCTTATCCTCGACACGAGGATAACTTCAGATATTGAGTATTTCAACATTGAATTAGGGAAATGTACAATAATTCAACAGTCAGTTATGACAACACATTGTTGATTAAACCCGGAGTGAACACACCAAATGTACAGAATATTTCAAACGAAGATCAACATTCAGAAATTCATTTATCAAAATTCGGATTTGTAAAATTATCTCCATCAATTTGAAATGGCTAGAAACCAATCTTTTTTTATGATGGAACAGACAGCACAATACCTCAGTGAGTTATCCTCGACCCGAGGATAGACCTGCGAAGAAATCTGTAGCACAGAAAAGAATGTATGACATTGGCATTCACCACCTCATAGTTCAAAGAATACATGCATCTCAGATGACATTAAACTAGGAGTCAGTTATCTTCGACTCGAGAATAACCATCATAAAGTAAGTGATCCAGATATTGTATATCATACTTTTGATATCCTTGACTCGAGAATGACAGACATGTTGGATATTACACCCGTCTAGTGCAAATCAAGACTTGACATCAATTCTTGATTCAGCTGATGAATTCAGGTTATACTTAATGTTGTTTCGTCGCATTCCAACAAAACTACATGCGTTATCCTCGAGTCGAGGATAATTCTTTTTTCAACTTGCATCCCGTTTACCTTACAGTACTTTACAAGATTCAATAGTTTTATTCTCGAGTCGAGGATAAACTTTAAAAATAATGTCCTGTTAGTGATGGATTTGATTCGATTATGTGAGTTCAGGTTATCCTCGACCCGAGGATAACAGTGCTACAGTGATTCCGTAATATGCGGAGTGTCACAGATAGAGATTTAGTTTAGAGACAAACAAGAACCGCGAAAGTGGTCAATATCACTTAATAACGTGCGATGGGGAGACTTGTACTCTTGCACAGAAAGCAGAGTAGAAAACATTGAAATGACCTGTGCGACACAGGCAAATAGGAAATGAATATGATTTCAACCAACGAGCAAGAAATACAACCACATAAGAAATACAGACTCACTTACACTCCTGCCCTAAAAAACTATCCAAAACATTCATGTCCCAAAAAACGACCTGGAACAATAAAAACCAGTTCAGTATCTTACTGAGCAAAGGCAAGAGCTGAAGCACAGAAGTGGAAGCGGAGGCGAGGAAGAGAGAGCTTCAGAGAGGGAAGAGTTCGAAATGAGTATTTCCAGGGGAAAGTTAGAATGTCGTGATGGACTTCGGTGCACAAAAAACGGAGGAGGGCGGGAAACTTGAAAGACTTTTTCCAACGGCGGCATTTTTGGGCGGGAAATCAATGTATTTTTGGCACATCTTTTAAGGTGACCTTTTAAAGTTGTCGAGTCACTTCAATTTAGAAATGCGACCAACCCGAATATGACAAAATGAGATTCGTTTTGACAAAATCGGATTTTCTAATGAATAAAAAACTGAAAGTCATATTTGGTTTCATATGTAAAATAAAAATAAAAATAAACAATAATCTGCTACATTAGTTTTAGGGTAAAAAAAGGGTTTTTTTTAAAAAATAAGCCTTGTAAAATGAGAATCATTTTCAAGAATATAACTCTTGGAATATTAAAAGTTTTAACATATATAATTTGTGTTGATATTGTTTTCAAATAAGAATTGAAGATAATTTAATTTGGTTTTTAAAAAAAGTTGTATATTCATTTAGGCTTTCTTCGTTTCATTGATAAAAAATCAAAATTTTAATCAACTTTAGATTATATTTAAGTAAGTTGATAAATGTTTTTTGTCACACACAAGAAGAAGAAGAACTCTAGTTCAAAAGACGGCGTGAATAAAGTGTTTATTTGATCCATCGCTAAGTCCATGTCCACCGGACTTATATCACACACATATTTGTTCTTCAAAGTTGACGAAGAAGGGGAAAAATGATTAATTTTGTTCACAATCTTTAAATATAAAACGAACTTTCTTTGAGCTAATTCATGCAATTTGATGACTTTCTAATTAAAGGTTATCCTTGATTTGAGGATAATCTTTTTGATTATAATTAGTAGTCAATTGCTATGTATTGAAAACTAGAAAATGGTATAAATTTTTTTTTTAAATCACTAAACTGTATAGTGTAATATGATGTGAATTTGAAAACTACTCATGGATCATTGCACTGTCAATAACTCTTTATGTCTTTTTCTCGAGTGGCTTAAGTCTTAATGTGTTTCTTAGTATTGCTTATATAAAACTATAGTGAATCAAATACATGTAGTTTTCTTTAAGAACAACTAAAATAAAATTTCATTGGTTTAGTATGTTCGTATTGTGTATCATAAGTTTTAAGAAATTTTTAGTTGACAATTGCAACTTTAAATTTGAAAAGCAAGTTGTGGACCACTATGAAAAATCAAGTGCAATGTCAAGTTCAAGAAAAACATTTGTCGTATAGGCACATTTTAAAAAAAATGTATAAGTGAAGTATATTAAATTTTTTTTTATCAAATCATACATGAGGTTTTTAAGCACGTCCATAAATTATCAAGTCATACATGAGGTTTTTAAGTAGAAACCCTATAAACCCTAGAAACCCTAAACCCTAAAATCCTAAAATTCTAGAAACCCTAAATCCTAAAACCCTAGAAACCCTAAAAATCCTTAAAAACTTTGTAAATCCTAAAAACCTAAAAACTCTAAAACTATAAAATCCTAAACCCTAAACCTAAGATTTCGCCGTAACATGCGTGTTGTTGCTGGTGAACACCATGTCGATTAGGGCAACCGTACATTTCTAGAGTGGCTTTTAAGGACAGGCTGAAGAAGATGAAGGATGCCATAATCAGGTGTCCACGGGCATAGAAACTTCAAGTATTATATTTGTTTCCTTGGTTACTCATTACACTATAATCAAGAGTTTAGAATTGATTTTGGTATGCAATTTCGAGGAACTTTTATTGGGGTTAAGTAATATTGAAGTATTCTTAACACGTTAAGTGGTTCTACAAAGGTAGATAAGCAAGGAGATAGTTCACATTATAACTGACGTGAAGTAAACTATTGAAATTCTTTGCAGTCTCCGGTTCGAATCCTAGAACGATAATGGTCCGCAATGGCAAGATGAGTTTGATTTGTACTTTTGTAGATTTTCATAGTCACCATGATTGAAATGGACCCATTTTTTAAAGCAAGATTATTACAAACTTATCAATGTTTTAATCCAAAAATTTGAACAATTTCCACGTAGCATTCACATTATTCACATGGCAAATAATTGGTGTAATGTACTAGCATATTTCTTATATATAACTTAAAAACTAGCCCCTTCATATATACTAAACCCTTAACCCTAAACCTAAGGGTGCTCTTTGCCATCTCCGAATTCGAATCTAGTTTTACTTTTTCAAACATATTTTCAATCCAAATACAATTTAACATTAACCCCTAAACGTCCTTGGGGGTCGAAACGCTGAAATACAGTAAAAAATCCCTCAAAATTAAAGTCCATGTAGAGCTCAATGAGAGAAAAATATTCAAAAAGTAACCGTAAGATCCTCTTCAAATATAGCCAAATAATAAGTGAGCCAATTCTTGTGTACTTTGGACATGATTTAGGCCTCCATCCACTCCAAAAAAGCTACGTTTGGGGGCTGAAATTAGTTGGGCAGACCCTAGCAGCTGTTGTTGAGACCCCAACAGCTATTGCTGGGGGCCCCAGCGATTGTTGTTGGGGTTAAGTATAAGATACAGAATAAATCATTAACAGTTAAAATGCTTTGAGGCTGATGAATGATGTTCAAAAAATATTGGATGAATCTCCTTTTAATCAATTTCAACTCTAAACTTGTAAGTGTTGTAATTCTAGCTCTTAAACATTTCTCACGCTGCATTTATTTGTAGTAAGCAAATTAATCATAGAATAGAACTTACTTAATTGTTATGAAAATGTGATTTATGTAAAAATTAAATATAGAAGGAAAAGAAATCTTAATGCATATTCAAAAACAAGATAAGATAATCCAGATTTCAATTGTGGATATAGGCTCTACTTCTGCAAAAGTTCCACGGAAATAGGAAACATGACACTAAATTTTCCACAGATATTGGGTACTCTAGAGCCTAATTTCCACGGTTAATCATTAGGTTTCTACAAAAGCAGGGCTAGAAATTTCCGACAATTCATCGCTCATGTCCCACTGCTCATTGAGCATTTTTCACCGCTCACAACCTAGCATTCCTGTGAAGTAAATGAAAGTCATCAAAGATCAAATGCTAAATGCTTCATCAATTTCAAACAATGGAGAAACTATAAAATCTTAACAAGTTTGAGTGAAATAACAGTTTTGAAGAGAATATATGAAAAATATCTAGAAGTCTTTTTACTAAATTTATAATTTTAAAACTTTCCATTCATTAAAGAAATAAAAGATAGAATATTCATGTCAAAGAGGCCTAAAATAGGAAAAAAATGAGGAAATATAAACCTCTTCTAAAGTATATAATGCAAACAAATTTAACCTTGATTAAAAAGATAAGACTTAAATAAATACTCATAAATTTAAAATATGATGTGAATTTGAAAAGTATTCATGGATCATGGTGTTTGATGTCTTTTTTATCTAGAGACTTAAGTCTTATTGTGTTTCTTAGGATTGCTTATATAAAACTATAGTAAATCAAATACATGTAGTTTTTTTTAAGAACGACTAAAATAAAATTTCATTGGTTTGGTATGTTTGAGCAAAATCATGCAATTTGATGACTTTCTAATTAGAGGTTATCCTTGATTTGAGGATAAAATTTCCATTTATAACTAGAAGTCAATTGCAATGTATTGGAAAATTAGAAAATGGTATAAAATTGATATAACCACTAAATTGTATAGTGTAATATGATGTATTTGAAAAGTATTCATGGATCATGGTGTTTGTAATTCTTTATGTCTTTTTTATCTAGTGACTTAAGTCTTATTGTGTTTCTTAGGATTGCTTATATAAAACTATAGTAAATCAAATACATGTAGTTTTTTTTTAGAACGACTAAAACAAAATTTCATTGGTTTGGTATGTTTGTATTGTGTATCATAAGTTGTAAGAAATTGTTAATGGACAATTGCAACTTTAAACTTGAAATGCAATATGTGGACCACTTTGAAAAATTATTACAAACTTACAATTTACGGCATGAAATTAACACGTATCGGAACAAAAAAGCCACATAAATGTAGTTTTACATAGATCCACTCAAAGATTCTTAATTTGATGAACAATGACTCTAATAAATGTTTACAATGTTACCATTAAAAAAATATTTAGATTTGAAATTTACAATACAATAGTAATGAAAAATTAATATTATTAACGATGATTTTAAAAATTAAAAGATTCTAAATACGTTTATACCAAGTAAAATTTTTATGTACTTCCCAAAGAAACTAATTTAGAATACATTTCTATCATGCAAGAGTATGCCAAAGTTGGTAGTTTTCAAATCATTCAAAGTACAATTAAATTGACGGATGAAAACGTCCCATATTCATTCCAATTCACGAACATTCATTAACCGAAAATTAAATTGAAGCATCACGTCATTTTGATATAGTTTCTAAATTCTAAATAATTGGACATTCATCTACCGCTTAGCTTTAAAGTTAGATTTGGTTTGGTCTCGAAAGGAGGGGAAAAGATGAAGAGCCGCCAAACCCTTCACTTTTTCAAGAGTGAATAAGGGCGTGACACCTCCCTCTCTCTCTCTCTTTCTCTCTCTCTCTCTCTCTCTCTCTCTCGCTCTCGCGCTCATTTCTAGGACACGCTTTTTCTCCCTTCTCTCCCTCTCTCTTCGCTCGCTTCCTCTGTTTGATAGCGTGAGCGTGAGTGTGTTCGTGAGGGTCATTGTATAACTTCTGCATGAGTGTTTGAGGTGTGTCTAAGAGTGTGTGCGCGTGTGTGTGTGAGTGTGTGTGAGGTGTGCGTGAGTGTGTGTGAGGTGTGTGTGATTCTGTGTGGTGTGTGAGAGCGTGTCTATGAGGTCTATGTTATTGTTTGTGTGAGGTTTGTTTGTGTGGTGTGTGTGTGGCTGTCAACGCTTAGGGTTTCATGAGTATTCGTCTTTGAGGTCTGTGAGCTGTGAAGTATTTTGTGAGGTGTTTCGTGAGTGTCAGCGATTGGGGTTTCAGTTCTGTGAGGTGTGTTTGTTATTGTCAGCACTTAGGGTTTGAGGTGTGTGAGGTGTGTTTGTGATTTTCAGCGCTTAGCGTTTGAAAGTTCTGCATAAAGTTTCACTGAAGCGAGGGTTTTGGTAGTGATTTGCAAAGTGTTTCAACAGTTTAGGTTTTGGAGATTGGAAGTTTTGGATTTAGTTTCACGCAAGCTAGGGTTTTGCTTGGGCACGACAACTGCAATCAGATT
Source organism: Bryoerythrophyllum caledonicum (assembly GCA_963971425.1). Classification (NCBI taxonomy): domain Eukaryota; kingdom Viridiplantae; phylum Streptophyta; class Bryopsida; order Pottiales; family Pottiaceae; genus Bryoerythrophyllum; species Bryoerythrophyllum caledonicum. The sequence continues at coordinate 48,384,798 of OZ020514.1, read as the reverse complement.
CAGAGCTTACAATTGCAATATTTGCACACACTCCAAGTAAGTTTATGATAACTTTCACAATTCTGCATTCTGCGTTTCAAGCTGCATCTGATTTTCTGTCTAAAACATTGTAAACGTGCCTGAGTGGAGAAGTGCCCGACACCATCGTTTGAAAGTTTGTAATGCTAATTTGTTTGTATGTATGTTTGTTTGTCTGCAATTTTATTGCAATGAGCTGTAGTTTGTAAAAAAACAGCCAATACTGGAAGCCGTTTATTCTCGAACCGAGCATAAACTTGTTGCCATGGTTCATTGGTGGTTTCTGGTCCATTATGTGGTTGAATTTCGACCAATTTATCATCGACTCGAGAATAAATGCAAGAGGAAACCATGACAAAATGTATAGTATCCTCGAGCCGAGGATAAACTGGTGAATATTCAATGATAAATTGAACCAGAAATAATGCATAATTGTACTCGGTCACTAATTTTTCTGTGAAATATACTTGCCCGTCAAATTTTCATACATGGCTCCAAGAATGTTTCCATTCTGGTCCCACGTTTATCCTCGAGTCGAGGATAAATATCTTAAAAATCAAAATACAATGAACGCCCTTTTATAAATGTCTATACGACTCGTGAATAAAGAACTCGGGAATCCATTGCTTCAACCAAGTTATGCTAGATGTTATACTCGATTGAGAATACCAGGACTCACAATCTAATGTAACTTGCGAAGAATGAGAATTTCTATCCTCGACTCGAGGATAAGTCAGTATGTGATTACTAATATCCATGTGGTGTGGCATTCTGCAGATGGCCAATGACCCAATGGATATTGTCGACGACTACGATTATTCAGCGGAGAGGTATTTCATTGAGATGTTTAGAAATCCACTCGATCCATCCCCCTTCATCGACGACGTGGTAGAAAACTATGGCACACTGTGGGAGTTTCAAGATACAGTGCAAACATGGTCGTTCTCCAAATCCGGGAAGTTTGTGCAAATTACGATCAAGGTCAATGACAGTACCCCTTACGTGCTTTTGAACCGCAGGGAGAGAGTGACCTTTGTCGAGCAGCAAGATAACGAGTATATTGTGCTCGGAGTTCAAGCATTCAATGATGCAGGAGCTCATCTTCCCCACTGCCATTCCATTGTTGTCAAAGTGGGTTTGCATTACGGGCAATTCGACTTCTCGCAGTTGCTCGAATCTGTAGTTCGAAACGGGCAAGGATCGCTAAAAGAGGCGTTCGAGAAGTACTTGCCCTGGACTACCGATGATGCTGTCAAGGTCAATAGGCGATTAGTTCGAATCCATCAACTCCTTACAGCATATGAAGCTCGGTCGGTTCCTGTCGAAGGCACTGCACGTCGTCGTACACGCGCTCCTGGTGCCGGTGCAACCAATCCATCAGGCTCATCTGCACCTCAAACTTCAAGCCGTGCTCCGCCCAGAAGACCCTCGACATCAACTGCAACGGCTGGAGAGCCCTCCTCAAAAAAACGGAAGTCAACGGCTGGTGGAAGCTCGACCTCAACCATTACGCGGGCAGCACCTCCGAATAAATCCCGAAACGATCCGCAGGTGGATTTTGAGGCGGTCACCGAATCGCAGCGCGTGTTCTGGGAAGAGTGCAAGGGTTGCTTCCCGTTCGGCAGTTCAACATATGGGGTTGGAATCGAGCAATGCGTCGTTGCGAAAGCCCAATACGTCATTCGGGGAATGGAGGAGGGCATCGTGTCAAGCACCATGGACTTCCTCGTGCAACTTGGCGAAATTGGACAACGCCAGAAGATCTGTGTTTGCCCAGTCGATGACGATGGTGAGCCTCTTCAGCGGCAGCCGACGTCATGGGACAATATTAAGAACGGCAAGTTCATGCTCATCAATGGACAGCATAGCGTGGAAGCCTCTAGGCGTCTGCAAAACGTCGAAAAATGCAGTGAGAATCGAAGAAATGTTTTGCAGCGTTGGGACGCGTATGTAGTTTGGTCAACAGATCCTCTGAAATTACAGAGGATTTCCAAATTTTACAACGACACCAACTACCTGGACCACGGTCAACCGACATGGGGAAACCAAATCTTGAGTTGTCGAAGAATTTGGCTCAACTCGGGCCGACCGAGTTACCAGCAAGGAGAGGGCTCAACTCGTGGCAATGGTGCCATGTTTGACCAGGAGAAATACTCGGTAAGATTTCAGTCAGAATGTATCCTCGACTCGAGGATAATTCATGATTCATTACAACTACCATTATATCCCTCAAGCATGTCTTCATTATTTTTCTAGAATGTGTTTAGATATTTGACATGCCTGGGTTTCCTGAACTGCAGCTATTCTCCAAGTTGATTGTCAACCGCTTCCTAAACATCGACCCTACGAAGGAAGGGGAGCAGGTGAACAAGTCATCAGATATCACGAATGAGATCAAGGTGATCACATTGCCTGATGACGTTTTCAAGCTGTGGGAAGCTTTTCTCGACAAGCACATAAAAGGCGAGATTATCAACCCAGACACAATGGTGATGTATAATGAGGCTAAAAATTTCAGAGCCTCTCCCATTCATCGTGAATTTTTCAAGAGGTTGGGCCACCTCTCCGACAAGGACTTACGGGATCTGTTCACCTACCTGGTGGACAGTGAAGGCCCGAATGGGTATCCGAAAGTCACGCTCCGGCGGACAGGTGTTGTTCACGGGTCTTGCTATCACTACGAGGAGTGGGCAGATCGCCGGAAGAGGAAGCGCATTGTCCTTCAGGAATTGATCGCAATAGATCCTTCCTTGAAGTTTTTGATGCCAGACGGGTCCACAAACGACGAGGTGTGGAAGGTGTGGAAGCAAGAACATTGCGTGTCTTCTGCGACGTACAATATGCTCCTTGTCTGGCCCGACAAGGAGTTCTTCTCCATGAGGCTCACAAATGTCGGGAAGCTAAAGCGAGCTTCTCAGTTGGTGGAGAAGTTTCCGAACGTGTTTCCATTCTTTCGGAAGTTTTTGTACGTCAAGAGCCACATCGACCCCGTTGTTGGACCAGCCAAGCTCTGCGATTTTGATGGAGAGAAAATGGAGTTCGGCGAATACTTTGATCCCCCTGCGGAAGACAGAGAGTGGTCGCTTGGTCTCCTTGACCTTCGACAGGTCCCTGGCTGGTCTTCCAAGGAGGACTCATCAGATGAGCCATACTTCTCGGAGTTTTTGAAGACCTTAAAGACGCAGAGAAGCAAACCCACCCTGAACTCTCCGGCTGTTTGGGTGTGGATAACCTCTTTTTAGCAGCGAGCGGTGCAAGCTGAGAAGTATGCGGAGAGGAGGATGTCGAAGTATGTGTGCCTTCCGACGAGGTACATGCCATCCGCATTCGAGCGACTGAACATGGGGACATTGAGGTCGAAGTGTACTGAGGTGTACCTGCTGTTCCTTATTCGGGACGACCATCCCGATTCTTTGGCGCTACTGAAGAAGGTTGACCTGAATTACTCTGCCGCGGATACTCCATACTACACCAAAAGAAACAAGTATTTGGAGGCATGCTTCGCTGTTCACGGCTACGAGTTGGGGATGGAGTTCTACCTTGAGCTCCTATCCGCATTCAGCAAGCCCGGGAGCAGAGTTTTCGGTGTCTTTTGTGGCTCCAAGCTGTTGCTGGCGAGTAAGGTAATTGATCTCCTTCATTTCTTAGTTTATCCTCGGGTCGAGGATAAACCCGATAAATCACTCAATCACATTATTCCGTTTTTGGGTTCTCTGAATTATGCCACATCATGTTATGCTTAGCAAATGTTTATCCTCGTGTCGAGAATAACTCGTATGCTTGCATCTCCATTTCTAGATTTCGTTGGGATTTAGTTTAACTCACTATTCTTGTCATTCGCAGATGTTTGGAACATCATTTTATGGTCTCGTGGACAAAGACTATCGCAATTTATACAAGCACAATGCGAAAAAATTGGAGAAGTATGACATAAACGACTTCCTCCATAAGGATTGTGCGTATGTTAGTCGTCCACTGCCGCCGGATTCCGATGATCCTGAATCCGCACCAGCACCCAACACTGATGATCGAAGGCCCTCCAGGACCGCCACCGCTCGCACAAGCTCTGCACAGAGGCCTTCAGAGACTGCTACCGCAACGGCCTCATCCTCTGGTTTCCGTCAGGATTCAGTCCGCATTGACAACGAACCTGATGAGGATGCCGACCCTCCTCTCTCACGCAGATCTCCTCTTCCGTCGAATCCCCCGGAATCCAATGACAATGATACTCCGGAATTGGATACGTATGGGAGTAACATTGGTGTAAATCTCTTGTCCCTGGGACCTGACTCTGCTGGGCCATCATCACATTATGCTGATGATGTAGGCGATTTACCGGTGCCATCATCCTCAGGAGTCGACATTACGGTGCTCCCCAATGAGGTCCCTTCCACTGTTATTCCCACTCTTCAAGGAGACGCCCCTGTTGATTTAGCACCTTCATCTGAAGAGGCGCCACCAGCTGAAGTAGTCACGATGCGGGATATTCCCATCATTCTGCTTTCGGACAGTGACGACGAAGGACCAAGACCTCCTGCGGCCGGCCCATCGAATATTCAAACTCCTGTAGGTAAATGGCCTTTGAAACCGACTATGATAGAGGCTTCCGACTTCTTTGTCAACGCTGCTGGAGAAGCCCCACCCCCTGAAAAGGTTGTAAAGTACGAATCTGGTGGTGATTTTTATCAGCATCTGGCTATCAAACGCCTCATGGAGATGAAGGAGAAGCAGGATATGGTGGACCGCTTGGAAGAGTCAAAGCGCAGGCAGGCAGAGATGGAGGCAGCTCTTGAGATGCAGAGGTTGGAGTTTGCCTTGGAGAAGGCACGGATTGAGGCAACTATTAGGGCTGAGCTTCAGCTTCAAATGAAGTCAGACCTTGCCCAGATGTACGTGAGGAGCCCTGTGAATTCGGGGGCAACATCATCAGGTCCTCCTCCCTCTGAGGTGCCTGTGAGCACGAGTTATCCTCGTGTCGAAGATAACTTAGGTTCAGGGCTCTCTACTCCCCTGCATCCTTCGGCTAGACTATCTCAGAGGGACCCGAATTTTCCTGTTCGCGAAGCTTCCTCTCTTGATCAGCAACAGTCTCTTCCTCAAGAAGCACCTGCGTTCGCTCCCTCTGAGGAGCACTCTACAAGAAGAAGCCCTCCTTTTGAGTATCCTCGACCCGAGGATACGCCGGGTGTCTGCCTTCACGAGAACCCGCTTCCTCTCCCCGCTCCGATTCAACAGTCTGGGGAGTGCGGCGCAGAGGCCCGCGTAATCGACGTTCCTGTGGTGGCCATGGATGTCAGTCCGGTGGGGAGGATCGAGTGGATTACGAGCCGTCACCTGACGGACCTCGAAACGGAGCATCTGATTCTGACCAGGTTGGCTAGCTCTTTTTTTTAATTTTTTTAGGCTACTTTACGAGCTGCAGCCCTGTATTTTTTGAATGACTACTCATTGTCTCCAGTAGGTCTCATATGGGTTTGTTGGACTGCAGGCATCGGATCCATATGAGTTTTGATGTACTTTAGGCGGAGTGTACATACTTGTAAAAGCATTTGTATATAAATTTATGGAATTGTTTAACAATTCAGTTTTCTTCAATTGTTTTCTCAGATGAGAATGGATGATATTGTTCATCGACCTCTTGCATTGAAGCCTCGGATTGGGAATGATTTACAGAAGTCGCTATGTGGGGGAGAATTGATGCAATCTGTGACGCTTTCTTTGCATATTGTTCAATGTGCATTTCATCAGGTAATTTCCATTGACTTTAGTGTGTGTTCGTCATGTCCCAGGACTGTTTGCGGAGGAGTTTGTCCGTTGTCCCCAACCGGCGGCCAGACAAGTGGCTTAATATTGTTCTGGATATTAATGGCATCCTTTGCAAGATAGAGCATGCCCGTGGGTTGTCTAGAGACTCAGTGAGTCGGGCCGCGTATTCTTGCACCGCTCCTGCGTACATAGGTCCAAAAGCTGTATATACTCGCCCTGGAGTTCGTGCATTTCTGGCGGACATCCGAAACATAACGAACTCTATTGTCGTCTGGAGCTCCATGAAGAAGTCTACTGTTGTTGAAATTGCGAAGTATCTTTTTTCGGACATGCCTTCTCCAGCTCTGGTTCTTGGTCAGGAGAGCTGTGATAGAATCGAAACCTCGCCCAATAAGTTCTTGATGGATCCGAATAATTCGAACAAGATGATCTTTTTGAAAACTCTGTCATCAACTTTATTTAGGCAACGACTTGAGTCGATGGTCCTAGATTCGGACAACACCCTTCTGATCGATGACAGCCCGGAGAAGAGCGATTGTAATCATATGGGAAATGCCATATTTCTTCGCCCGTGGAGACATGCGGCCTGTGACGACCAGTTCCTTACTCAGGAACTTGTACCTTGGCTGCGACGTCTGGTTTCTGAATGCCCTCTTGGGCACTTTTATAATTATGTTAATATCAATCGTATAGGGGTTGAGCCGTTGGCGCCTAATAGTCCTTTCATGAAATACATTGTAGATGGGATGGAGCTCTCAAACAAGAACGTTGGCTATGTCTATGAAATTCCACATGGTTCTTCTTCGTCGGCTTCATAGTTCCATCGGCTCCTTTTTTGTAATATAGTAGGAATTTAGTATCGATATTGTAAATACTCTGTTTCATTTTGAATATATAAATATTTTACAACTTCAACAAGTGTATTTACTTTGTCTGGTGTTTTTTTTGTTATCTATGTGTTGTTATTCATCTGTTGGTTGGTTTTAGGATTCATCTTTGTTTTCAATATTATTGTTTATCCTCTGGTCGAGCGTGTTGTGTTTACTATGGATCCTAGGTATATTGTATTCCTTTGGACTTTCATATTTATCTTCGGGTCGAGCATGCGTTGGATTGCTGTGACTATTGTTATGTTGACTCATCGCTTCTTTTGTCTCGTGTGTCTTTTGCAGGTTGTGGAGGCTACCATTATCCCTTCATGTAGGAGTGATCGTAGTAAACCGCCCTCCAATTGTGGCTCGTTTTCTGAGTACTCTGGGTCGCTTCTTGGAGGTTTTTCCCAATCCCACTATTCAAAGCCATTTCTTATGTGCACTGCAACCGATGTTGCCTCTGCTATCATGGACTTTTCTACACAGAAGGTCGATGATGGTGTTGTTGATAGCCCTCCTGAACGGAGGGCTGGAATTCCTTGTGTGGCATCTCTTTCGCCACTCAAGCAAATGTGTGCATCTATAGAGCCTATTGGTGATTGCACTCCTAAACGGCAGCTCTATCTTAATGGTGCAATTGATGTAAACGAGGTCAAGGAGTCTGAGCCTATCTCTTCCAACTTGATTATTCCGCCTTCGTTTATTCGTGTCCAGCCTTCCCTTCCTACCCTTGCTAAGTGGAGGCGGCTTCCTAGTTCTGAAGGTATTGTTGGAGTTAGTAATCCTCCATCCCGTTCAACAGGTTTGCATACCGAATCTCTTGATGTTAAGCCTAGATCTTTGGGATCCGCATCTTCACAGATTCGTCGGAAGTCACTATGCTTGAATGGAGGTGGTGGTTCTGGGGCTGGTAGTGGTCAATGCCATCAATCACGTCATTCACCTGTGCGAAAATCCGTGAATTATTCGGAAGTAGATGAATACTATAAACCGTATTCTCGGAGGAAGGAAATTATGATTGGGTATGCGAAAGTGAAAGCGCAAGAGGCCTTACTTCTGCAGACACGAGGAGGTGGTTCAACCATTCCTTCTAGTGAGGGGGGAACTCCTAAGTAGGAACAATTTTATATGCTTTAGAAGTCCTTTCTTGTTTTGTTGTAGATACGGTAGTATAGATCCTAGACTACTATAAATAGAAATTAAATTGTGATTACCTATGTTGGTAAACAATGTCATGAAAATGAAGTTTTAGTATGATTATTTGCATTATGCTCACTTGTTTTCGACTATGGATGGAATTATATTCTCTATGCCGATCTATTAATAGAATTTATGTGTAATGCAATTTTGAAGGGTCGCAATGATCATGTTGTTTACTGTTGGATATGGGATGTTTCTTGTATGCTGCATGATGTATGTCTTCGTTTGCAACAACTTTCCATGATATTTGTGTCCGAAGTAATAGGCTTTTAGTCTCAAATCTCACGATTTGTCTCATTTTAATGAATATGGTGTTAGGTTTAGAACGTTGTTTTGGTTCTAAAATCCTCCAAGCATGCAAGAAGAAGCTGAGGAATAAGAATGAGCGCTGAAATTACCTTTGTCTGTATGAATGAGCGCGTCGAGGCACCCGCTGGTTAGCACTAGGGTTGCATCCGTTGGACGCAACCGTTAGCTGCAGTCGCTCGCTCGCTTCGTCTGTAATCAGAGCGCTGAAATTACCATCGATCGCTCGAACAATTTCTCGCTTGCTCGCTCTCTTAGAACCTTCAAACACCGGCGCTGCTTGTGCTCCTTTTGGAACCTCCGACGATGCTCTTGATCGCACTCACGAAATCGCCTTCGACCGAAACTAACACCTCGCACTCCTGCTGCTGCTACTCACAAATACACCTCGCACTCCTGCTGCATCTACTCACAAATTGACCTTGCACTCAAACTCACGCTAACGTACTACAGTCCATACACAATGCAGGAAAAAAAACATGAAAAATCAAGACGCGGGAGGAGAGAGACGACGAGGGGAAGCTAAGAAAACAAGAAGCGTTTGAAAAGCAAGAATGGAAGGACTTGGAAGGGCTGGAGTTGGTGGTGGCGGAAAGGAGGTAATGGAAAATATAATGATGATGGAACCAAGCCGTCGACCACGACGGCTGAGTTACCATTTGGCACTTCTAATGATGATTTTTTCATCATTTGTCTCGAGTGAACTTCTCTACAAGCCGTGAAGTTCTTTTCTTGATTTGACTTTTGATGACTTTCTTGTGTGATTTGAGTCTTCATTACTTTATTTTCATTACTTTTCATTACTTTCTTTACGTGAACTTTTTTGAATTGTACATTTAAATTGCAAATTTTATTTGTAGATTTGATTTCCAAATTAAATTTTACACATTTCATTTGCAAATTTTATTTTCACACATTTCATTTGCAAATATAATTTTACACATTTGATTTATGAACTTACTTTTCACAATTTAATTTCCAAAGTGGCGGCTGCGGTAATCTACATGTATTATGGTGTATTTGAACATAATAAAGTTTAAACTTTGGAATAACTTTCAAATGAAAGATGTTGGTTGAAAATTAACAAATGAATGAAGTAAGTCTTGTTAATTTGAATACAATGTCTAAATACATCAAAATCCAGAAGATTAATTGTTATTAAACAATCAAGGTATATACATCTCCATTTGTGGATTAAATTTTTGAAACATTGAATACAACAAAAAATACTAAACTTCAACTCTAAACTCTAACCCTAACCCTAATCCTAATGCTAACCCTAACCCTAATCCCTAAACCCTATCATAACCCTAATCCTACATCCTACATCCTTTACCTTCAAACCCTATATCCCTAAATGAAAAATTGATTCTAGTTATTTCTATTCAATCTTTCATTCTATATCTTTAGTAGAGTGTTACCCGTGTCCTCCGGACACAACATTTTTTTGTGTTCAGTCCCCACCTCCCCATCCCCTAGCCCTTTCCCTCCAATCCATCGTCCCCCCCGTCCTTGTCCCCTTGTCCCCCGTCCCCCGTCCTCCGTCCCCGTCCCCCGACCCCGTCCCCGTCTCCATCCCCAAACCCTAATCCCCGCTCCGTCCTTTTATCCAAAACCCTAACTTTTAGCTGTCCATCCAAAAGCATTATTCATCGACGCGTTCATCCATCGACATGTTTCTCATTCTGTATACTTTAATAGATATAGATTCTTTTTTTCTATATAATTCGTATGAAGATATAATTGTACAATAATATATATTGTATCGAGAAACAATTAGAAATAAATCGTATGGAGATATAATTGTATGTAGAATATACATATATATAACATCTGTGTATGTAAAGTTGTAGGTTGGAAATATATGTATATATATATATAATGTATCCACATGTAATTCTTGTATGTTGTATATATGAATAAAATGTATGTATGTATAGTTGTATGTTGTATATATTATACATAGATATAAATCGTACGAAGATATAATTGTACAATAATATATATCGTATCGAGAAACAATTAGATATAAATCCTATGAAGATATAATTGTATGTTGTATATATATATACATATATCATCTGTGTATGTATAGTTGTATGTTGGATATATATAAATATATAAAATGTATCGGTATATAATTATTGTATGACATTGTATATATGTATAAAATGTATGTATGTATAGTTGTATGTTGTAGATATAAATTTGTATGTTATATAGATATAAATCGTATGGAGATATAATTGGGTGTTGTATATATATATATAACATCTGTGTATGTATAGTTGTAGGTTGGAAATATATGTATATATAAAATGTATCAATATATAATTGTATGTTGTATATATATATACATATAACATCTGTGTATGTATAGTAACATAGTTGTATGTTGGATATATATAAATATATAAAATGTATCGATATATAATTCTTGTGTGTTGTATATATGACTAAAATGTATGTATGTATACAAGTATGTTGTATATATAGATATAAATTGTATGATGATATACCTGTGTGTTGAATATATATATATATATATAACATCTGTGTATGTATAGTTGTAGGTTGTATATATATATATAAAAATATAAAATGTATCGACATATAATTATTGTATGTTGTATATATGTATAAAATATATGTTTGTATAGTTGTATGTTGTATATAAAGATATAAATCGTATGGAGATATAATTGTGTGTTGAATATATATAAAACATCTATGTATGTATAGTTGTAGGTTGTATATATATATATAAATATATAAAATGTATCGATATATAATTCTTGTATGTTGTATATATGTATAAAATGTATGTATGTATAGTTGTATGTTGTTTATAAAGATATAAATCGTATGGAGATATAATTGTGTGTTGTATATATATATATAACATCTGTGTATATATAGTTGTAGGTTGTATATATATAAAAATATATAAAATGTATCGATATATAATTCTTGTATGTTGTATATATATACATATCACATCTGTGTATGTATAGTAACATAGTTGTATGTTGGATATATATATATATAAATGTGTCGATATATAATTCTTGTATGTTGTATATATGTATAAAATGTATGTATGTATAGTTGAATGTTGTATATATAGGTATAAATCATATGGAGTTATAATTGTGTGTTGTGTATATATATATATATATATATATATATAACATCTGTGTATGGATAGTTGTAGGTTGGAAATATATACATATATAAAATGTATTGATATATAATTATTGCATCTTGTATATATGACTAAAATGTATGTATATATAGTATATGTGAATAAAATGTATGTATGTATAATTGTATGTTGTATATATAGATATAAATCGTATGGAGATATAATTGTGTATTGTATATATATATATAACATTTGTGTATGTATAGTTGTAGGTGGTATATATATATAAATATATAAAATGTATCGATATATAATTCTTGTATGTTGTATATATGTATAAAATGTATGTTTGTATAGTTGTATGTTGTATATAAAGATATAAATCGTATGGAGATATAATTGTGTGTTGTATATATATATATATATGTAAGATCTATGTATGTATAGTTGTATGTTGGATATATATATAAATGTATAAAATGTATCGATATATAATTGTATGTTGTATGTATAATTCTAGTAATTTCTATTCAATCTTTCATTCCAATTCTTTATTCCATTTTTTTAATCTAGTTTTTTTCATTCAATCTTTCATTCTATTTCTATATTCTATTTTTTGATTCAAAATATCTCTATTCAATCTTTCATTCTATTTCTTTAATCTATTTTTTGATTCTCTTTTCTATTTTTTGATTCTAATTATTTCTATGCAATCTTTCATTCTATTTCTTTATTTTTTTTTTATTCTAGTTATTTTTATTCAAGCTTTCATTCTATTTCTTTATTCGATTTTGTGATTCTAATTATCTCTATTCAATCTTTCATTCTATTTCTTTATTCTTTTTTTAATTTTAGTTATTCTTATTCAAGCTTTCATTCTATTTCTTTATTCGATTTTGTGGTTCTAATTATCTCTATTCAATCTTTCATTCTAGTTCTTTATTCTATTTTTTGATTCTCTTTTCTATTTTGTGATTCTAATTTTTTATATTCAATCCTTCATTAGACTAATTCTCTATTTTATTTGTATTCAATCTTTCACTAGACTAATTCAAACCGTCGGATGCCAATCAGCACTTGTGGTGAACCGTGGGATGCACACGAGAACTACAGATCTTCATCATTAAATTCCGACCACTTAATTGTCAAGAACCGTTACATTCAAGATTCCATTTCATCTGCCAATCATTACAACAAACGCTACTCTCCATCCCCGCCAAAATGGTCAATCATTCTATGATGCCAAGAATTGGACGTACAATTTCCCGCTCAAGTTTGAAAGGAGACGCTCCATCCCTGACTTGAAGCAATTTCAAGTCTTATTTTTCAGCACTACAACAAGTGGTAGGCATCGTGTGTAGTAAGGCGCAATTAGGTTGACAGAACGTTAGAGCGAATGTTAGAGCGAGAACATGAGGGACGTGGTCAGGGAGTTCGTATTCAAGGCAACAGAGCTTGAGCATGCGTTGTATCGAGTGTGGTATTGGAGTATGAGTGCTTAAGCGTTAGTAGATGCTGGCGCCTTAAGCGCAAGCTTGGTCGTGGATGTTCGTGCGTGGAGTTGGATTGTGTTCATTGATGCTATTGTCTGGAGCTCAATCGTGATCCATCTCTGCATAGTTTCGCCTCAACAACGGTACCGTCGCCTCCCTCTTTCAGCATTTCTTCTGCAAGTGCGTTTGTTATCTCAAACATTAGGAAATTGCTATGACGCCATTCATCCGATGTGTTAAGGTTGATACTGTCTCCTGAACTTCAACGTTGATCACTTCCATACTATTCAATTCTATATACGAGTAGAATTGAATTGTTGAATGCCTCGAATTCCGAGGCTCTCTCGATTTGTATGTGAATGTAATAAAACTTGTGGTATGGATTCATACTTCGCACAATTCTATCGATTTTGCTCCAGTGACAATGTTGTCCTACAACATTGACTTCATTGACTAGGCACATGATTCCGTTCCAGTGTCGACTTATTTGTATATGGAATTAGTCTTGTGGTATGGATTCATATATCGCACAACACTATTGGTTTCGTTCCAGTGTCAATGTTGTTTCCATTCCGATAGAACACACTAACTCGAGGTATATTAATAACCACCAGACCCTCTCGTTGCTTTCGTTGATCGAAAGATCTATCGATCTCCTCATCAACAACTTCTAGGAGAGGGGGACCTTGTAGATAGGAAGATCTTTTGATCCTCTAAAATTCTTTAATAGTTCAACGCTCCTAAATATTTGATAAGCGTGAGACGGTGTGGATGGGAAGATCTTTCGATCCATTTCATCGACCCTCTTGATCGAAAGATCTTTCGATCTCCTCACCAACAACTTCTAGGAGAGGGGGACCTTGCAGATAGGAAGATCTTTCGATCTTCTACAATTCTTTAATAGTCCATCGCTCCTAAATATTTGATAAGAGTGAGACGGTGTGGATGGGAAGATCTTTCGATCCATTTCATCGACCCTCTTGATCGAAAGATCTTTCGATCTCCTCACCAACAACTTCTAGGAGAGGGGGACCTTGCAGATAGGAAGATCTTTCGATCTTCTACAATTCTTTAATAGTCCATCGCTCCTAAATATTTGATAAGAGTGAGACGGTGTGGATGGGAAGATCTTTCGATCCATTTCATCGACCCTCTTGATCGAAAGATCTTTCGATCTCACTTGATTCGTCTAAGGTTTTTTCGAGACCTCGTGAATTGGAGTATCTTTCAAACTCCCTCGTAGATAATTTTGTTGTGTTTGAGACCTAAAGATCGATAGATCTTTTGATCACTGTCATGGTTAACTTTGATTCTTCTTGTGCCCGTGACAATGGCATGCGAGACCGCCGAGGTAAGCGCCCGGAATGGCTAGTCTGTTTTGCTATGCCGGCCATGGGGTTGTAGGACGCGCCACAGTTATTGAAGCAGCCCCCTCAGGACGTTGCCTTGGCGTTGACATCAACGTTCACATGCCTCAGATGACTCTTCTCCAACCTGTGGAAATTTGTCCTACGGCTGGATGTCTTTTGATTCACCTAGTTCAAGAGGGTGTTACTTTGTTGGCTAATTCAATCGGTAGAACTGTTCTTTGGGTGTCAGCATGCGTTGTCCTTCCAGATGAGCCAATATCGGTCGACCCAGAACTTGATGGCAGTTCCGAATCTGCAGACTCTCGTTCGTTCTTTCCGCAGGAGGAATGGGTGGGGATGGTGGTGATACACTATAATTGCGATGGACTTCCGATAGCATCTGGTCGCATCAATTGCACCCTGCCTGCTGAGCCTTTCCAGGACAGTACATTGGGGGAGGGGAACATTGGCGTCACTGTCTTTGACGTATTCATTGGAGACCGTAACGACATCATGAGCCATCAAAGGTGTCCCATTCTTGATTGTAGATTCGATGGGGGGCGTGGTCTGAGCGAGACAGCGGACCACTTCATCCGACTTCCTCCTCCTGTGGACCCCACCTTGGTGGTCGTCCGAAAGCAACATACCGCTTTGTTCGTCGCAAACCGCGAATCGAGGAGAAATTCACCTCTTATGCAAAGAAGACTCTCTCCGAAGCAACTCAGGCGGTCAGTTCGTTGCCATGTTGTTCTGACGAATGCGTCAGATTATTCCGGCCCCAAGATACGCTCCTCATTCGGCAGAAGTTCTGGCTGAAAGATTTCGATGACCGACGGGAGTATGGTAGAGCTGTGGGTGGGCAATTGCGTTACTTGGGAAATAATAGGAAAAGAAAGTATGTGACTCTGCTTGGACAAGATGTCTGCTCAATAGCATGGTACCAGATCCATGGTATTCCAAAGTCAACGTTCCACACCTATATCAACCAGTACAAGGAGGGCATCATTTCGTCAACGCACGGGAACAAAGGCGTCAAACGTCCGCGCCTCGGAACCGTGCAAGCCATGGGTACGATTTCTGCTATCATAATTGAGAACGCTGATCACATGCCTCATCAAATGCGCACGACTGTACTAGGGCGGATGGACACATTGAAGTTTCTGCCCTCTGGGCATAGTTGGAAGACGATCCAGGCTGACGCCACAGAGGTATTACTCGACATAGTTCACCTCAATTTAGTCTTTGATTCATTCATGTAGATGCTTTAGAGGATAGGTAGATCATCCTATCCTATTCATGAGTTATTGCTTGGATTTTCTCACTAGTAAATGGCATCGATTCCATCTCTTGGTAGATAGGAAGATCTTTGGATCCCTTCACTGCCCACAATGACACGTTTCATGATTTTTGTTGTTTGGCTCTGTCTGTAGACAAATCTACAGTATGGGTTGCCCATTATTTCGCAGTCTGCTATGAGTAGAATCAAGAAGGAGTTCTTCAACAACGTTGCGGTTAAGCCTGTTGGGAGTTCGTATGCCAAGTGCATCGTCTGCGACACTCTTCAACAGTTCATCAACAAATCGGTGAAGGGCTGTGCCGAGTATGTATCCTTCGTGAAACAACGGAGTCAGCACTTGAATCTTCAAGCTTCATGTAGGCATGTGTACCATAGTTGGAGAGAGGAGTCAAAGCGCAATAAGGGAGAGATTCTTTGCATTATCCACAATAAAATGGATACAGCCAAGACAATGATCCCGCGCATGCGTGTTTCCACCAAACTCACTTCACCTCTTGGTCAGCTCCCAATGAACGTCACCGGTATGGTGATGCATGGACATGGAGACGGTGCGTACGCCCACTATTCTACCGACTTGTGGCTAGGGGACTCAAATTACACAATCTCATCCCTAGCGAGATTGCTTCGTCGTCTTGAAGAACCTCCCATTTGCGTTACCGGTAAACTTTTTCTTCACGAGCCGGCAAACTCGTTTTTTGAGGCTTTGCTGAAAGGAAAGTCTAGGTGTATGAACCTTTTACCTACGGTGGTACCAAACCACTCAAGTGCAGTCGTCCCACTTCCCAAAAATTTGTATTTGCAGTTGGACAACCCCGCAAAGGACAATAAGAACTAGTTTCTCATGGCTTTTTTATCGATGTTGACTTATTGTAGGGTGTTCAAGGAAATCCAAGTTGGATTCTAATTAGTCGGCCACACGCATGAGGATATCGATGCTTACTTCAGCCACTTATCCAAGGCCCTTAAGAATCAGAATACTTATGTGGTAGCGGATTTGATGAGGTCTTTTATGGAATCTCAGGAGTTGGGCTTTATGCCCGAGTTTGTTCAGGAGGTTGCGGATTTCAAATCATTCGTCGAAGGCTTTCTATGTGACGGCCAAAATACACTTACTGGTTTAGGAGATATGCACCTCTTCAAATTCTATGTAGATGATGATGGTTGGCCCGTCATGCGCTACAAAGAGAACGCAGTTGACACTCACTGCCTACCCGGAAACAACTCTGGTATACGGCTTTGGAAGTCGGATGCCGACGGAAGTCCCAAGATACCTTCCGGCCTCCCAAAGCCAAAGCCTTTCAGGCGAGTGTGGAGAGACAAGGTTCCTTCTCCAACTAGCAATCAAGAAAAGGCAATTGAGAAGGCAAGAGAGAGGGTTTCCAAAGCAATTGATAAGAGGTCCTTCATTAAATCTGGAATTCAAGGTTATATAAAATTCTAGGAGAAGGGGATGGAAAAATGTGAGGTCTTTCGACGTGATTTTCCACCGTATATTGCATATCGGAATGCAATTCTTCAGGAACTTGAGAAACCTCTTCCTTCCACACCCTCGGCTTTGGTAGAAGGATTTTGGCCGATTCAAGATTGGAGTGCGATAATTTTTGCTCCTTTGAGCCTTATTATTAGAGGAGATGTCACACCTGAAGATGAGGAGCCTGAACCTTTCTGTGGCCCATGTTCAAGCAGACCAAAGGTCGCTTTGAATCCATGGCGAGACGTTGTTTCCGGATCTTGGGTCCTTCTCCGTCCATCTGACCCTAAGATTTATCCTGACTGGTTAGGGAGAGCGCAATCAACAGTCAATAGAGTAGTTGGTGATGAGCAATATGGAATGTTTATTATCCAATTCTCGGAGCCAAGATATGCGTTCAAGAACCACAAGAAGAAGTACGAGGATTGTTGGTCGGCGATGTGGGTTCCGGAGAAACGACGTCCGGTGCACGTTCATGTTGATTCCGTCGTATTTTTTGCTTGGTCAAGTACATTGAACCCTCAGACTCGAACAATTCCACGGAGGGACCGAATAGCAGCAATGACAAACCTTGAAGCTGCAAACGCGGCGGATCCTTGAGTTCAAAGACTAGACGACCTATCGATCCTTAGGCGATATCCTATATCGGCCCTAAGTCTAGAAGATTGGAAGATCTATCGATCCCTACTCTATCTGAATGTGTAAGATTTCACATCCTAATACATACGATATTGAATCTCCTGTTGTTGTGATAAAAATTCTTTAGTGAATCAATCCTCTTTGAAAAAGCCCTCTGTGCTTACTGGGACCGATTGTATGTTACATTTGTTGGGAGCTTTTGAGTGTAGAAGATAGGAAGATCTATCGATTGCACCTATACCAGCATGTGTCTGATTTGCGTATCTTAATACATTCGGTTATGAATTTGCCTATTGCTGTCATAAATTGTCTTCAGTGAATCAGTCTAAGAGATAGGAAGATCTATCTATCCCTCCTATACCAGCATGTGTCTGCTTTGCGTATCTTAATACATTCGGTTATGAATTTGCCTGTTGTTGTCATGAATTGTCTTCAGTGAATCAGTCCAAGAGATAGAAGGATCTATCTATCTCTCCTATATCTGCATGTGTTAGATTTCTACATCTCAATTTATTCTATTATTGATTTGCCTGTTGCTGTCATGATTTATCTTTAATGTCTCGGCATTTTTTTAAATTGCTTGTTGTGTCTACTGGATCCGACTGTATGCCACATTTGTTTCCTACCGGATTGTTCTCGCATGTACTACTAACATGTCCCCCTTGATCTGCTTTGGAACATCATCAGTTGTATTGTAAAGGATCCATTCACCCTTATTTATCATCAGTTATTCTTTCCTCATACTTTTGAGGGATTCACTTCCAAGTTCTCTAGGTACAGTTGGTCACATCGGAAGATCCTCCTATATGTGAATGCAAGGGCACATGGTACCATTTCACACCCATTAATGTTTCCAACGCTTCTTCCATAAAGCTCCTTCCTTTCAGAAGAATTTCACCATCTTCGATTTCTTCGATAGATCTCCCGATGCACCTTTGTACCATATTTTTTGCACATTCTCTTGATGACTAAATCTAGACTTTGACCATTCTGGACTATTCAAAGTCTAGATTTAGTTAAATGTGGCATTTGTGCAACCATCTCTTTACTGTTTCTAACTTCAATAGGTTATGGGCCCACTCATGTGAGTTGCGAGTGTAGAGTTTTGTTGCATTTAGTGTTTGGAGGAGGTCTTGCGAGGGTTTGAGTGTTCGAGGAGCACGAGGGCTGATTTGGAGCGTTGGACGAGTCGGAGGGTGCATTTGGAGCATTGGAGTGCACATGGGCTGATTTCAAGTATTTAAGGTGCTCAAGGAGTCGTTTGGAGCACGCGTGGCGATTGAGTAGTCACAAGGGGTTTGGAAGAGCGGCGGTGGTGCACATTGAAGAGTTTCGGACCTTGTAAGTGTTCAATCATGGTGTATGTGCTTATTTGCGCTCTTATGGTGTTGATTTGAGTAAGTGAGGTGCTTAGTATGCACATTGGAGTCTAGGTGAAGTTCTTTGAGGTCATTGAAGTATATACTTGCAAATTAGAGCCTTGAAGGGGCTGATTTGGGTGTGTGAGGTTGCTTTGTTGTGTAATAGTGCTCAAAGGAGGCCTATTTGAGTGTTAGAGGTGCCTACATGCACTTGAGAGTCTAGATAGGGCTAAAATTGAGTGATTGAGGTGCATTAGTGCACATTAGAAGCAAGTAAGGGGTGATCTTGGCCATTAGAGTGTCAACATGGCCTCATTTGAGAGTGAGAGTGCTAGAACCATTGACAAGTTCAAAGGTGAGAACTTTAGCCTTTGGAAGTTCAAGATTGAGATGGTCTTGGAGTCCATGGACCTTTGGGAGATCGTGGAGGACACCGACGACCCTCCCGCCAAGGACGACGATCCTACGGTGGTCAAGGACTACAATCGATGTGCCAAGAAGGCCATGACTGTCATTGGGCTCAATTTGGCGGACAACCAATTTGCCCACATAAGGAGTTGTAAGGGACCCGCGGAAGCATGGAAGACGTTATGCAACATCCACGAAACGAAGAGCTTGTCCAACATCCTCTTCATTCGATGTAAGTTCTTTACCATCAAGATGCAAGAAGGTGATGACATGTTAACACACATCAACAAAGTGAAGGAACTTGCGGATCAACTTAATTCCTTGGAGGTTCCCGTAAGAGATGAAGATATCGCCATGACGTTGCTTGAGAGCTTGCCGCCATCATTTGAGAGCTTGATCACGGCCTTGGAGACATTGAGATTCGAGGACCTTACCATGGAGTTTGTTACCGCACGAATGATGCACGAAGTGTCAAAACGCAAGGAGAGGGAGGTTCATGGTGATGATGCGGCCTTGTTTTCAAGGCCAAACAAGGAGGGCATCTCAGCATTACGTGGAGAGCCCAAGTTGTGTTACAATTGTGGCAAACCGGGCCACCTTGAACGAAATTGCTTCAAGCCAAAGAAGTGGGATCGCGACAATGCAAACCAAGCGAAAGATAAGGAGGGTGCCAACCATGCAAAGGACGATGATGACTACGCTTTCACAACTCAAGATGGACCTCATTTCAAGTCCTTGTGCAAGTGGATCTTGGATTCAGGTGCCACAAAACACATGACACCACATAGGATGACATTCGACACATACGAGGTAATTCCACCACGCAATGTTCATTTGGGTGATGATAGTGTCGTGAACGCCATTGGAGTTGGATCTATTGTGGTGGAAGTGCTTGTTGGAGGGCATCCAAGGAAGATAACCATCAACGAGGTCCTCCATGTACGAAAGATGCAAGCAAACTTGCTCTCGGTGAGCAAGCTTGTGTCCAGTGGATTGAAGGTGCAATTCAATGTAAATGGGTGTACATTGAAAGCATCAAATGGAATTGTACTTGTTGTGGCACCGCGTGAAGCCAACTTGTACCAAGTGACCTTTGCAAACCTGCACAAGGCGGATACGGCTAACGTAGCACAATCATCATCGAACAAGGGTGCAATGGAGCTTTGGCATCATCGACTTGGGCATTTGAATGTGAGGAGTGTGCACTTTCTTCAAACCATGATAAGTGGGATGATCCTCGGCAAGGATGACTTGTCTATCTCATTTTGTGAAGGGTGTATTGAAGGCAAACAACATAAGATCCCGTTTCCAAAGGATGGAGGGACACGTGCCACCAAGCCCTTGAAGATTGTGCATTCGGATGTATGCGGTCCCATGAGGACGACGTCTATAGGTGGTGCAAGGTACTTTGTAACCTTCATCGATGACTTTTCAAGGAGGGTGTAGTCATACACATTGAAGACGAAGGGAGAGTGCTTTGAGAAGTTCAAGGAGTTCAAGGCACTTGTGGAGACTCAATCGGAGCACAAGATCAAGGTGTTTCGATCCGACAATAGCGGGGAGTTCATGTCCAAGGCATTCGAAGTTTTTCTGAAGAAGCACGGCATTGAGCGCCAACTATCAACACCATACACACCGCAACAAAATGGAGTAGCGGAGCGTGCAAATCGCACCATTGTGGAGATGGCAAGGAGCATGATTCATGCTCAACGACTCAAGCTCTTGTTTTGGGCGGAAACGGTGACCAATGCGGTGTACATCCGCAATCGATGTCCAATTCGAGCTCTTGTCACCATGACGCCGAAAGAGTCTTGGAGTGGCCGCAAGCCATGCATTACACACATGCGTGTGTTTGGATGCATTGCCTATGCAAAGGTGCCCGATGCAAAGAAGGGTAAGCTTGATGCTAAAAGTACCAAGTGTTTATTTTCTTAGATATTGTGAGGGAACCAAGGCATATCGTCTCATGTGTGTTGAGACGAGGACCATCATTAAGAGCCGTGATGTAGTGTTTGATGAGGATAGCACTAGTGTTGGTCACGGTTTGGAGATTAGTCCAAGTGGGAGTAGTGACACGCCATCGTTGGTTTTGGTGGACGAATCTTCCAAACCAACTCCCTCAAGTGTGAGTGAAGATGGTGATTGCAAGGCGGAGGAGACGGTGGTTTATAGAGAAGAAAATTCAAACGTACCACCTTCATGAACACCATCGCCAAGTGGTGTTAAAGAAGATGGAAACATCCAAGAACCTTGATATCCAAGAAGGGAACGGCGACCGCCCGGCGATTGGTGGATGAACCACATCTTGCCACAACATGAAGAAGAGCGTGCTAACGTGGCCGCCCACAAGGATCCATTAAACTTGTGTGAAGCCATGCGATCCAAGTATGCGAGCAAGTGGGAGGCGCCCATGCAAGAGGAGTATGACTCACTTATGACGAATGAGACGTGGGAGTTGACACCCCTTCCAAAGGGTCGCAAGAGTGTTGGGTGCAAGTGGGTATTTCGTACAAAGAAGGATGCTTCGGGAGAAGTTGTGCGCCTCAAAGCCAGATTGGTGGCCAAAGGATTCTTGCAAGTTGCAGGAGTGACTTTCATAAAACTTTTGCTCCCGTTGCAAAGTTCAACACTATTCGGTGCATCCTTGCGCTTGGAGCAGCGCTCGATTTGGAGATCCATTAAATGGACGTGAAGATCGCATTTTTGAATGGCGAGTTGGAGGAGGACATCTATATAAGCCAACCGCAAGGCTTTGAGAAGAAGGACTATGAGCATCTTGTGTACAAACTCAAGAAGTCGTTATACGGACTGAAGCAATCACCAAGAGTATGGTACCAACGGATCGACTCGTTCTTCATTCAAGAAGGCTTTACAAGAAGTGAAGCGGATCACTCATTGTACATCAAGCAAACGGGTGAGTACTTGTTGATAGTGCTCATCTATGTGGATGACTTGATCATCTTGGCTAGCCTTACGGCAAAGTTGACGTGGGTCAAGGGCAAACTTGATGTGGAGTTTGATATGACGGATCTTGGTAAGTTGAAGTATTGTCTTGATGTCGAATTCACGAGGGACCGAAAAGCACGCACCATCACCATGAGCCAAAGGAAGTATATTGAGGAGGTGCTCAAGCGCTTCAACATGGAGGAGTGCAAGCCCATAGGTACACCACTTGATGTGAGTGCAAAGTTATTGAAACTCTCGAAGGAAGAGTATGAGAGCGTTCAAGGTGAGATGCAAGGTATGCCATACAAGAGTGGAGTTGGGTCGTTGATGTATGCCATGGTGGCCACATGGGCGGACCTTGCATTTGCGATGAGCATGGTGAGCCAATTCATGTCTAGGGCTGGTCCGACACATTGGAGTGCGGTGAAGCGCATCATGCGGTACTTGCAAGGTACCAAGGACCACAAATTGTGGCTTGGCGGCAAAGACATTGCTTTGAGACTCTATTGCAATGCGGATTGGGCCGAAGATGCAAACGAGCGACGTTCAACAACGGGGTATGTGTTCTTTGTTGGAGATGGTGCCATCTCGTAGAATTGCAAGAGGCAACCGACCATTGCCTTGTCCACGACGGAGGCGGAGTACATGGCAACTAGCCAAAGTACGAAGGAGGCTATTTGGCTTCGCAAGCTTTTGGCGGATGTGGGATTTGTTCAAGAAGGAGCAACCATCATCATGTGCGACAACCAGGGGTGCATAGCCCTTGCGAAGAACCCCACACATCACTCATGCACAAAGCACATTGATGTGCAACATCACTTCATTCGCGAGAAGTTGGAGAGCGGCGAGATAAGCTTGAAGTATTGCCCAACGGAAGACATGGTGGCGGATGTATTGACGAAAGTACATGCGAGAGAGCGTAATCAAAGGTTAGCTACGGCGATGGGATTGCGGGGAGGTAACTACTCGCAAAGTGGGAGTATTGGAGTTTAGAGTTGCTCGTAGTTTTACGATATTTTAAATAGTTAATCAAGATAGATTTTGGGGGAAAGTAAAAGGGGAGAAAATGGGGAGAAGTAGAAAAGCCACATGTTGCACATGGGAGTGGCTAAGTCAAAGGATAAGGACTAGCCCACTTGCTTTGACTATACGAAGTCAAAGATAAGGTAGGAAAGTCAAGTGGGTGGTGGCAAAGTCTTATGGGGCGGCCATGAGACCCATGTGGGATGAAGTCACTTGGAAGTTGTTGAAGAAGACACTAGGAAGGTGCCAAACAAGTAAAGGCCTTCGAAAGAAGGCAATATCTCACTCCAACCATTGTTTGCAAATACCTTGTGAGTGCATTCTAGCTTGTGCAACCATCTCTCTACTTCTTCTAACTTCAATAGTATCTTTGTGCACATGAGATGGATGGAAAGTTTAGATGAAGACTGCTTGAACCATGGCACTTTGAGCGAGTATGGCGTACTTTATAAATGGTTCCTAGATTAAATAGGTACTCCCTCCATCTTTCTTATCTGTACTTGTCATTGAGTTATTTATAGGAATAAAGCATCAACTTATTTTCATCTTATTCTTCCTATCTACTTGAGTGTATAACAGTCGGGAGATCCCTCAATGTGACTTGGATTACTACAAACGATTTTTTGACCACATCCCTCATCAGAGGCATTGCTTTTCATTGAACTTCAATTACAGTTAATTGATGCAAATATTCTGTTGCACCGGTATCATTGGAGGATCTCCCGGTCCAGCCACTTACTCATATAAATGTGCCTGAGTCCAAGTTTCATCTCAAAGTCCGGATTTACTTAAATGTGGCATATTGGTCTACAAGGACTCCCTTACTCGCTCCCTTCGCCTGTGCTGAAGTCCCTTTCACACCGGCAAACCACAAAATTTAAGAAAACTAGAGGAATGACGGATCATAATAACCTCTCAAGTCTTGAAAAATCAAGGCAACCTATAGAAAAGACAAAAATAGACCGTATAGAGAAAGGATAGGCCGCATGCAATGAGAGCCCCATCATTAATTGCCTCCAATACTTTTACTAGCTAAACCATGTCTACGTAGACTCTCCATATGCTAAACAATGTGGACACGTTCATTGACCCACTAGTACCTCCAGAAGAGGTGGGGTTAGACATTCTTAATTCCACCCCGTAGAACAGAAGACACAAATGACCATTGTAACAGCCCATTTGGTACTACCTCACTACCGACATTGCAATCCATCAGAGATGTGAGAAAGACAAGGGTGTACCGTGTCATCAATGTGTGGCAAATCGCAAGGAACGCAATTGTGGGTGTGATCCTTCCACACCTTACCATCACGACCTTCCAATAGTAAAACTCTTGAGTTCTTCACCGCACGAACTCGCAAGATCACCCGTCCCGCCGTCACATCCAAGGTGGTGGGCGTTGCTTGCTGCAAATATACATAGTCTCCAGGAATAAAACGACGCACTTGCGGTTGGTAGCCTCCTCGTATTGTGGCATAGCACAACATATCCCGACGTTGAGCAATGAAGAGATTCTTTGATGCCATAGGCATCACACGCTTGAACAAATACGCACGGTATTCACAAACTTGAGCCCACCTATCTGAATTGTCTATGTTAGCCAACATGGTGTCAGCATCTGCTTGAATGGCCTTCGGTAACACTAATTGCCTTCCAAACAACAAGAAGTAAGGATAAAAGGTGCCAAAGATGTTTGCTTGCTAAACCGGTAGCCCATGGAAATCCACGGTAGTTGCAAGTCCCAATCTTGATGATGTCCCTTCTTCAAACTATACTTCCGAAGCCCCTTTTTGAAGATTTGCACCATGCGCTCCGCCAATCCATCCGCTACAGGGTGATCCCTCGAAGAAGTACGGTGAACTATCATCGTTTGCTCATACAATGTTTGAAATTCACCCAAAAACTCACATCCTTGGTCTGTGAAAACTTCTGTTGGAGCTCCAAAGCAACTCAGAACACGATCAAGGAGAGAATATGCGGCTCCTTCAGTGAACTTGTCAGGCAAGGCTACCAACTCTATCCACTTCAAAAAATATTTAATCATCACTAACACATACTTGTTGTGTGGAGGTGTCAATAGAAATAGACCTACCAAGTCCAAGCTCCACCTATATCCCAAATCCATAATTGGCAATGGTTGCCACCGTGGCATTGGAGCGTTAAAAGACGCTCGCACACGATCACACACCATGTACCGAGCCACCAAAGCTTGAACTTGTGATTGCATTCCACGCCACCAATAGTGAAGTTGGAGCAAGCTATAAGTCCTCCGCACTCCAAAGTGCCCAAGGTGTTCATGCGTGTCCTTGATGAGCTTCACTCCCTCCAGTGGAGTTGGCACAACCTTTTGCGTGTCATCCGGCCATACCCTCAAAAGGTGAGTCCTCTCCCACACAAACAATTTGGCTTGCTAAGAGACCCGATCTCTCTCCTTAGCGGACCACGTGGGCACCACTTCTCCATTCTTCAAAAACTACATCATGTCCGTGTCATGAAAGATGTCCTTGGCGCCTCCAGATTCTTCACCGCCATTCTCATCTACTATAGCCATAGTAGCTTCTCCGGTGTCATCTCCACACATTGCCAACACACTTAGAAAGGTCAAACAATGCCAACCTGGCAAAAGATCGGCTTCATCCCTCTAGTGCCACCTAGCGCCTGTTGCATCCACTTGGTTTGGAATTGGATTGCGGCTAAGGCCGTCGGCATCGATATTCACCAATCCCGCTCTATGCACCACCTTGAAGTCATATTATATCAACATCAAGGCCCATGGCGCTTGTTTGCCTATTAGTTTGTGAGACTCCATCAACCACTTCAAAAGTTGATGATCCGTAATCAACAGAAACTTATTATTATAGAGGTAACATGAAAAATGAGCAATTTCCCATATCGCGGCCAAGCATTCCCCTTCATACGAGCTATACTAAGCCTTTGCGTTGTTGTTGGACCGACTCGCGTACGCAATCACAAACTCCTTCCTGTTGTCTTCCATTTGTGCCAACACCGCGCTGATTTTGAACGCACTCTAGTTCGTATGTAGCAAGTATGTCTTCCATGCTATTGGCCTACAAAGTATAGGTGCCGATGCCAAGCGGTCCTTCAACTCTTGAAAGGCCGCCTCTTGCTCATCTCCCTAGATCCAAGGTTGATCATTCCTTGTCAACATGGTCAATGGCTTGGCAATAGTAGCGAAAGTTTTCACAAACTTTCTATAGTAATTACACAACCCCTAGAATGCACGTAGCCTACTAACATCCCTTGGTCTAGGAATAGACATCACTACTTCAATTTTGCTAGCTACCACACCCAGTTGACTTGAATATATTATGTGGCCAAAGTACTCGATGAGGTCAAAGTAGAATTTGCACTTACCAAGGTGCAACTTCAAACCGTGGAGCCTCAATCTAGCAAACACTTCCATCAAGTGTAGCCTACACTACCTTTAATTTGTGCTAAAGACAACAATGTCGTCAATGTAGCATCTCACAAAATCCAAGCCCAAGAATACTTGATCCATAACCCTCTGGAATTTGGCAGGCGCATTCTTCAATCCAAATGGTAAGAACTGTCATTGGAACAACCGGTACTTCCCATCTTTGTCAATGCCCGGAAACAAGGTCTTCTCCTTGTCTTCCTCTCTCATTCCAATCTGGTGGTATCCAGAGCGCAAGTCCAACGTACTAAACACCTTGGCGTGACCAATAGCGTCAAAGTTCTCCTCCAACGTTGGCATGGCAAAACGATCCGACTTGGTGAATTTATTATTCCCTTCTATAGTCCCCGCACATCTTCTTCTCGGTCCAATTACCGTAGATATCTTTCTTGGATGGCATAACCGTTGCTATTGCATACTCACAATCCGGTAGAGCCAATTCCACTAGCCCTTCAACACTCCAAGATCTTTCAGACTAAAGGCAAAACAATCTAAGTACTCCTTGAGGAACTCATGTTCCTTTCTCTCAACAACTCCATCCACCAAGCCTACTATCGGTTTCTAAATATCCTTGGTCACCGCCTCCTTCAGTTCCCTTGGAGCAAGATTCTCCTTCCTTGGTTGCTATCGAATGCCAGATGGAAGAAGCTCTTCTTTTCCCATCCCCTTCATGCTTCCAAGTCCTTCCAATTGGCTTAGTCTGCCAATGTCCTCCATTTGGTGAGCTGTGTGTTCTTCCATGAACATCTTCTCCACACCTTCCTCCAAATCTTTGGTTTGGTGGGCCAATCGCCTACTTCGGCTCCAATCCTTCACTCCATGGAAAGGATCCTCAGTCTTGGTTGTTGCGAAAAGGTTTGCAATGCCCCACATGTTCCATGGGTGAGGTGCCAAGGCCCTCTTGCCCCCAACCATTTTTCCTATCATCCTGACTAAGACAAATGATTCTCTGGCTGCCCCCAACTCATAAGACCCCATGTAACCGGTGAAACTAGAAGTCAACCGCATTTATTCTACTACTAGCAACAAAACAATCCAGGTCAAGCAGTTTAAATCCATTGCTTGTCCAAGTAAAAATTGCGGTTGTTGCTCCGAGATCCCAAGCGCACTGGTGGTGCGCGTGAAAAATCCCATGGCTCTCTCATGTTCATCCGCATTGGGCTCCACCATTTCTTGAGACAAGGAATCCTAAACAAGACTAGGGCCGTTATCCTTAAAGGCATACGACCGAACAAAACAAACCTACGTGGGCAATGCCCTACGTGGTTCTCCTTTGCGGTTAACCACTGCCAAAAGTGCGTGGGCATCATGGTAAACTTGTTGCGGTGCCCTGTGAGATCCAAAATATCACTCATGTAGACATCCGACCGTTTAACACGACCCACGGCGGACTGTAACAACTCTTGAGGTGCTAAATTTTTCCACCTCAATCACAAGGGATGTGCTCGCAATCCCACCGCAGCCACATCCAACAACACGGGCAAACCCGGAGTCTAATCTATGCGGTGCATGCCCTCCAATGTCCTTGACTTTGAACTACTCACCACTGGTACATTCCACAATATAACCTATTGGTCGCTTCTGAGAGGTCTGAAGAAATCGCAATACGTGGATCATATATGTGTATCATTCAACCTGTTCTGATGTCCAGCCATTGACAATCCTTGACATGGCCATCCGGCAATGACAAGATCCACATGGCCAACACGGTGAATATTTTCTACTGAAAGCAAAGCAATATCACCAACAAGGGTGGAAAAGGAAGTCTTGATGGCACTAGTGGCCAACAAGTCCAAGAATTTGATCCTCAACGAGCGTGAATGCCGCTTAGCCACATGCCTTGCTACCTCATCAACATCTACGTAGATGTAGCGTTTGACCTTGATTTCTACTTGCAGCACTACCGCCAAGCCACATTCAATCGTGTCAAATAACTCCAGCAAGACAATATCATCCTCCGGTGCCTTTCAATGAATGGTGGAAGTATTTAGATGAGGTCCTAATTCTTGGTCCCCTCTAGAGTCATCTTCCACTTGTGGGAGCATCGAATGGTGTCATGCATCTTTGATGACTTGTTCAACATCCTTCAGAAGCTGAGCCGTGGTCCTCTACGCCGCTTCAATGCGAGGTTGATACATCTCTGTGTCTCCTCCACTTGTGTCACCCATATGGGCATCCACCTAATTAAGTATAAGAGTAACCATCGAGAAATTATCAAAACCCTCCTGAAACTATGGTGGTCTCACATCCATATCTCCCGAGAAGGCAAACACATCCAGAAGATTGCCAGCCAAAACTCAAACAAAACAAGTTGGTAGCTGGACCTTCCGTCCATCTCCTCCTTGCCATCTTGGTCTATAACTTGCGGTTTTCTCCCAGAAATCCAAGGTGAATCCCATGAGGTATAGCACTTCAGAGCCCACCAAGACACCATATGACTTGGCCTCCGTGACTATAGCTTTCACTTTCATGAAGCTCGCATCTTCGACATCATCTTTGTTAAGTCACAACATCAATTCCAATTTTGTGATGCTCGTAGCCTGCTTCGTACCCCCTATAGACGTGCTATTTGTCCATGGACACTTCTTCAAAGTGTACCCAGTCAGACCCAACTCCTCCATGGCAGATGCTCCCAGCATCAACGGTTGAGCGCCTAAATGGAAAAGCACTTGTAGAGGTACAAAAATCCTTCCCTTAGGCCCAACAAATTGGAAAATCCCCTGGGAATTGTCAACCATCACCACACCAGGTATACTAGATGACCTTTTGATTGCAGGTCTAGCGGCCATGGTCTTGAAACGCATGGTTGCTGAAAAGAGCCCCTCCACGTTGTCCTCATGACTCTTATCCACCTTTCTTTCAATCACTTCTAACTTCAAAGCATTGACGCCCATGGAGTTATTCTACTCACACATTAAGGCCGCCATCTTAAAGACTGCTGCCAAATTGAAGCCTTTTTGTGACATCAGCTTCAATGAAAACAATGAAGCTTGAGAAACCATGTTTGCCGCTTTGGTTACCACTGCTTTTGTTGGCTCTTTAACCCTAATTGTACGGCGTGTCAAAGGTGCCCCCCGCCAATTTGGTGGTACCATGGAAGATGTTGGCACCATCTCCTCCAACATGAAGGATTGTGGCAAACGAGCTTTCCAATTGTCCTTCCCATGTTGACAGTCTAGAATTGGGCTTGCTCCACGTGGTGTCACCTTGATCACCGGTGTTTGGCTCCGTATGAGGACATAAGCTTCCCGCATGCCATCCGTAGTAGAAAGTGCCATACCACTCAACATGTAACTCTCAAAATCATCATCATCGGGTCTAAACCCGCCCTAAGCATGAAAACTAGGGATGACTTGAGGCTTCTCACTCATTGAAGTGGTGTTTGCACTCATGGACTCCATGTTGGCCTCCAGTTTTGCGTACTTGGCCTTCCAACACTTCTTCTCCCTTTTAGAAGCCTTCAACTCCTTGTCCTTGCCTCATGTCTTGCCTCATTTTCCTCTAAAAGGCTTCAACTCGGGATGAAGCTTCCAATACTTAGCCTCAGAATGCCCCTTGGCACCGCAACCAAAACAAAACCCACGAGCATGGAGGGTGGAGGACTTGCCTTGCTTGCAATCCTTCTCCAAATGCTCTTGTTTGCCACAACCAAAGCACAATGCCTTAGTGTCAGTGGCATAAGAGAAAATAGCAGCCTTGGCCACCTTGGCCTTCTTAGGAACCTTTTCATCGCATTTGAGAAATCCCATGGCCGCCTTTTCCTCCAACAAACTGATCTCAATTTGCTCTGAATCTCGAACACAAATCGCAAGGTCGGTGGCTCACCCAATCGCAATGCCTCATTGCAAACAAAGGTTTTCAGCTCCTTTTCAAGGATACTATATCAATGTTGCACCACCTGTTGCTCCGTGACTCCATAAGTAGCAGAGATCAGTCTCTACAATCTTGCATAAGCTTCTCGCTTGAAGGATTCATCTCTTCCTTGGACGAAAGACTTCAACACCTTTATCTTGTACGCCTGTTGATCCTAGTAGTCTCAGCGAAGCTGTATGAAGAACCTGGCTATGGGATTGAATGGAGATGGACAGTCACCATGTCCATTGATTGACTCATCTCCCTGGCACCACTTGTACTCTCCTCTTGTTTTCCGTTGCCCACGAGTGATGGCACCCTCGGTACCCCACCAAAAATGTTAGCGTAATTTGGTGAGCAGAAATCTCTCCACGCCAAAACTTCTACAAGGTTAGCATCCTCAAATTCTTCATAATCCGCTAACAAAGCTCCCTTGAGACATCCAAACAAGGCCTTCTAAACCATGTACGGATTGAAGTTGGGGTTACGAGACTTCTAGAGTTCACACCACATAGTGAACTCTCTCTTGAAGTCATCGACCTCGATTGTGCCCGTGGAACCTAAGAATCTTTGTATCCCACATTCTCCACCTCCATATGGTAAAACCATGTCTTTCCAAACAAAATATGATTGATGTGGCTTCTTGAGTAGATTTGATTCTACAACATTCATGTCAGGCTTGCCAAAAGGTTCTTCTCCCTCTACTTTCGGTTGGACCGTATTGTCCTCCTCTCGTGATTGAGTGATGACTTCCTTCACCACTCTTTCACGAATGCCTACCGCAAAGGGGGTGTTTCTCCGAGTGAAACTGGGCCCCTTCCACGTCTCCAGATTGAGTATTGGATGGCTCAATCAAAGAAGCGCCATGCTTCATGAGTGCCCTTGATCTCCGGAGCATAGATAGTAGGTGGTACTTCCCAATCAAGTAGCTCCAAGGTAAGTGTGTTTCACACACTGTTGGCACTTTCTCGCCACATACCCACTTTCCATTGTTACATAGTGCGAAACAAGAAGCCCTCACTTTCAAACTCTGTGAAGATGAGTGAGAACATATGCAAGTGATTCCCTTGGCGAAAATCCTCCACCTCCATAGCGTACTTTGGCCCAACGTTCTTTAAGACAACGGCCTTCTCTCCGACCACAAGATCCACGGCTTTAACTTGGCCCCGCGCACGACAAAGAGGTGCTTGAACATCCTTCTTGGCCCGAAGTGCTCGGACTTTGCGCACCCCAACAAGTGAAGTCCAATACTTCACGGACTCTTCGCTTAGCACCTTTGTGCTTGGCTTCCCCAAATCTTCGGGCCCGGTTTGAGACTTGGCTATGGGAGATAATTTGAAACCCCTAACACTAGAGCTCACTTGGGAAGGTGAAGATTTT
The DNA here is from genome assembly GCA_963971425.1 of Bryoerythrophyllum caledonicum. NCBI lineage: Eukaryota > Viridiplantae > Streptophyta > Bryopsida > Pottiales > Pottiaceae > Bryoerythrophyllum > Bryoerythrophyllum caledonicum. Next base: position 48,352,836 of record OZ020514.1, on the reverse strand, counting down.
ACTTGCAAATCATAGAGGCAAGAAATTAACTGAGTGAGTGTTTTGTTGCTAATCTCTACCTTAGCTCTACTAGGCTCTTGTGATTTCTTCTTCCTACCTCTTGTATCCATGTTCCATATCCTCGATATAATCCACTCTTTTTACATGGATGTATTAAGTGGACTTCGAATAGATGTGCTTATGAACTAGCTTACAACCTGATTACCTTCATTCAAACCACAAGTTTCCAAGAGTGAAAAGGGTGTAAGTTGTTATAAAAAGGATTATATGATTTCTTTTTACAACGCACCACCATAAAATCTTCTAGCCAAACAATGAATTCTTGGTATAATTCGGAAATCTAAACCAAACAACACTCATTGAATTAACCCTCAAATTGAAATGGATATGAAGTGAAGTTCCCAAGCAAAGCAAGCAGAGATTGAGCTCCTCATCCTCTGGAAGCCATCGCTCTAAGCCAAGCCAAATGGATGACCTTGTCACCCTTTAAACACATATTTTAGGGCTAGCCACGTGGGAAAGATGAAATCGTCATCTTTCAAACACGTATTTAAAGCTAGCTACGCGGAAAAGATGACTTGTCATCCTTCGAACGCGTTTTCAATTGGAAAGAATATTCTTCTCCAAAGATCCACCTCAACTACAGGGAAGTCCATGAGCATGACAAACATGCCATGCATCACAAAAATAGACCAATTCCCCAAGCACCCGACAATCGCCTCCCAATGTGACTTTGGATACTTTACTTCGTTGAAGTTGTCCCGGGCCTCCGAGTAGCTACCACTAGCTACTCCTAAAGAAAATCCTAAATCCAACCTATGTCTTAAAATGCCTCGTGCAAGAGGCTGGCCATTCTACCAAAATTAAATTAGACCTTGTAAGTCAAATGTATTTTCGGCATTGCTTTTGCATCACTAGAAGCACCCAAAAAACATTCACAAGACTCAACACGTTAATACAATCACATCCAGAGGTTGGCATGCAACTTGTAAGGGGTAATTTACCTCTTTATGCGCTTTCCTCAACCCACTTCACAAAGAATTCCACAATCCACCATATAGCGTAGAATCTCCAACCTTTCGGCGGTTGTGTCTGTACCCTTCTGGAATGATGTCGAGTATGTGTCACCTCTGATACTCACGCACACGATCCGCACACCCCCGCGCGCAGCCCGCTGCAACATCGGCCTCGATGCTCACAGTCTCATATCAAAACCCTAACTTTGGATTTCTCACCTTGTGACTGCAGCTTCACAAAGAACCCTTCTAAATTTGTGCACTCGCAACCCAACAGCCACCAGCTTCGATCAGAATTCCAACACTCTCCCTTCTTGGTTGGACTTCGATGGCTGAAGTGCTAGCTCGGTGAAATATCAAACTTATCCATGTGGGATAGAGTTTGGGTGAGGGCAGTTGACTCAGTCACCGCAAGAGCTCCAACTCCTTGTCTGGGTAACTGGTGGTGGCCGCATCAAATGTGGTCCTGAGTGCACCCGGATTCAACTCTACAACCAACACCATGCAAACCAACGCCACCAGAATTGCAACCTCGAATTGCTTTTGCACACGTGCAACGACACATACCCCGCGCCAAACAATTTCTGTTTTTACATCTACACAACCCTCTAGCAGCTTCACCACTAGCACCTTCACAAGTTGTTGCAATTCCTGTGTCACACATTGATTCCATTAGGGTGACTAACATGGGCCCAAAATCATATAAGGAGCTAATAGAGAGGATTCTGATTTGAGAGCTCACGGTTAAAGAACCAAAGTCATGCTTTCCATGAAGACTTCTTTCCTAGATTGTGGAGAAGACAAAATCGATGTGTCATTCGAGGTACGTCGCAATCTTGTCAAAACCAAATATAAAGGCAACCTACATTTAATTGTATCTTGAATCCATGGAGAGGAGGAATGCCTTGGAAAACTAAGGCGTGGGATAACATGCAGTCCATTTTGACAACCTTGGTTACGTTCACTTCTCAGTTGTTGTTGCCGTTGCTTTGTCTCAGTTTTTTAACATGTTTTGTATAGGGATCAAGAGGTGGACCTACAAAACTCATGCAAGACAACGTGGCTCCGCACATAGAGGGTGTACATTGTTTTAGTCACAAGACTAATCTGGCCATGAAGACTTTGTCACACTTATCGATGATCTTAAAATTTGAGACTTTGCTGTAAACTCTGCACGCATATTACTTTGCAAGTCAAAGAGGCATCTAGAGTTCACCAAGCTATTGGAGCTCATGCATACAAAGGGTCTAAAGATTGTCCTACATGTGAGATATTTGATATGCTTCTTTTCGTCTCTTATGACCTGCTCTTCACTTCAAGATTCATAATTCCATGCTTTGTAGCTTTCTATAAGATTGTAAAAGTTTGTTCATGCATAAGCAGGTCAAGACACATTGATTGAACATGCTTTCTCCCTTGAAAAGGATCATGAGGGAGTACAAGACGTTGATGGCAAAGATGGCAGAGGATTGGTATTGACAAGGAATCAAAGCCTACAACAAGGAAAGTTGCCACGAAGAATTTTGAACTTCTCTGTGACATTTTAGTTCCTGTTGCACTGTCTTGTTTCTTGCCTCTCTTAGAGACAGTGCAATACTAGATTAAATTCTCTCAACAGAGAAATATCTTTGTGAGTTAATACCTTGCAGTTGTGAAGGTGTGCCAAACACAACTATATGAGCTCTACTCTAATTCCACCACCTGTTTTTTCTTTGATTCATTTCGTGAGTTCGAGTTCATCGTAGGCCGTCACCCTATCATGTTGTTGGGCTTGGCATCTTCCAACTTCGACCTAAACACTTTTGAAATGGAACGCATTTAGTTCACATGTGGCCCGATAAAGTTTCAAGCTCTTACAGGGAAGGAGCATAGGGTAGCAAAACTAGTGACGAGAGTGAACTTGTAGAGGTAATGGTCTGTGTCAAGTCGCTCTGTGCAAGTAAGTTTAGTTTGTGATGCTTTGAGGAATTTTGATAATGTTTTGCATGTTCATGTTTTGCATGTTGGTCTGAATATGGGGGCGCCGTGTGTGTAGAGGCGGCTGACAAACTTATCCTAGAATTGACCAATCGATTTCTAGCTTAAATCTAATGGACTCGTTGGGGATGATGTATCTCCAATATTGGCTGCAGCCAAACGCCAACCACGTGTTTGAGAGGCACTTCACTGTCTTGAAAGAGCACTACTGCCATGAGCAACGGTGTAGGGAGGTCTTCTCAAAAGCACTACTGAACAAGGGCTGGTTGAATCACGAATGTTTGATTTGGAAGAACACTAGAAGTCCAATGTTGTTGAAGCAATGCAGAAGCCCATACTTGTTAACCCGTTGACCAAGCTCTAGAGGAATATTGGCACGTCCAAATGGTTGGGTGGAGCACTCTACGAGTGGTTGAAGCTTGCACAGATCGCCGCAGTGCAAGTCCTTGGCTCTGTCAAAGATGAACAAACCTTCTTAACCGTGGAATTTTTGAAGAGGAAGCTCCGCAATCGTCTACATGAGCACCCGGAGTGCGCCGTTGGAGAATACCCCCAGAATTTCTACACAATTCATGACTTCATGTTTGACAGGGCATACGATGCCTGGAGAAAGGTTAAGAAATGTTAAACAAAGAGTTAAAAAAGTGTACAATTTCTCCATGATGAGGAGGCAAAATTAGCCAAGCTCACAGTTTGGCATGTCATGGAGTCTTTCAGTTATTGCCTGCAGGTGCCTTTGTTTGGCCGATAGTATTTATTGTTGTTGTAATGTGTACTTCTATTTCTGCATGTTTTGTTCTTATTCAAGTTTTGCATGTCTTGGGATGAAGTTATGATTGTAGTCTGTAAGTGTTCATTCTAGGTTCCATATTATAGGTTGCCAAATCTATAAGCAATTACATTTAGGCTATCTGAGAAAAACAAAAAAAAATTGTTTTGTGTTTCCAAAATTGTTAGGTTGTTGGAGATTGCAATAGTATTTTAATCTTGAAATTTAGCTGATAGGTAGTTGTAATGATTGAGATCCATGAAATGAATAATGCTGATATAACTCATTGCTAAGATGGGTAGGTATTCTTGAATAAATAGACTCCGCTATATCTACTTTGCAGATATGGCTTAATAGACGAACTTCTCTTTTCAGCTCCCCCAAGTTTACAAGTGCGTGCAACACTCTCACCATCCCCATTTTGGAACCGCTCATGTCACCACAACTGAGAAGGTCAGTCTCTTTCTATTGTTCCTCGCTCCTTCTTATTGCAATGGTGCTTTGTTTCGTGTTTGCACTCTTTCTAGAGTACTGTTCGTTGGCATTGTTGTCATGTTTTCTTCATTTTTTCCAAAGGTTGAGGGGCATCACCTTTGTGGCTCTAGATTGCACCAAAGCTCTTTTTGAGCAGGGACTCTACGAGTCACGATGCCATTCTTGACAAGGTAGGGTCTCTTTTTGTTGTTTCCCCATTTCATCCTACTTGAGAGTCTAGAATTTCTTTACTTTTGTTTAGAGAATTGTCCATGTTTCTGGTCATGTACTCCATTGGATGTGGATTGTCTCAGGTGTTTATTTCCATATTTACATTGTCTAGACGTGAAGTTGTGCTTGTTGACAGAACTGCCTGGACAATGGCAATATATTGTTGAGCTGGAAAAGGTGTTTATGATGATTTCAATGTCGGGGTGACAGGGTTGCTAGCAGTGCGTAAGATCCAAACGACAGTACCAGTAGAAGAAATTAACTAGTTTGTGTTGTTACATGTCCTCATGAGTACATCAAAGTGTAGGTGGTCGGTTGGCAATTAGAGATTAGATAGGCTTTGCTTTTGTAGAAAAGGGCAACTTACATTATTGACTTCAACTCAATGGATGTTTCTGTAAAATGCATTAGATCATGTCACCAAGTTTACAGAACCCAATCTGTTACACTTCTAGTCTGGCTCGAAGATAAGGTAATGTCAAAGTGCAAGCGTTAAGAAGAGTTTGAATAAAATCATTACAATTAGCAGCTTTAATACACGAGAGAATCCGATTCAAAGTCAAGCAGCTACACTGACAAGAAATACCGGTAAGTAATTCACTTTGTTCTCCTACATGGATAATACCTTTACGTTGGCAAGGTTCTTCTAATCTCTATGTGCAGTGATCACGAGGAGTCTTAAATTGTGACCATGGTTGGATTTCGTCTCAATGTAATAAAGGCAGCCAATCGAAGAGGCGCCATTTTCTTCCACGTTTTAATGTCTGTCTACGTTAGTTTTAATGTTTGTTGTAATGAAGTCATTGAATCTTTACTGATTTAGACTCGTAGGTGTTATATCGAATTTATTTTTTAGCACAAGTGCCATATTTAGAATAGTTTGAAGGATCCTGATGCCAAGACGACATAAACTTTGAGAAAATTTGTCGCCATTGAGGGCAACCACTACAAAGAGGCCACATGCCAAATAGTTGTAAAGTTGCATACTATTTTTGCCCTTTAAAAAAAGGAAGAAAGAACTTTTTGCCACATGCCCTGCCACTCACAGAAGATCAAAGCCACACATTTGACACTTCAAAAAAGATTAAAAAAAAAAGCTGCCTTCACCATTCTATTCTTCTCTAGCTCATCATCTACGACAAAATCTGCATTTTGGTAGGGAGAAAGAATTCATGAGGCCATCCATCAATTTCGAATAATTTGTATACCCATCTCTTCATACCTTGTAGGACCATATAATTACTTGCTTCGCATTTGGCACCACCTTGTACTAGTCATTTGAGTCTCTTTTACCATCAAATTGAGATAGCATCCATTCCAACAATTTTAACCTCAAGTAGACTTATAAAGATGCAATAATTCCTTGATTTAAGGGTTGTATTACACTTGTCACATTAAGTGGTATCAATACAATTGACATGTGGCTCAAAGTAGACAATCTAATCCATATAGCTTTGTCATTGCTACATTCTTGAAGATATGGTTTGATGGATTGTTCATAATCATACTAACTTTTCGACCTGTATTTTTAAACACATTGTTAAAATGAGTCATCCAATCCACAAAGACATTTCTTTTCATCCAAGTTGTTTTATTTGAATACCATAAAATATAAAGGTTAGAACCCTACTTGCAAAAACATCTTGGTCGTTTATATATGTAGACCACTAAAAGTTTGAGTTTCTCTTATGCAAAAGTCTTGTTGGATTGCGTTTTATAAAAGAGGCCCATCTATATTGTAAACATCATGGGGTGTATATTCCGAGTTCTAAGCATACATTCTACTTAAGGCTTAAGCTACTCCTCCATCTGCATCTCCACTCTCACCATGCATATAAATACTATGCAATCTATTTGTTCAAAGGGGATTGTTAAGACACATTAAAAATAGAGTTTAGAAGCAATGTGATCATTATTCTCATTTTGGAAAATTAGCAATTGAACATTTAGAGCGACTAAAATGTATTAAAAAATCACTTAGAAATTCTGATTTTCTTTTGAATTTTTCCAACTACCCATTGGAAAGCTTCATAATTAATTCTAGGAAGCTTTATAACAAGTCGCTTAATTATGAGATGCATTTATAGAGAATTTCTCCTTAATAAATATACCAAGAAGCTTCATAATTTATTTATTCGCTTCCATAATCTGGTTGGTGAATTTCACCAACTAAAAAAAGTGTACTTAATATTCTTCCAAGGATGTAACTTGTTGAATCCATTAGCCACAAGTTGTTGTGACCCAAAGAAATTGCCTCTATGAATTTAATCACTTCTTGCTTCTCTACCATTTAACATAAATTTTAAATCCGTGCGCTTTCTTTTTGAACTTGACTCCATTGTTCCCGAATCTTAAAACAATATTATCTCTGCAAAAGGATGAGGTTCAGTTCATGGAGAAAATACACAGAAGAGCCTAGGTGATATTCTTTGGTGCATTTACTTACTCCAGAACTGAGCTATCTTTTGTGCTCTTTGTAACAACGCCACTTCGATGCCTCCTTGCCGCATCAGCAACTCCACACACCTTGGAAAGGTAGCCCCGTTCACGATCTGCACTCGTGCGCTGGGGCCATTCTCACAACACATGCCATCACCAACTCTAGAGTGAAAATCATCCGTGAGATTGATCGAATCAGGCAAGAAATCGAATCTACGTCCTGATGTCCCACGATTTGCTTAAGAAAGAAGCGTTTCAGCATCACTGATAAAATAGAGGATGAATTATAGATAGAGTTTAAAGCACCGGTGGGGCAAGGATATTACTTGTGAGTTTCTAGAGAGAAGAGAAGAGTTAGACGAAGAGTTAGACGTAAAGATCTCACCTGACAGGATTTGGCCCTATCTCAAGTCCAGCGATCCCACAGGCACATGCTCCTCCCCGGACAACGTGACCTGCTTCAGATCGCAACGACGGATCTCAGCCCATTCACGAGACAAGCACACAACACCAGAATGATATTTGAACGCACCTTTGAGGTTGGATGAAGCTCCACGATCGACGTGTCGTTGACGCAGGAGAGTGTGCCGAAGTGCTACAGTCAAGGTGGGTAGAATGCGAACGGAATGAACCTTAATCTGTGATGCATATGTTCTCTAGCATTCGCAACTCATTCCTTGCACGATAACATGTTCCAGATGCATTTACTTACTCTACAATGTGATGAAGTGGAGGTCTCACAGTGTTGCAATATCAAATGCTAGTCATATTAGAGAGGGAGTTTGAGACTACAAAAGTTTGGTCACGTAAGAATGTATGATTTGATGAAGTGTCATATTAAAGAGGTTGGAGTATACAATTGTTGTAGCATGACACTTAACATCATTATTAATGTAGTGCTACCAAGTTACAATGAGAATGAGGATGAAACAAGTCATCAATTTTGTAAAACCCAAAAAAGTTCCACAAGTAACAATCTTTTTCAAATTTTAGGATCTCTAGTAAGTTCCTTATTTTTGGACACTCGAGCAAGAAAAATATTTCGTGCCGATCCTGAGTAGGAGTACGGTACTTACCATTCCTCAGACCTCCTGGCCAACATTTAAAGGAGGCAAAAAACAATCGACATAACCATGATGAATTTCGTATCTAGACGGCCAGCCTGACTTTGAACAGATATGAATAAAGAAGCCCTGATCGGGAGAAAGTCTAACCACCCACTCCCAACGGCAGAGCCAACTAAGAAGCTGACGACATGAAACATCAGGCCATCCTTCTAAAATGCTGAAGGAGCTCTGCTACCTCACAAGATAAATCAAACAACCGCCTCACGCTCTGAAACCCCAGACCAAGATTATCTCATATAACGTGCCATCAATACACAACTAGTATTTGTCACGAACTCCGAACCTCAAACGTCCGACTCCTTTCCCACCCCGTCATGGAACCAATCACTAGCTCACCGACTCCTTCACAACAGACGTCTGCTTAAGGCGCTGGTACTTGTAGAGCTCTTCAAGGCAAAAGCACTTCCCCGTCAAAACTCGGCCCCGTCCCGATGACCCACTCAATTTACCACATCCGAGCCAAAAGTACAGAATATAAAACTCCAAACCTGGAGTATAAATTAGATAACCGACTCAAAGTGGATCTACCAAAGGCCAACAGACCCACTAAAGAAAATAGTCCGGTGTGTGTCTCGTCACGTCCGGCTCGCCTCGTCTTGGAGCTGGGTCAAACTATTCCAACAAAAATTTAGAGAACAGATTAGTCTCTAGATTAAAAACAAAAATCTGTAAAGCACAAAAGCAGCAAAGGAGCAACACTATGGTCCATGAAGAGCTCACACCGGGATGAAGTACCAATACGTCCAAACTCAGTTCATCAGAAATTCAAAAACAGAACCCCAATATAACTAGAATCACTACTAGAGAAATAACCCATTGTCCTGAAAACTCACGAAATAGGATAAACAAAGCTTAACCATACGGAATTGGTTTTTACACAGAATTTCCCAAAAGAGTATCACATAAGCAACTGACCTGAATAAACGTATGGCCCATGCTGTCATCAACTTCCAAGATAGCAGCCATGTTCCCTGCCATATATCAATGATCATATTAGTCTTCGCTTGCAAACGAACCAACGGAAAAAACGTCATCTCAATGCAATATTCCACGCAGATGATGCACAAATCCTCCCCCGACGAACTGTAGAAGATGACGATATTGACACCTATCCCGCAACCCTCCAACGGTACTTCAAATTAGAGTTGACAACATAAATATGAGATTTCACGAATTTAAAAATGCTATACCTTTCATAACTATCACTTCCACTAGAACCAATGGATAAAAATTGGAAACAAAACATATTTACATCATAGAAACCACTCGAGCCACTGTAAGAGAAAACAAATGTACCGCAACGATAGCAGTAATTAGGTGCACTGAATATCGTCACCACCTTCTGCTCCTGAACCAATCACTGTAACATTAGCTTCTTACCAATATCAAACAAAAGCGGCGCACAACAGCATGACAAATGAAAAATCAAGAATCATACTATTCATCATGAGTGAATGCAAGATCATAACAAATATGGACAACTTACATGTCCCCAGTTGTAACCCTCCATGACTAGTTGATGAGCTCTTGCAACGAGCTTCAAATCGTTGTTGTGGTTGAACTGCTCAGAAATGTCCTGCACATTTCGATACCCCTCAATTTCAGACACCCTCCATTGAGTCCTGTGAATTCAGACAATTAAAACCATCCCATGATTTTAATCACAATACCATCCACCCGACGAGCCGTATCGGGAGAACTAAAACAACTCAAACTAACACTCATTACTAACATCAAATGCATCGGGCACTCACACCCTCACCTGACCAAAAGTGTAGCCAGCACCTCGAGGTGAGATGCCCCAACCGCATCGGTCATCTGGGTCTGACCATAAAAGATCACACATCGGACCTTCGTGAGGGACCTCCTGCACTCTGTCTAGGTCACGGATGTGATCTAATAAATCTATGCTCGGCGATAATCCTCCATGCAAGCAAAATATCTCTGACTCAACCTGTTAACGTTATTGCAATAAAAAAAGTTCCACCAAATCAGGATCGACTCCTGCTTGCAAACTACTTCCTGCAAAAATAAACACCGTATCTCTGTCTCCATTTCCTACTTAATACTTGAAATAATTCAATGGCCTGAAATAAGGTAAGTTCCATGACATCCTCGTTCTCACCCCTTGGAGAGATGCAATCACGACTGACATATGTATGCACCAAACCCACACCAATCATGGATAACTCGAACATTCCAACGAAACCAACTCTCCACCGGTTAGCTTTCAGCTACTGATTATTAATTAGGCCAACTTAGCATCAAAGATAATCATATCATAAAACCCTCCAGAAGTCCAACTGAGAACTTTCGGAAGCAAACAAATAGCAAGTATTTCACATAGCAGTATTTCACACCATTGCATTAACTAATATTTTCAATATACACGATCCACATTCTTACCAGTGCTGTCAGGGGGAAATAGTCAAAAAGATCCGTGAAGATCTTCCAAACGTTAGCATTTCCGTACCTGAAAGCACACCACAAGACCATACTCGTAAGTCTGCCTACACATAACAATGGATCGGTACAACTGGCAAACGTCCCTCTAAGAAAAACCTAACTCATATCATAAAAGAACTGCATATACTAGATAAATAAAAGCTCCCACAGTACGAGAATAAAACACTGCCCTAGAACACGGTCTGATGCAGGCATCTCAAGAATCCAAATAAACAGGAGGAAAATCACATCACAATCTGTCTGCTCACTTCCGGAGACACTCGTCATAAAACCCGTACACTTGAGTGATCTGTTCCAAACGACACAACATAACATATCAATGTCAGACAATCTAGCTAAGAATATGGACGAAGCAGATTAAGTCGAATTCTATACCACCACGAACAAAACAAATAAGACGAGAATATCATGCGAAAATAACTTCAAACAACAATACCTGCCGACTCTCATGATTGCCACGCAAGATGGTGATACGGTCGTGGTACCGAACTTTCAATCCCACCAACAGCTGCAACGGTCCAACACATAATTATCGGTCACAATCATATAAATCGGTCACTTTTAGCCTCCCTGGCTTTTCACCTGAAGTCACCCTCAAACGTCCAAGGCTTCCTGGTATATGAGATAGTTGGCACAAAGCATGACTATGGATTCCGCACCCCAAGGTTATACATGAGGACTAAATTGAGCCTTTCCAGGTTATTAAACACAACATTGCTCCCCAATCCATTCCACATGTCAACGCCCCTTTTCATACCAATCCACAACTCAATTCATGCACCCCTGGGTAACTCATTGCACACTGACGACACTCACCGTAGCTGTTTCCACAGAGTAGTAACCACGGTCCACGTAATCACCCATGAATAAGTAGTTCGTATCTGGGCACTATCACACGAAATAGACCCAAAGTAAGCATCACACGTCCCACGATTGCCTTCGTTCTCAAGACGAAGAAAGTTCCGGTACGTATATGGGTTATGAAAAAGTGGGGAGCTAAAGCACACAAAGCAAAGAGAGAATCAAGTCGAGAGATACACACCATTCCTCCGATACGGAACAGTTCGGCAAGGTCGTGAAATTGCCCATGAATATCTCCACATATGGTGACAGGACACTTCACTGGCTGTTCCCACCAGTCCAAACAACATTATTCACTACTAGCTTCTTGAATGACCAGCATGTTGACCAGTTGCAAACATGGCTACTACTGAGACCATGATTGTGCCACGACCATTCACAGATTTCAGCAACACATTCAACAACCACTTAACAGGACTCCAATTGGTCATTGTGGGTGCTTCGCAGGATGACCCGAACGTATTCTAACCTACTCGAACCATCTAAGACAATTCCAGAGACGCAAACCTGAACATTGTTCTCTTCCATCAAAATCTCCTTTGCCTTCTCGCACAGTGATCTCACCTGTGTTACAAATAAGAACAACTCATCAGATACGTGATTGTTCCTTAAATCTACTGAGAATGCCGATGAACGATACGGTACAAAAACGACCATAGCGAAACATGCATCGACAAACATCGCTCATTTCGAAATTGAACAGCTCGCAGAGGCCCAAACGATACAAAAACACCGCAGGTGGAGGCCAAGAAGCAGAATGTAGGACCACTTGAATATAGGAGACCATAAACAGAGCAGTAACGAACATTACTGCAAGAATAGTCACGAGGGGAGTGCGAGCAGTTACAAAACATCGTTCTGACTCCAATGTAAGCTTAACTAGGAGGCTCTCAAGGTATAGGATTTATGAGCCTGGGGCTCAATTTCAGACGTAAGGAACAACCTGCAACCGTCTGTAATGGGGATTAACAGACTTCGGGAATCAGTCATGAATTTAACACGTTGAATGACACAAGACAGAAACTTTCTGCATCTGACACTGGAACATCCTTCCCTCCAAATTCTAACTTAGCAAGGATTATCCAACCACTGCAGTTTCATGATCAGGTCTACCCAGTCCGCACATTTCACAACATCGAATTTCAGCTGCCCCTGGGGCTATTCTACAAGTCATCCACTCCCTTTAAGTCGACAAGCACTCATAGCGTACGTGAAGACGAAATTTTTAGCAAACCGTTCCACAGACGACACAACTGCCCGCACACTCAGCACCACACCACATCCCGAAGCCATCGCATCTCGCTACTCCCACAACACAGAATCAACCCAAATGCAACCCAAACATCCACTATCTATCCGACACTCGCCAAACGCTCAACCCGGCCTCGATCCATACTTAATCCACACAAAAAACACCGCTCTAAGACTGTTAGTACACATTCAACAACACAATAACTGAATAAAGACAACATAGGAGAGACACTCACCTCATGCTCGGGTAAAGGCTTGCATTGTATAAGCTGCGCAATCTGCGCATCGAGCTGCCCGAGTGCATTCGACGACATCGGAGGTAGACTTATAATCCTCCCCCTTTTATGGCTTGTTCGCCTTCACTCGAAATGCCAACGCCCGGCGCCTGCCCACCCGGATAGTATGATGCAACCTTTGAATCTGAGAACAACATGCAAGGAGAAAGTGACAAGGAGAAAGTGAGCGAACGTAGTGAGAAAAGAGAAAAGTCGGTCTAAAAACGACCGTCGCAGATTACAGCTCTAAAGGGGAAGCAAGGTGGCCATCTCCCGCTGGCGCTAAACCCCTAAAGGACCAAGTGTCCCCGCCGGGAACATTTTTTTTCATTTTGCCTGCAATTATCTTTCAATCCGGATGGTCAAAATTTACAATATTTCAACCACGTCATCTCAAATTAGTTCAGAAGAAGATCTTATTGTTACATTCTCAAAAATTTCATCCTAGCATGAATCAATCAACGGAGTAGAGATTCCTCTAAAATGCCTTGCTCCTGTAGGGTTAAGCTAGTGTCAACATTTAATCTGGATGAAAGTATCGCATTGTTTAAAAAAAATTTGGTCAACACTTCAGACAAGGGTGAGTAATGAAGGAACAAAAAACGTACTTCTGGATAGATCTTTGCTTAGGATATTAGTGAACAAGAATAACACTAGCCTTTGACTAGTGTGAATAAACAGTTTGATGGGATAGCGTTACCATTTAGGTCACAAAGATTTAAATTCTTTGAGGTATCATTAATATGTGATTGTATATATTTTGTGGCTTGGAGTGGCCCCAAAATTAAAAATAAATGTTATTTCGTGATGATGAGGGCATGTTCGATGTATACGGATGGGAAAAGTTTATATTTTTACCTGCTTCATACATCATAAAATCCTACGTTGGCACCTTTGCGTTGAGGATGTTATAAATACTCTAACAATAAAAAAGATGCATACTTGTGCTCCTTGGAAGTTTTTTTCACTGCCACCATGGCTATGAAGCTACTGAAACTTGAGTGGACATCTATCAACACCATATTTGTTGTATTGGGAGATTTTCATTACATTGAAGATATATGCTCTTGGAAATATTGATATTAATAGACATTTGCAGCTACAAAGCAAAGAGATAATGCACCAAGAATTCTATATTTCATTGCAAGAGGGATTAAATTAGCCAAACGTCACAAAAATTGGTAACATGGATAAAAGCATTTTTCTTGAACCTAAGTTTTATTTAAACTTTATGAAAGAAAATCACTCGATTATCTCTAGGCAAGACACTATCGTATTATTGCTAATAAAATTGTCTTTTAGGGAGTTTCTCCATAAGCCTCTATACGCAACTTCAAAAAGTCCTTTGACGTTGACAAATCCACGTTGCTCCATTCTCTTGCATGAGTGGACTGTCTCGAAGACGCAATAACCTCCGCCTACGCACTTCATCAACGTTTGGTTTGGGCAACGAGTGGCGGCGGGTGGGATCCAAAGTAGACAACTTGTTTCCCGCGATACTCTTCGAGAGAATGCAAAGACGAAGAAATTTGGCTCAGGATTCTTGCACAACAGATGTCACATACAATCCAGACAAATACTCTTTTTAGGTCGAATATTGCTACACTGCACACATAAAGTCCATAACACTAAGATGCAACCAAGTGCACTTAAGGTCCAATGGATCTAAAACGCTAAAGGATACATCCACAAGGCACATTTGCCATGAAGCCAAATATAAATTAGCTCAAATGAAGCTAAAATGTACGAGTGCAATGTCGCTCGACATCAATTAAACATGCCTAGGCTAAGAACAACTCAACACTGCAATAAATAGGAGGTGGGCATGTAATACATTGTTAACGAGCGTGAGTAAGGAGCATCCTTCAAACCGTCCTATAAAATACGTTTTGCAAAAGTACAATTTTCAGATTCAAATGCGGAGACTCGCGAACTAAATGTGGCCAAAGTGGCAAAGGGGAGTTGACCCTATCTGGAATTGGCTCCCAAGTAACAAGGCTTTCAACAACTCCCTTGTCCACTACTATCGTCAAAAAATCCATGGTTGACGAAGATGTTGCAGCAGAGTCGAATAGAAATCGATTACGTTAAGGAAAATAGCGTACTCCTTTGAATCTAGTAAGGAATCCACCAACGCCTGGAAATCATAATCATGTAGTATTTGAACAAAAGTGACGCCCACACACCCACAGAACAATACATGATAATTCAAATCATTTAAAACAGTTGGACATTCCATCAACAATAGAATTCCAATCTGCAAAATAAAAGCAAAGTAGTGAAACATCTCGACATGTGTTATTAAAAAAATGATATATACATAAACAATGATACAACAAATATTACAAAATTCAATTGTGGTCTACTGATACGATTTAACTCTATATGACCTATCTTGTAATAAAGATCTAAGCATTCCCAATGGCAATAAGGACAGAGATTATTAGAGGCTTCAATTGCGTTCCAAATAATTGTGAATTGACCACATGTCTTCTAGTCGTTATAGAACATGTCTTGACCCGAGGGATGTTCAGATCGATATTGCGCTAGACCGCCCCCAACTGATGAAGGTCAGAGAGATATGGCAATAATTCCTCCACTAGAACCGAATCTTCTCTTGCACCAACACAATCGCGTGACCAAGATGGAAGTAAAGGGATGTATTCCAGCAAAATAAGCATGTGCTTAATTAGGCTATTGTCAGTGACAAGAGTATTTGCCGGAGTATATTCACCATCCAACCTATTAAAGATATGGTTTGACATTGTCTTTAAGAAGATGTCCTTCTGAATGCCAACTTTCTTCAGGTAGATTGTTTTGGAATCGACTCTACGCTAGAGGACCCTATCATAATTCTCTTGACCAAAGATATTGATAGGATATGTACAACAATGCTGGAAAAGATATTTACATATTTGCAAGGTTGTAGATGCCATCATCGAACTCTCAGATCAGGATGGCAAACTTAGACAACTTTGTGAGGAATTCAGTACAACTCGGGCTCACTCGGACTAATGTAGAGCTTACTTCAGTAGGTAGCGTAGCCGAGGGTTTAGACACGTCAAGGTTCTTGAATCTTTTGGCATGCCACGTGCGCTCGCACGTGCATAGAATCCTATTGAAGTCAAGCACAACATTCAACTATGTGCCCTGGAAATCTGATGGGACTCTAGGTACTTCTTCCACATTACTCGCACCACTTATTAATGCCTTGCAGACCTAATTAGAAATCACCAAGTGAACAAACATTATTACTTTTGATTCTATAACAACGTAGAAACAACATACATAGAATGGAACAAGCAAACGTTGGTGGGGCAAGGGCAGAGTGTAAGAAGTGTTGGAAAAATACCTTGAGAACTTCATTGTCTTACAGGAATTTTTTTTGCACCCCCATTGATCCCGATGACCCGTGCATGTTGCCAAGGTGATCCAAGTATCCCCCAACAATTTGGAGACACGACTCTGGGACAAGAAGAGGTGGCTCTGAGACAACATAATCATAGATGACCTCTTCCACGAGTAGATTCAAAACTTGAACAACCTCTTCTATGATTGGGTGACCGATCGTGTCATCACCAAAATTTAAATCTGAAAAAATTAAAACAAGTTCAAACTATCAGCTGAAGTACACCAAGGACACTAATACAAGGTAGAGTCGTCAAGAGTTGAATAGTTTAGCTCAAGCCGAGCTAAAGTGCTCAGCAAACATTGTAATATTTACAAAAGAATGATTGTACAAAATTGGACATTTTACAAAATGTTCTTCCTATGTACAAATTGGAACTACATCACACTAACGTGGCGATGAGCTTGGGACATCTTCAACAAATAACAAGCAAGCGGACAACTTTGGAGGGGAAGTTGGGGGGGCTGATGTGGAAAGGAGAACCTGATGAAATGGAGGCCTCATTGAGTAAGGCAAGGAACTAGCAAGCGATGGCAGAAGGGAGTCGTGGAACTATCACGCGCTCCTTTTTTCCTCTAATTGTGGAGGCTGGGAGATCCCAGTATTTACCGCGGGTGGTGTCGTAGCGACAACATGCAACTTAGTCGCTATGAATCTCTCCAACATGAGCATCATGTTGCCATATCTCTGCTTGGTCCCTCTTCACCTCTTCGTCACGCCTCTCATGTAGGCTCCTCAACTCTTGGTCACGCTCTGCTAGGTGTTGCTCCATCAACTTCCACTAGATGGACTCCTCTTCCAGCTTTTTCTCGAGGGTGATGAACTTGTTGTTGCCTTGAGCGATGCTCGTTGAAGCCAACGGTGAGCGATTGCTTGAGCTAGCAACTATCCTCTTTTTTATTGAGGCAGAGCGGATGATCCACCTCAGGTGGAAGATGAATGAGGCATATCCGTAATATCCAACAAATCCAACTCCTAGATGTCCAGTCGCTAAGGTGACAATCCCTGCCGCGAGATATCGATTGTATCACTAGCTTCAAAATAAGTGCCGCTTTAAAGCTCTGGAGGAGCAATGCCAATGAAGTTATCTATGGGATCATCATCCACATTGATCGTTCTAGGACTTGGGGCTCCGGTCCTCATCTTCCTCTTCATTGACGTTGTAAACACTTGCCTTTTCCTTCCCCTTGGCCACGGCCTTGCCAAGATGCAAGAACGTCTCCTCGTTGGCGTAATATCCACCAAGGACAAAGTCAGTCTTGTCTAGCGTCAATGCAATCTCTGTGGCTTTGTCAAAGTTTACTTCATCATAATTGTGTGAGATGTAGAATGCCTCTATATCCAACATCTGTAGACAAATGGATTGAACAAGTTATACTTTACATCAAATCAAGCTAAATTGAGGGTAAAGTGATTCAGATACCACATGAACAACCAATGAATATTACGAGATACGATGCATGTGTTAATTGATTTACGAATATCATATGAGACTCAAGAGACACTTTAGCTCGAGCCGAGCTAAAGTGCTAGTCAACGATTATTAAAAAGGACCTCTAAAAAATAACTCATGCACTAGTCATCAAGATATCTATAGTTTGGTCGAGTTGAGCTAAACTGTAGCTGGACTTACCACGGTGGCGGTAAGCAATTTCATCCCGCGAAACAGCTGCACAACCGCCTATTGCAAAAGAGTTCCAGGACCTTGATGAAGAACTCCATCCTCAACTCGTTCATGTTCATCAAGTACGCACGCTTCTTGTATTTGCGTAGCTTGGTATACAATACATGCTCCGAAGTTGCGTAGGTTTTCTTCTCAACTAGGATTTGTATAAGCTTTCATTTAAAGAGGAAGAGGAGGTGATCACGGTCCAGAGCAATGTTTTTCTTTGAGGAAATCCTCCCAAGCGCTCATTGTTGGACAGAATGTATGCTGATGGTAGCACGTCCTATACATGGGACAACAATGAGCTCGTCACAAATGCCACTACTTATAGCAAAGCCTTCGCGTCTCCACAGATGAAAAGTCAAGCTTGAAGGTTGGTGACGGCGGTTGCCCTTTGGATGCAAACATCGTCAAAAACTCATTGAAGAACGTCTTCCCAAAGATGACCTTGAATTCCCAGAGAAGCTAAGAATGTTTCGGAAGTCAATAATCCCAAGCTCCACGACATTGCCAAGATTGTGCTAGGAATCAGAGGGCCACGTTTTGAGCAAATTTGTTTGTGTCCTCTACACACGAAAGTGCAAGGCTCTCTACAATGGAACAAATTGCAACTGATTTTTGAGGAAGACTTTGAAGAATTTCTTAGCGTACAGAGAGAGATTATCACATTTGCAATTGCAAAACTGAGTCTGCCTTGCGTTGGCGTAGTATAAATCCAATCCAAGAGGGCGTGTTTAGAAGCCATGTTGACGTAGTAGTCCGTGAATTTCCTCTAGTTGGATTGACTCAAATTTCCAGCACTATTGATTTAGCCTTGCTCCGGCTTGATAATGTGGAGCTCCATTGGTACGACCTCTTCCTCTGATCGACTCAGTCTCGGACGTCATAGCAATACTTGAGCACACCCAGAGGTTGCTTCACAATCACCTTAAGTTATGGCAATTTTGGGATGGCCCTAATCGATTGAGAATGTGCTTACACATTTTTGCGTGATCAACCTCGATCATGTTGCCGAGAAACCTTGAAGAACTCGCATGACAACATTCCGTCCTTCTCCGAGACCCAAGACTTCACATCCTTGAGCTTAGCCATCTGCGTCAATTTGGAATTCGCGCAGATGAGGTTGCCATGCGCGGCCAAAGAAATGACCTCCTGCCAGAGCTTAAAGGTACCCTTTGCGTTTCATGCCTATTTGAGCTCTTTTTGGCTCTTTGCAATGTCGATCATGGCAAAGCGTTTTCGAAGAGTGTTGAAAAGGTCTACACAAAACCAAAATAATTGATTAAACCAAGTCATCATCATAGTCAAAGCACATTGAAATAAGAACAAACAGTATACAATATCAAATCAATTGATGTTTGATTCTTGCACTTTAGCTCAAGTTGAGCTAAAGCCCGACAAGAAACACAAAGAAATGGTTTGGAAATGCATGCATAAAATTACATATACAAAAGCTCATACTCACACGTTATTTTGAGTCAAGCTAAAGTGCCTGAGCTTGTAATTAGAATCTTACCTCATATTTCTTGTCGTTTGTAGACTCCAATGCGTTTCTTCGTCCTAATCTATGCAAACATCTACAGGCCGTCGGAATAGTTTTGGCATTGGTGTGCCAACGTGAATGCAGAAAGCCCAAAAGCTGAGGACAATAGTGGCCCACGTTAACTTGAACTGCACCAAGTTTATCCTGTTATAGTATGCGGAAATCTTGCTTAGCTTCTTCATATCTTGCATCTAGACAATGAAACACTGCCACGTTCGAAAGTGCTTCCTGATTTATTCAGGGACGTTGCCACTTATCATTGCTCTCGACGCTCCAACGTTGTGTTGGTCGTTGATGATATAGAAGCTGCAATCACCAATGTCTTCAACCTTTGATGGCTTCTCATCAAGCTTGGGCATGACGCAGAGAGTCTATTTCTATATCTTGTCGTGCATTTTGACATTAAAATGCATCAACTCCTTCATCCTCCTAGGTTCAAATGCACGGATCTTCCACTCCAGGGGTGCATTAAAGAGCCTCATGACGTTGAGCTCGATCTTCTTCTCTATGTCTTCAAAGACAACTCAGCCCTCACACTCCGTCCATCATTTTTGGTATATTTCTTGGATGTTGGTGTTGTCAACAATCTTGCCATATCCAAGCGCATGAGGGAGCACCAAGGGTGCGGAGGCCATGTTGTTGGTCAACTCCTTCTCAGACACGAGCTTCTATTTTCTTCCTTGAAGGGCTCTATGGCTTCTTGATAGGAGAGTGCTTCTCCGCATGTGAAGCGGATAGTCTATTGCGCAGATTGCTTCTGCTTGTTCCTGTGCTTGGTGTTTGCACCAGTGCCAAAGCTTGACTCAAGTCTTGGCTACCAATCTTGACCCCTGATATTGTAGAAATACTTAACGAGCGCATATCTGCAATTTATTTTGCCTTCTCTAGAGCGGCAAATATTTTCATTCGGGATAGGATAAAGTGAAGTTTATTTGCTATTGCCTTTGCCTTCAGCGGCACACCACTACTAGTCTTCCATTTCTTCACAAAGATTTCATGGTCAATTTGGGCCACTAATTCATCGAATTTAAACCCTCTCAGTGTCTCAACATAGTCCTTGATGGAGAAGGGTGATACAACATTGTTCACTACTATAGTGAACATACATGGCACTGCGCACTTAGTAGTTGTCACATAGGACACCTTAACCTGCTTGTTATCTTTGTGAACTACATCCGTAAGTTTGGTAATGTAGTCTATGTGATGCGGGTCTAAGATATCACTCGTGAAAGTCTGACCAAACACCATATTATCTGTCAAGGGGGCCTATAGAAGCGTCCACTTCAACATCTTTGTTGGATTTTTGAGTTCCCAGCAATCCAAATGATTGTTGTTGTCTCCATTGTCGTCATCTAGGTTGACCGGCTTTAGTTGGAAGGAGTACTGCAGCTTAGCCACAATCCTATTTTTCTCATTCCTACACCAAGTAGAAACTTGAAACATCAGATCTCCGCATTGTTACTCTAGGAAATGGAGAGTATATTTTTTAGCACGACTCAAGCTAAAGTGCATCGAGTAAATTTTTTTTATATGACCTACAATACAGCTCATGAAAACAAAAGATGAAGACATTTGCAAAACTGGACAAAGTTATCTAATCATGTACACTTTAGCTCAAATTGAGCTAAAGTGCATCAACTAAACTTGTTTTCAACAACATATTAGAGAGCTACTAGGAACAAAAGAGCCACCTTCAAGCAAAAGAGCACCAAATTAGATGACACTACGCGATTTTGGAAAGCACCTCACACGAATTCTAGGTGAGGACCTCTTCAAAATTGTGTAGCAATATTGTATCATGTACACTTTAGCTCAAGTCAAGTGTTGCATGTTGATCCAATAGAGCCATGAATTATACTTTTTCAGGAGGCGAAGTTAATATTTAGGTGATGATTTAACCTTCTAGTGATTAGCAAGAAAGGTTGTTTGGCAGCTACACTTGAGCAAAAATGCACAAGATGGGTTGACTTTGTGCATCTTTGGAGAAGGCCTCCCCTAGAAGCAAGGCAAGGTCCTCTGTAAAAATGTACAAAGTCAACTCATTTTGTACACTTTATCTCGATTCGAGCTTAAGTGTAGTAGATGGATGTGCTTTTATGCTTTTTCAATATTGTTTTTGATGAGTGTAATTTGCTTTGGACCAAGACGGATGCCAATTTTTGTTTAGAAGAGGTGGTGCCCACACTTTAGCTTGAGTCGAGCAAAAATGTGGCCAATACCATACAAATTTCATCCACATTAGAGTATGAAGTTTTCATTTGGAAAAAAAATGTTCACAGTGAAGGTTTCTAGTTTTAGGCTTTAGATACAGGGTTTTGAGTATTTACCTTTCAGCCATTTCCAAACACTTTCCACCACCGTGATTCCAAAAAAAACTAACATCTTGCGACGTTTCAATCTATCAGCAACAAAACTATTCATGAACCATGTTAGAAATTCAATCATCTAATCATTGAAATAAAAAACATACTAACATACAATACTAAGAGACAAAATGAACAAAAACACTATTACACAGAATAACAAACTCAAACCACACATGGATACACAAGAACGTTGATTCTAAATGAGAAGATAAGCAAAAAAAACCACCATTCAACTATCTGAAGTAGAGAAAATAAGGAAGAGAACAAACGCTCACAAATCAGAATCAAACGTGCACATATAGAAATGCTCACATGAAAAGCACTCCATACAAATGCACAAAAATGTTGAATCTAAAAAGCATGCGTGGTAATCCAAACATGAAGTTGTACAGATTATAATGTAGACTCAAACGGGATAAAACGAACAATCAGAGAGTGTGCACATACATACCCTTCTGAACTCACACACAAGTGCACACACACATATGCGCACAAACACAAATTAACACATGAAAACATGTCTACATAGACACAATTGCATAGACATGAAAGCACACACAAATTCTAAAAAATTCAAACACATCAAATTTGAAACAAACACATACATATTAGCACTCACGCAAATTCATTCCAGAAAATTTCATAGATGCCATCCCAAAGCTGAATCAATAGGATATGATTGCAAAAATTTACCTTTTCAATATTGATGCGCAACACTCCTTTCGGAATCTGCCCTCGCTTTTGAAAAAAACCTAGGCCGCAACTCCTGCTCTCTAGACAATAATGAACTCCTGCACTCCGTCTTCTTCACTCTAACTTCACACCTCAACACCTCTTCATGCAACTTCTTTTCTCGCAGGCACTTCCTCCCACTATTGCTGTGAAACTAGAGAATCAGGGCAGTGAAACCTCTCCCTCTTTGGAACCCTGAACAAGCAACACAATTGAACACCCTACACGCACAAGAGCAACGACAATCACCCTACACGCACAACAACAACAACACTCACCCTACACGCACAACAGCAACAACAGTAACTGTACTCGTAGAATAGCAACAACATTCATCCTATACGCACAAGAGCAACAACTCTAAAACCCTAACGCGTGACTCTCTAGGTTTTACACGAAGAAGAGAAAAAAAGGAAGAAATTGGATTTGCATAGGACGTGCATGCGAACTCCACACTTAAGACCGCGGACTTCAAATCCCAAAGTCGTGCGTACATGGCTACCACTGGCTCATATCCAATCTAGTAATACCCAGGTGATAACCTTGGGCATTCACGATAGTCCTTCTAGTGTTTTTATAAAAAACAATGCAATACCAGGGTAATACCCCCTTCGAGCAAATCTATTTTTTTAAAACTACCTTGTTTTAGTATCTCAAAAATTGTGCAAAAGACTCGCTTCCTACAATAGAATTTAGTTTGATCTCCAATTTATGGTTTAATGATTCTTTTGCTAACATCTAAATTTTTTAGTTTTTTACTTTGACCTACAGCAAATCACACAAGGGTAACTGAATATATTTAGTATTAGAATATATTTAGATCCTTAAAAATAATATTATATCACATTTGATACAAATATATTTTCCATGTAAAAAAAAATCAAAAGCATTTTTAGAATTATGCGCAATTACAGAGACCTTAAACAACAAAATTTGAATATTCAAGTAGTAAATCAAAGCCCCTACGTAATAGATAGTTTTTATCGTAATGAATCATTGAATCTTTGGAGGGTTAGTATATGATATTATTTCCAAATAGATAATATTGCAAATTTTACATTGATTTTAATCAGAGTGATTGTTATGGAAATGCTATAACTTTTTATTTTTGGAGAACTTTTAAAAGAATAAGCACATATATCTGAACTACTTCAAAATTATGATCATTGCATATATTGTTCATCAGAATACCTATAAAGATGAAAAGCTTCTAGCAATTACAAACAAGTTGGTGTGATTGACACTAAATATCATTTTTAGTGTAATGTGTATTGAAAATTTGTAAAATATTTCAATTATGAATATGTGGAAACCAATAGTAGAACAAAGAATGATTAGTAGTGAATAGATATCAAACCAGACTCGTCTACTTATATTATGTTATTTGAAAAAGAATGCTGAAGGTATAATATGAATCCACATTTGGTTAAATTATGAATTTAGAATTTCACTTGTTGTATTAAATTTACACTTTCAGTGTCCTATTAGGTTTGTTCAGAGACATTTTTTTAATTATTTTTTTACTATTTTTCAAATTTTGTTTCAATTCTAGTTTAATCCATTTGATCTCGGTCCAATTTTGCAGTTTTCCACATGAATTGGTTTCACAATTTGGGTTGATTAATAATTATTGACTACACCAATTTTTACACCTCATACCTCATATACACGTAAAATACATACAATTGATTCATGGCTCATATGTATTAGAGTCAATATTATAAAACCATGCATATAATTT
Organism: Bryoerythrophyllum caledonicum; assembly: GCA_963971425.1. Classification (NCBI taxonomy): domain Eukaryota; kingdom Viridiplantae; phylum Streptophyta; class Bryopsida; order Pottiales; family Pottiaceae; genus Bryoerythrophyllum; species Bryoerythrophyllum caledonicum. Next base: position 48,328,493 of record OZ020514.1, on the reverse strand, counting down.
TGTACCTATGTCTATAAATTCTAAATTGCCTTTTCGTTAAAACATAATTAGAAATATTGTGCACATAAAACAAATGATATACTATTGTTAAGTCTTGTAAGTTTGTCATTGTGATTTGCTTATATAAATTAACATCCTAATTGATTCTTCTAAAACAAAAAAATGAATAAAATACTCAATGTTTGTAAACAGACCCATAACCTTTGCAATTTTATGAATATAATGTAGTATAAATTTCAATGTTCTTTAATTAAATGCACGATTGCTGTTTTAAAATAATATGTTGTACAGATTAAAGAAAGATATATTTATAACGTTATATCATTGTATACTAAAGCATAGAATAGTTCACTTCAACTAGTTAATTTCATAAATCTATATTTATAAAAGAATACAGGATGAGAAATGAGCGCGCCGGATGGATGAACGCGCCGATGAAAGTGGACAATCTATTCGTCCACCGCTCCCGGTCACGTGACCTTTGGAATTGCCATTTGAATCAAATATGCCTTTTAAATTGAATGTGAACTTTGAAAGAATCCTCCATATGTGCCCTTTGGAGGAATCCTTTATAGTGCCCTTTGGAGGAATCCTTTTTATAATCCGAACAATGCTAAGGCCGCACATGTGTAAAAGGATCCTATGATGAATAAATATTAACCCATTTCTATTGTTTCATACAACAAAAATTATCCAATAAGAAAGATGTCCAAAGGACATTGGTATCCCACTAGTATTAGATAATAGATCACTTGTGCTATACATTTAATTTGAAATCCATAAAATGTGGCATTGCAAAATGAATACTATAATTATAGGCATTGAAAAATGTAATAGTATACATTGTTTAATGCTCAATATATATGAGAATTATAAACTTCTCATAAATCACAAACAATGTTGCTAGACAACAAATTAAAGTTCATTAAATCTAATCGATTATCAATTATAAATAAATTATACAATTGTCAAGCAAAACAACATATTTCATTGCAATTTGCCTTTCAAGATTACAAATATGAGTCCGATTCATATTGTAATACAAAAAATGTACATAATTTCTTAGTATTTGAATTTACAATTTTAAACACTTCTATTGTATTGTCATGATCCTAATAATACCTTGTGAAAAATTATCAAAAGGGTTAACACGCTACCTTGGACCCTAAATCCAATTTTTAGCCATAAGCCATTAATCTTTAATTTAAATCAAAACTCTAACCCTAATCATAAATCCTAAACCTTATATCCTAAATTTAAACCTAACACTTACCATGAGTAGAACCACTTCACGATGTACGCTAGTTACTAGACCTTTCTTCAAGTATTTTGCCGCGAACGTTGATTAGCAAATTAGTCTTAAAAAAAGTTGTCGGATTTTCCCACCAAAATGCCCAAAACCAACTATTTCATGGACCTCCAAATATTGTGATCCCGCTCATTTTAGAACTCAATGTCAAGCCGGAAAAGGTAGAGCTTGCGTCCATTAATCTTACAACCCTCAATTTTTTGCAAGTTTTCTTTTGTGTGCGATTTGGTTTGTGTACGCGTGTGGCTCGTGGGAAGCTCGCAAAAGGTTGAACCCACGCAAGGTTGGGCAGAGCATGGTTGACAAAGGTGTATGTGATTACCAAAATTTCAATATTTTTGTAATCAATCAAGTACAGGAAATTTAGTTCTGCTAACCTATAGTGAATTTTTTTGGTAGGATTTGACTTCATGCTTTTGTCCAAAATTGTAGTTCCTATTTCACTTGTGTGGTAGTAGTAACTGTTGGTTGATTTAGTACTGCTAGGCTTAGGGATTTGGTGCAATGTAAAGTAGTAGCAAACTCATATCATTTGTACCGTACTGAACGTAGAGAGGATGTTTATCTCCATAAATGTCACCGATATTTCCGGACATATATTTAAGCTCGACTCAAGCTAAATTGTCAACCATGAATATGCTAACAATTTAACTCAAGTCGAGCTTAATTGTCAGCCATGAACAATTTAACACTTTTGCTCAAGTCGAGCTAAACTGATAACCTTGAATGGGATCATGATAGTAATCTCGTCCTAAGCTTTGCTATCAATTTCTTTGTTAAAGATTGCTAGGCTTTAGTCCTTGTAAATTGTTTTGTTCGATATTGCTAATATAGTTTAGCTCGATTTGAGCTAAATTATCAACCGCAAAACCTACTTGAGGGTATAACTTAAGACGTAGTAAATTACCCATTGAATTTGAAATTCTCAATATAGTCAAAGAAGTTGGGTTTTATTTCAACCCCTATACTGTCTGGCGATGACAGTATAGCCCTTATACTGTCTGGCGAAAATGAATATGTATCATATCTCTTTTTCAAATCTCGTCTCATATCTCAAATGTAAATGATGTGAATTATGCACTTTGCTTTTATCTCACTGGACACTTTTTGTCATTCTTATTGATCTGAAATATAGTTTTTTTCTTTCTCTTGTTGAAATCAAGGATGTCTTCTTTGGAGGAGGACAAAGTCCATATTGACCCTCCCCTAAATCCAAATCTTCCCAAGTTTGATATCATTTCCCATCGCCTTTAAGTTGGAACTATCGTTGAGCTTCATAATACAAATAATGTTCGCATTGGAGAGGGGTTGGTTCGCAATTTAAGGTCAGGTACAATTGTAGGTTCTTTTGGTCCCCTCCTCAAATCACATGTTGTGGTCCAAGTGTCTTGTACGTTTTTGGAGAAGAAGCTCATGATGAATGGAGGTGCTCATTTAAAACTTGGCTTATTCAACAAGTCTATCTAAATGGGGTTAGTCTCTTGCATCACAACCTTAGAGATGTTTATCATACGCGGATGCATGAGCAAAACAGAACTTTAGGTGGAAGCACCGCTCCTACAACAACTCCTCCAAAAATAACCATCTTCCTCTTTGTAGAAAAGCTCAATTCTTCATCACCCTTGAGACCATCAATGTTGTAGCCGACAATAATTGCTGCAGCCAAAATTGTGTCCAACACTATCCTAGGGCAAAAATTAAAGTTTTGCGGATGCGCATGTACAATGAGACTATCATGCAGTTCAGAAATCATATGAAACTTCACGTTCATAGACAATTCCATAGAAACCTTGCAATTAGAAAGGTTGTAAGTTTAGAAGAGGTAGGCCTTTGCACGCTTGCGTGGATGAAAATTATTGGAGTGAGTTTGTGGACATTCTATTGCTACGCCAACAACGTTGTTGGGGGATACGCAGCTCAACACCACAACAACACTGGGTTGCAAAAGCCTAGAAGTCATACCATTGTAGCTACTGCTATACTTGGGGCCATCATTGATAGACATGCTGACCACATGCCCCATAAGTCTTGTGTTCTCCTGTTTGGTAGAAAGGCTGTTGCAAAGGTCCTTACTCCAAGTTTTAAGTGGAATGATCAAATTCCTCTACTTGGTGAGCACCTCGCTGATTGTGGGTTGCCCCCAATCTCAACCTCAAATAAGAGTTAGATACGGCAAGTGAACTTCACTGAGTTCTCTGTAAAGAGGGGAGGAGAGAATTTTTCCAGGAGTTCTACTTATGACAAATATCACGACCAAAAAACGTTGACTCAACTTGAAACACATGTATCATTGTTGTGGCAAAAGAAGATGCAAGTTCACATCGATTCTACTTTTGCACACTAAGACTTGTACTATCTTAACATTTTTTGATCAAAATTGTTGCCCCAAGAGGTTGTAACTATTATGCATGATAAGATGGAGCACTTAAAGATAGCCTCACCAATTTTTTTACATGACATGAAACTCTTTGATGGTCTTATAAAATTGCCTATTGCAGTTATTGGCATGCTTGCACATGGTCATGTAGACTTGCGCTACGCGCATAACGGCTCCCTCTATACTTCCATGATGCCAAATACACGGTTGGATCAATTGCAAAACTATTGCTTGACCTTGAGGCACCTCTCAAATTGTCATCTCGGCAACTCTTTCGAGATTATTCTTCCCATCCATTGTATGAAGCAATGATATGTGGCGTAGAGGTTTGTTTTGATCCTATAGGCCAAATTCCAGATGAACCAATTCCGGAGAGGCCTTTGATTCCAATTTTGAATGTGCAAATGGACAATACAGGAGGTCATAACAAAAATAAGTTGATTTTTTGTTTCTGGTCTCTTCTTGTTGCAAAACGTATCTTTCATGAGGTAAATGTCATTTTCATGCTAGCTGGTCACACGCACGATGATATAGATGCATTGAGTGGTCGTTGGAGCATGGCGTTAAGGGAGGAGAGTTTTCCAACCATCCTTCTTTATATAAAGTCTTTCATGACAAATGAGATAGTTTCCACGATCCCGCACCTCATCCAAGAGGTTCAGGACTTTAAAAAGTTCACAGGGGATTCAATTGCAAACGGTAACGAGGCTTTGCAGAATAATACAAAAGCCCACCAGCTCCTGTATTATTTGGATGCATCCGGATGCCCGATGATAAAGTATAATTTTTTTGTCATGAGGAGGATTGGCTTCCAAAGGGGAGAGATGGCACAACCATTAGATCGTGGGAGGATAATTTTGAAGGGAGGTCATTGTGGCCTCGTAGAGAACTGGATGCATTGCACCCTTCTTTGATGTGGCATCTCCTGGAGGTGCTGAAAAAACTATGAGGATTCATTAATCATTGGGAGCAATCATTGCGGGAGTCGGGTAAAGCTCGGAAACATTTTGAGCTAGAATCCTACTACTGGCAGGGTATTAGAGATGCTCTTACTCTTTCCATGAAACTGCAATATCATTGCAAGAGGGCGTCTAGCCAACGACAAGAATTGCCCATTCCATCGAAGATGAGTTCACAGCAGAAGGTGATGTTCACAAAGTGTATGCCAAAGATGACCACTTTGTTGGACAGAGGCTTGATCATCCCCCCTTCATTTTGAGTTGGACGTTATCATTTCGGAGGGTACTTTCTCGCATTGTGACCTTGTGGCGGAGACCCAAAATCAGTTAGGATTGCGCGAGCAATGTTTGATCCAAACTCTAATCTAGATAGGCCAAACACTGTCCACAACCAATTCTTTCGTGCTATATCGAGCGATCCAAATGTTAAACATTTATGTAAAGATTGAAATACAGATGACAACCTTCGATGGAAAGTTGAGAAGGGAGTAGCCATAACTTGGAAGAGTACCGATATTGTTTTGACTGCTTTGAAATTGAAGAACAAAAACAAAGACGGAGGTCGTGGTAAAGAAAAATACCCAACCACAAAAATTCCGAGGGGACATATTGAAATTACAAATAAGTCATTGGCAACACTAACTGCAACCAAATTATAATAGCCCCAGATCTATTATTTTGATTTCGCAAGAATGCAAGTTGTGATGAGTAGTAGTATGGCTAGGTCTTTTGGATCATATTTGATAGATTATTGCATTCCAATCCTCTATATTTGGGATGCTTATCACTCCTACACAATATTAATTTCCTAAACCGTTTAGGTCGATACATTCTAAATTGTTGGCATGGTGTTCTTTTAATTGTGTTTTGAGTATCGGTCAAAATGTTATGTTTGATTCTTGTGTTTCAATATTGCGACATCATAAACTGCCTCCTATTTGGAGCCGTTTTATCTTTAACTCCCTTGACAAATTGTGATAGAAATATAATGGTGGTGCGTACTTAACCTTAAGCCCAGTGGATGTGTGTACGTGATACTTTTTTTCACTACACTTGCATTAGATAGTGCGCACTTTGCTCGAACCAAGTTAAAGTCTTTGGAATGTGGTCGCCCAATTTTCTACCATGTTGTGGAACTCATATCTTTGGTTTAAAAGTAATGTAGAGCACAAGGGGAACTGCAATCATTGTACAATCGATTTGAATTTTTTATGATGTGTTCATAACTTGGTTTTAATGTGACATTTGTTTAATTATTTACATAGCGTAGAGTTTAGACGGACACTTTATCTCAAATGCACAATTATATTATTTTGGAAGACAACAAATCTCCTAGTACAACGAATACAATTTTTATCATATTAAATGCACGTGTACGGTATAAGCAATCTTATCACATTTTCATCATATCTCGTCATTTTTTGATCCATCAATGACATCTACTGTTAGAACTTGTCAAACCTAATCAAATTCCAGTCGACACTCCACTATAATCATCCTATAATGACTCTACAAATAATACAACCACAAATCATACCACAAACCAAAGAAGCCTAAGTCTATAACATTCCACTATATTAATAATATGCAAGATGAGAGACAAAGCTCCTACTACTAAGCTTTAAGAGAGACAAATGAAGACTTGGTTTACAACTACTATAACCGTATTGGGTTCGTAACCGTTTCCCATGAATCCCCTTTTGTAGAGTTACTTGTCAACTAGTCCAAATGTACGATGTAGACGTAACATTACCCTCCATTTAGATCCTAGTCCATGGTCGTGGGGCTGTAGAATGTCGACGGTGAAATTTCTTGACAACGTCTAGGGCGTTTTGTAAATTTCCTGCAGGCTTCCACGAGTTTGATCCGGTCCATAGCCTTGCCATGCAACCAAATATTGAAGTTTTTTTTCTTGGCAAAATATTCAAGAGTCCAATATGCTATGTACTTCCCATTCGATATTTCCATCTGGTGATACAATAGGTGGTGGTGGTTGTTGTTTGCAGCGTGGGATTACATCTTGGTGATATAGCTTCAAGCACAAAACGTGGAACACGTCGTGGATGCAAAGTGTCATGGGCAGCTTGAGACGATATACCAAATCTGATATTTTAGCTATGATAGGAAATGGGCCGAAGAATTTGGGTCCCAATTTTTTAGAAGGTGTCGTTGTCCTAATGTGTTCGTGTTGAAGAAGTACTTTGTCCCTAAGTTTGAAATGCGGTTGTTGTTGAACATGTCAATCATAATTTCTTTTTGCTTGATCTCCTGCAATCTTAATCATAGTCTTTATTTCTTCGTGCACCGCTTGTAATTGACAAATCCTTTCTTGGGCTGCTTAGACTGTGGAAGTCGTAGGTGTTGTAAAAGATAGAGTTGGATGATAGCCATACGTGGCATAAAATGGTGAGAAGCCTGTAGCAAAATGAAGAGAATTATTATAAGCAAATTCGGCTAGGGGAAGGAGGTCGGACCAATCATCTTGGCTCCTGGTGGTGAACATTCAAAGAATTTGTTCTAAAGTTTGATTGACCCGCTCCGTTTGTCCATCCGATTGTGGATGGAAGGCTATTGTATGAAGGGGGTGAATACGGAGGTCATATAAACGTCGTAAAAATTTTGATACAAATATCGGCCCTCGGTCGGAGATGACTTCTTCTGGTGTTCTATGGTGCTTCTAGCTATTATGAAGATATATCGTAGCCATCCCTTTCGAATCAATTGTTTCATTTGTGGAGATAAAAATGAGCCAGTTTAGTGTTCTTATCAACTACTACCATTATAGCATCAAACCCTCTACTCTTTGGCAATTTTACAATGAAATCTGTTGTTATCCGTTCCCACGGAGCTTGTGCTGCTGGAATTGGCTGTAAGAGTCCATATCAACTATGGCGTGTTGACTTTGAACGTTGGCCAATATCACAGCCATCTACGTATCTGTGAACATATCGATGCAAGGAGGGCCAATAAAATGATCTCGCTACCAAGTCTAAAGTCTTTGCACGTCCTAAATGTCCAGCAAGCGGGGCATCATGTCTTGATCTTAGTATCTGGAGTCTTAATTCAATATTTTCGGGTACCACCATCTTATCCTGGAAATAGAGTACTCCATTTTGAAAATTGTAGTCTTGAAATCGTCATCGGATGTTTATTGGTGCCTGATCAGGGTTATTTGTAAAAATGCCAATACTGGCTCTAGATTTTTATCTTTAATGGTTGATAATTTGATCATGTCAATAATTTCTGCGTCATTCCAAACCGGTTGACATGTTTCCAACATTGCTAATCGTAGTAAAGGTCTTGAATCGTGGTCAAATTTGTTTTCAATATTTGTGCGTCTTGATGACATATCCGCTCGTCCATTTAATGATCATGGCATGTGTTGAATAACAAAATCGAATGTTGATAGCGGCTCCAACCATCGAGCTTGTCGTCTTTTAAGTTGTTTGGTGGTAAGAAATTGCTCGAGATTCTTATGGTCAGAAATTACTCGTACTTGATGAGGTGTCCCTTCGAGGTAGACTCGCCAATCTTGAAACGCTAAGACAATACTTAGTAACTCTTTATCATAGATGTCATAATTATGTTCTACTGGTGACATCATAGAGCTACGATATGCACAAGGATGCAAATGCCCATCTTCTCCATGTTGAGAGAGGATGCCTCTCGTTGCAATGCCGGGTGCGTCCGTTTCAACAATAAAAGACTGGTCAAAATTGGGATGTAATAATACCGGTGCTTTTATAAACCGCGATCGTAGATCCTCAAATGCTTGTTAGGCCACGGTATCCTAGTGAGATTTTTGGTTTTTTCTTGTGAGTATCGCGAGAGGAACCGCAATTTTTGAATAATCCCAAATAAAGTGGCGGTAAAAGTTTGCAAAACCTAAGAATGCTTGGACCTCTTTTATTGTTTTTGGACTTGGCCATTCTTGAATTGCCTGGATTTTATCTAGACACATCTATAGTCCTTCTCCACAGACAATCATCCCTAGAAATTCCACGGAGCTATGGTAGAAGTGACACTTTGATGCTTTAGCACAAAGGCCATATCGTTGTAGCCGTCGTAGAACTTCTCTTACCACTACTTGGTGTTCTTCTAAATTTTTTGAAAAAATAAGTATATCATCAAGATAGATCACCACCAATATATCCAATAGGTTGTTGAAAATAAACTACATATGTGCTTGGAATTGAGCTGGGGCGATTGTTAAGCCAAACGACATTATTAAATACTCAAACCATCCATAATGTGTTTTAAATTGTCTTATATTCATGACCCGTGGCCATCCTCACACGATGATATGCTTGTCTAATGTCCAATTTGGTAAAAACTTTAGCTTCAATATCCGATCAATGAGCTTCGGAATTAGTGGTAGCGGATATCGATTCTTTATTGTAACACGGTTGAGATTTTGGAAATCCACACATACCCGAATCGTCCCGTCTTTCTTCTTAGCAAACACAATCAAGGCTAAGACCGAAGATTTGGATCTTCTAATCCATCCCTTTCCGAGGTTCTCCTCCAAATATTTACGAAGTTCCCGTAGCTCTACTGAAGACATGGGCCGTAAGCCGGTGTTTTGTGGCTCTTGTCCCTCCTTGAATTCTATCTTCATATCTGATGTTCCATGATCCGGTAATTCGTTGGATGCCTCCTCACTGAAAGCCCCTTGCATGTCTTGATATTCCATCAAGATTACTCCTTCAATTAATCCTTCCATTTTTTCTGTTCCAAAAAATTTTGACACCTCTAAGGAGTATAATTCAGCCCTTTTAGCTGACCGTCTAAACGCTGCTGCAGACCTCATCGTATGCCTTGGTGTCGTCGCCCTGTGCAATTTCCTTGAGTCTTCATTTCCTCTATTATTATGAGTTTTTGGGTCATAGTTTTTGGGTCATAGTTCCACCATACCCTTTGTTTCTTTGTTCCTCATGCATGTTACAGGTCCCGCAACTTTGGGATGAGAATTGACCTCTTCCTCTGTTGTTGCAGAGCTACCCTCTAGCTGTTGCATACAATTTTTCTGACAATAAGTAGAGTTATATAACACCTCTCTTTTACACCATCAAATGGTTGGATCATGACGTACTAACCACGGAGTGCCTAAAACGCAGGGATAGCGTCCATTGTTGGTGATGTCTACTATTAAAACTTCTCGATGACTTCCCATCCGTAGTTCCACCACAACCTCATGAGTGATCAATCCTGAGTTGATGACTCGACCATCAATGACTTGAACTTCTCGTGGAACAACTTTGGACCTGATTTCTGCTTGACATTTTTTAGCAAACGATGGGTGCATAAATACCCCCGTTGCTCTAGAGTCGACAAGTGTGATCGCTGGTATTGAATTAATCGTTGTCGTTAATGTGAGATGAACTTTAGGATCCATGATAGCTCGCAGATATAATGGAGACGGGGAGCTCAAATACATGATCGATATTTGCATGGCAACTCTTTAGTTCAGACCGCAAACCAGTTGCAACCGCAGTCTGAGAAGTGCCCGGATATTGAAACGATGACTTCAGTCTCGGGATCGTCCTTTTTCCAATTCTTCAAACTTCTCGTCGCCCCCTTCCATAATTGCCAGAGATAGTGGTTTGGAGGGGTTGATCGGGCATCTTGCGCAAATGTGGCCTAATTGACGAGATCCCCAACATCTTCCTTGTCGCTGAAGTTCTAATCTTTGAGCAGCCGTCTTTGCTAAAGCAGTCGTCCTACCGATTGAATCTAACTCCATCGGAACAAGCCTAGAGCTCCCGGAGCGAGCTTGGAAACGACTAGCTTGATTTCTTGGAGTTAAGTTGGAGGAAACTGGCCGCCTGTTTTGACATCGTGACCACAATCGTTCATCAATTCGGGAAGACATCGCCATCCACTCATGAAGCCTTCGTGGTTGTGCTTCTGTTGTTGCAATTGAGTCAAGAACTTAGTCTTTGAGCCCGCCACGAAAACATGCGATTAAGCTGGTCTCATTCCAATCCACTTGCGTAGCATGCTCGTTAAACATTGAAATATAACTTGCCATTGATCATGTCTGACGAAGCTTTTCCAATCTATCTTCCGTAGTGCTCCGTCAATCAATATCACCATATACTGCAATCATAGCCTCTTGGAATACTTCGTATCCTGCCAACAGCTCATGACGACGTCCCTAGTCCAGCGCCTGTAATATCGGCATTGCCCAATTCTGAGCCGCCCTCGCGAGATACGATAATGCGTAGGTGATTTTGTCCTCATCTGATCGATAAGCCCGTGGCCTGCCTCAAAATACCAACTGAAGTTGAGCGAGCAATTTGTACACCTCTCCTCCTTTCTTTTTGGCAAACTTCTCGGGTGCTGCCACTTTATGGTCGGATTCTTCAATTCGCTCAGGGCCTTGCTTAGGAGCCTTCACAACCGCTAAAGGAGATGCCAATAATGAAGATGCAGCCAAACTTTCTGAAATCTGCTGAAGAAGATGCGGCAGTGCGGCTTGAAGAACAAATTGTACTTGTTGAATGTATGTCACAACCTCTCGTTCTGCCCCTTCTAGCATTGGTGTACGTGCCTTATTGACCGCCCCCGCTTGGTCCATAATATTATTCACTCGCCACTAAGAATATCTTGCCACTAAGAGTATCCGCTATTATGCGATTTCCTCGTCCATGGCACGGATTTCGCGGTGGCGCAATGCCACAGATGAGAAGACAATGCGCTCTATGTCGCGATCGAAGATCACGTTCCTCATCTTCTTCACCATCCTGATCATTTTGTCACTTTACATCCTGGACCCCACCTTCCATTCCTGGTTGCTCGCTCCTGGCTGCATGTTGTCCCCTCTCAAGCTTGCAATGTAGTAAGCGATTCGAGCACTACCTACCAAAAAGTAGTTATTGTACCTGTTGAATTTGGTACAACAACTACTTTGGTAGATTCGAGCACCGAGTAATCTCGGTGCTCGAAATGCTTAGTAGTTGTCTACACCCAGTAATCTCGGTGCAGACGCCATGGCACGTTGGAGGTCGGATCATACTCCATCGTGTTGGTTTTAATTTATACATAATCTTGATGGGCGGAATTTTGGTGTAGGAATTTTGGTGCAGGCGCCTGAAATTATGGTGCAAAAACGTGGATCATATCTCATCGTATTAATTTCTTGTGTCCACGTCTTCCTGTCACATCCCTTGCGTGGGCGCATCAGAGATTCGTCGTCATTTATTACCTACATTGTCGACATGATCTTTCCAAAATTTGACAAAATTCAACTTTTTGAAACTTTCTAAAAAAATTTGAATCCGATTATTGAAACCATTTGTGTTGTCCGCTTGCTATATCGTACACAGTCCAGTTCAATTCTTGATTAACTGCCTTTTGTTTCCTATCTGGTAGACATCATAATTGCACACATTCGATGATGGCAATCAAAGTCTATCATTTGATAGTCCTGGCATTAAGCTTTAGCACTTATAAGATCAATATCATGGATCTCACATAGCAGCCAAGAACTTGTTGATGGACCTATCCTTAGGTGCAAAATCAGGATTGAACTCAACATGTAGCCCGGATATGATAAATGTACATTCTTAATCCAAGGAGCGTGGGCATTCTGAGACCTTGCATAATGTTAGAACTTGTCAAACCTATTTGAATTCCTGTTGACACTCCACTATAATCATCCTATCTTTACTCTACAATTAATACAGCCACGAATCATACCGCAAAATAAAGAAGCTTTAGTCAATAACATTCCACTACATTAATAATATGCAAGATGAGAGACAAAGCTCCTACCACTAAGCTTTCACAGAGACAAAGGAAGACTTGGTTTACAACTACTATAACCGTATTGGGTTCGTAATTGTTTCCCATGAATCCCCTTTTGTAGAGTTACTTGTCAACTAGTCCAGATGTACGACGTAGTTGTAACATCTACAATATATGCACTTTTAGTGCAGACACTACAAAGAAATATGGTTGTATAATTATTTATTATTATATTCTATTGAGTTATAGAATTCACATGATTTTACGTTTAATCAATGATGTTACATTTTATGAGCACATATACGATTTTAATAAATATATTCCATAACATGCCTGATATAGCATTTAAATATATAAAATTCCATGTATGTATAGTTTCTTAGTAATTTCTTAATGGAATTCTGGGAATTTCTATAACAAACTATTGTATCCTAGGGTTAGATTTGACTATAATAAACTCAAAACATGCATGCCAAACTAATTTAAAATTTAATAAGTAAAAAGCCAAAATTAAATAAATTAATGTGAAATAAAAATTGCAGCTTTAACAAACAAAGAGAGTTGGGCTTGGAAAAAGGTCAACCTTGGATAATACAGGCATGAAAAATTCAAAAATACAGCTCAAAAGTTTTGGGTTGAAAATCCATAGCCACTGAAAAATGTGATTGTAGCAGCCAATGCTTTCTTGCCAATTTTTTAATTGTTTTAATAAAAATTGAATTGTCTTTCTTTTAATTGATTTGGCAATGAGGTATTAAAGCTAGTAAAAAAATACAACAGTAAAAAATTGTTAGGCATAAAGCATAAAAACATTGTAGACAAATATGCAAGAGTTCAATACACTAGCAAAACATTTGTCGAAGGTCGTAATCTACTTAGCACAAAAGTCCCTCGTTGCCTTAGTAATGATGTACCAGTTTTGCCTTGTCCAATTCTAATTATGTGGACTATGGTGTTGCCTTGAACCTTGATGTGTAGTGCATGATCAATAAAGCTACTACACCATGCACTCTAGTTAACTATACACAGAAGCAACTTTGTAAGACTACTATCTGTAGCATTATATCAAGGTTGTATGTGGTGTCTATATCATAAAGATTTGTCTTCTCAAGCCTCAAATAGGCTTTGCGCTCCTGAGTATCAACCATTGCAAACGCTTCCCATCTATACAAATAACATTATGCATCTACGACAATCTAAATGCCTCCTTTCGAGCACCATCAACCATGAGCTTTGCCATCTCTAATCCTTTCGACTACATAGTGAAATCCGTATTTACATTTCAAGCTAGCCTTTTCCTAACTTCTCTTTAGATAAATTCAAATTCTTTGAATTTTTTTGCTACTTTCAATGTCATGGAGTACATCAATTTTTTCAACATGAATTAATAATTTTTTTCAATATGAATTGATAAAGTTCTTCAATGTGAGTATATACATCATCATGTAGTTGCTAACGTTTCCTTTATAGATTTGCAGCACCACAAGTGAAGAACTCCTACTCGCAATAGTTGGAGCAAATAATTTGGTATTATCAATGATTGTATTCTAGCGGCCACTTCCATGCATTGAACATTGTATTCCAACATGGCGAGATCAATTGTAGCCATGCATTCATCCTTGATCTTCTCCATATTAGAGGGCGTTGCCAGACTATAACGCTTTGTTAATGAAAAACTATTGGTAAAGCACTAGTTGGAACTTTGGAAATCATTCCACTAAGATCTCTTTAAGTCTAAGGTATGTATCTTCTTTGTCCTCTTAATAAAAAAATATGCCCTTTAAGTAAACTACTCAGGTTTGTACAAATTACTAAGATAGAGGAAGCTAATAGTCTACATCAAAGAGGTCCAATGACTAAATGTTTGCACTGCTAAATCCTACATGTAGGAGTCTTGAAGTTAATGCTTTGTCTATGTCTATTTAGCCAATTCTTACTTACTCTTTGACTTGTTTACTTTTAGACCACCCATCGCAATATTGCTCAATCATTCATTTAAAGGGGCCAAAGGTTGTAACACAAAAGGGCTGCAAATGATCTTTAGTGTAGTTGAGTAGCTTGATTAGGTCAAGATTGACTTCCATTGCCTCTTCTGCTACTTTAAACATCACAAGCAACTAGTTAAAATTGGAGGTGGCTATTGACGTGGATTTTAGTCCAACGTGAAATTTGAAGTATAATTGATGTTGATGATAAGGTGGTTTCTATATTGACGTGTAATCTTATGTGGTAGCATATATGTCATCTTTTTATTTGTTGTTAATGTCTCTTTTGGAACCGACTTATTATTTAGTGGCGGCGTTTCATTGGATGAAGTGTATAATGGCATTGTATAGTTATTGTAAGGTATTTTTATTGTAAATCTTTAGCTATTTTTGGGATAAATCTTTACTTAGTAAGTATAGTTATTTTTTGAATATCTTTCAGCTATTAAAAAAAAATTAAGTTCTTAAGGTATATTTTTTAGTTATTAATCCAATTATTCATTGGTGATTGTTCAAGAGTTCTATACTCATTCTCTACTTATTGTTTTTTAGATTACTAAGTTATTTTTTATGGTTGTGCATGATCACTGTAGTTATACATACAATTTTTGTGTACTTATTTTTGATGAAAGCGATTACAACATGTGAGAAAAAACTCTTAAGCCATAATGAATGATTTATAATTAGTATAGTAAATTCATAGTAGTTTATTGTCCCAAAGAACAAATGACTACAATATCCCCAAGGAAAATCTAGGCAATTGCATTCTATACTACATGCAAGAAAATTACTACAAAGTGCCTCATTTTCAGAAGAAGAGAATCAAGTGATTGATGGCACTAACCTCTATCAGCCCCAGAACCATAACCTCCATTCAAAAATAGTGAATTCCAACAAAATTGTGAAGATGCAGATCTCTAAGATCTAGGCTTTAAACCAAGAGATTGAGTATGCAATCCGATTGAACGTATGGGAGGATTATTAACTCCTACAATACCTTCAGATCTTGAACTAGGAAGCCGCCTCCGCTTAGCAGGGGTAGGAGAAGGCTCGATAGGAATAAACAAAGGTGGAATTATCAAACTGGAAGAGATAGGCTCAGACTCCTTTACCTCGTTTATACCAATTGCACCATTAACATAGAACTGCCGTTTAGGAGTGCAATCGCTTACAGGCTCTACAGAAAAACACATCCGGTTGAGTAGAAAGCGGATGTCGTAGAAGGTATTCTGGCCCTTTGCTCAAGAGGGCTATCCACAACATCATCATCAACCTTTTGTGTAGAAAAGTCCATGATAGTAGAGGTAGCATCGATTGCAGTGCATAAAAGATACGGCTTTGATTTGTGGGATTGGGAAAACCCTCCAAGAAGAGTATCGGAGTACTCTGAAAACGAGCCACGATTGGAGAGCAGTGTACTACGATCACTCCTACAAAGAGAAGGGATGTTAGCCTTCACAACTTGCAAAGAACACACGTGATAAGAGAAGCGATGAGTAGGACAATACAACATTCTCAGCAATCCAACGCATGCTCAACCCGAAGATGTATATGAAACCACACCCAATGAAATATAGTTTAGCTTGTTCCCACAATAAACAATAAACTCAACCAAAGGATAAACAATAATACTAAATACAATGATAAATCCTTGAAAGGACCAAAAGATGAATTAAAGCACATAGGAAATGAAAAGCAGGAGACAATGCCAATAAGTTATTAAAAAACTTGTTGCAGTTGTAAAATATTTTGATACACAGAATGCAAAAGGGTGTTAACAATGTTGATACAAAATGCCTACTATTGTAAATAGAAGCTCTTGAAACTCTGAAGCCGATGAAGATGAAACATGTGGAATTTCATATACAAAACCCATGTTTTTTTGTAGAGAGCGCCATCCCATCTATCATATATATCATAAAAGGACTAATAGGCGCCAACAGTGGAACCCCTATGCAGTTGTTATTAACATAATCATGTAATTGCTCAACAGGGCATTCGAAAACCAAACGTTGCAGCCAAGGTACAAGTTTCTCAGTAAGGAATTGGTCATCACAAGCCGCATGTCTCTAGGGACGAGGAAAAATGCCATTTTTGGTATGATTACAGACGCTTTTCTCCGGGATGTTGTCGCTGAGAAGAATGTTGTCCGAATCAAGGACCATTGACTCAACTCGGCCCTTAAATAAAGATGATGACAAGGTTTTCAAAAAGATCATCTTGTTCAAATAATATTATTCCATCAAAAACTTATTGTGCGAGGTTTCAATTCTCTCACAACTCTCCTCACCAAAAACCAAAGTTGGAGAAGGCAAGTCCGAAAAAGATACTTTGCGATTTCAACTACTATGGACTTCTTCATTGAGCTCCAAACGACAATAGAGTTTGTAATGTTTCTGATGCCCGCCAGAAACGCACGAACTCCAACATGAGTATATTCAGCTTTGGGACCTATGTACGCATGGACGGTGCAAGGATACGTAAGCCGACTCCCTGAGCCCCTCGACAACCTGGGGGCATGTTCCGTCTTGCACATGATGCCATTAATATCCAGAACAATATTAAGCCACCTGTATAGCCGCCAACTGAGGACAATGGACAAACTCCTTGGCAGACAACCCTGGGACATGACGAATACATAGTAAAGTCAATGGAAATTGTCTGATGAAATGCACATTGAGCAATATGCTAAGGAACTGTTACAGATTCTATGAATTCTCCCCAACATAGCGACTTTTGTAAACCATTTCCACTCTGAGGCTTCAATGCAAGAGGTCGGTGAATAATATCATCCATTCTCATATGAGAAAACAATTCAAGAAAATTGAACTATTAAACAATTCGATACATTATAAGCAATGTGTTTTTACAAAAATGTACATTCCGCCTACTGTACATTAAAAATCATATGGATCCAATGCTTGCAACCTAATACACCCATATAAGACCTATTGGAGACTAGGAGTAGGCATTCAATTAATTCACGGCTGCAGCTTGTAAAATACCCTTAAGAAAAAAACTAGCCAACTTTATCAGAATCAGCCGCGTCTTTTCTAAGTTCATTAGGTGATGGTTTGTAATCCACTCGATCCTCCTCCACCGTATGAACATCCTCTGCAACCACAGGAACATCGACAACGCGGGCCACTATATCGAACTCCTCGGACTGTTGAAGGGGAGTAGAGAGTGGACGCGGGAATGAACCCAAAACAGAGGGTGCTGAAAATCTAATTATTAACTCGCTCTAATGAGCGGAATAGTTTCTCAAGAGTCAAGTCCTTAACAAATGAAAATCAAAATATCCTAGTTGCTCTGATGAGCGGAACAATTTCTCAAGATTCTAGTCCTTAACAAAAAATGGGCTCTGTTCTTGATCAATAATCCTAGAATTCTTTGACCAAGTGCATGGCATCTCGCCTTTCTTGCATGCATGTTTTCTACGTGTCCGACCGCCTGGAGTATCACTGACCTCGGGCTCTATTTCTACTTCCCTGCCCACGTAACTGAATGACATGTTCTTGAACCATCCACTAACTGCTTGACCTTAGAACTTCTAACCTTAACTGACACTTAACTGAAAAGTCGACCTACTTAAGGTATTGACATGTCAATCTATGTTCAGGATGTATGTCCATAAGTGGCGGATATCAGCTTGTGCCGGATTTCAGCCCATCATCTCCTCTCCAGGCTCATCTAGTTCGCAAGTAGATCAAGTCTGTTTCATGCGACTACGATATAATTTTGGAGCCGTTGTATTTCTTTGGGATAATTTCGCTAGTTGGCATGCTTAGTTGATATGATCCATTGTCGTAACATTTGTGAATGACGAAGGGCCCTAGCCAACGCAACTTAAACTTCTGTCCATGTTGCTTAAGTAACCAATGGTCAATCATGAGCACGGAATCTTCGGGTTTGAAACAAGTAATAGGCTTTGTAGCATCATGCTTCAATTTCTTGTGATGCTGGAGCACTTCATAATTTTGTAAAGCTTTCCTCCTAGTCTCGTCAAACTTCTCCAACAGATGGACGCGGGCCTCAATGGCATTTGTATCCCCCAGTCCGTGTTGAATTGCAGTACGTAGTGAACCAAGTGCTAATTCGGGTGGAACTATAGCTTCAAGGCCAAAAGCTAGTTGAAATGGAGTGAAACCTGTGGCAGTCTTTAAAGCAGCTCGGTAGGCCCAAAGTGCCTCACTCAAGTGAAGATCCGACTCGCATCTTTTATCAAGTACAATCTTGCTTATAATCCTCGTAATGATTCCATTCGTTTTCTCTACAAGCCTGTTTGCTTGTGGATTATAGGGGCTGGCTCGATGGTGTTTAACGACATCTTTTGTAATAAATCCGAGACTAGTTTGTTGACAAAATAAGTTCCTTGATCAGTCACAATTTCAAGAGGACATCCATACCTGCAGATGATCTGATTGAACATAAATTCAGCTGCCACCTTTTGATTGCACTTTCTCACAGGTGCAACTTCTGCCCATTTTGACAGATAATCTGTGGCGACTATCAAGTACTCATAATGTTTAGTAGTCACGAGAGTGGTCCTATGAAATCCACCCTCCATTTTTCAAAGATTCCAGTGGAAAAAATTGGATGTAATTTAGTGTATGGGATTACTCTCCTCCCATACGCTTGGCAAAGTCGACAGGTCTTACAATACTCATTGCAATCGGCGAAGAGAGTAGGCCAATGAAAGCCTGCCTGTAAAACCTTGCGCGTCGTACTGTCAAAGGCAAAGTTTCCCCCGCAGGTGCCTTCGTGGCACTACTTAAGAATCTCCTCTGCTTGAGGGCAATTCACTGCCCTCCGAAGTACGCCATCTTTCACTGATTTATATAAATCATCGTTTACCAGCTTGTACGTGTCACTCTGACGACGGATCTTTCTACGTTGTTGGGAAGTAAGTCCAGGCGGTAAAGTTAAGCTCTGTAGATATTCTCTGATGCCTTTATACTTGTATTCGTCGAGTTCACGGTCTTGAGTCAAAGCAAAACATTCAGAATCGTCTGAGAGAATTCCAACCTCTTCGGTAGGTGGATTTACTAAATCTAGAAGTAGTTGTGCATGCGACGTTCTCGTCCCTTTGACGGCTTTAATTTCCAAGTCATAAGTTTGAAGTGCAGCCATAAGTCTAGCTGCACGTCCTTCCGGGCTCTATTGTTGCAAAAGCTGTTTAAGCCCTTTGAATTTCTATTGAACCAAAGTAGAATGATGACTTGAGAGTAAATAGTGTCTATACTTGGTGCACGCGAATAGGAGTGCTGCCCCGAGTTTCTCTAAAGGAGATTATCGTTGTTTGCAAGGAGTTAAAAGTCTACTTGCATAGTAGATTGGATGTGCTCGTCCGGTTTTATCATTTTGAAGAAGTACAGAAGCTATTGCAAATTCAGAAGTTGTAAGATTAATGATGAATTTGCGACTCCAATCCGGATTCCGCATCACCGAATTATTGGCTATACATGTCTTGATGCGGGCAAATGCTTGCTCGTGTTTGTCACCCCAATGGAAAGAGTTCGACTTGCTTCTCAAAGAACTGATCGGTCTCCCAATTTTTGCCAAGTTCGATATGAACCGATTGTGGTACAACGTTGTGCCCCATAATCGTGCTACTTGTTCCCTCGAACGAGGCGGAGTCATCTCCATAAAATGTTGTACCTTATCGGAATCGATCTTAACGCCTTCATTGGAAACGATGTGTCCCAGAAGCTGACCTTCTTCAAACCCAAAGAGACATTTTTCTCGACAGAGAGAGCGTCCGTGTTCCCTTAATCTTTGGAAAGCTGCCTTCACTTGGTTAATGTGGTCAATTATTTTTCCTTACACCAAAAAATCATCCAGGTCATTGCGAATGAACTTCTCTATATAGGGACCAAAAATTTTGAGTTGTAATCTCTGAAATGTTCCACCTGCATTGCAGAGTCCGAAAGGCATCCTCAACCAAGCATAGGTTCCCAAGGTGTAGTGAAGGTAGTATACAAAACAGTATCCTCATGAATGCGGACCTCGTGATAACCAGAATACCCATCGCAAAAAGAAAACATCTAATGTCCAGCTACCTCGTCTAACAGTTCGTTGATGTGTGGGAAAGGTTGGTGGTCCTTCTTTGAAAATTTGTTCAAAGCTTTATAATTAACACACACCCTCCACTTACCTCCTTTCTTGGGCACTATTACTACCGGAGACATCCATTCTGTATGGTGTACTTCTGTAATGAACCTGCCTTCTAGCAAACGGTCCAACTTCGCGCGCAATATTGCTACCTTCTCTGGAGCCATACTATTTTGCTTGGCGCGAATCAGTCTAGCTTCCGGTGTTAGTTTAATGTGATGTTCTTCTAGCCTGATTGCTGGCAAGTCGGCATGTTTTTGTTACAAATAAATCGGAATACTCAACCACTAAACTCTCCAGGTCTGTTCGTTTGCATTGGTTCAATGTTGGACCAAATTTTACTAACTTCAACAGTTCATCTTGACGTGACGATGAGATATCGATATCCTCCAGGTGGCTCATCAAGCTGCTAATGACTTGAGGTAGTACATCTACGGCATATAATTCAACTTCTGAATCTTCTGACTTCCTTGTTGATTCGCTATATGGACTGAAGTCCCACGAAGATTCACCACTATCGTCATTGGTTTCATCATCTTTGTTGTCGCCGGTTGAATTGATGTCTGGAATCACTTGTATACTGACATAGTTCACGGCAGTGCCAATTTTCATCTTTCTTTGACCCCAATAATTGACAGCTCGTACTTGCCGGAGCCAAGGTCTTCCTAAAATCAGTGGGTATCCTCCTTTTCCTGTAACAAATTGTACGGCGCGAGAAGCGTTTTGTCTACTTTCAATTCCCGGACTTTTCATTCGCGTGCTACTTTGTCCTTGCACCAGGAATAATTCTAGATCTCTCATATTGGAAACTAGCTCTAAGATCTCTGGATCTTTTGCAGCTAGTTCTATCTTTGCGCTTGCCACCACAAGTGTTGTTTGATTTATTTTGGTGACTACTGGAGTTACTGCAGCCGTGATCAAAGAAGGTTGTGCAATAGTTTTTGAATTGAGTTTTTTTTGTTGTGCAAATGCCAACGCTACTTCAAGTGTTGCGGAATCCTTCCAAGCACAATTTCCTGTATTTCATGTTTGAGACCATTCATAAAACTTCTGTGTGACAGTGCATCGACACTGCTCATATTGGCAGTTGCTTGGTCGTGAGTGCTCGAGCTTCCCTCCCCGTTTATTCCAACGGCGTTGTTTAGACTTTGTTGGATTTTGGCTTGTAATTCTCTGACTCTCTCACTAAACCATCTAACACTTTCATTTGTTTGTTGTTTTATAAAACTTAACACTCCCTGTAAGCTTTGCTAGCTTTCTTTCTCTTGGAACTCGGATATGAGAGCTGCAATGAGGTTTGTCCATGTGGATTTAGTGTGGAATATTGGCGATCGTACCAGTAAGAGGCAGTGTCATCTAAATGAATTGGCAACAATTCAAGCCAACTCTCCTCAGTTTTATCACCATTCGCCATGCAGGCTCGCTGATATTGTTTAAGAAACCGCTCCGGATCTTCTTTTTCCTTCCCTGAGAATATTGGAATGGAAAACCATGTTGGCTTGGTTTAGGTGGCTTGCAGTGTCAGTAGATTGTTTTGGTCTTTGACTTTGTTGCTCCAAAAATCGGGACCACAACGTTTCTTCAAAATGTGTTGATAAGGACTCTTCTCTCTCCAAATTATACCTTTTGTGCATGTGGATTTATTTTGGAAAAAATTAACGTTAACTACAGAGAAATCTCGTTAAAGAACCTTCACCACTCATGCATTAATCACCGCTAACTGTAAATGAATCTCCGCTAACTATGCACGAATCTCCGCATATTGTGCATAAATCTCCGCTAATTGTGCATAAATCTTCGCTAACTATGCATAAATCCTTGCTAACTATGCATAAATCTTCGCTAACAATGCATAAATCTTCGCTAACAGTGCATAAATCTTTGCTAACAGTGTATAAATCTTCGCTATTTGTGCATAAATCTCTACTAATTGTAGCGGCATTTATTACCTCACATCCTGGCTGCGGCGTCAGCTGCTCGATTTTGCTAACGCGGAATATGTTGCACTTCAATCGTATCAAAGCACTCCTTTAACCGAGAATAAGCTTCGTAATATGGAATCAAGTTATCTAACTTGACCTCCCAGTCCTCGAATGCCTATTTGCAGACTAACTTGGAATCACTTTGTACTAATACATTGCGTATCTCCTTGTGTTTTGCTATCTCCAACCCGGTGATTAGAGCAGCATATTTGGCTTGATTGCAAGTCAGACCTCTTCCCAAATCTTGATGAAAAATTTGTTTATCACTTGATGGGCTCTCAAGAACGGCTCCAACTCTCGAACCGCAAATTTTAGAATATGATCCGTCCAAATTCATTTTCCAAGAGTCCATCTTTGTTCTGCACGCAATGCATGGTGGATGCGTGCACTCAATTCCTGATTATGTAGAATAGGCTTCAACTGCACACTTTTCCGGCAGCGTTGTGACCTCTCGTTTGTTATCTCGGCTCTTATTCAATATATTTTGCTGCATATTTTATTATATGCGTATTTTTGGAAAGGTGACCTTTCATGTGTGAACTCGTACAGCCGCAATATTCTGATATACTGATTCACTAGAATAAGGATACAAGCGTGATTTGTCGCTTTGAAAAGTTCAACGTCTCTTATGAAATATCTCAACTCTGACAAAGTTGTAGGAGCCTGAAGATACTTATGAACCATATTCAACCATAGGTACACACTGTTGAGCAAACTTTGAAGTTAAACGTTAATGGGAATCTAGGTTGACAATGGATTTAGATGATGAATAATATGAGACAAGTGATTCATGAACATAGACGAGTTTGACAAACATGTCTGGTTGCAATATTGTAATTTTTGGTATCATTGTGTAATAGCAGTGGAAAAAACTCCTCGTTGCTTGATAAGTTACGCTCTTCTTAACAAACGGCAAACTCTGAGGTAATGCATTTGAAGGCTACAAGGGAGTGGAGAGCTCGGAACCTGAGTTATCTTTGACACGAGGATAAGTCAAGTTCACAGGCACCTCAGAGGGCGGAGGACCTAGATGATGTTGCGCCCTGTATTCAGAGGGCTCTTCAAATGCATATGGGCCACGTCTGCTTTAATTTGCAGCAGAAGCTCCGCCCTAATAGTCGCCTCGATCCGCTCCTTCTCCAAAGCAAATTCCATCCTCTGCTGCTCAAGAATAGCCTCCATTTCTGCTTTCCTGCGCTTGGACTCTTCCAATTGGTCCAAAATATCATGTTTGTCCTTTTTCTCCAATCTGCGTTTGTATGCCATATGCTAGAATTAATCACCACTAGGTTTATACTTAACAACCTCTGTAGGGGGCGGGGCTTAACCTCTGCAGGGGGCAGGGCTTCACCAGCAGCATTGTAGAAGAAGTCAGAAGCCTCATTTAAATCCTCGCGCTCTAAACCTTCGCCTCCGGAACTAACCATATTTGAATGGCCAGCCACAAGAGGTCTTGGGGCTTTGTCGTCATTGGAATCAGAAAGCTGGATGATGGAATCATCTTGCTTCGTGTTCCTATCAACTTGTGCTGCCTCTTCATTAGGAGGCTCCAAAATAAAAGAGGCTTCACCTTGTGCACTAGGAGTATCTGAAAATGGAACCCCACCAGGGAGCACAACAACGTCGTCTCCACCAGATGATGATATAGGTGATTTGCCTCTATCTTCAAGAAATCCCAAGACGGTCCATCCGTATTGGGTCCAAGGCTCAAGAGGTCCACACCCTCATTAGTCCCATACGGATGGAATTCCAGGGCTTCTTTGTCGTCATTTTCCGGGGGATTCGGTGGAGGAGAAGAGGGGTGCGAGCGTGCAGGGTCGGCATTCGTTGCAGATACTTTGTGGATTCTAGTGCCAGAGAGATCACTTCGTTCGCGGCTAGGCGGATTATTGCCAGCAGCTGCCCTAACTTGAGGATGGTTAATAGGAGCTGTAGTTAAGATGTTGAAGCAGTTGGGGTTGCAATCTCTGAAGTCCGCTTGGTAGAGCTTGTGCGGGTGGCAGCGGTCCTTGAGGGCCTGCGGTCTGAAGTGTGGTGGGGTGATGTTGATCTGGGAGCGTGGGACTAAGGCGGCAAGGGACCAACATACACACAATCCTTATGGATGAAGTTGTTAATGTCATACTTATGAATCTTTCTTGAATTAAATTTGTATGACAATCGATAGTCCTTGTCCACCTGATGGTAAATAGATGTTCCAAACATCTGCAAAAGACAAGACGGAAACAAATGAGTTAAGTAGGACAACTAAAGCTAACAAAAATCGAGAGACGATAAGCATGAGAGAAAGATATCCTCTAGACGAGAATAAACAAATACTACTCGAATCATGAGGCAAGAAACAAATCAACCGAATACAGAACAATGTAAATGTGTTATTCATCGCG
Organism: Bryoerythrophyllum caledonicum; assembly: GCA_963971425.1. Classification (NCBI taxonomy): domain Eukaryota; kingdom Viridiplantae; phylum Streptophyta; class Bryopsida; order Pottiales; family Pottiaceae; genus Bryoerythrophyllum; species Bryoerythrophyllum caledonicum. The sequence continues at coordinate 48,303,631 of OZ020514.1, read as the reverse complement.
TTTATCCTTGATCCGAGGATAAAATTAGTAATGAAGGAGGGTCTATCACCTTACTTGCCGACATAATACTTTGAGCCACAGTATACTCCGAAAACCTTGCTCAATGGCTTGCAGAAGGCTGATAGGAGCTCAAGGTAGAACTCCATCCGCAACTCATAGCCGTGAACTGCGAAGCATGCCTCCAAATACTTGTTCTTCTCGATGTAGTATGAAGTATCCACGGCAGCGTAATTTAGCTTCACCTTCTCCAATAGCAAAGGAGCCTCGAGATAGTCATCCTTTATGAGAAATAGCAGTTAAACCTCAGAACACTTCGACCTCGAAGTCCCTAAATTGAGCCGCTCGTATGTGGATGGCATGTATGCTATCAAAAGGCACATATATTTCGACATCCTTCTCTCGGCATACTATTGTGCTTGCACTACTTGGTGCTTAGAAGAAGTTATCTACATCCAAACAGTGGGAGAGTTTAGGATGGGAGGGCTCCTATGCGTCTTCAAGGTCTTTAGAAATGGAGAGAAGTAGGGCTCTTTAGATGAGTCGTCCTTGGATGACCACGCGGGGACCTGTCAAAGGTCAAGGAGACCAAGGGACCTCTCTCTCTCCTCCGTAGGTGGCTCAAAATATTTGCAAAACTCCATTTTCTCCTCATCAAAATTGCAATCTTTGACGGAGCTTCAATAGGCTCGATGTGGCTCTTCACATACAAGAACTTTCGAAAGAATGGAAGAACGTTAGGAAACTTCTCCACCAACTGGGAAGCACCTAAGGCTCACACGCACACGCACCTAAGGCTCACACGCACACGCACCTAAAGCTGCTCGTATATACACTTATCTACGGCTCACATACACACGCACACACACACAAGCACATACACACAATGAGAGAAAGCGAGATACAGAGTGGAAGAGGGAGAGAGAGAGAGAGAGAGACCCCGATAACGGGCAACTGCTATTCAAGACGGTATTGTATGATGTTAATACAAAGATAACATGTTATAAAAATATGTCGACGGCATCTCAACAAGCATGTGGAGGGTGTTTATGAGAGGTACAAAGTCAAGGTGAAGCCTTGAAGATAAAAGGTGTCAAAGGAAAGTTTTTAATAATGAAGTCTATGAGAGGCAGAGACTTGTTGGAATAGGTACAACGAAGTGATGCATATGAGGTTTCATAGAGGCATCCTCAGAGTGGGATTTTTTATGAGAAGAAAAGACAAAAAATAAAATATAAAGTAACGTATGTTGAGACAACATGGTTCGTGGACAAAACATCGTGAAGTCGGGAGGGTGGGTGTAATATATACAATATATATGAAGGGTGGTGAAAAAGGGTGCAAATAATGATCGCTCCCAACACACGAATCGCGGAATATTCACATCACCAAGTAGCAAAAATTTCAATCATGGAACTTTGAAAGCATAAAGGGAAATGAAAAAGAGGTGAGAAAGGATCTATAGGATCCATATCTGACGATGCCATGCCTCACCTGCGCCCATAACAAAAAATAGACAAGTAGTGTGTAAATTGTTGTACGTGAGGTGTCTATAGTATGGCAAATACTTGTTACTGTTGTCACAAATTTGAAACTTATATCTAACTCACAAAAAATTCATGGAAAACTTAGGTATATTATACTCTGTCTCTTCTCACAAAAACCCACTAGCTCAACGTGTTCAATTATGGTGTAAAGTCTGATGATGCTCATGCTCTGAAACAGGACGTATGGTCAAAGTATTGCAATGACACCATGTTGACGTTATTGGAATTGTACTTAGGAAGCTTGTGCAGAAATAGTGAACGTATGATATGACCATTGTGTTGCATCAGACACCATTAGGGTATTTACAAGACGAGTAAGATCACCACACGGATCACGACAAAACAAGAACACCAAGTTGAGTGCATTGCTGCAAGGCATGCAGTCAAAGCATGAGACAAATCAAAAAGTATAAAAACCGCATGCAGAAACTGGAGTTCCAAGTACATGTTCCAGAAAGAGTTCGGGTCACGTATTGTGTCCAGCCGTTCCAGTGCCACTCCTACGGAATAGAAGCTCAAGCAATTGCATTGCATGCCATCATAGTGGGTGCATGAGTCCGGGTGTATAGCTGTAAGGACATAGAAGGCTTAGAACGGTTCATAGCCGGGTATGTGAGAAGGCAAGCAAATTGTCTTCAGAGATCAAGAATAAAGTGTGGCATGAAGACGCAACCCAAGACTTGAGAGAGAGAGAGAGAGTGACATGACATATTGTGTCCGTATTAGATGTGACACAGTAATGGGAAAGAAATCAGACAAGTTTTCAACAAAAACTTTGTCGATCTTTTTTTAATAATTTTTTTAAAAAGATGAAAAAGATAGACATATAAAAAAAACGAGTTGCTCAAGTTGTGCTGAAAGAAGTACAGTTAGGACTTGATGTGATAAAGTCATGATTATGACTGCATACCAACAACTCAACAGAGACTAAGAACAAATTGCTATAGTATGCATGACATTGACGTCATGGCATAACCATAGTTTCAAAACAAATTTGAGTGATTGGACACTAGTAAACAGATTAATACTATTAGTGGTTAGTAGGGAAGGTGGGAGGGTACTTTAAGGCCTCATATACAAAGAACCTCATTAAGGTGCTGCAGGGAAGAGAATCATGAGAACCATGAGATAGTTGTGAACCAAACTACAGTAAGACAAGTCAAGCCATGCAAAAGATCAAATTTTGTATGGTAGAAACAATCAGAGTGGAGTGAGATTTGAACACTCTAAGTCTGAGGTTGCCAAGCCTTACGTGCACCTATGGATTCAAACAAATAGGTTGTCAGTTTAAAATCGTATGCGATACTAGCGTTTGTTTGCTTGGTTTTGTCGTTGCAGGTCACATGCAGTACTTTAGTCGAGCATACAAAAGTTGGTTTCATTGCTGGTTCTGCAATTGTTGGTTACATGAAGTATGTCAGCCAAGTACCAAACACCAAGAAAACAAACGCTGGTTGCATGCAGTATAGTAGCTGAGTAATAAGCACCGAGCATACAAGAGGAGTTTTTTTGGTTTGGCATGCAACTGTAGAAAGCTCGTCCTAAACCATGACATTCTTTTCCATTAAAAGAACACACCACAAGGGAAAAAAAAGACAAAGATCACATATAACAATAGATGCCCTTTCAAGTTGACATATGATTACATCGTTATAGAAATAGTAAGAAAAGTCAGAAAAACTTGCAGTTGTTGGGAGCTTTTGGCCATGAGCCAACTAGCTACTTGGAAAGCGATTTCTCAAAGTCCAATCACGGTATCAAGGTCTTAACAGGCAAAGAACTTTGTCATCTAAAGACTAGAGCAGACAGAGTGAGACGTAGAAGTAGGTGAAGTTTGTATGAACAACTTACAAATCAGATCTCAAGATATGAGAAATATTGTCATTGATGTCACCATGATACTTGTTAGATGGGTGGCGGTTACTTTTAAAGACATATGAAGTTGAGGTAGTTGAACTGCCTTAGTCGTAGACTAATAAATCACCACATTAACTGACTTTGGATTTGGTGTATGTTAGCATATATATAGTACATGGTGTAAACTCATATAAATTGTACGGTTTCATTCTACTTGAGTTTGCACGGGCCCTGCAAGGATGGTAGAGGAACATTCTCTTCAATCATGTTAGATAAAGCCATTTGATGGTTTAAATAGCTGGATTCTAGCTATGTTTCTAGATGAAGACTAAAAATAGGTTAAGCTAAAAAACCCATACACAAGTAGGTGTGTTTTTTAGTAGTATCATATTATTGCGCATAATAGTATACAACAATTTGAGAGAGAGAGAGCACGAGAGAGAGAGAGAAAGAGCGAGCGAGAGAGAAAGCAAGAGAGAGAGAGAGAAGTCGAAGAGGTGTCACGCTCTCATTCACTCTTGGAAAAAGTGAAGGGATTGGCGGCGGAGGACTTTTACGCCTCTTTTACTACGTGATAGAAACTCGCTTTTAATGCGACGCAGCGAATGAATGTCCAATCATTTCCATATTAGAAACTACACCGGAATGACCCGTTACTTCACTACACTTTCCGGTTCATGAAATTTTGTGAACTTGAATGAATATGGGACGTTTTCATCCGTCCACTTTATTTTAGCAAGAATGATTTGTTCACTACCAACTTTGGCATACTCTTGCATGATGAAAATGTTTTTGCAAGATATAAACTTGAAGGATTAAATTTGGTGTAGTATAATGGAGATCTATGTAATTCAAAATACCTCTTGTATGTACATATTCATCACCTTGAGTTCCATTTTTAACTTAAATCTCCGAATTAACCCCTGATCAAAATAAATATTCCTTGTCTTCAGTGAAAATTTCCATTTTATCCCAAGTCAAAGATTTTCACACATTGCAACACACTATTGGGCAAGGAACTAAAAAAACTTCTTCTTTTCTACATAAAACTTTGAGATCTTTTTACTTTTTACTTTTTATTTTTTCTATTACAAGACGTGGTGTAAACCTTTTTATTATCCGTTCCGATTATCATTCTATAACATACTTTGTATTCAAGAAATCAGCACTTTGGAAACTCCACTCTTTGTACAATTTTTTTGAATATGCTACGTCCTTTCTTTACCTCTAGGAATTGGTGTAGAAAGAACTAACATGATGCTTAAGATGATGGTAATGGCTTTAGACCTTGTACTGTGTAAAAATTGGACACCAAGTGAAGTCAAAGTATGCTCATCCACTTGTTGCATGAATGAAAATGAACCTTTTTTCTACTTCAAACAGTCTAATCTTCCAATCAATGCAATCAAAATTTATTTAAGATGTAACCCTGTTATTTACTAAGTTTTGAACGAGATCCTTTAGTTGAACCCAATATACGGTTTTTTGTTTTGTTCCGTACTAGGTGCACTAGATTTTCAAACTTTGAAGTGATTTTGGTGTGAAATTGTAAAGGAAATTTAGGGATTATAAGATAACACAAAATTGTATTTTAATTCAACTGAACTTTAAGTTTATTTTTTATTTATTGTAAAACAAAATCATATTCATATACTTCTCTAATGCTTCTCTTAATGTCATTTTTAAGTTCTTTAGGTTTACATCCACAAATTTCAATGGTCAAATGAAGTATGTCATTTTTTAATAATTTATTAAATTTTTAGATCATATTTTTTAATAGTTCTTAAAATTTTAATTGTTATGATTATATGAATTTCATAATTTTTGTAATCAATGTGAATCATATTATTTTTCACTAGGGTTGGTATCCGTCGTCCCGACGGGGAGAGCAGAGGGTGGTGTGTTAGATTTCCGTTTGTTTGTTTTGTATTTTAAAACCTATAAGCTCAAATCGAATCTAAATGGAAAAGTGTCCCCCATTGTCATCAACTGGCTAGGGCAATCCCAAGTTAAATAAACGTATGTAAATGCAAAAATCAAACTTACCTATTATATACGCATTATGTACTATATACACCTATTATTCACTTTTAATATCCATTATTTATATCATATACGTGTTATTGTCTTTAGATAACTATCATTTATTTTATGTACCCGAGGTAGTATATTGTGTAGTTTCAATATGTTGGAAATTATGGTATTTTTTTCTATTTTTGATACATAATACAATTTTAAAACTCAATAAACCAAATTTGGATAAAAGGGCACTATAAAGGATTCCTCCAAAAGGCACTATAAGGGATTCCTCCAAAGGGCACTATAAAGGATTCCTCCAAAGGGCACTATAAAGGATTCCTCCGAAGGGCACATATGGAGGATTCTTTCAAAGTTCACATTCAATTCAAAGGGCATATTTTATTCAAATGGCAAATCCAAAGGTAATGTGACCGGGAGCGGCCGACGGACAGATTGACGCCTTTTATATAGGTAGATTATGATTTCATTGTGAATTATAAATTGTAATAACTTTTAAATCTGGAACTTTGTAAACAAATATTAGAAATGTGAATCACATTAGGACTTTTTGAGTGGATCTATATTATCTTTGATTTGATATGGTTTTTTTTTGTTTTTGTTATGTGTTAATTTCATGTTGTAAATTGTAAGTTTGTCATTAGTTATGATTGACTTGGACCATTTATAGCATGGATTGCAAATTGTATTAAGTATAAAAATATGTCTATCAATTGTAAAGACTATTGATTGGGTAATTTTTTTGTAATTCACTCAAAATTTATTGTATTACAATGAAAAATTGTAAAGTGTATATATGATGAGAATTGTTTATTATTTGTTTATTTAAATTTGTAAACTGGAGATTGTTGTTATCAATGTGAAATTACTTTTTCTCCTTTTAATCATGTGTGAATTGTGATTTAGGTGTACATTGGTTAATTCTTACAAATAGCATGAATCATTTCTTATCACTTTTGTAATGCTTGGATTATGAATTATATATTGCAATACTTTATTAAAAAAACATTATGTATGACTAATTAAATTGAATTATAATATACTAAATGCATACAATTATAAAATAACTATACATATTAAACAACAAAGGTTTTTACCAAATTTGACAGTGCACTTGATTTTTCAAAGTTGTGCACAAGTTGCATTTCAAATTTAAAGTTGCAATATACAATTTACAATTTCTTACAACTTATGATACAGAATACAAACGTACCAAACCAATGTAATTTTATTTAAGTCGTTTCTAAAGGAACTACATGTTTATGATTTACTATAGTTTTAAATTAGCAATCATAAGAAACCCAATAAGACTGAAGTCACAAGATAGAAAAGACATAAAGAATTACAAACACCATGATCCATGAAAAGTTATCAAATTTACAATGTATTACACTATACAATTTACAGATTATTACAATTTTGTACTATTTAGAAATTTTCAATCCATTGCAATTGACTATCACACTAAACAAAACATAGAAATTCAATTCACATCATGTATTTATCTTTATAACTTACGAACATAAGAAAATCAAGAAAAAATAATTCATATCATTTATCATAGTTTACAAATTCTAATTAACCCCTAAAGGACCACGACCACTTTCGCTCTAAAACCAATCCAAAACTGCCACTGCCAAAAAGAGACATGAAAATCACATTTTAAAAGTGCATTTCGGATTTTCAACCGTATGATCTTCAAATAGACTTCTATATAAATATGCCGTAAAATTTTGGTTGCAATCCACCGCACGGATTGATAGATTTTAGTGTTCGAAGTCAAAACAATGGTTCATTTTCTTCCCTGCGTTGAGTAGATCAGCAGACTTTGACTTCACTTTGTATCAAATTTTTGCATTGTACAAAGTCTAAATCTTTTACCATTGTCTTAAGCATGATGTTATTTTCCAGCACACCAATTTTTAGAGGTAAAAAAGGGGTGTAGCATATTCAAAACAAGTGTGCAAGGAGTGGAAGTTCAAAAATTGCCATTTCACGTTTTAATTTTTTGTGAACTACGTATGTATTTGAATGATAATCCAAATGGTCAATAAGAAGTTTTTCACCACATATTGTTGTTGAAAAAATAAAAAGTGAAAAATATGAAGATCTCTAGGTTTTATGTAGAAAAGATGAAGTTTTTTCCCCCGTTGCCCGACAATGTGTGAAAATGTTTGACTTGAAATTAAATGCCTTTTTACACTAAAGACAAGATTTTTTTTTGAAAAGAACGAAATATTTGTAAAGAACGAAATATTCTTTATATGTGGGAAAAATCTCAATGTCAATAGAAACTTTTGTCAAAAGTTTTGGAGGTGCCCGGAGTCCCTACTTTTGGCTTAAAGTGGTACTATCTTTCAAACCACAAATCCAAAAAATCAAATAAAAATATCTCCAAAAAGCTCTTATCAGAGGCTATCTTGTATAAAAAATTTAATTAAAAAGGATTTTTTTTCGAATTGTAGGTACATGCCCAAAAATCCAATTTGACCCCGGGGGGACGTTTGGTCCTTTAGGGGTTAAGTGCAATAAATTCACATATTTAGTACAATTACTTATTTGATTCACATAATGAACTAGTTTACAAATTTACAGTTTGTTACAAAACTTTTTCAATATAGAAACCTCTTCCCTTGAGAAAAAAGAGCCAATTAAAGATATAGTATTCCATCAAGAGTCGTAGTATTTAAAAAAATCTTATTTTAGATAGTCAAAATGGCTATTAATATGGCAAGCCGCAATATTTTGGATAAACCATGAGAATTGAGTTCAATATAATCCAATTAAATTTGATATTGTTAGTCATAATGTGAGTTTCTAAAATATATATTCTGAATACAATTTTTTTTAAACCTATCTTAAAAATGATTATATAATTTCTTTTTAAAAAATAAACATCTGTCTTACCAATTTATTTTGAGTACTACAACTTTTAATATGAATTCTTTAGTGATTATAAATGGATAAGTGAAATTTATGATTAAGTAGATAAGTGAATTGAATGACCTACATGAAATGTATAAGTTCAATTAAATCTAGGTTTTCCTTGAATCCTCGTGCACAAGAGTTTAGTCGAAGATTACTTTCATGAATTTCTTAAATAACACGTTTAAATGTAATGGATAATATTCATAAAGCTAAAGGTGTTTTATTATTGATAGATTGAGCAAGCATGATCATATGTAATGCTTATTTTTATTTGAAAAAATTTCAAATATACGATTCTAAAAAAAGTAACAAATTTTAAATTTATGAATATTTAATTAAGTAAATTTTTTTTCATCCAAGTTAAGTTTGTTTGCATTACATTTTTAGAAGGGGTTTACATTTCCTTAATTTTTCTATTTTAGGTCTCTTTGAGATGAATATTCTTTGTTTGAAAATTTAAATGAATGGTAAGTTAAAGAATTATAAATTTAGTTCAATGACTCGGAAATTATTTCTCATATAGTCTTTCCAAAACTGTTATTTAAAGCAAATTGTCAAGTTTTTGTAGTGTTTGCATTGTTTGAGATTATTTTAGCATTCAACACCTATACTTTGATGGCTCTTACTTTCTTGAAGTAAGTTTTAATGTCAACTATCTCCTGACTAATCTACCTTTGTAAGAAACACTTAGGTAAACAAAATACTTCAATATTTCTTAACCCCTAATAAAGTTCTTGGTAAATTTCACACCAAAAACGCTTCTAAACTGTCGATTCTAGTGCAATGAATACATAAGGAAACAAAATGTGAAAATGTTTGACTTGGGTTTTCTAAAGTGAAGACAATTTTTGTTTTAAGACATCTTCAAAGAGGGTAATATTCTTATTATGTGTGAATAGTTTAAATGTCAATAGAAACCTCTAGGAAGATTTTGGAGCTGCCTGCAGTTTTTTTTTTTTACTTTGAGTGGTAATAACTTTCGAACCACAAATCCAAGAAATATAATAAAAAAAACCTCTACAAAGCTCTGACCAAGGAAAATCTAATATAAAAGTTTAAAAAATAAATATATATTTTTTGAATTATAGGTAATTGCCTAAACTCAAGAAATCTCCTCCAAGGAGATTTGGGCCTTTAGGGATTAAGTATAGATTTCCTACAAGAGCTAGAACAAGCTACAAAGTTTAATTTCATCTTATATTTTATAGGATTTAATTACAGTTTTTGAAAAAAATACTATGAAATAAAATAATTTAAAAGCACAAAATGATTTAACAACAATTGGTTGTTTTTCGAATCAAGTCTACAATAATATGATATTTAGTAATTTCGATAACATTTTATAGTTTTCTATCTTGGTATAGAAAAGAATTTAATGTAAGTTCATGTTTGTAATAACTTTTCTTGTTTAAAAAATTTGCATGTGATATTTTGATCCTCTATAATTTCTCTTTGTCTTACGTTTTATTTTTCCATTAACTGGTAGTTTGATTTAACCAATTGTTTGGTGCTCTTTTATACCATTCTTGTGAAGATATATAGTAGAGGCTTGGTTTAAATTCTACAACAACTTCAACCAGCATTTAAAAAAATATTTTTTAATGTTTTTAAGATTTTTTTTGTTTTTAAAAATAGATATATCATATTGAACATTCCTTATTATCTAATACAAGGCTCGACTTATTTATAAAGATTGTGAACAAAATTATTTTTTCTCTTCTTCTTCTTCAACTTTGAAGTACAAATATGTGTGCGACATAAAACATTTATCATCTTACTTCAAAGTGATCAAATATTGATTAAAGATTGATTTTTTATCAATGAAGCAATGAAAGCTTCAATGAATATACATTTATTTAAAAGACAAAATTAATTTTTCTTCAATTATTATTTGAAAAAATACTATAACAAATTATGAAGATTAGAGCTTTTAATATTCTATGAGTCATTTTCTTCAAATCAATTTAGAGTATAAGGCTTATTCTAAAAATAGATTCGTTTTTTTCGAAAATTAATTTAGCAGATTTCAATCAATATTTATTACTTTTTGCGTATGAAACCAAATATGACTTTGACATTTTTATTCATTAGAAAATCCAATTTCGTTAGAACGAATTTCAATTTGTTCTTTTCAAGTTGGTTGCATTCCTAAATTTAAGTGACCCGAGAACCAATAAATGTCAGCTGAAATATTGTGTAAAAATACATTGTTTTCTCGCAAAAAAATGCTGCCGTTGAAAATAGTCTTTTCCCCCACCTTCGTTTTTTGTGCATTGAAGTCCATCACGACATTCAAACTTTCCCCTGAAATACTCATTTTGAACTCTTCCCTTTTCGAAGTTCTCTATGCCTTGCCTCTGCTACCACTTTTGTGTTTCAGCTCTTGCCTCTACGCAAAAAGATATTGGACTTGTTTATATTGTTCTAGGTCTTTTTTGGAGACACTAATCTCTTGGATGGTTTTTTAGGAAAGAAGTGTAAGTGTGGCTGTATTTCTTGCACGTTGATTGAATTCATTTTCACTTTTGCTTTTGCCTGAGTCGCACCGTTCATTTCAATGTTTTCTCCTCTGCTTTCTGTCTTAAAAAACACAGGTCGACTTCTCCATCGCACATTATTTAGTGCCTATGACCATTGAGCATTGCACCAGTTCTTGTTTGCATATAAATTAAAACTCTATCTGTGACACTCCGCATAGAACGAAATCACTGTAGCATTCAGAAGCCAATTGGATATTGGACGATTGGTCACACTGTCATCCTTAGGTCGAGGATAACCTATGCTCACATGAGCGGATCAAATGAAACATTAAGGAATTGGTTCTAAAATACTCATCAGATTTATCCTCGACTTGAGCATAGAAATAAGGAACCATAGTGCATTCGAAATCACCAATTCCAAAGTGTAAAGTATTGTATGAGTATGACGATTGATTATGAAATAGCACTTACTCTCGAGTCGAGGATAATGGATATTAGTTCGGTGCTATTTGATGAAATTTTAATTATTCAATTGCATGAGTTAATATGTTGTATCACAGTATGATATCAGGTCACACTTTGCCCAATATGAGTGGTATATGCTACCAAGGTGTTATTATCAAGTCGAAGATATTGAAAAGTATGTAATTTCATAACTAGATAATCTAATTTGTCATGGTTATTCTTGAATCGAGGATAACTAACTCCAATTTGATATAATCTGAGATGCATGTTGAATGTAGACTCTCAGATATCAAATTTCTATTAGGTGGTGCAATGCCTATGTCATTCATGTACTCAAATCGTTTCAGATATCATTTGCAAATCTATCCTCTGGTCGAAGATAACTTACAGCGGCTTCATGTTGTTACTTTTAAAAAAATAAAAAAAAATTGGTTCCTTGCAATCGTAGATTGAAGGAGAAATTTTTACAAAATCGAAATTGATGAATAATTTTCTGAATGTTGGTCTTCGTTCGAAGTGTTGTGTGTATTTGGTGTGTTTTCTCCGGGTTTGAATCATCGGTGTGTTGTTATACTTGACTAAGGTATACATAAATGTTCCCCTAATTTAGTGTGGAAGTATTCTATATCCGCATTTATCCTTATATTTAGGATAAATGTAACTTGTTTCTATCTCCTCTCATAGGAGTCGTCCTTTACAAATATGCCGTTTAACCGGATAACTAATCCTCTATCCTATTCATTGTAAAATCTTGAGAATGGAAGAATGCTCAGATAATAGTGTAGTGCGAGTTCCACCTACCTTGCCTCCAAGTGTTGCTGCATGTCAAGGAATTTCTCGCGCGTCGTGGTTCTCAAAGTGCATTATCCTTAGAAAACATCTAGGGCTGATGTTGGAATTGGTCTATGCCACAGTGTTGATTGTGGATTTGTTCCTAAAACTGATGGTCAGTCACTTGGAGATGATCATGTTGCTATTCTAATTGCCAAATGCTTAGACGAGGATGAAATTCCATTGAATTGGATGTTTGCCCTCCAAGCACGGTCAATTTGGAAGGTCTTTCTTTGTAATTTGTGTTTGTATGACCAAGAGCAAACTAGCATTTACAATGTAACTCTTAAAGTATTTTGTCGCGGATCTAGAGTAGATGTTGGACAATACAAAACCAATCGTCACGGGGTAGAAGGTCCTTCCCCACTAAAGAAGAAAGTACTTCTTACTACACAATCGATTAGCTCTATAGCCATCACCATTTGTTGTCCAAAAAATTGTACACAATGATTTCCACAGTGTTCAATTTGTGTACCTTGCTCCCAAGTTTACTGTGACATTTGAGGTGTTTTCTCTTAGAAACATGTTTCGCTTCATGTACATAAGCAGATCCGCATGGATTCCAAAGGCAATCATGTGGTGACGCTTGGTAGAATTGATGTATGCCAAGATGCATGGTGTACTATCATGATGGTTAGCCAAGCCACGTTCTACCAATACAAACGAGATGCAAAGGATGGAGTGTGGGCGGGGACACACGACAATACTGGTACAGAGAAGCCTCAGACTCATACCCTACAAGCAATTGCTACTCTGCATGATATACTTGATGATGCTGCTCATCACAATCCTAATATGACAACTACACTTGGCTCTCGGGAGAGGTGGTCTCCAAACACCTTCCTGCCTCTTATCAATGGAGTGCAATGTTGCCCAAAAAGAATGAGGTGAATGCCAAGTTTGGCCTTCAACCAATATCTTTGTCAGGTCTTAGTCGAATTCGGAGCTTTGAGTTTGAACAATACTCTACAAAGAAGTCTGGTGACAACTTTATTTGCTGCGGAAGATGCAACCAACTCAAGCAATTAAAGAAGGCTTGTACACGAAGGTCCTCCATATACAAATTGTGGGAAGTCAAGTTGCAGTTACTTCACGCCTCTCAACAGACTCGTCGTATTTTATATAATGGGAAGTGGAAGAACTCGGAAGAAAAATCTAATGAGGTTGTGTGCGTCATCTATGATCAAATGTATCATAGCAAAACCGCATTTCTCCATTTATCTCACAAGAATAAAGCAACGGAGTCCTTCATGAAACTACCTCTGGCTATCAATGAAATGATTGCGCATGGACATGGAATTGTTCGTTATGCCCATTATAGTCTTGACATCTTCCCCACCGACTCAAACCACACTGTTGGATCCATTGCAAAGTTACTCCGGGACTTAGAGAGTCCACCGGTGTATTCTTCTCGAGAAATTATTTACGGGAGCTAGAGCTTCTCTTCTCTCTGAGGCTGTGCTTACGGATGCTAACGTGTGTCTTGGATCCTTTGCTACTCCACCGGTTGAACCTGTTCCTGCGAAACAGTTACCGCCAATTCTCCAAATGTAGTTGGATAATGCCACAGGGGACAATAAAAATAGATTTGTGTTTGCTTTTTTTCCCCTCCTTGTTCATTTGGATATTTTCCGTGAAGTGTATATCAACTTCTTACTTGTTGGTTATACTCACGAGGATATTAATGCAATGTTTGGGAGATAGAGTTCCAAACTCAAGTCAAATAGCTATCCAATGATTCCACTCTTGATGAAATCATTCGTGGATGCTCAGAATAAGCCACCTATTTCACACCTCATTGAAAAGGTGCCCGACTTTAAGGACTTTTTAGAAGGATATTTGTGCATTGGCAAAGAGGCCCTCACGAGTCACAGAAAGGGCCAACAATTCAAGTTCTACAAGGGCTCAGATGATTTGCCAAAGATGCGGTACAAAATTCTTTGTAAAAATAGGGATTGGTTGCCGAAGGACAATGGAGGAATTCAGCTGTGGAAAGTGACGGCATATGGTAGGCCAATTTTGCCTCGTGGACAGCCGCTTCCTCTCATTCCGCGACGTCATGAGAATTATTATGAAGGATATCTCTGGGTTTCTAAGTCTTTGGGAATCTATGGCTAACGAGGATCTCTCGGGTGAATATAGGAGGAAGAACGAGCATATTATAAACTATTGGAGAGGTGTTAAGGCTTCCCTCGAGGTGCCTTTGGAAGAATTGCCTCTCCTACGAGAGGGAACCTGGCCACTATCTAGATATGCTCCATCCATGGTGGATGAATATGAGATTGATGGGTTGTTGAGGGAGGAGTATGCAGAGGACCCTCCATTCATTGGACAACGACGTCATTGTCCCCCTCCATTGTTTTGGGTTGGTAGAGATGTGTACAAGGGCTATGTACTTGCGGTGTGTTCTGGTGATGGGGATTTCCGCTCATTTTGGATTGCCTTGGCATTGACTAATCCACATCCTGATCGTGAACATTCTCATGAGATTACACTGCAATACTACAAAGTTGCATCCCAACGTCATGTGGACTTGGAAACGTACCAAGGGTGCGATTCTAGTTGTGGAAATAATTGGATCAAAAAATTTGAATTTGAACCAATCTGGGTGTATACAGATTGTATTTTAACGGCTTGGAAGCCTAGGTTGCGTGGAATCACAAGCTCCTCTACATTAAAAATTCCAAAATTGCACGTGGATAAAATGAAGGCATCTTTAGCTGAATATTAGATTTCAACGGGGTTTGTGGTTTTTGGAGACTGGAGTTATTTGACCAATATAAAATAGGTGGGATGCATGTTTTAATCTGATTTTTTTTCTGTTGGACTCGATATCCTATTAAGTTTGTAGTGAATTTGTATTTGTATCATGGAATTGTAGACTTTGAATGTGCGCATTGCATATTTATAGATAGAATTTGATTAGTGTTTGTAGTTCCATATAGTGATGTATTGTATTGCTTTCAATATTACACAACGGAGCTGGGAATTTTGTTACATTATTGATGGATAAATGGCGATCCACATTGTGAGTGTCATTAATTGTGCATTTATCCTTGATGCATCCACACTTTCTATTGATAGCAATTATTGAATGGATTGCTACAATACATGCTAACTTTTCAATGCTAAGTATTTCAACGACCTTCTTGTTTGGAAATAGTATAATCTCCTAAAATTGGTAATTATTTCTATTTCAAATGAAAAGGTATGCATTCTAGGTGGAATTAAAATGAATGTATATGTATTTTAGTCCAATTTTGACCTCTATTAGGGGTTCTCAAATTTATTGCCGCTTATATTTTCTTGGAGTTATTTTATTCTTGCATTGATATTTTTTCCTGGATGTATTAGTTTTTCTTAGGTAATATGCTCCATATTGTAGTACATTTTTGATAACCTATTACCTTGACACACACAGTTAAATATGATATTCAATTTCATTCAAAATGAATTCAACAATCTATGATATGGCTAGATTTTTTAAGATTTTCAATCAAGATTGAGTCTCAATCTAATACCTAGTCTCAAATTAATGAAATAAAAAACCGACTAAAATTAGACACCATAATAAATTGAGACTCCAAAATGTCTCATTTTAATAAATATGGTGTTTAGTGTTCTCTTGGTTTATTAAAGCACTCTTTGACAATCCATGTTTGCACATGTAGAAGCAAGTCAGCTCAAACAAAAAATTAACATGAATCCATGATATCTTCTTTGTCATTTGTCTCACAGGCTACAACGCCCAATGAGTTCCCTAGATTGCACTCACCATAACTGTAAAAGATTAGAGCAAGCTTCCAATTCAAAACCATGATTCCCTAATCATGGTAGAAAACCTTGCAAACCATCCCATACATTCCTCAAACTTATCAAGAAATCAAAGTTGACATACTAAAATGTGCACGTTAATAAGTTTATTCTAATAACTTTTGATGAAGGAATGCTCAACAATGCGCAATGTGCATAAAATTTCTTTTACAAAGATCTGGATGGCTCACAAATCCAAACAATAAGTCAGGTATGTTGTATTTAACTATTTTTGGACTTTGCAAAGTCCAAAAATTAAAAAAGAGGATTTTTTGTTTTGTAAAAGAATGGGACCAAAGAAATTGAAAGAGATACTCAGTGAATAAGTTTTGATCAAACATCCAGATATCTTCTGATGATTTCAGTAACACAAAACAAACCAATGTAAAAGATGCATAACATAGAACAAACGTGGAATTTCCTAGGTCGTGATCAACAAAATGATAACATGTTTCAAGCTGAAACGTTTTTAAAACAAACCATGTTATGTGGTCCAGTGTACATTTCTGTGGTAGTATAGGGGAGAAGGAAAAAACCTAATTCCACGTCTAGTGTCCTTTATGTGCAATGACACAGAAAGTTGTACAAGAATAGTATAGAAGATATCAAAGCTTGGAGCATTGATATGATAGGAATGACGTTCTGCCATCCGGAGATATTCAGTTGGAAGCACATTACTCAAGATTCGAGCAACTTGGTCGATTGAAAACGATGATGCGTTTGTAAGTAGACAACCCGCCTGTCTGTGTAGACCACCAAAATGAGAAATCCAAGTTTTTAGCGAGTTTCTAACATATCTGATGATCCCGTCAAGGGGATGTGCATGTGTGCCTACACTGCTATTGGAGTGTAGCAAAAGCCGCGGCCACTGTGATCAAAGTTGAGTGCAAATCGGGTGTTCTGGTGAATATTATATTCAAAGATCTCCGTGTGGCAGTGAATGAAATGGTGAACAGGAAGGTCAGACCCTAGTAGAGTCTGAACAAAGATCTCCATATACCATAATCACTTCAATACTAACCAAAAATCCGCCCCTAACATCTGCAACGAAGAAAGGACGGACCATTGGTTTCTCTGAACAATCAATGAAGAGGCGGAGAGTCATAGTATGTAGTATGTGCCACAATGTTGCCCAAAGAAACGCCAAGTAGCATCACTCCTGGATTGTCCTCATCTAAATGTTCACTGTGCAATTCTTCAGTTAAGTGCGTTTGAGATACGGTGAATTGTCACAGTATCCAAATTTTAAAAAGTCATCCACATCTCGACGGAAGTGGACCGGAGATCTCTTGCTATGGATATGATTAAAGATCAGCCTAGAGTATGATAGCCCTCCTTTGAACTCCCGCCAACCATCTTGAAGGGAAGTTGGGCAGAGCTCTTGCATTTACTACCATTAAGATACCTAGAGTAGTGATAGTGTCACAATTGTCTGTTGCATGGCAGTAGTATACCGAAAGTCCCGTACACCATGCCGGAAGTCAATCAGAGATCTTCAGTTGTTTATACCTTAAGAGTTTTGCTTATCCTCGACTTTGATAGGTGACAACTGTTGCCATCAATCAAATATGCCGCTTCTTATCTTCAAGAAAGGTAGAGCAAAGGACTTCCATATACAACAATGTACATGTGGTGAAGACAAGACTGAAGATCTCTAGATAGGATAATCACATCTATCGCTATCTAGAATGAGGTCCGCAGTATAAAGTGAGCCTAGGTATATGGCAATACGTAGGCAATCTGAAAAGCACTTAATTTAATCCGGAGATCTCAGCTAAGTAAGAAACAACAATTCATCTGTAGATGGTACTTCAACTCAATCACAGTGAGTAGCAACGTGAATGATATAGTCTTAGAGTCCAACAAAATTTGCCTTGCAGAAGTCTACCGGGGATTGCCTCCTTCATTGCCCGCAAAATAGTCCACATCTTCAAGTAGACAACTTCTCACATAGTTGTAAATCAAATTTTTTTGAGACCACTCAGGCTTCCTCCTCATAGGTTTCTTCGTAAATTTTATAGGCCACTGCTAAAATCGAAAGTGGAGGTCTTAGACCTAATTCATATTAATCATCCGAATACCTCCTTATCATTCAAGTAATGCCGTAAGGGTGGTGGCAGAAATAGTACTCCCGCTAGGACATTAAGACAGGACGCGTCATGCTTGGCTAGACACGCCCAATTTTCCATAATGTTTAGTCATGCCTATGAAATCTACTTTGAATTATTCCAATCTTGGTGTAGTGGCAACTAAAGTCAATGATGGTTTCTCTATCTACGACCAAGGAGTGTAATGAATGGGTGGATATGAAGGATACTATAAGAAGGGGTTGATGACTGCAGTCTTCAATGTGTTTTGTAGTACAACTTATAGTCTGTATAGTCTATAGCCAAGGTGAAGAGAGAGGAAATGGGTACAGGAAACAAGAAGAGGGAGAGGGAAGATACGGAAGTAGAGAGGAGAGCTACCAGAAGGAAGGAGAGCAACGCCAAAGAAGTGGAGAAAGGAAGAGAGATCTTGTTACAGATCGATGGCGGCTACACAAGGGAGTTCAACTGGGAATTGCATCTTCTAGATGAAGTGGTGGAGGAGATCAAGCATGAACTAGAGGAGGAGGGGATCGACTATGAAGTGGAGGACAAGGAGGAGATCGACAATGAAGTGGAAGAGGACCTGAATGAAGATCTATCCGCTCAAGAGGAGGACGACAACCCATGCTTTGAAGGAAAAGAGGAATCTTTGTTAGAGGGCGCCTGCAACCAATTTCAAACTAGGTGTGTCACAAGGTCCGATGTCAATTTGGACATGTACGCACCAACACACTAGAAAGATGCTTAGAGCTCCAGAGAGGTGGTGCCAGCATAGAAAATGTTGTAAGATCCAAGAGGTTTTTTTGAGATCAGTCACATGTGTCTAATAAATTTTGTCGGGACATACATAAAGTTGACTCAAACTTCATAATCAACATACTATCACTTGCTTGAATTACTACAGCTGTAGTTCTTCTCCTCATGGTGTTATTACAAGATGACCATGAGAAACTAGATAGAAAGGTCTGCTGTCAAGGATCAGCGGCGTTTGCTTTCTCTAAGTTCACAACTGGTGCTTTCTTCATTTTTTGCGGGATGGACCTCGTAAGTTGGGTAACTTTGCTTGACCAAGTCGCAAACAACACTTAACTGAGAAGACACCATACAAGCTTCTTTTAGTCCAAAATCCATGTGACTTCCCAATAGTCTTGGTAGTTCCTCTCGAGATTCTTCTGCTTGTTCTCTGGCTCTCAGTACTTAACAAGAAATTTGTCGTGGTTGGCATTTCGTTTATCCTCGATGACGTCCAAGAGTGCCCTACTCTAGCAGACATGGTAGATGTCCGGATCACTATGTCTTACTAAAATCCAAGACCTTTGACAAATGTCACCCCGAGGATTAAAAGTGGACTTTGCCACTTCATTGGCGGGTCCGCAATAAGGCTCGAGTACCTCGTCTTTGCGAGTGACATCCAATGGTTGTGGAAGAAATCCTACGGGACTTCCATGTCCATTGTCAGGGCCTCTTCAATCATGGCAAGGCCATAATCCCTCTTTGAATTTGGAGGGCGTTTCAGAAAGTGGCTTGTCAAGCTTGTTGATGACGTCCTTTTAATACCGCAGGTAAAGGCAGATTGATTCTGCATATCCTTTGCACTTAGACATTCTAGACGCCCAATAGTCAACGTACTTCTGGAGGCCAGTCTTTACGAAATTTTTGTTTTCGGTCGCCCTTCTAGCCTTGTCTCTGGCAACATCTTGGTTTCCGACCGGGTTTTGCTCCTCATTATCCCACATGGGCTTGAAGGGGACAAGCTTTGGAGAACTTGTTGGGAGCTAAGAACATTTGCATTCATCTACCTTCCAAAGTTTCATTGGTTGTTTGTTCGTGGGTAGCCACTCTGTGTCAACGGCAAATTTCTTGAACTTCATGACATGAACATCATCATTGTCTATGTAGAACTTGATAGAATACTTATCACTTATTCACACCAGATGTGCCACCCCGTTGCATAGGTAGCCTTCAATGTACAATTTAAAGTTGGCCACCTCTTGAATGACTTTGGGCATAAAAACTGGTTTCTGTGACTTTATAAAAGCCTTCATGAGATTTGCTAGAATATATGTAATGCTTTTCTTGAGTTCTTTTTATTGATGAGTGAAGTAAGCATCAATATCTTTGTCCGTATGTCCAACCGCCAAGAAGCTGACCTGAATCTCCTTGAAAACACCTCGAGCAGTTAATAGTGATAAGAATGGCATCAAGTATTGGTTCATGTTGTCTTTTGCTGGATTGTCGAGCTGCAATAACAGTTTCCGTGGCAAGGATTTTGGCTCCATGGGTTCTAAAGCGTCGTCGCACCTACTCTTACTTCTCATGAGCGCTTTACACTTTGAGTTTGTAAGAAGTGCGCTCGCATCTCATATAATGGTGCTCCCTCATGTCGCCTAAATACTTTAGCGAGAGAGAAGATGGTGGCATTTGAATTGGCAGGCCATAAAGCAAGAGTGTAGTGTGCATACGCTTCGTCGATATCACCGTGTGCCAACATTCCGGTGACATTCATGGAAAGTCATTCGAGACCAAATGTCGCTTTAGTGGTCCTTGACATGCGTGGAAGAGTTGTCTTGTTTTGTCCATCTTATTGTCAATGACACAAATGTAGGTCAGCGGCTTGGCCTTCTACTCCTCTTTCCATGTTGCATTAAGATTCTCGCATGATTGTTGGTGATTCAAGTGTGCTTGCCAATTGTTGTAGGATATCTTGTACGTCGGCGTTCTTTTTAGAGTCGTCAAAAAAAATTTGACTGACCTCATTTCAAGCACTGCATTTTGCGAAGGTGCTTCTAGATGGCTTGATAGCAACATATCCAAACAATTTCTTTCTGACCCTGCTAATTATACACTGGCTTACAAGCGGGAGTCCATAGGAGTCGTTTGTCTGCAAAATGAAACAATAACCAAGTGAGAGACTACGTATGAATGAAGTAGTTTAGGAAAGCAATCCAACTGAGAATAGTTGATACTGAGGTAATCACTAAGTGGTCCATGCATCTTAGCAAAGATCTAGCCGGAGATCTCCGGTTGAATAATTAGGTCATCGGTTGTTTGAGGATGATGATTAGTAGTCCACAACAATATGCGAGGAATGATAAAGTACCTAAGCTGTGGCGGGACGTATTTGCTTCCAGTTATTTCCTGCTGGAAGATACTTGAGAGTGTCAATCCAATCATTTTTGACACTTCGCATTTGGTGAGGCATTTGATCTACGTTATCATTAATAATAGCCGTCATTGACCCCATGGCTTATATAATGGCAAGTTGTGGGCACTTGATGCCCTTGTTATTGTAAGTTGCATAAATAATGCCTCTACTAAATTGTCCCATTAACATGTGAAACGTGGATTTCTGTATTCCATGGATAGTGTCCCATGCTATAGTGAAAACCTCCATTTCCAAGAGCATGACATATTTTCTCCTCCGATCCCCTTCAATGAAGTGAAGCTTCCTGCCAACCGATATCGCATACTCCTTTCTGTCCTCAAAGGATTTTTCATAAATTTTTTGCCTAATAGATAAAGACCAAGATTGTAGAAAATTTTGGCAGCAAATTTTTGGACACCACCTTTTTGAGTTGACCTCGCGAATTTCGTCCTCGCTAATCGTCTTGGTGTACATGGGGTCCTTCTTATTTAGGTCTTGCTGTTGGGAGATGAAGCAATATCGCTCCTTCTGACTGCCCTTCAAATGAGCATCAAAATCTTGTTGAACAGACGGGATGCAAAATGATCAATTGTGTTCTTCAATGAAAAACATTTCAGAATGGGGCATGATTCATGACTCATATTTCTCTCTATGTCCTTAATTAAAACGTCAATGACCATCACTCTTATGTTATCTTTACCCAACTAACCACTACTAAATGATTTGTTGGGAATGCGGCCATGATTCTCCCAGAGCAGAGCAACAAACCATTTCCTTCGAACCGCTCCACTTCAAGTCCAACTCAATGCTCTTGCGGTACAAATGGGGGATTGTCCAACCCATGATCTCTAGATGGAATCATAACATTTGCCATTCTCCACAAAACAATCCACTGGAGTGTATGAAGAAGTGAATCGTACCCGCGTTGAAAGGCTATGAGTGATTAATCTTCTATCGTGGAAATTACAGCCATAGATCTAAGTAACACGAACTTCCTCAAACTGACTTGTATCTTGACTCTAATCCATTGTTCTACTAGATGAACCTCAACAACGGATGCTTCTCCAATTTTGCCAAACCCCAAACTCATAGGGTTCACGGACATTTTTAACCGCAGAAGCTCCAAACTTCCAGTAGACTCTTGGGATGGTTTATCGTCTTCCATGTAATTCACATGTCCATAATCAGGGCACTCAGCTACAACCATGGCAAGGTCCTTTGGGTGATGCTCCCATGACTTTGAGTCAGACATACTTCCGTGCTGCATGGGTGGATCATCGTGTGATGGTAGATACCCTGAGTGGGAATATGTGTGGATGTGGATACAAACTTGATAATCGAGGTCAATGTCAAAGGCTAAAGTAGCGAAAGATCTCCAGATGACTAGAGATTGATGGACAAACAAACCCTCTAGTTTGGCGACGACTGAGTAGGGTGGAGCTGAAAGTGTTAAGCACACCGAATTGGAGATCTCTGGTTGAGCGGAATGAGGTTGCCAACCACACCTTTAAGCTCAAAGTTGAAGCACCGGTAGTTACGTAGACTTTTCTACTATAGTGTAGCCGGAGATCTCCAGTTAACGTGTGTGAGTCCTGAATGACAGCCAACGGTTATAGAAAGAACAACCGGAGTTAGCTAACAAACTCAAAGAGATGCTTGACGTGAATGGTTTGAACAATTGATAGATCTCTGAATTGCTTTCTAGTACAACGAGGTCGTACAAGAAGCATCTGTGGCATGAAATATCTGCAAATAAGGCACAAAGGTTCATGTACAAACGCAAGGACAACAATACGAATGCAAAAACCAAGCAATTACACCAACTTAAATCCGGAGTTGATCAAATAAGGCTTCCAGACTATGGCAGTAACAACGAAGACAAATAAATTACATAAGCATTACACGCCAACTGCCGAACGACTAAAAGATCAGAATGCAACACAATTTTCACCAATATTCACAAAAAGACAATGGGTACAAAATCATACGAGCAAAGATACATTACATATTTGGAATAACGTCAAAGCGTTGCCTTATACTTTACTACCAAGAATTCAAGCACGCAAACGCTCTCATTGACATGCTCGGTTCCAACAATATTCTAAACCGCCAAAGCAAAAAATGATAAGAGATGAGTTCAAGGATACTCTTATCTATCCTTCTCTCCACTTGTTGGAGGGAAAATTTAGGCATTCTAATTTGAAAGGGATCTTGGGCATGCATGCACGTTCAAACTAAGTGTTGTACATCATCATGATAGTGCACATTCTTTGACGTGTCCACGACCAGGCCACATTGTACTCAAAATAATGAAAAGCTCATATCCTTGAGATGACCGTATTGTAAGGAAACCATGCTATTCCCAGAGTGCTGCTTACTGGGAAGTCAAAAATGAAGTATGCTCCATGATGTATTATTCTAGAAACTAGGACCGTAAAACGTCTAAGACTATAACACAATATAATGTTATCCTATCCGACTTTTCGTATTCACCTTTGTGAAATAAATAATACAGTATCCAAGAGAAAGAGACGGCACACTTCTACCCACTAATCTTATTCATCTGGCATAATAAGTGGAACTTCGGCACTCATCACTAATTGGAATAATTGTCAATATTCCCTACTTTCACAATAGAAATATGGATGCTTGTGAAGATAAGTGCACAAGTTTTTGAGCAGATTCTTTTAAAACTACAACTAGCCGATACTTTGAATCTGAATTCGGCTTTCCAGTTCAGATTAAATTACGCAATACGGTTTACGGTTTAGGCTTAAGGATTTGGGATTTAGAGTTTGGAGTTTTAGTGTAGGGTTTAGGATCTTGATTTAGGATTTACGGTTTAGGTTCAAGATATAGGGTTAACGGGTTTCGATTAAGGGTACAAGTTTCACAGGTTTTGATTTAGGATTCAAGAGACGGGGTTTAGGATTTAGGGTCTGGGTTCACGGTTTAGGCCCTAGGATTCATGGTTTTTTGTTCATGATTATGGGTTCACGGTTCAAGGTTTAAAGCTTTTACTATGCCTAGAAATATATCACCAATATTACTATAAATATAAAACCTATAAGTAAAATACTACAATTACAAAATAAATGATAACTTCAAGCTATATCCTTCAATTAACTGAATTAATTGTTCCAAAATCTATAAATAAAATAAACTATAACTGTAAACTACAATCTTAAATCTATCGATAACCATAAATTTAACTATAAACTTGATACATTATAGTATGTAAAAAACAGTATCAACAAACATAATATTTGATTGCAAAAAAGCTCCTCTTGATGGAAAACCAAAATATAAAAAGAAGTGGTTACGGGAAATTCATAAAATAGAATGGTAGTAAGAAATAATGAATGAATAAGATAGCAGGAAGACAATAGATAAGGTAATGTCGAACAATTAATTAAAACTAATAAACGAGAAGGAGAGTACATGAGGTAGTGAGGGATATTTTAAATTTTAATTTAGGGGAGGAAGATTAGATTTGATTTAAGAACAATTTAATGTTAACTATTTAAAACTTGATACATTATAACATTATGGACACGGAAACAACATATCTAATATCATGTGTGGAAGATCTTTCATTGATGGAGAATCAATGAAAAAAAAGAGGTGGTTAGAGGTAATCCATAAAATAAAATGGTAGTAAGGTATAATGAATTAAAAAATAGCAGGAAGATAGTAAATGAGGTAGTGTGGGACAATGAAATAAAAATCATAAACAACAGGGAGAGTACATGAGGTACTGAGGGATACTTTAAAAAATTAATATAGGGGGAGGTAGATTAGATTTGAATTAGTGACAATTGAACAATAACTATTTAAAACTTGATATATTATAATATAATGAAAAAAAAAACAACATATCTAATAATCTTCTATATGAGATCTCCCATTCAAGGATGATGAATAAGAAGGATGAGGTTGTCATGGAAAATCCATTAAATATTATGGTAAAGTATATGGGATAAAATGAAATTTGGTATTAAATACACCTAATTTGGATGAACAAGATGGATGACTTCATAAATAGGGATGCCAAATATGGATGAAAAATAAGGATGGAAAATACTCCACATGGAATGGAATTACAAATGATACTAATTACGAACTCAAATCTATTGTGTGGTATAGGTTACAACTTTTTAATTTGTGGTATTATAGTTTTTTCACTTTTATTGTTTTAAATTCAAATATAGTGATTATTTTATTATCCGGTTAACCCGAGTATTTAATAGTCATTTTAAAAATATCCTCCACAGCCGACTATCGATACATCTTGTCCATGGATGTTCCGGCGTCTGTCCGTTTGAAAGAGGTTGTTGTTTGTCCGGTAAAGATTATTGCGGAATATTCTAGAATATTTTAAAATATTTGGGAATATTCTTATAGATTTGAAGAATATTCTTTGGAATATTCTATGCACATGTCTAGTAACGGTGCTATGCGTCATGTCCGTCTGTCTAACTAACCGTCGTTCGCTGTCTTTGGGCCCCTGTTCGTCTATCACTACAAGAAAACAGGGTGTTTAGCAACGTTTTGTAAAATTCCTAAGCAACGCCTAGGGGCTTTCTTTATACATAAAACCACACTACAGTTGTTGCTTCTTTAAAAAGAAAACCCCTAGGCATTGCTTAGGAATTTTTCAAAATGCTGCTAAACACCTTGTTTTTTTGTAGTGTATGTAGACAACTCTGGTCTTGTCATGCATGCTCATAATATTGACAATGTCATGATTGTGAAATCTACATGTTGTATGTACTTGATTTCAAATGATTGTGACTTCTTGCTCTTTCATCATGAGCCGTCACTCCCTGCAGTACTCCAGCACCTCCTCTTTGGGATTTTGTAACCTAGTCATCATCCCTTCTTGTTTTTTTGGACGGTTTTGTTTCTTCGTACTTTGGTTTTTGTGAGCAAAAGTGGCATGAGTTGTTTTTTATGCACACTTGCCAAAATGTTAATGGCGGATTTGAGCATGGGCGGTGAGCGATGAGAGATGCATTCTGCGCAGGATGTGGGCATGGTCTGTGAGCGGTGAGAGAGGTTTTAAGTGTCGGCATCAAGCGCAACGTCGAGAGATTGTTGTGGTGAATTGTGGGAGAGTTTGAAGAAGCGCTTGCGGTAGTTGTGAGTAGAGCGCTCGAGATGCTTGTTGGAGTGCGTTTGAATTTTGAAGATCGCAATTGGAGGAGAGCGTTTGAATTTAGAAGAATTTGAAAGAGTGCGGTTGGTTGACCAAAGGAGAGGAAACGAGGCTGAGCGAGAGGGTCACGTCGACATGATTGGATACGACGTAGGGGTCCGCCGTTTCGGCAACTGAGGAGGTAAGTGAGGTCTTTGATAAGCAGATTTGTACGGTTTTGCGTCACCGAACTTCTCATTTGCTTTGTAGTGCTTAGAAAAGTCATAGGAGAGGGTGTAGGATTTGGTGGGCTCTATTAGAGTTGATTAGTCATCATGTTGTTTGTCGTTTGATTTGATTTGTAGGATATAGGATATAAGGTTTAGGTGTAATGTATATTCAGTTCTATAGGATTTTATATGAGTATTTTATGTTGTGCTGTGATTCATTCCAAAGGTTTTATTTAATCAAAATTTGTAGCTTAAATTTTAGGTTGTCTGAGTTACCATTGAAATTGTAGTGCTGAGTTGTGGATTTTTTATGCAATGCAGAGTCGCTTGGGCGTTGTTGTAGAGCAGTTGGAGGATGCAGTAGAGAATTGATTACTTTGGCAGAGACATTGTGTAGGTCACCATGGCAGGGTAACTTGTACATTGTCCGATCACAATTATTTATATTCATTGTGTCGGTTTATAAATGGTTCTATTGTTACTAACCATCTGTATGACAATGTCAAACACTTGCATAAATAAGAATAAACCTCTAAATAATCATAGAATACAAAAGAGTGGTCTATCTATAGTTTATTGGTTTTCTGTTGTCTCGTGAATATTTTTGCAAATTTACCCATGTAGAGGCGTTTGGTTTTGGTTTTCCCCTGAATTTTTGAATAGATTTCTCCATGTTGAGTCCTTTGGTTTTTGTCCACCCTAAATGTGTCAACAGAGTAATCCATGTCAATTTGTAAGATTTTGGCGTTTTTTTGAATCATGTGTCGAAGTTTGTTGAAAATGGTTGTGTATTCACTCTGGATGGTATGATGTTTCCCCCTAAATGTTTAAATAGAGAATTCCATGTTGAGGCCTTTGATTCCGGTCTACCTCTAAATGTGTCAATAGAGTACTCTACGTAGAATCGTTGCAATTTGGCTTCTCACTAAGTCATATGTCAAAGTTTTTTGTAAATGGATATGAATTCACGCTTGATGGTCTGATGAAATTGTAGCAATGTAACATTGGTCACGCTGCAATTGAAGATCTCCTATAGCAGCCAAAATTAGATCTTTTTAGTGATAAGAGATATGGATTAGAACAAGTTTGGATAGATCCACAAATCATCCAAAGATCTTCGGGTGTTATCGTTGTCTTGTGGAACTATAAGCTCCTTGGATGATTTATTGATTCTGGAATATAGCCGAAGATCTCCGGACGTTACAAAGTAGTGGCGATATGTGCAAATGACATAATCAAGATTTGTGTGCCTCATTTTACGGATCCAAGAACTGGAGATCTTCGGTTGCAGCGCGAGCTAGTTATATTTGATAATTAGAGATCATAAGTAGCACAAATTTTGATAGATCCACAAATCAGTCAAAGATCTCCGAGTGTTGTTGTTGTCTCATAGAACTAAAAGTCCCTTCCATGATGTATTGGTTTTGACACATAGTTAGAGGTCTCCGGACATTATAAAGCAGTGGCAATATGCGCTGATGCCATAATCAAGATTCACATACCTCGTTTTACGGAACCAAGAACCAGAGATCTTTGGTTATAGCCTGCGCTAGATATTTTTGGTAATTAGATATCATAAGTAGCACGAGTCTCGGTAGATCCACAAATCAGGCGAAGATCTCCGGGTGTTGTCACTGTGTCATGGAACTGTAAGCCCCTTCTATGTAATAATGGTCTGAGTACATACCTGAAGATCTTCAAATGTTATAAAGTAGCCGTGTTTCCCGTGGATAAAAAAACATGATTCTTGGACCTCGTTTCACCAAACCAGAAATCAGAGATCTCCGGCTATTAGAACATCTTTAGTCATACCAACGAGTTTGTGTAGATTCCAAAACTAATGGTGTGTTTTTTTATAACCTTCTTGCAGGGAAACATGGTCAACCACTCTTTTAATGGAAAGCCGTCCCGAGAAATGTATCAAGAAACATCTCGGAAAAGCACAAATTCTGCCTCTAACACTCTCATATACGGCTTGATCCACAAGACATTGAAGATATCACACAATTTGGTGGAGACCTACCAAAACGAGAACTTTCTAATCCCCCTCCTACGGGAGAGATTTGGACGCCGGAATACAACTAAAAGCAATGGCAGTGGATGGCAGAAGCATAAGAAGCTAAAGCCCTAAAACCCATTATGGCCCCAACTCCTATACTGTCTCAGACTCCAGCATCAGCATCAAGTAGAAAACGGAAGTTGATTGCGAAGACTCCGAACCCTTGTTCTTTGAAGCAGACGGAGAAAGGAAAGAAAGCAAAGGCCGATCTGCTAGGCCTCACAATTGAAATGTGCCTGAATTTTACAAAGGTTGACCTCACCAAAATGAAGTGGAAGCTATTGGCAAGATTTGACGATGCGTTCAAAATGGTTTACATTCACATGAATAAATTTTTGACAGTAGAAGATCCTATCACCAAGAAGGACGCCCTTGAATTTGTTGATTTCAACCGCCTATACAACGCCTTTTTGGGAGGATTAGTATACAAGGGCATCCAAAATAAACGGCTTGAGGGAATTACCAACGCAGTTTGTGCGTCCTCAAAGGCAAAGACACCTGAGATTCACATTTAAGTCTTGCTACTGAAGTAAAAACCTCAAGGAGGTAAGGCGGAGTTCTTTGAAACGAAGCCAACAAAAGAGGATTGCCTGAAAGACACGACGCACTTCTATATAAATGGTCGTCAACATACGGTAGAGGCGCACAAAATTTTAGGTATCAAATTGCCAGCTACGTGGACATTGGAAGAGATCTCCTATTTCTCTATCATCTCGGTTTGGACAAAATCAGACCCCAACAATATGACCCTGCTACAGATTTTGCACACTCTCAACCAAGACCTAACGGATCCGCGGAAAGAAAAAAATTTAACGGAGGTGCTACAAACTTGCAAAGTGAAGTGGTACAAATTTGAAAATCATGGGCCGAAACCTTTATGGTCGTCCTCAACCTGAGGCAGTTTTGGTATGACGTAGTCTTCAACCTTAACATTATTCAATCAATGCGCACTTTCTTAACAATAATAAAAAATAATTAACTAGAGATCTCTTGATGTTCTCTTACTATATTATATTTGATTGCAGGCGCTGCCAAAGGTTTTCATGCACCTTGGACAAACAAACCCTAAAGATGGAAAGATCCCTCTTTTCTTCAAAATGATGACTCCGTTGTCAAAAAATGGATGAACATTGACAAGATGTACATTGTTGGAGTCTTCCTAAATTCAAACGGAGTGATGGACGACTCTACTAAATTGAAGCGTATACCTCTAGTACAAACAACTTCAAGCCACTATACAAAATGTGTACAAAAGACCTTGACTACCTTGCGGACCTAGTGGTTGCAAAAAAGATCTGTATGAAGGCTTCGAAAGCGGAAAACTAGAGTACCAAGCCAAGGCGAATTTAGACTCTGAAGAATGCTGCCAATCAAGAGAAGAAAATCCGAGCAATGAAGAGTGAACTCATGTTGATATACAAGGGTCACCCCCTTCCCTCTAAGTCTGCAAACTTTGTTCCATACACTAAAGGATAGTGGAACAAATTTGGAGAAGAAAAGATGATTAGACGGGCCGAGCTCGAGATGTCAGTGGACCCCTCAAATCTTTAGGCGAAGGGTAAAGCTTGGGTGGACAGCCGACTGAAGGCGATTAACCAAGAGACTGACGCCACTTCAAACATCCTTGTGCCGATTTGAGAACAACACATTCTAGATGCAGCTACAGAAGCCACCCCTAGCGATGATACGTCGTTGTTTGACTCCAAGTACTGTTGCACGGTTTTGCTAGACAACAAAGGTGGTGTTGCCGAGATACTCATTCAATCGGACATACAGAAGTCTCCTGGAGTTGACAAGACACACCTATACTTCTAGTTCCTTTATCATGTGAGAGACTCGAAATGTTGTATTGAGGTCTTAGATATCTTGGATTGCAATAGAATTTTTAATCATCTCAAAGTAGACGTGTTGGAGGGGCGGACAAGAGTCAGATCACCGTTGGTTCTCATCACAGACCAATCAATATTCTTCGAGATAAATAGGCACATTGAAGCTCGATAGAAGCAGTCCAAGACCAAAGAGAGATTATAGTCAACGCATGTGGTGTACTACTTTCCAAATTCCGAGCCAAGGCAATGTGTTTTTGACCCGAGATATTGGTGTGGCAACAACAATGTATTGTATATTCTTATATGAATATCATGCAAAGGAAATGCCACCTCAATCATTCAAAAGGCTTTTCAAAGGCCACCCCAAAAAATGTCGGCCTACCTTTCAGCCGCTATACACGCCGTGTCCATAAAGCGCTGGCAGAGGTCCGATGTTTGAAAGCTGAGGATCTCGGTCGTCAATCATTTGTTGACGGGGTACGTCAGAGAGGATATAGTGGTTGTAAATGTTTATGGGGTACCACATTTAACATATCTTGCCTTGGTAATGACGAACCCTTTCGAAGCAATCCTTTTTCCATGTTTTGTTTGTCTTTAATCAATTGTATATTTAATAGATGTTTCCCTAACCAAAGTGTCTTCCTTGTAGATTCTCGACATGCGTGTCCTAGAGATTGTGAAAAATGAAGAACTGAGAGTGAAGGTCGTCTCTAATGCGGAAGAGATATTTAAGTACCACTTAAATATTGTACTCAAAGCTAAGGACGACACTACGAAGGACGCAACAACGGTTGACATCACTAGCACTACCTAGAGCATAGGGATTCAAACACGGGCAATGTTGAGGTTGAATGCCACCGAAGAAGTATGACGCCTCATTACCATGATCAGCCAGATATCTCCGGCTAACTTACATTTTGAACGCCTTTGATGCTTCGGGACTCATCTTATTCAATGAGACATTTGAATTTTGTACGTAGTTAAGATATGGACTACGTTGAATTTTGTACGTTGTGAAGACATGGACCCCATTTAAATTTTGTACACAGTGAAGACATGGAGATCTTGGGGTGTATGATGCCAATTCCTAGTTCAATGCATCTAACACCATATTCGTTATATTGGGAGATTTAGCGACTCCCGAATTAACACATGTAGATCATAAGAGCTAAAGTGCACATCTAAACTCTACAATATGGAGGGATATGAGTTTCCATTAAATTGGGAGGTAATGTTCACTACAAAAACCCCTAGAAAAATAAGTACTACGGATGACATTACATTACGAATCTAACTATAATATTGAAAAGAAGAACACATTAGTCGACACTTCTTTTATACCACATGTGTTCATTGAATATGAATAGCTAAATATTCACACTCGATCCTACTAACCCGGATTAACACCATGCTCCAATTTAGCTAAAAGTGAGCAAAATGACGGACAAATATCCACTTGTAAGAGAATTAGCTAAACACATTTTGATGAGCTTTTTTTTATTTAAAATAATTTCAATTCTCCTTGTGGAATACACATTGGCAAAAAATATGTATAACGAGTTTCAAATGATGGTGCTCAGAAGTGGAAAAAAAATTGCACACACTACCTCTCTTCAAACTAAAGTGTCCCCATCACTTGGAGGTGCAATGAACTCAAAAAGGCAATTCCACACACTTTAGCTCCACTTGACCTAAAGTGCGCACTATTACTAAGTACAGTGAACTAAATAAGAAGATTTGCTTACACTTTAGCTCCACTAGAGCTAAAGTGTGAACCAACATTTACTTTCTATCATTCACCGTGAAGGCAATTACTGGTATTATTGGTTTCAAGATTAGAAGCAATTTACCACATTGTTATTTTAAAAAGAAAACAAAACATACTGCAAATTATCACTGATACGCCAAAACAATGGAGAGAATATTTCATAGCAATCATTGGCATCACATATTATAGTCATACAGAGTGTAATCAAATACAAATATCTATAATCTCAGCACCAATGGATCTAACCATACTACATGAAGTATTACGCATCAAAATCCAAAATCTAGGAAAGAGAATGTCCATTGATTCAAGTCCACTGCGACTCGGACCTGGCAAGTGCTTCCAAGGAGGCCTTGATAATCGCTACTTGCCCCTTCGGAATTTTTGTAGTTGAATCTTGCACATGACCTCCATCCCTCTTTGAAGACCTAGGTTTCCATGCTGTCAAGATTGAATCGGTACTCTCCCACGTTATCGCTATCCCCTTTTCAATTGTCCAACGAAGGTTGCTTTCAGTATCCCAATTTTTGTAGAACTTCATAACATCCCGATCGCGCGATATAGGGCGGTAGAATTGGATACGCACAGTGTTTGGCATATCCGGGTTAGAATTAGGATCTGAAATTGCTTGAGCAATCCAAAATGGGCGCTCGTCTCCATCACAAGGCCGCAATGCAACAAAATAGCCAGCAAAAAAATCACGGCCAACTCTAAAAGAAGGAGGTGGACGATAGCGTCTCTGTCCAACAAAATGCTCATCTTCACGGTACTCCTCACGAACCTCACCCTCCGCTGAGAACTCATCTTCAATGGCATGGGCAATTCGCGTCGTTGGCCAAAAGCCGTCTTCCAATGATATCAACGTATCCATTGGAAGAGTCAGAGCATCTCTAACATCCTGCCAATAATACGATAGCGGCTCAAAACGCAATCTGGCTTCAACAGACTCCGGCAATGATTGCTTCCAGTGATCGATGAATCCTGAAAGTCCCTTCACCACCTCATGGAGATGCCGCATTGTAGAAGGCTTCAATGCATCAGGTTCTCCGCGAGGCCACAAAGACCTTCCTTCAGAATCCTCCTTCCACAATTTGATGCCACTACCTTCTCCTCCTTTAGGAAGCCAATCTTCATTATGACAAAGGATTTTATACTTCATTATCAGACAACCACTTGAATCCACATAAAACTTGAACTGATGAGCCTTCGTATGACCCTGCAAAGCTTCATCACCATCCGCAATCATATCCCCAATGAACTTCATAAAGTCAGGAACCTCTTGGATGAGATGCGGGATTGTGGTAACACTTTCATTTTTCATGAACGACCTCATGAGCAAAGGAATGGTTGGAAAACTCTCCTTCATCAATGCCATACTCCAACGTCCAAGTAATGCATCTATATCATCATGTGTATGACCAACTAGCATGAAATTAACATAAACCTCGCGGAAGATGCGTTTTGCAACAAGGAGAGACCAAAAACAAAAGCAAATCTGTTTTTGTTATCACCAACAGCATTGTCCATTTGCACGTTCAATATTGCTGGCAAAGGCCTCCCAGGAACTGGGATATCTGGAATCTGCCTTAATGGATCCAAACACATCTCTGCACCCCGTAATGCCGCCACATACAATGGATGAGAACTAGATTCTGGAAAGAGTTGCCAAAATGATGATTTCGGAGGCGCCTCCACGTCACGCAATAGTTTTGCAAACGACCCGACCGTGTAATTGGCATCATGGGAGTATAAATCAAGGCCGTAAGGGGCGTAACGTTCGTCCATATGACCATGGGCAAGCATGCCTGTGACTACAAGAGGCAACTTCAAAAGCCCATCTAAGTGCTTTGTTTTATGTGAAAAAACTGGGGAGGCGGTCTTTAAGTGATCCATCTTATCATGCATGATGGTGAAAACCTCCTTGGGCGACGACTTTGATTGAAATCGGTTCAAATAGTACAAGTTCCAATGTGCAAAAGCATAATCGATGTGAACCTGCATCTTCTTTTGCCATAGCAGTGATACTTGTGTTCCTGGCTGAGTAAGCTTCTTCTGATCCTGGTATTTGTCACACGTAGAACAACGGGCAAAGTTGTCTCCACCTTTCTTGGCATAGTACTCAAGGAAGCTCACTCACCGAATCTTATTCAGGCTTGAGGTTGAGATTGGCGGCAATCCACAATCAGCGAGATGATCATCAAGAAGTGGTATCTGATCCTTCTACTTAAAACTTGCAGGTAAGACCTTTGCACAACCTTCTCCCCAGATGGGCGA
Organism: Bryoerythrophyllum caledonicum; assembly: GCA_963971425.1. NCBI lineage: Eukaryota > Viridiplantae > Streptophyta > Bryopsida > Pottiales > Pottiaceae > Bryoerythrophyllum > Bryoerythrophyllum caledonicum. The sequence goes on along the minus strand of OZ020514.1, from coordinate 48,269,144 downwards.
ACACGAACTTGTGAGGCATGTGGTCCGCATGTCTATCGAGGATGGCTCCAAGAGCGGCAGTAGCCACAACCGTATGAACTCTAGGCTTCCGCAAACCGATATTCCCGTGGTATTGAGCCGCATGACCAACGGCAGCGTCCTTTGCATTCCGATAGAAAGTACTCGAACTTACACCCATGATTTTCATCGAGGCATGGGCACAGGCATCAAAATTCTCTTAAGCCACAACCTTCCTACCCGCAGCGTTTCAATGAAACTGTTTGTGAACGTCGAGTTTGATATGATTTCTGAACTGCACGATGGTCTCACTGTACAAGCGCGTCCGGAGGGCTTTTATTTTATCTCTAGGGTAGTATTGAACACAGTTTTGAATGCAACAACTATTGCTCGCAACTACGCTAATGGAATGAGGGATTATGAGGAATTCAACATTCCTAGACACTGTTGGACGTGTATTCCTTGAGGAATTGTCATACGAATGGGAGCTCCCACCTAGAGGTCTGTTACGCTCAACCAACCAAACATTATAAACATCCCTAAGGCAATGATGGAAGAGACTCACACCGTTTAAGAAGGCTTGTTGAATTGGCGAGGACTTAAATGAGTACCTCCATTCATCAGGAGCTTCCTCCTGAACAAGTATTGGACACCTGTACAACAACATTAGAATCCCCAAGAGGACCAGAGGAACCTAGAATTGCACTGGACCGGACATTGCAAACCAACCCCTCCGCAACGCGAACACCCGAACCATTGTGAAGCAAAACAGTCATCCCGACCTAGAGACGGCGAGGAATAACATCAAACTCAGGAAGGTCTGGGTTCACGGGAGCATCAACATGAACATCGTCGTCCTCCGAAGACAACATCTTGCATTCCAATGAGATAAGTATTAGATTATCCTTCCAATATGTATGGGAGAATAACTTGTAGGATTGATAATCAATGAAAAAGCATATGAAGTGGGTAATTTAGCTCAAATCAAGTTAAGGTCTGGCGTTTGAAAATATCTTGCATTCAACTGAATGAACATTGTAGAACAGGAAAATTTAGCTTGATTTGAGGTAAACACATATGGTATTATAGGACAAGAATGCAATTTCATGCGACCAGATTTAATGCAAAAATGAAATAATCACACCCTTGACAATGATAGTTTATCTCGACCCGACCTGAAATGTTGACTATTAGACGGTATGACAATTGATCTCGACTTGAGGTAAACTGACGTAGTAAATAAGGTACGGCAGTATAGCTCTACTCGAGCTAAATTGTCGTTGGAAATAAGGTATGACGGTTTAGTTCGACACGAGCTAAACAATCGTTATCAATATAGAATGACAGTTTAGCTCGAGTTGAGCTAAACAATCTTACCTTATTACAAACAACAGTTTAGCTCGAGTCGAGCTAAACAATCTTACCTTATTACGAACAACAGTTTAGCTCGACTCGAGCTAAACTGTCGTGAACAAGTTCGGCTGATAGTTTAGCTCGAGTCGAGCTAAAACTGTGGTCATTAAGTTGGGCTGATAGTTTAGTTCGAGTTGAGAAAAACTATCTTTAGTATTATGGAATGACAGCTTAGCTCGAGTCGAGCTAACATGACCTTCTGTGATTCTCAACATCATTTCCGGGCTTCGTACAGACAAACTCTTCAGCCAATGGATCTGCCTTTCTGTATACTAGAGCCCAAATCTTTGCGTTAGTCATCGAGATAGTCGCAGTGACGCTTCAAAATCATAGTAGCAACAAGAAGTAGAGCAATAAGCATCACTGTCACATCCTAAATGCTAGAGTACACGGAGAATGCAAGAAGTATACATTGTGTACCTTATGAAGTAGACAACCGGTGCGTGGCCGCCTCGCACAAGCGCCTTGCTCAACCGTGCGCAACCTATAGATGTTGCACTCCTCAACCACCCACAATTGTACCACTTCCAAGCCTCCCACCCACCAGCCTTGCACATCAACCAAACTGAGAAGAAAAAAAATAAAATTGGGCGACGTTCGGCGAGGTCACTCACGGTAACACGACCGTTTCAATTGCGGGCTACGGCTTCACAATTGGCGGGAAGAAACTTTTCCACAGCCCCATAAAAAGTGCAAATTTTAAATCTCGGCGGAAACTGAATCCACTATTTCCCGGTCGACTAAAATAAGGAAGAGTACAAACCTCGAATGTACTCGCACATGCGAGTAATATACACATAATTGTAGGATTCAAGGTTAGGGTAACGCTCAGGGTTAGGGTTTAAGATTAGGGTTTAGGGTTTAGGGTTTAGGGTCCTTGGTTTAGGTCTTATCCTTGTGATGATATTTTATTTCAATTTACTAATACTTTGAATATTCCGGATGTTGACAATTCAACTAAGGTATAGGGAACTAATGTAGAGAAGATATTAAGATGATTAGTAAGAATTTGTATTACAATCCGAATAGGACTTATCTATAAAGTTGAAAGCAAAGACCTTAACAAACGAGTCGCATTAAAAAATACAAAAAAACATATTACATGTGCACGTGTATTTTGAGCAAAAAAGTATGTATTCAAACATGCTTTTGACATCATTTCTTTGGGGTTTTTAAAAAGTGCATAATGTTACTATTTTGTAATCAATTTAGAATGTGTATTGTTTTGCAAGAATCCCAAGTGTCCTCATGGTCTGGATTTGGAATTATAATTGGTTACTATCCACTAAGTACTCAAAGACCGAAAATGTGCGCAAACTAATAGTTGGATTAAAATATCTTATTCTTTAGTTCAAATTGTATTACCATGAGTTTAGGGTGTGGCTATCTAAGCATGACATGAAAGATGGAGGAATTCTTGACCATACACAATTTATTTCATGTTTTGACGTGAAATTAAAGACTTTGACATTAGTAAAACATAGAGAGTGGAACAATATTAAAAGATTGGAACAATATTAAAAGATTTAAACAAGAAATGGAATGTCCTCCTAATAACAAAAAATGGATAATCAAAATAGAAAATATAACTAATTCAAAGTGTATCACTTAGTGCATCAAGCATTATTTAATGATCATAATGTAAGTAATTTTAAATTTGATACATGCAGAAAAGAATAATTAGTTTATGAGCACGTTCCAGTGGTCGCAAATTATATTTCAAATTCTCAAAATTTTGTAGAAGGATGATAGAAGACATGAGGCATAAGTAATTTGTTTTCTCATTGAATGTCTTCAATAAAAGTTATGCTAGCCAGAAGAAAAACTTCTTCATTGCCGGCACGTCGAGCAACTTAAAAACCTTTTGTTATGACACACTATGGAATGTGATATTTTCAATACATAGAAGTAATATTAGAATGTTTGATATTGTGGAAAAACATGTTATTTTTCTAGTGACAAATAAGATTATATCCCAATTAATACATTTTCACACATTGTCACATATTATTGATTTAGGATACCAGAAATACTTAGACTTCATATCCACTGAAGACTAGGAGATCATCATATTTTTTTTCTTTTTAATATTACTATTGTAGATTTAGGTCTACATAATTTGAAATTCTTTTAAAATTCAAAAGATTTTTATTTCACCATGTGAAATATTTAACCATAAAGAGAAGTACGGAGTTCAAAATGATTGTTTCAAGAAATGGAAATACACATTGCACATACATCAGCTTGGTTTTTAACAAGGTGTGCTCCATCACTACGTGCAATGAACTAAAAGGAGTGTGTGCACACACTTTAGCTCCAGTAGTGCTAACGTGTGCCCCATCACTAGGTGTAGTGAACTAAAAAGAAAACACTCACAGTTTAGCTCTATTAGAGCTAAATTGTGCACCATCACTAAATGGAGTGGATTAGAAAGCAAAATTGCACTATGTAGCTCCAATACATAGAAGATGGCTTCTAGTGTAGTGGACACTAAATAGGAAACCATACACTAATTGTAAAATTTACAATTAGTGTAGTGACAAAATTATATTACACTAAATGTCAACTACTACACTAAATGTCAATCCTAGTAAATAGTGGAATATAAAGTTTTTTACTTGTGGACAATTACTGTATGAAACCTTAAAAATGATACTATGTACATCTTGAGCATCAAAGTAAAGAAGGGTTGAGGGCATGTAGAAAAACAAGAATTTGCAAGAATGAGCTTGGGAATAATAGGACGTAGGTATGAAGCAAAAGGAAAATCTCAAAAATTGGACAAAATATTTTAAACATATGAAGGAAAAATGAAATTTCAAGTAGAAGATTGGAAAAATAAGAACATTCTTTCGGGAACGAAAGTGAGAAAAGAAAGGAATATTGGAGAAGGGAAAAACTTAAACATACAATAAATATAGAAATACAAGTAAAATAATCATTAGATATCCATCACATATGCATTCAATGTGCATTACATATTCAGTAAATATTCATTAAATACTCATTGAATATGCGAATATACATTGATTTTACATTTGAAATTTATTAACTATTCATTAACTATTCATTAACAATACATCAAATATTCTATAAATAATCCTTAAATATACAAATATATAAATATTAATTAACCTGTCATAAAATATACTTTTAAAACTCTAAAGATTTATTAAATAATATTTAAATATTCTTTAACTGTTCATAAAAATTAGAGATATACAAATAGACATTAAATATTCTATAAAAACTCATTACAAAGTCATTAGTTATTGGCTAAAGATATGATTATACATTAAATATTCATTAGATATTCCTAAATAATATAAAATAAATGCAAGATAAAAGAATGTGAATAGTTGTGAATAAGACGATAAGAATTTGATATTGAAGATGAGACAAAAAGAATAAATGCATGGCGACCGGTTGGCAGAAGATACTGAGCTAACACTATTTATAAAGTAACAAATTTGTGTGCTAGGGTAGGGTTTTGATTGAGGGCTAATACAAAATGAAGTGCAATAGGTGGACAAATGAAGGATAATATTAATGACAATGGCAGCTAAAACTAATTGCCAACTTGTTGACAAATAGTGTACTAGAAAAAGAGCATCTCCATCGGGGCAGAGGGTCCGGGAGATTGTGTCCAATCATGTAATGACACGAGAGAATTAAAAAAACAATAGAAACCTAAAGAAAAATGGGCCAACTACGGCGACAGCAGCGAGCGCTGACGCTTCCCTAGAGTGGCCAATTCCAGGACGGGTGCGGGAGGAAAAGGGTAACCCCTCTCTCGTCATCTCAAACTAGGGCATGTCTCTTGTTGGCGTGGAAAATTCTCCGTCACGGGTGGAGATGCTCTAACTACACTATTTGTATCGTTACACTAAAAACAAATATTCTAAAGCTTAACATACTAAAGCAAAATGAAGTGAAATAAAAAGAAAAAATTCACACTTCAGCTCTATTAGAGCTAAAGTGTGCACCATCACTAAATGTAGGGAACTAAAAAGAAAATATGCACACTTTAGCTCCAATAGAGCTAAAGTGTGCACCGGCATTTATTTTAAAATTATACTACTGCAAGATGTGGTCTTAATATATTACTAGTCTGCTCGATTCTCATAATAAAAAATATCAAACTCACAAAAAAAGAAAATTGGAATTCAAAGTAATAGAAGCCTAAATCGTATCGTTAGAACTATTTTAAATGTGCTTCACCCCTCTCCAACACCTAATAACTGGTGTAGGAGGAACTTATATATAACGGTGGAAATGAATTTACACCTTGTGTAATGCAGTAATTGAAATTGTGTCAAGTGAAAGCCAACTAATCCACTCAGAGCATGAAAGAAAACCAAGCACTTTAATCCTATTTTCAACACTAAACACATGAGTTGTTCACTGTCCGTGCAATCAAAGTTTGTGTATTATAAAGAATATTTGAACATATAAGTCTTAAATGAGATCATACGTTTGAAATTGGAAATATTATATTTTCTTTGACTCTCGATCATTGCGTCAAAATTTACAAATTTGTAGTGTTTTAGGCTCAGAGAAATTGTCTTGGAAACTTACAAGGAGAGAAATTGAAAACGCGTAAAAAACTGAAATTACGAGAAGGTTTAACTTTTGTTAAAAATGAAATGGAAAATGTGCACAAAATACAAAATCAAACTGAACATCGAAAAGTAATTTTTTAACAAAATTCTCTGAAAAAGTTGGTGCATCCACCATAATACCCTAGGGTATTAGCCCGATATCTGAGGGAGCATCCCAAGGGTATCGCGGCAATCCCAGGGGTATCCCAAGCGTTTCCACGCGGCCATAGGAGCCGTCCTCACGACTTAGGGTTTTGAATTGAAGACGTCCAAAGTCTCGAATCGCGCCGCGAGCTCTCTTTCTCTCTCTCTCCTTTCAGTGCTCTTGTGCGTGTTCTTCTTCGTCTTCGTGTTCGTGTATGTGGCTTGTCTAAGTTAGTTTTGTGTTCGTGTTCGTTTTTGTCTTGCGCTCGTGCTCGTGCTGCGCTTGTGTTTGTTTTGCGGTCGCATTCGTGTTGGGTTTTGTTGGTGTTGCGCTTCTGTTCGTGTAGAGTATTGCTGAGTTTCTGTTAGTAGGAGCACTTTTGAGAGAGTTTCTGTTAGGGTTTTTTGCGCACGTTCTCCAAAACGTTTGGGCTTAGGTTTTCTGCTGACAGGGTTTGTAGGAAGTGAGAATTAGAATTGTGTGAGGTTTCAAGCACGTAGAGATAGAAACGCGACCTAGGTTTGAAGGATTGACGTGAATTTCGAAGAGGAGGAAGAACAAGAAGCTAAAGAAGACTTTCGACACTTAAAGGTATGTGTACAGATCGCATTTTTCTACAATTGTTTCATGGTTTTTTTGGTTTGGTGAATTATGTTTGTTGTTTCGTGTTTTCTGGTTTTCTGTTTGTTGAAATTATGGTGTTTGGTATTTGGTGTTTGTTGTGATTGTATGATTTTTTTTTTCTTCAGGCATTTGTTGTGTCTCGGTGCTCTTAGTTTCTGTTTGTATTAGGAGTGCGTGTGTTGATTGTTGTTTTGTGGAATTGGTGTTAATTTCTGTCGTAGTGTTGATGCTAGTTCGGTTTTAGTTCTGTCGTAGTGTTGATGCTAGTTCGGTTCAATGTGCTTCTTTGAATGTGCTGCTTTGTGTTGAATGTGCTGATTTTGATGTGTTGAATGTTGAATGTGTTGAATGTTCAATGTACTCCTATATGTTTAGGCTTTTCTGTGGTTCTGCATTCTGATTGCTTCTGTGTGGTTGTATTTTCTGTCTGCATGTTGTAAATTTTTGGTTTTGGGATAGAGTGATTGGTTGATTGATTGTGTGTGTGGGTTTGTTATTGTTCTTGTAGGACGTCTAGTTCCAGCAGAAAAGTCCTGGGATATCATTTCATTATCAATGGCTGAAAGGTAAAATATATATTGTCACTTAGGAGCCCTAAACCCTACGCCTTTAATATCAGAAGAATGAAGACAATTCTGCACAAACTGTAATAAAATCAACATTCCCTCAACACATTTTAGCTCGAGCCAAGCTAAAGTCTGGCCAATAGAACACACTGTTGGCTCTACTTTAGCTCGACTCGAGCTAAAGTGTAGCCAATAAAGTGCATTATTGGTCGCAATTTAGCTCGAGTCGAGCTAAAGTGGGGCCCGCAGTGTGCACTGTTGGCTCACTTTAACTCGACTCGAGCTAAACTGCGACCAATAATGCGTTGTATTGGCCGCACTTTAGCTCGACTCGAGCTAAAGTGCAGCCAACTGAATGCGTCTATGGTCGTGCTAAAGCCCGGATCAAGCTAGATTGATGATATTAACAACCCTAAACCCAAGTACTCGATAAAGATGAATTAAGAATCATAAAAGCCAACAAACTTTACCTCGAATCGAGCTAATGTATAGGACAAATGACCGAAATTTTAACTCAAACACAACTACTTTCGGACCTAAAAACATTCCAAAAGTAAAGTTTACTGATAATATCGATGACCCAAACCATGTCAACTTCTTGTTCACCTTTCATAAGTGTGCATGAGCTTCAGCCCCGCTCCAACCACTTGAGAATCTCAAAGAGTGAGGTTCGTGAGTGATTGGATCGGTTCGTAAGCTTTTCCACCGTTCTGAGATTTGAACGAGAAGTAGCCATGAATTGAATAAAAAAGTCTAGGAAAGTCTTCTAAAGAAATGGTGAATGTTTAAGAGCTATACTGATATACATTCTATGTTATAGCACTTTAGCTCGAATCGAGCTAAAGTACAAGCATTAGCTTATAAACAACAATGTTACCATCGTGTAGTTGTAGCCAAGTATTTCAAATCATGTCTATTCTTGTTCAACTTCCTAAATCGTGAATGAGCTTCAGTCCCGTTCCAACCACTTGAGAACCTCGAAGCCTGAGGTTCGTGAGTGATTGAATCGGTTCGTAAGCTTTTCCACGGTTTTGAGAGTTGAATAAGAAGTGCGGAAGAATTGATTAAAAGGGTCTGTGAAAATTCTCCAAATGACTAAATTTTGTTGAAGAGTATTATTGACAAACTTGTATTTGGTTACACTTTAGCTCGAGTCGAGCTAAAGTGTAACCTCGCCGTCCTAATTGGATGATCATTTAAGCAATCTAATATTTGTGCTATGTCTCGTGTATGTGCAAATCTGAGAGACACAAGATGGTGACTTAGTTGCAGCACTTCTTCCAGCCAAAGCCCGTCGACATTGATGATGACGATGGAGACGACAACAACCACTTGGATTGCTGGGAGCTGAAGGACCCATCAATGACATTGAAGTAGATGCTTCTGTGGGCCACCTACACGGATAATCTAGTGTTTGGTCAGACCTTGGCTGGTGATATCGCTGTACCCCAACACACCGACTTCAAGACCAAAATTACTGATGTAGTCCACGAAGATAACGATCACGTTAAGTTGTCATGTGAGATGACCACTTCGTCCGTAGATCCGTATTTGTTCACTATTGTAGTGGACAATAGTTCATCTCTCTTCTGTATCCACGATTTAGTCGAATCACTCAGGGGTTCCAAGTTTGATGAAATAGTGGCTTAAGTCGACCACAAAATCTTGCTTGAGAAATGGGAGACTAGTAGTGGTCACCCGCTAAAAGCAAAGGCTGTAGCTAATAAACTCCGTTTTATTCTATCGAGAATGACTACCTTTGCCGCTCTAGAAAAGGCAAAAAATATCGCAGGGAGACGCCCAATAGAAATATCGATAGTTTCGGGGGCCGTGACCGGTAGCCAGGGTATAAGTCAAGCGTCGGTACCGGTTAGAACTACAGGTGCAAGAACAAGTCAGAGCACCCTGCGCAACACTTTGTCTGCTTCTCTTGTCAAGAAGCGCTCAGTTGCCAAGAAGCTGGAGATCTCTTCCAAAAAGAAGACGAAGCTCGTATCAGAGGAGGAGATGGCCAATACGATGGCCTCTGCACTCTCGGAGCTCCCTCAGGCGCTTGGGTTTGGAGAGACATGACTACAACAACGTCCAACAAAGTTACCAAAACTTCTGGACGGAGTGTCAGAGCTGCTTCTTCGAGGGAGACAGAGAGATGAAGATCGAGCTTGACGTGATGAGGTTGCATAATGCACCTCCGGAGTGGACGATCTGTGCATTTGAACCTTGGGGTATGGAGGAGTTGAGACATTACTACCTCCAAATGTGAGACAAGATGCAGAAGCAGACTCTATGCGTCATGCCGAAGCTCGACGCTATGCCGACGACGATTGAGGAGCTCAGCGACTGCGACTACTACATCATCAACGGCCAGCATAACATTGCAAGATCAAAGGCGATGATAAACGGCAACGTTGCAGAGGTGATGAGAAGGCACTTCCGAACATGGCAGTGTTACATTGTCTGGACGAAGGATCTAGAGAAGCTGAGGAAGATATCCGAGTATTACAATCGCGTGAATCACTTGGTCCAATTCAAGTTGACGTGGGCAACCAATATCCTCGGCTCTTGTGCTTTGTGGATCCAAGCTGGAAGACCGATGCCGAAGCACTCCGTCGTGGGCATTCGCAAGTCTCACAAGTTAGGACAGAGAACGACACTGGAGATTGCCAATGACAAGAGGTTTGAGGTAATATATACTTACCAAAGGTCATGCACTTTAGCTCGACTCGAGCTAAAGTGCTTGTTTTTTTTCTATTAGTATTGTGGTGTATATAGATTAAAATCGCTTACATAGTGTACTCTCAAGTTGCAAGTTAGCTCGACTCGAGCTAACTTGTAGTTATTGGACCCTACTGGACATGTTTATATTTCTGCTTTAATTGTAAACCAAATCGACCCTGTTTATGTTATGCGCAGCCATTTCTGAACCCGGTTCGTGAGCGCTTTGCAATGATCGATGTTGTGAAGAGCCAGGCCTCGCTCAAGAAAGCCGGAAAGGCAAAGGAGCTCTCAATTACAAACGAGGTGAACATCATCACCTCGACCGATGAGACCTTCAAGCTCTGGTCCGATGTCATCTCTTCGGCGGCACATGGCGACCTCATCAACGTCGATTCGACTTTGACGCCCTTGGCAAAGTTCAACGATGCCAAGTCTTGGGTGCCTGAGAAAGATGGGGTTCTGACGCGCGAGTACTTCAAGTTTTTCAGCAACATGACCAAGGCTGATCACGCAAAATTGTGTAAGCACATTCTCAATCGATGAGAGCCATCGCGGCAGGGTTGTCATAACAGACGGGTTGAGGTGATCAAACGGGACAACCGGACGGATTGCTAGAAGTGCGCCCAGTAATTTTTTGCAAGTGAGAAATTTTTTCTGTGATGGCCACGTCACATTTGGACGTGTCACGCCACAGTGGCACTAGGGCGAGGACGTCTCCATGAGGGGCGGGGACGTCTACGCCTTTAGGTGCAGATGCCTCCCCTAGGGTCGGAGACGTCTCCACCCTAGGGGCGTAGACGTCCCCGGCCCTCATGTAGGCATCCCCGCCCCTGCATCATTGAGCATAAAGACTGTAATGTCTGGAAGCAAAATATGTTTATTACATTAAATTGTTTCACGATATAACAACAATTCCCTAATTTCATACTTCCAAACGAAGTAATATCGGCGCTAGTTATCTAAAAAACCTTTTTCTCTCCTAGCTTCTTCTATGAATTATCACAACTCTCTTGATTTCGAATACATATAGGCAGTTACTTTTCTTGTCCTTTAATTATTCAAACAACCCGATCTGCGCACTCCTTTGGTAGACGGGCCACCCATAACCGCATCTCAAAGGACAATATCATCATCATCTGGTGCCTCATCGCAATCTGGACGGTTGTCATCATCAGCTCCTTCATCGCTTACATCTTCGAATTCTCCATTGCTACCATTCGTAGTCCAAAAGCCCTCTATTTTAGAGTTATCATTGCGAAGCTCTACGACTGTTTCACCATCGCAACGCAAGCGTCTGAATCTCTTTTGTCGTTGTACGTGAGGATCATCGCCGTCGAAATTTATGGTTGGGCTGCTGGTAGGACGAACTGCTCGAATCGGAACAACAAACGCCGGAGTTGTTGAAGAGCGTCCTGGAACATACGTGTCCAAAAACGGTTGTACAACCACGTTCGGATCTCGTGCCCCTATTCCAAAAAGGGGATGTCTACGATGCCTTGAGGAGGATGCTTCGCCGTTGTTTCTTCCTTCACGGCCTCTAGCTGCTCCACGGCCTCTAGACCCTCCACGAGCATTAGTCCTTCCATTGGGTTGTATATATTGACCCATTGAATGAAGAGGCATCCTTGTAGCCGCCAAAGGGGGTCTGCTTTTTCTTGCAATAGTAGCAGAAGTGTTTAGACCCATCCTTCAATGCCTACACTTCGTTGGAAAGGTCCATACATGGCATTCGCCGTTCTAGGAAAAGAGGAATTCCGGGAAGGCGGCGTTGGTACATTCTGGTCATTGATAACCGTAGGCAACACGACAATCGGAGATGGTTGTGGCTCAAGGTCCTCTGTGAATGGAAAAGCATCATCGGGATCTACATATTTCGGGTCAAAACAACGACGCTGATTAACAACCCTTTCATTTTTTCGAGTCCTCCCTACAATTGTTGTGTTTACAACATTTGCGTTAGAGTCTCCTTGAACGACTCTAGTGCTATGAAATGATGCACCCATTCCAATAGGGCTCCCTTGGCCATACCGGTTTTCAACCGATCCTTGGTTGTTTCGAGTCGCAGTATTTACTGCGTTCTCTCCCGCTCCGTTGTTGTCGCCATCTCCATTTCCACCTCCATAGTCTGATGGGGAATTGTCATCGTCGCGAACATTCCCGACATTGCCCCCCCCGTTTCAGGCTCTTCAAGGTTAGTCACATTTGGGATGTCGCTCTCTGAGGAAGTAGACAAAGGTTGCACTTCATGAATGCCGACATTTTGAGGAAGATGAGGCGAAGGACTGTGACGAGGACTTTGATTCCAAGGTCCCCAACGACCTTGAGCCAATTCTTCTTCCACATCGTCATCATCTCCGTAATAGTTTCTGGTTTCCTCAAGGTGATTCGCGCCTTCCGCCCAAAGATTAGGGTTTTTTCGGTTCTCTAGCGGAGAGCGGGGAGCTGCCATATTGTGCTCCTCCTCTTCCTCGGCTATCAACACATCAAATTCACGATTAGGTTCACCCACCAGGACCGGCCCCGGGGCATCTGGGTCGGAATCCTCCGAGTGAATATTCGCATCGTACCATCGAACGGGATCGGCCCCTGGTCTTTGTTGAAGGCATCGGCTATTGGTATAAATAAACACCAATGACGCAGCCTTTTCTGTCGCTAATCGATTTCGGCTCTTGTTGTAAAGTAATGAGTACCTACTCTAGTTTCGTTTGCAAGAGCTAGCTGAACACGTAAGGGCTAGCATACGAACATCTATTTTAGACAATGCCTTGTCTGCGATCCTGGCCAACCATTGGTGGAGTTGAAGCTTTGTCTGGCGGATGTTAGATGCCTTGGTAGGGCCATATGGTCATGTGCCCTCCTCGAACTGTGTTAACTCATATTGGACATCGTCATAAGAGATTTCCAATACCTCCATCATTTTGCGAACAACCCGATTCAATGCTCTTTGTGCGATTCCGTCAGCCCTATGCGCCACATTATCCTTGAGGTACGGATTCCAAAGAGCCCCGGCGTAGTGAACATTGGTAAAAACCATTTGCCACCAGGCATCAAAAGATTGCTCAAGAGTGGATGCTATGTCAGCTCGTAGAGTAAAGGGTGACTCTCTCAAAGAGTACACGTGTTCTCGCAAATTGTGCATCACGAGCCACGCACGATCCATGGCTGATTCGCGGCCATCAAACACACCCAATGCCTTCAAAACATCCCCAGTCACGTGCACGTAATTCTGACATCGTTGCCAAAAGGCCACATCTTTGATGGTGAGCACCACATTACGCACTGTGGTTGCTGCTTGCTCTCCATTCTGTCTTTCTCAATTTGCAACCTCTTAGGTTCAATCAATCTAGTCCTCAACTGATGATATGAAGGACGAGTGTACTCAAACTTTGCCACGGATGTTGCCCTCACCGCATCGATAAACGCCTGATTTCGCACCACATTAGAAAGCACATTTGCCTGATAGAAAAAGGTCGCCCACTTCTCATCACGTTCCTTCCTCTTTGCAATGTTAAAAGCATCAAGCATCCGTTGTTGATGTAGTTGCCCAGATCTAGTGGAATTGGAGGCCGTAAGACCACCCGACCCATGTTCGCGGTCATTTCCTTCAGAGATATTAGGCACTCCTTCCCGAGGCCCACTTATTACCCCACCTGCCACGTTATTTTGAGCGTCGGATTGGCTTGGAGTGTCAATAGTTGGTGCCCTCGATGGACCACTCGGACCTGAATCTCCGCCATACATGTCCCCGCCCATCATTCATTGCGGAACAATGTTTTCACAATTGGCAAATCCATGTTGCACATAGGGAGGTACGCTACGACAAATCGACCTCTCAGACTTGGCGCCATATCCAAAGTGAGCGAACGCACGCTCACGTTTGTAGCTAAAAGTATAGTTGCAGAAAACACAACTCACTTTGCCCCCATTGTCACCAAAATTGTACCAAGGTTCCCATTCTTTTGTTTGCTTCCTTTGACTTCCCATTGCATTCACGGCTTATGCCAAATAATGTGCAAGTCCCGTCTAAGCCTAAATACGAGGCTAGTTATAGTGTAGAATCGGGTGAAAATATGAGTTTTGATAACTGCTTTAACCAATTTTTACATCACCTCAGCCGCACACCAGTGCCGCCTGCCACCGAAATAGACTCGCAAGGAGCTCAAACTGAATTGAGGTCCAAGGAATAGAGGCCAAGGTGACAAGCGTGAGGACAATCGGCCCTCTCTGATCCTTTTATACATAATCTAAGAATGGGTGGGACCTGACGTGCCAAGGGCGGGGATGTCTCCGTGAAAGGGCGGAGATGTCCCTGCCCTTACCCGGGCAGGGGCGGGGATGTCTTTGCCTTGCTTTGTTGTGGGGAGATGTCCCCGCCTCTGTCCGAGTAAGGGCGGGGAGGTCTCTGCCCCTGCCTGGGTAAGGGCGGGGAAGACTCCGCCCCCACCAGGGCAGGGCGGAGACGTCCCCGCCCTTACCCAGGCAAGGGCGGGGACGTCTCTCCAACCCAAGACATGGAGGCCTTTAAGGCATTTTGGGTGCTTAGGCACTCCTCCCTCTCCATGAGGGTGGAGGTTTTAATATAGGGTGCCTTATTTTTGGTTCCGACAAGATTGCGACGCACTTAAAATAAAAAGCATGTTATGTTTACGAAGGAAGGCTAAACAAAAAGTACTACTTTTGTACTTTGACGGCATGCTCTCCAATAAAGAACACCTTTAATAGCTCCCTTTTAGATCAAGTAGTGAATAGCATGGGAGCTATGCAAGTCCCCATCCATAACGGGTAGTATAAGCCTCGAGTAGAATGTAATGTGGAAGTTCTCTAAATAAATAATTTAAACACTATTGCCCCACAAAAGAAAAGGAATGTACCACATACTATTAAAGAAAAAAATAAATCAAGAAGTGGATAGCATGGGAGCTATGCAAGTCCCCATCCATAACGGATAGTATACGCGTCTAGTAGAATGTAATGTCCAAGTTCTCTAAATTAATAATTTAAACACAATTGCCCCCAAAAGATTAGGAATGTACCACATACCATTAAAGAAAAAAATAAACCAAGTAGTGAATAGCATGGGAGCTATGCAAGTCCCCATCCATAACGGGTAGTATAAGCCTCTAGAAGAATGTAATGTCCAAGTTCTCTAAATAAATTGTACCATTACAAACAAAAAGGATATTTAAAATCATATAATGTTTAGAGCAAAAGTATAGTTCACAAATTTTTTTTGCTACGTCCCCAACCTTTAAATACTCCTAGTCAGTACTAACGTTGGAGAAGGGCTCGTTCGGTCTTCCTCAGTCTACCACGTGCTTATGCCTTTTTGCTCGCGACTTGGACGTGGGTTCCGTCGGAGTCAGCATCTGAACTCGGCGTGTCAGTATCGTAGCTAGGTGTGTCGTCCATCACAGTCATGAACTTGCCCAATCCACCTTCCGGATATTTGTGCCATCCCATTGGAATTATTCCATATTCTGGGCGAGGAATTTTTACCTTCCCCGGCATCGACTTCAAAGTGGACCAATCCACTATCTTGCCCAACTTCACCTCGGCATGAACACCCCGCGCAATGAAGAGATTTACTTCGTTGCGTTTGACGAATAGGACGTTATACAACACTTGGTAAACTTCGATGCATTGGTTTTTAAACGCCTCGTCGACGCAATGTTTCAAGTTTGCCTTGTGGAAGCGCCGGTGATACTTGTGTCGCTCCTCTGGGAAAGCCTTGTCGATGTGGCACCACTCGATGTAGTTCGCGCAATCATCAAAACTCCATGGCTCCACTACATCCTCCCAACCTCGAAAAGCCAACTTCTCGAGATTACAAAGAACTTGCAACCACTTCCGATGGGTGTTCCCCGCTCGTGCACGGGTCTTGTCTCGCTCCTCCTTGGCTAATTGTCCGGGTGAAGACATGGTGTGCACGTGTTCTTGCAAAATTCTCGCGTGGATGGATGAATGAGCCCTCGCACGACGCCCACATCCAGCTCAATGAAGAGATGGTGGATAGGAGTATGCGAGGCGGGGACAAATGAGGAGTGCCTCCATTAAAATAGTAATCCGTTAGGGGCGTGGACGTCCCCGCCCTCACCAAGGCTGGGGCGGGTACGTTTGCTTGTAAATTTTTTGAGGGGGGTTCGTCCCCACAAAACTCATGAAGGAGGCGTTTGAGGCCATTCTTACTTGGCCGAGGCACTCCTCATCTCCATAGGCGGGTGCACAATTAAATATGGGGTGCATTATTTTTGGTTCCGACAAGATCCTAATGCACTTAAAATAACATGCAGATTATGTCTTCCCCTAGTTCTAGGGAGGAAGGCGAAATGGAAAGTATAACTTTTGTACTTTGACGGCATGCTCTGCAATAAGGAACTATTACACCTTTATTAGCTCCCTATTAGTTTTGGAGCAAACATAAGAGTGTAGGAAATTATTTCCTTTCAAATTTAAAAAAAAAATACTCCCTATAGCTCCCTATTGTCTTTAGTGGAAAAAAACGCTTCAAATCAAAGATTTTCACATACTGCCAAAAATAAAATGGGCAAGGTACTAAGAACAAAAACGTCTTACCACATAAAACCTAGAGATTTTAACTTTATATACTTTTGATTTTTTCCACAACAATATTTGGTGTAGACCTTCATATTGACTGTTTGGATCATCAATCTAAAAAATATCAGGTATCTAAAAACTAAAACGTTAATTGCCCATTTTTGAGCTTCCACTACTAGCATAGTTGACTTGAATAAGGTACACCCTTTTTCTACCTCTAACAATTGGTGTATAAGGAACTAACATCATCCTAAACTACCATTAGTAATGGATTTAGGCCTTATCTAGTGCAAAAATTTGATACGAAGTAGTGAATAGCATGGGAGCTATGCAAGCCTTTCAATCCGTGCGGTTAGAATTTATGAAATTTTGTGGGGACATTAACAAAGAAGTATTTATTGTGATCCTACGGTTAGATGTAGAAATAAAAAGGTTTTGTCTCCATTCTTAGGCATTATACTATAGCCTCCCAGTTTTGAAGTGTTTTTGGTGCAAAAATGCCTTGGTCCTTTAGGGATTAAAAATGTTTGGAGGTTCAAAATTTGGTCCACACCATTTTTGTTTATACAAACGCACAAATCCTTATGAGGCTTAAGTACATCCATAATCACACGGATTCACACCACTATTATCAAGTAGAATGTAGACAGTACTATTCATATTTTTTTTTAGTATCCATATTGTAATACGAAAATGGGAAAATACATTAAACGCTAAAAGATGAAGCATTGTAAGAAAAATGTCTCTTGGTACCGCAAAAACAAAAAATACACCTAGTCAATATTCATCGGGCTATTAGTAGTGCCACTCGCCCCTGCCTCGTTGTCGTGTGCTCCTACGTGCATAGGGAGGTCTTCATCTGAGCCCAATACAAGTCTACGAGACGCCGATCGTGTTCTCCTCGCTGGTCCATCTTCATCCAACACGGCCCTTAGGATTTGGGATTGCATGAGCTGGTTGAGCGCTTGCCGTGTTCGTGGACTGTGCACATCGAGCAAGAAGTCGATTCCGTCATTTCGGAAAATTTCTTTCCACTCTGATTCCGATAATTGTCTTAGTTCTTGCGGGTCCGGTTGGTCTACGTCGTGAGAAATGCAATCCCCGTCGTCGTCTGTGATGCGAACTCCGTCAACGGCCCACAACCATTGCCGTGGATGAGGTCCAAAACAAAATTGCTCCCCGTTCTCGTCCCAATGGCCATTAAAGCATTGGTAGAAGAAATTTTGTTTTCCTCCACCGTATTTGTCCTTTAACGGAATCAAATTCATGCACACCCGGACAATCTGCTTCAGGTCCCTTTCCCAACCTCACTCGTTTCAGAAGTGCATCTTATCCAACGCGTGCATCTTCAGTTTCCAGCTCCACACCAAATCCTTTTCCCACATCCTTGATTGATCAGGAGCGTTCGTCACATTGAACTCCCAATGCGGGGGCATGTATGGAACTAATCCAAAAAGTTCGTATAATCGCTCGTGAAAAGGGGCCTTGCACAATGAGCACCGCCGGCATACAACCATCAAGCTAATCAAACAAAATGGATGGTACAAGTGCTCACAAGTGCCTAGATGCATCCCACCTTCTAGACCAAATGGGTTTAGACAAATTGAGCAAGTCGTACCGTCGGATACGAAGCTCGAAGGTTGTGGCCACAATTACATGGGGTTGCCTTGATGATCGAGGAGGGATGAAACCTCCTTTTTGAAATCCCATTTGTAACGGGACCAATTGATGGTTGTTTGTCCACCGGCGGTTTTCACCATTGCCATTTCATCCATCTTGAAAAGATCATGTACGAGGGCCCACGATGTCAAACCAAACACCCTCTCTTGGTTGTTTTCAGTATAGTTGTTGTCGATTTTTTGGAATTCCGCCACCAATTGTCGGGACCGATCGACCGTGAAGACGCATGCCAACTTCCATTGATCATAATGTTCTACCAACACATCCAAGCGACTTTGTAGTCTTGAATTCTCTTCAAGCGCTTTAGCGAGCTCTTTGCCGCCGTCACCCGCCACACCCTCTTCTTTGTTGACCATAGCTTTGTCTGTGTTGCTAGGGGCCTCATCAAACGACAATGAATCGTCTTGGATTGACACGTGTACAAGCCCTTCCTCCTCCCGTCCTGGATTCCGATCTTTTGTGGTCATTGTACTAGCTTGTAGGGCAAGTCGGAGCTCCTCCATATCACGTCGTTGCTGGTCAATAACAATGTTTTTATCATTGACTTCAACTCTCAACTTGCGAACCTCATCGTGCAATGACAATAGTTCTCTCGTCTTCCCTTCCAATTGGTTCAACAAGGTTTGAATAGTGCTGGCAAAAATAGCACATGTAGAGGCTTCTAACATTTGATCAACAACCGGGGGGGATTGTACCTAAGCTACAACTTCATTAATGGTATCGTTAACGACTACGTTAACCGTCTGTTCCACCCTCCTTCGTTTGGTGCGCGCTTGTGTCCTTTGGCTCCTTGTGATTGGAATGTGGGATCCGTCAGAGTCTGTATCCGTGTTTGAGGGATCGGTCTCGTACGTGTTGACCGATTCAGTCTTCGCCATCAATTTGCCCAATCCGCCTTCTGGATACCTCCGTGTCCCCATTGGAATCAATCCATTCGCCGGAGAAGGAACGTTTATGCTATCTTCCATGGCTTTCAAGGTGGACCAATCCACCCTCTTGCCCAACTTTACCTCCGCGAAGACACCTCCCGCAAGAAAGAGATTTACTTCATTGCGTTTGATATAAGGGATGTCGTACAAGACCTGGTATACTTCAATGCACCGATTTTTGAACGCCTCGTCGGTGCACTTCCATAAATTTGCCTTGCAAAAGCGTCGGTGATAATTGTGTTGCTCCTCCGGGAAAGCCTTGTCGCTATGGCACCACTCAATGAAGTTTGCGTAATCCTCGAAACTCCATGGCTCCGGAACTTCTTCCCAACCTTTAAAAGCCAATTTAAGAGGATTTTGAAGCATATGCAACCTCTTCCGCTGTTTGTTTCACGATCGTAGTCGACTCTTGTCTTGTTCTTCTTTATTCATTTTTACGGGCGTGGCCATAGGTGGAGAAAATTTGACTAATGTATGTGATGCGAATGGATGAAGTCCTCACACGACACCCACAACCAACTCAATTAAGAGGTGGATGAAGAGGGAGTATGTGAGGCGGGGACAAGTAGGGGTGTGCACGATATTATATAGCCGATAGACAAAGCACTGGTCTAGGGTCCCCGGGGAGGGGTGGGAACGTCTCCGCACCTACCCGTATGGGGCGGGGACGTCTCCGCCCCACCCCGGGCACGGCGGAGACGTCCCCGTCCTACTCGGGTTAGGGCGGGGACGTCTCCGCCACTTACCGGGTAGGGGCGTAAACGTCCCCGCCCCTTCCCGAGTGAGGCGGGGACGTCTTCGCAAAAAAACCCTAAATCAAATAAATAGGGGACTTTTGTCCTTATTCTCTGCCAAGTCCACTCCCTAGGCAGGGGCGGAGACGTCCCCGCCCCATACGAGGAGGGGCAAAGACTTCCCCGCTCCTACTAGGGCAGGGACGAAGACGTCCCCGCCCTGCCGAGGTAGGGCAAGGACGTCTTCGCAAGAGAACCCTACTCCATATAAATAGGGGACATTTTGTCCTTATTCTCTGCGAAGTCCACTCCCTAGGCCTCGCGTGTCAGTTCGCTTTGCGGCCTGAAAGTGAGTTTGGTGGGTGGTCGTTTTTGGCCCATTTATTGCACCCAGACTCTTTGCGGTTTTTTTAAATCCATCAACTTGGAATTTCGACCACGGTAGGGAGTTGACTATCACATATGGCGGGAGAAGGAAGTAGGTCGATGGAGAAGCGCCCCCAATTTATGGATTTGGATGATGTTGGTGAGACGGTGCTTCCGTCCACCAACACGGAGTTGACTTCGGGATCATTGAATCCGTCGTCATTGAGCGGGAAGAGGCGGAAGAAGTCACCAAATCCGGACATGCCCCTGCACGAATACATGGTTGAATGTAGAGGGATTGCCGTCGAGTTTTACAATGGCCGAACGAGAGGGACGTTGATGAGGAGCTATTTGAACCACAATGAAGAGGGATACCACAAATTGACCGTTGACATGCGACACAAATTAATGTCAAACCTTGATAAATCTGAGAAATTTAATAATTTCTCAGATTATTGGTTGCATTCGGAGTGGTTGGACACACAAGTGACCGCACTAACCACCAATATTGTTCCGAACTGGTGTTACGTCACGCGGAAGGAGGATGAAAGCACTTGGAACCTGGAGGAGCGCGCACTAGTGGCGAAGATGAGGATGATCCAGGGCTTCGTTCAATAATACTCTTCTTCCCGTAAGAAGAAACTAGCTCCTTGGAAAGCGACTATTGAGGAGCAAATTTTGGCTCACTACGTCGGTGGAACTTTCAAGTGGCTTCAAAGTTGCGCTAAGGTGATTCCAATGCCAGGACAGAAAGCGGTGGGTGGGTATGGGACTATACGGAAGGTGATGATAACCAAATTGGAAAACATTCCAAGTTGGATTTACTTCGCCGGAAAGACTCTGATCAACACCAACGAGAGGGAGAAGTGCCGAGACATCATCAACGAGGCTGGAGGGTGTCCGGTAGTGCATCCAGGGATCATTAGACTTGCATACATCCACCCGAAAACTATGGAAGGGTACACTCTCTGGTGGAATGGGGCATCTCTGGGGAGTTTTTGGTCCAAGTTTGACCCGAAAGTGGACGAAGCATTGCCATTTGAACGGATTGAGATGCATCCGAATACCGGGTTGTCGATCCAAGAGCTCTGGTGGGTAAAAACTTACCGCCAAAATCGAGTGAACCTTGCGCTATCATTGCTTGTCATTGTGGGGAAATGCCACGACGCGAATTATATACACAATGACATCTCTCCATCCAATGTTTTGCTCCACTTTGATGAGTGGAAACCCGATACGGTGTACATCGGAATTTGCGATTGGGGGCTTTCTAGTCGGGTTGTGGAGAATGAGCCATCAAGGTATGGTTTTGAATTCAAGGAGTAGGTTCAACAAGAGAGAGAGCGGCGACAGTTTCTGGCACCTGAACTGTTCTATGTTTTTGGGCCGCGGGACTCCACCAACTCGCTTGAAGCCATGCAACAGTCACACCTCTACTCCAAGGCAGCAGATGCATTTGCGGTGGGTTGGATTTGTGAAAATTTTTGGAAAGAAGATTGGGACACTTCGTATTTCACCACCAAAAACACATAGCAATATGTAAACTAGAAGCTAAATTTAAAGCGTTGCAAAAAGATCTCGAAGAACGGTCTTTTGTGCCAGATGTTTTAGACACATTAATGAAACCTCTCCACAACTGGACTATGCCTCTATGTTGTTACCGACAATAGTTGCTTGTTAATTAGTTGCATTAGTTTCGCATGTGGCGGTTAAATAGGCAATACGGCATCTTTGTAGAAGAATATGTATACTTGGCAATTGCCATACGTTATATTTTAATCAATATTGGATATGTCCAAATCTTAAATTTTCAGTCCGAGATTTGCATTTGTTCAAGCACAAATAATTATTGATACACTATTGATACACTAAATGTGCACAAAAGAAAGAAATAATTTTATTATTTTTACCAAAATTGACAAATAGTGTAGTAAATGGTATATAGTGTACGGTTATGTCACTACACTAAGTGCCTCATTTGCAATTGGTGTATGGGTTCACATTTAGTGTATACTACACTAAACATAAATTTTAATGTACCAACATACTGCAACTTTAAACACTATAATGTAACTCTACTGGTGCGGGGACGTCCCCGCCCCTACACTAGTAGAAGCGTAGACGTCCCTGCCCCTTTGTGGGCAGGGGCCGGGACGTCTCCGCCCCACCTCCCTCTTGGCATTAGTCCCCGCCTTTACTGAAACGTGACCTTGTCCTACGTGGCAGCGATGTGGTGCCAACATGGCTGCCACGTTGCCTGTTTTTTACCTTGCGGGTAAGTTAACCCTGTGTTGACTGTATCGGACGGGCGAGAGCTCTACCGGACGGGCGAACCGGACGTCCGTCCAGTATAACAACCGTGCATCGTGGAAATTACCTTATCCTAAGGTGGTTGTGAAGCAGCCGCAATCGATGCTGGAGGATTGCTACAACGCCCGAGACTGGGTCGATCAGAGGAAGAGAAAGGAGGTCGCTCGGATGGAGCTTCAAGTGATCAGGCCAGAGCTGGCCTTCATCAACATCTCTGGAGCGTACAGTCGTTCCAAGTGGCAGAAGTTCAAGAAGAACTACAATGTCAGCAAGGCCTCAATGCGTGCCTTCTTGGATTGGGGTCCACTGGATTCATACTACAAGGATTCGAGGCAGACGCAGTTTCGCAACTGCCAATGTGAAGATCTCTCACTGGATGCTATGGAGTTCTTCAGAGTCTTCATTGATGTGCGGTCGCGATTCGTTCTACCTCAAGGGGCCCTGCACTTTTATTCGTACAAGGCAGCAACAAATTTGCTCGAGGCGTGGCCTTCGGATTTGTGGCGCAACATGGGCTGCAACGTGAAGCTCGGCATTATTGACTTCCGGAGTATCCATGGTTTCTCTGGGAAGGGGACATCGTCGTTGAAGAGTCCCTTGGATCACAGTCCCCTAAGGTACCCCGTTTCTGGTGTCACAGTGTCACAAAAGTAAAAAAAAAGCACTACTTATTTATTTTAAGGATATATAAATCAGGAAAATGGC
Organism: Bryoerythrophyllum caledonicum; assembly: GCA_963971425.1. Taxonomy (NCBI): domain Eukaryota; kingdom Viridiplantae; phylum Streptophyta; class Bryopsida; order Pottiales; family Pottiaceae; genus Bryoerythrophyllum; species Bryoerythrophyllum caledonicum. The sequence continues at coordinate 48,245,801 of OZ020514.1, read as the reverse complement.
ATAATTGAACTTGGTGGAATGATTGACATTACTAATGGATCCTAGGGTCCAAGGGCAATTCACCATTTTATAATCATTATTAGGTTTTATTCACTAATTCACTAAAAAATGAGAAATTCCATAAAAAATTGAAAATAATCTTTTTTACACTTTTGTTAATTGGAAAAGGAAATAAACAAGATTGAACACGTATATATAATTTTTTAATAATTAGATCATTGTTGAAATAATTATAAACTCAAAATTAGGAATTTTTAGCGTCACAATGTCCCTCCTCTCAAGTTTAGCGTTCCTAAAAAATTCCTTGCAGAAGGAATAAAATAACAATAAAACCAGGCCTACATGTAGGATCAAGTTAACTTCTATCACCAATCAACCAAAATGTTAAAAACTTTTTTTTGAATTTTTAATTGAATTCTCAATTTTTGCCCAAAAGTGAGTAACCCTAGTGGATTATGACCCCCTTCTTCAACAACTTCATGACGATGTTTGCATCAAAAGGGTAGCCCCCCCCACCGATCTTCCAGCCTGGTTCTTCATTTGCGGCGAGGAGCAGTCACACCTTCAAGTGCAGACGTTTGCTGAGGACCCGTCGTTGTGCCATGCATACGATGTGCAGCAGTCGAAGTATCTTCCTTCCGAGAACGAGCGCTTGGGGGGATTTGCTCCGAAGAGCAACAACACTCTCGACTCTGTTCGCCTCCTCTTTCTCTTCATGAAAGAGCTCACGCAGATCCCGGCCGTGAAGAAGACCTACGCAGCTCCGGAGCATGTGTTGCACACCAAGCTGCGCAAGTACAACGAGCTAGCGTACTTGATGAACATGAAGGAGCTGAGGATGGAGTTCTTCATCAAGGTCTTGGAGCTGTTCTGCAAGAAGGGGGAGGCAGTTGTCCAGCTGCTTAGCGGGACAAAATTACTCATTGCGAGTGTGGTAAGTTTTCATACAGTTTAGCTCGAGTCGAGCTAAAGAGTTGATACCCTCTCTGACTTTGCATGGTTTGTTTTAGAGAGGTCGTCTCTTATGCTTTTGTTGCATGGCACTTTAGCTCGAGCCGAGCTAAAGTGTCGGCTTATGTTTCTATGATTTTCTAGCCGTCATCAATCGTGTCATATCTTTTCAAGTTATAAAAGCTAAGTTTTCGTATCAGTGTTTTTTTGTATTCACTTTAGCTCAATTCGACCTAAAGTGTAACTTGTTCTATCCATTGGTGTGCAGATGTTGGATCTGGCGGAATGTTGTGCTGGACCTCAATGGGATTCTATGCACGTGTGAGCCTTCGTGGCATGCCAAGGGATCGAGGAACTCTGACTCGTCCACTCACTCGGCTTCGCATCCGGCCGAAGTAGGCCCTAAACTAGTCTGAGTGCGTCGTGGTTGTGCTGAATTCCTCACGAAGTTGTCTAAGATTGCCACCATCACGATCTGGAGTTCGATGAAGGATTCCACAACACGTCAGATATGTAAATATCTATTTCAGCATAGTTCTTCGTACCCTCTGAGGATCTTTGGTCAGGAGAGTTGCGATAGGGTTCCCGAGCGTAGAGTTGGTAGCAGAACAATCTACATGAAGGAATTTGGCACTTAGAAGGACATCTTCTTGAAGACCAATAGGTTGGGTCGTGAGTATACTCCGGCGAATATGCTTCTCATTGACGACAACCCGATTAAGCATATGTTTAATTTGCCGGAGAACGTCCTTCTTCTTCCATCATGGTCGCACAAACATGATGGTGCAAGAAACGATTCTGTTTTGCTTGAGGAATTGCTGCCATATCTCTCTGACCTTCATCTGTTTTCGGGCAGCCTAGCGCAGTACCGGGCCGAACATTCCTCGGGCCAGGAGATGTTCTATAATGATGAGAAGACGTGTCGTCAGTCTGCAAGTATCTGGAATGTAATCCAAGCCTATCAGAATCTCCACTCTTAATGTCGTTGGAATCGCGTAGATCCTTATTATACTTTAGGTCGAATAGAGCTAAAGTGTATCGATCGACTGCAGCTCCATTTTGTAAATTTGTTTGGATCATTTTTTGTGTATATATATATTTTTAAAATGAAACCGAGATGTTTCACCTCTTTGTTTGTTGTGTGGAATGGATACCTTCTGGTGATGGAATGTCGTCCTTTTTGAATGATTGGAGTTTTCATCTATTGTTCTGAGGTATGTGAGCGTCGCTTTGGTTGATAAATTCTACAGGACTGTGATTGTCGGGTGTCGGTGGATTATTGTTGGGTCCAGAGGAGTTCGCTCTTTCCCTTCAGAGTAAAGGGCTTTTGTTGCACTCTGCTGCAACCGCGCAATCAACCATGGATTATTCGACCATGGCAGTGAAGGACGGAGTTGTTGAAAGCCCAATTGCGAGGGAGCCAATTCATGATAGAATCAACTCCCCTTCGCCACACTGGCCTCGTTCAGTTCCAAGGTCTCCGCGTCTAAATCCGGATAACTGTACTTCGGCAAAGCATATTCTCAATGACGGTTTAAAGGATGCTACTTACCCGCGCTCGCTCATGGTGCGTGTTATGCTCACCTCCAAGTTATTGCACTATTTAGTCGTTCTTGCCTAGGCAATCTTGGTTTGTTGTTGAGCTACATTGCACTCATGTAGTTTTGTTTCATTTGTGCTTGTTTTTATTCGTTGGATGTTAAATGTGCTCTGTGATTTTTCCCTTCGGCATTTTAGCTCCATTCGAGCTAAAGTGCACTAGGATGAATCTTAATGATACAATTTTCATGTGTGCCGTATAGGAGTATTCGACCTAAAGTGTATTTGTTTGGATTGTATGTGGCGCATATTGTGTAGGAACCATCTGGTAAATGTCCTCGTCCCCGTATTCTCTCAAGAAATGCTGCTAGAAACAAATGCTCTCCTTCCGCTTCCACCCGCCGACACTCGCTACCCAAATCAAACACTGACGAGGTGCAAAGGCGGGGTTTGCAGCATCTTCTAGAGAGTCCGTTAATGCAAGAGAATGGCGCAACATGGACTAGGCAACGTCAGAGGGCTTTTTTGAAGACTCGTATAGAGGCTAATGGAGGAACTCCCTAGACCATTTGATTGGTGATAGGACGATTGTGTTTTGCCTCAGAGTAAGTGGGTGTTTCGTGTGGCTTTTTTTCCATAAAGTTTTGAATAAAGCTTGGATTAATGGTGTATGCTTCCTTTACAGTTACCATTTTTTGGACATTCGGCTAATTTGGTCCATCCATGGAATGAAATATAGTAATCTTGGTACATTGTCTTTATGCTTTGTACCTACAAATGTCTATATATATAGATACTTTGAAGATCATATATCTTCAAAGTCATGGAAATTTTCCGATATAACAAATATGGTGTTATCTTAAAAACTTTGATACCGAATTGTTCATTATGATGCAGATGGTTGCTACTTTGGTGCTTGAAGAGGTTGTGTGGTCCTACTTATTCCATCAGCGTCTACCAACTTGAGATTGGAGTCCTTGGCCGTAGATGTGCGGGCCATGGATTTGAGCACTCAAAGCAACGCCATGGAGTGTAGTACTGCACCTCCTCCTTCTGACCGTGGTTGTGGGAAGGCGTTCCCACTGACTTCCGGAACTTAGTACCGATCCGGAAGGAAATGAAGAATTTTTTTTAAAAAATTAGATACTTAATTTAGCCATAGTGGCATAAATAGTTCATAAAAGAAATAAGATTTTAATGCTGAGTCAGAATCTTTAAAAGAGGTAGTTACAGCATTTTCCCGGAAGTTGCAAAACCGGAGTACGGTGGCAGCCGGACCCGGAAATACCATTATGACGAGTAACGGTTTCCGTACAGCGCGTCAGATATATAACCCGATTGCAAGCATTGGGTGCCATTCTTTTAGGGTTTCCAGCAGTCTCGTCTTTCTCCTTCTTCGTGGATTTCCTTAGGGTTTTCACGTCCGGCCTTCGTTTGGGACGGTAGAGCAAAGGTAGCGTAGCACGAGGGACTTGATGAGGTTAGTGCATGCAAGGTTTCCGACCACCATTGCGAGGTAAAAGTTCACGGACAGGTGCGCTCAAATGGTGGGTAAAAAGGGCAAGGCTCCAGCAGGCGGAACCCTACTGCTACAGTAGGTGATGCCAAAGATTCCAAAGCCGGACAAGACCTGCAGGGTTTTGGAGAGCTACCTGGAGATAATGGGATGCGTAGGCCTCTTGGGGGCACCCTGGGCATTCCAGAGCAAAGTCATGCTGGCGGAGCTCTTGAGAGAGCCACCAAGCCAATACCAGAAGCGCATCCGGGCGCATCCAGAGGTCTGGACTACATCGTTCTGGAGCAACACTTACGGACTCCGGGCAGGGATGATCAAGGTGGTGGAGCGCGACGACAACATCTTGAAGGGCGAGTTCCACGCAAAGGCAAACCCTAAAGACGGGTACGTACTCAACGACCTCACCGATTCAGATGCGAGGTTAGTTTTGGCCTTTTTTAACCCTATTTTCCACCTCAAGAAACCTAAATGGATAGTGGCAAAGCTAGCTAGTTTAATTCCGGGGTCGATGAGAAGGAAGCTGTCCGTCGATTGGGGAGCCATCATGGACGAGCAGATAGACCGGATGGTGAAGAACCTGCCGAAAGCCCAGAAAACCCCAACCCCCCTCTCCACCTATATAGCTCATATATATGCAAAGTAGAAAATGCTAAGTCCGGACGAGCAGGCCGAGTATGATAGCCTGCTCACCATCCACTCCTACAGAGGAATGGAGATGGATGAGGAGGAGGAAGTTTTGGAGGATTCTGAGACAGAGATGTCATCGTCCCTTCTCATACTCAAGAGAAACCGGAAGCGGAGTCGTTTAGTGCAGAAAACTCCGAAAGCCTCGGGAGCCTGCCGGCCTCTATCTACAGTGGAAATTGAGAGTCCAACCGTGGCACCACCAACAGCATCAAAATCGGAAGCTGAAGAAGAGCACTTCACAACCGCATGAGAACCGGGACCAACGTGGGCCCCAAGAATCATTGGCGATATTCCGGTGGACGTCAATGAGCTCTACAGACATATCGTCTGGCGAACCCGGATCTAAGAAGGAGAAATCCGAGAACGGCACGCTGTGATCTTGACCGTCATGGAGGCGTTAGGTACGGAGTGTTCTGACGACCTCATCCCACGACTCACCAAGATGAAGGCCCAGGAGAGCTCAATCGAGAGATTGGAGCAAGAAAACACCACCGTCACCCGGACCAACACCCGGCTCTGGGCACAAATGCGACAGGCAGAAGCCGCACGAGATGCAGCATAACATGCGAGAGTGGTGGCGGAAGCGAAGGTCGGGGCGACCTCTCAGACCTTAACGGAGATTCGCGCAACGCTGGACTTTCCGGTGGATACTGTCAACCGTGCTCTTCTCTACACTGAGAGCCTGGAGAAGAATGAGAAGCTCAAGAGGAGGCATGTCATCCGTTTTCTCGTGGATCACAGCCTGAAGATGGAGGGCACCTCGACCAAAATGCAAGAGCTGGCGAAAGATCTCGCTGCAACGGCCTCAACAGTACCAGAAGCTCCACCTCCGTACGCAGCTCCTCCGGCTCCAGATTCAGCAGGTCCATCCAAAGGTCCATCCGGAAGCGCTGCAGGTCCATCTAGATCTCCATCCGAACCGGAAGCCAGGTCTCCGTCCCGACCCATAGCCGACTCTTCACCCAGACCTATAGCCGGAACCCCAAAGACCCCTACCAGAGGCTTCAACAACCTCGTGGGAACGACAGACTTCAACTCTCTGATGAATTGGAATTGGGTGGCCTTTCCGAGCACCGAGAGTATTCAGAAGCGGGAGGAAACACTAGAGGATATGCAAATATCCCCATTGCCCTTCCAGATTCCATCAGAGTCTCCTTCTATGGTGCCACCAATGACGGCCCCTTTATCCGAAAGCTCTACGGCGATGCCCATGATAATCAGTCCCAGTGGTAGCTTCAAGGACCTCCAGAGCCTCCAAGTCCGGACAACCGCTTTATCAGCCCGGACCACAACAGTAGAAGATCCGGCCACGCCTTCCGGACCAAAGACACAAGTATCTGCCTGATTATCCGAGCCGCCAGCAACCATTTCGGCACATCTGGAAGCCAGCGCAGCACCAGTGGAGGTTACCCCTACGCGCCGTAGCAGTAGGAGGAAGAACCAGGTTACTCCGTAGATAGGGACCTGTAGTGCTTAACTGTGATAGCAACTAATGATCGAGCTCAGGGTTGCACCCGGCTATCTCGCAGTAGACTAAAGAAAACCCTAAATTAAATTTTGCGTTAGATCTGAGAAAACCGGATCTGAGATCCGGAATTTTCGGATCTGAGTTTTGAATTCCAGATTTGAAGGGATAAGATCCCTTTCATTTTTAGGATAGGATTTTCCGGATTTTTAGCTGATAGGATAAGATTTTAGGATCAAGAGTTAGTGGTTACTTAATACCTGAGTCTTAGTCGGCTTAGGATCTTGTTTTCTCTTTCACGAAGGGTATTTTCTATTAGTACATTTTTCTCTTCTTGAACTTATGGTGATGGAGTACCAGTTTTGTGAATAGAGAATAAGATCCATTGTGATTGATGTCTAGTGAATTAGTTCTTGGATGTGAAGTGGTACTCGGATTGCATCTAGTACAATCGGTTGGGGCTTTCTTTGGGAGAGCGCCCCGAAAAGCTGAAGGAGAGGTTAGGTAGAGTCTGACGATCCACAGTGACCGGAAGAAGCCTGGAGGGGGAGGGAGGGTACCGTAGGTGGTGAGCCTGGTAGCTCCTAGGGCACGGAGAATCCGTGTGAACCCGGATTCCGGTTGCGTCCAGAATTTCCCCTTACGATAGATGGAAAAGCCTGAGGTGTATGTCTAGAAGGAAGTCTAGGTGCAAATCTACCATACGCATCCCACAGAACCACTGAGCATCAACCGGAATGTCGTTGTAGCCTCAGAGTGGCCGTATCCGGAAGGCCTTCCGGATAATGTGAGAGAGTGAAGCCGGAATCAACAAACCAACTACCGGTTAGCGAAGTAGGAAGAGTGGGGTGTCCAGCCAATATAAAGTCCGGGGCAGTGGGTGTCTAGCCACATTAAATCACAAGGCAGTGGGAAATCCGGTCACTTACACAAAATAGGATCAGTGGTACCCGACCACTTGGTTTAAAACTCCGGAAGAGAACTCCGTCTGACACTATCCGGAATCCGGAAGGGTCCGGCGGTTAAAAGAAGGGACATCCGGAATCCGGAAGGATCCGGATTAGTAGATCAACGGATGAATAGGAACGCTAATTGATAGATGATAAGAGGGTAATAGTTAGTTGTCTTTATCATTTAAGAAAGAAACAATAGGTCTCTATGGGAACGAATTTAGAGTGGATATTCCGGAAACATTTAGCTCCAATTAAGTGCTATCCGGAGGAATACTCACTCTACGAATTGCAACAGTGGTGTCGAGCATGATTCAACAAGCGAACCTTGTCCAGATGCAGAAACGTCTCTCGAAAAATAAGCTAGTTTTCATTCGGATGGGCAACATTCCTTGCGCAAGAATACCTCGATGACACGGCATTATCCAATTTGCTGAACTGCAACAAGAGCCATAGAGCAGTTGAAGTTCTCCCCTTGGGCTTGCCTGAGATGATGACTAATGAATAGGAGGTTGTATTCAAGAGTGTCAAAGACCTGACGATGCATGACATAGAGCATACCATGGATTTGGTATTGGTGGAACGAACGATGCTTGAATTACAAACCACGAGTCCTTTGCGCAACAAAAAAGATTATTGCGAAGGACAATTGTCTACAAAAAAGAAAGGCAATCGCAAGGAATCCGGGTTGAGGGTACTTCCACTTCTGATTGGCATTTAGACAAGGACCCAAAAAGAGATGATGAGGAAATACTTGTCAATCAAACCATCTTGCTTGTTTTTAGGACAATTCACTCATTGCATACCGTATACTGGTAACTGACTATTACAATATTAATATTCAAATTTTGGTAGGTCAGTAGAGTTCAAGGATGATGGTCACGAAACTTCCAAGATTATTCCGGCGTCCGTCTGTCCGTCCAACAGTCCAACCAAAACAGGCTATTGTCTGTCCGATAGAGGTTGTCGTCCGTCCGATAAGGGTCAATGTTGGCTTGACCAAAGACTAGAGGTAAATCAATATACCCACTGCCACAAAGGAAAATACGTTGCTTACACGTAGATTGGAGGGTCACACATGTACAGATATGGAGCAAGCGTGGGAACGGATTAGAAGTCAAATTTATTCTGGACATAAAACTCACACCACGAACACCACCAAAATGGGTTGGACGCGTATCTACATAGTTGGGCGCAGATCTAAATGGGTTGGGCGCGTATCTACATGGGTTGTACGCTTACCTACATAGGTCAGGCGCGTACCTAAATGGGTCGAGTACATACTTACCTAGATTAGGCGCATATCTACATGGGTCAGCACGCACCCAAATGGTCCGGACGAGCACGTAGGCAGGCCGGACTCGCGGAGGTGGTTGGGCTCGTGAGTCGCTATTGGAAGTTTGGTTCATTCAGGACTTAAAGCTCACACCACTAACACCATAAAATAGACTGGGCGCGTATCTATATGGCTGTGACGCACGTGCATGGAGGGTCACGCGAATACCAATATGGGTCGGTTGTGTACATATATGGATCGGACGTGCACCTAAATGGGTTGGGCATGCGTACTGGCAGGCTGAACGCGCACAGGAGGTTGCGTGCGTGAGTCAGTGTTGGAAATTTGGTTCATTCTAGACTAAAGCGCACACCACAAACATCACCAAATGGTTTGGATGCATAACTATATGGCTTAGGCACGCGTGCATGGAGGGCCAAGCGCGTACCTATATGGATCAGGCACATACCTACATGGTCGGGCGCATACCTAAATGGGTTGGGCCTTAGTTGTCAAGACTTTGGACGTCGTCGACGTCCAGACGTCTAGACCGGGGACGTCTTCCGCCACTCTAGGACGTCCTGTAACATCTAGGTTTTGGATAATATACCCTTAGGAGAGACTTGAAAGGCCGTATGCCCATTGCCAACCGCCCAACGGTTGCTGTGATGTCCGTAGGGCGATCGCTAGGCCATGCGGTTGGCCGGACGACCGCCTCGCGGATCGCTCGGCGAACGGCGTCGGCCCCGTCGGCCCCGCCCCAATCTTGCAACGGTCACTCATTTTTTAGTGGCAAGGATTATTTTTGGTTTAGGGTGCATATAGGTATAAAAAAGACAGCAGATGACGCCTTCGTTCACTTTTAAACTTTCATTTTCCAAGGGCTTTGAGGTGCGCTTTGCATCCATTGATTAGTAGTTATTGAGTTTGGAAGTTGGAGATGTCGGAGTTTCTTTAGAAATTTATGACACCTTATTTTCCTCCTACTGCATATCACATTCATTCATTGGGAGATATTTAACTCATCAAAATGGCTACAAAGCCTTGGTCTCGTTGGTACTTAAAAATAAAGGAAGTACTTAAGAGAAAGCCAAATTCCCTTAAATGCAATCTTTGTTCCCCCATTTTCGCAAAAAGGCTAGAACGCCAACTCAGTCCTCTCCATTACAAATAAGTCCTTGGCAAGTGCAACAATGGTGTTGGCATCTGCACCAAACTGACACCGCGTATTCATAGTCTTTTCAAAAATTATGCTGGTCTTTATCCTCCACATAACGGAGAGCTTTTCTCCAAATATTGTATCACCCCAACCACGAAAACTGTGCCTCGCGTAGAACATAGCACACCTACCTCCACTAGTGACAATTCATGCAGGGTTGTTATACTGGACGGGTGTCCGGTTCGCCCGTTCATCTGATTTGCCCGTTCGGTAGAGCTCTCGATATAATCAACATAGGGTTGACTTACTCGCAAGGTAAAAAACAGGCGACGTGGCAGCCACACATGCAATTAAGTGTTGCCACACAAGATTAAAACTAAAATAAATGGATAGTTGACTATATTAAATAGTATGTTAGGCACGAGGATGTCCCCGCCCCTAAATAGTAGGGGCGGAGACGTCCCCTCCCCTCCCCACCCAATTTTGTAATCAACAACTTTGAATGGCCAAATCTCACTCAAAAATAGTCCAAATAAAGCCTATGAGATATTTTTTGGCATCTACAAAAAATTTAGATGTCAAAACACACCTCAAACGCTTGATTTGGGCTATTTTTGAGTAAATTATGCCCATCCAAACTTTTTGATTCCAAAATTAGGTGGGGAAGGGGCGGGGACATCCCCACCCCTAAATGGCAGAGGCGAAGACGTCCCCACCCCTAAATGGCAAGGGCGGAGACGTCCCCGCCCCACCCCACCCAATTATGGAATCAACAACTTTGAATGGCCATATCTCACTCAAAAATAGTCCAAATTAAGCATATGAGATGTTTTTTGGCATCTACAAAAAATTTAGATGTCAAAACACACGTCAAACGCTTGATTTGGGCTATTTGTATAATGAGTTATGCCCGTCTAAACTTTCTTTTAGACGGGCATTATCTTTCTTTATGATTGAATTAGGTGGTAAATAATCATAACCCCAACAATTTAAAGATATATATTTCATCAACCCTACAATTATGAAGAGTAATTTGTGGATTGTTCCAAAGGGGTTGTTACTCAAGGGAGATATGGACATTGGATGATTCGACATTATGCTTCATAAATTTGAATATGACCTTAAGATGAGTCATCTAAGAACACATCTTTACATTAAAACTACATTGCTCAATGATATTTGTCCGTCGATAACAAAAGAGGTTTCACTTGTACAAGGAATATTACCTTCTTTGAAAATGTCAAAAAGAATTTGTTGCTTCAGCGTAATACAACATTCTAATTCAAGTACCACCATAGTCCACCCAATTATGGTGGAGGGTCCCACAGCCTCGTTGTATGGGAACCTACAAAGTCCTTGCGGGAGATCACATGTCTGTTGTCTCTAATGCAATTAGTGTAGGGAAGCACTTAGAGTAGAAAAGTGTTTATCCTCGAGGAGGGGAAGTAGTTCTATACACACTAGCCTATGTCCCGTGGCCATATGCTTAGTGAAGAGAATGAACAAACACTACATTCACGCCGATCCGATTATAAGACCGTAGTTCTCTTTCTTCTTCTCCTTCTTCTTCTTCTTCTTCTTCTTCTTCTTCTTCATCTTCGCAAGTCCAATGGAACCATTTAAAGCAAAGAGCCGCTATATTTGGTTCCAACAAGATCTAGGCATTCCTCAATCATCACGGCAATTATGTCCTTCCCTAGAAGTTGGAAGGAAAACTAAATTTACAATATAAATATAGTTCTCCAACGCATGGGAAGAAGGAAGGCCTTTGCCAAGGCGAGAATGGAGTTTGCCCAACTTTGTTCCTCTACTACCTTCAAAGGGTTGAGTCCTCGCCCTCACGTCCCCGCCCCTAACGTCTCCGCCCCTTCCCCGCCTAATTTTGGAATAAAAAAACTTTGGATAACTCACTCAAAAATAGCCCAAATCAAGCGTTTGACGTATGTTTTGACATCGAAATTTTTTGTAGATGCCAAAAAACATCTCATATGCTTCATTTAGACTATTTTTGAGTGAGATATGGCCATTCAAAGTTATTGATTCCAAAATTGGGCAGAGAGCAGTGGGGACATCTCTGCCCTTAACATTTAGGGGTGGGGACGTCCCCGCCCTAGCGCCACCATGGCGTGACACGTCTGAATGTGACGTGTCCATCACAGTTAAAATTTCTTACCTGCTAAAAATTTCTGGGCGCACTTTAAGCAATCCGTCTGAACCGTCCGCCCGTCCAGTTGTCTCGTCCGATCACCTGAACCCAACCGTTATGACAACCCTCGATTCATGTGTAGGTTCCTCCCAAGTTCCTGTTGGAGTCTCAGAAACAAATAAGGTTGCGTTGACCCCCACCTTTCCCACACCGATTGAACATGGAAGTATAGTTGGCACCCTTTCTCGATTGATGAGGCAATCTGTGCTCTCTAAGGGATTTCAAGAAGTAGAGCGACGGGAGCTAGAAAAAGTGTCGGCTCGATTTTGGTACCAGTCCAATGTTTCGTTCGCAGTAGTAAGGAGTGTTGCATTCATGGAAGCTGTGATGAAGATTGCTGCTTTCAAAAAATAGTATGTTCTACTGTCCTACCATGACTTTTGAACGAGGTTGTTGGTACAAGCAAAGGCTGATTTGGAGGCTGATCTAAATAGTAGAATGGAGGAGAGTGTTCGAAAGTTTGGAGGAACTCTAGCCCTAGACGGATGGAGTTCTATAACCAGTTGCCATTTGTGCAATGCAATGCTTGTTTCTCTTCTGGGAGAGCTTTTCTTGGGATCAATAGATACCACCGGGAACGAAAAGACTGTTGAGTACACGATAAATATTCTTGAGAATTTCATTGAAGAGGTTGGCCTCCGCAATATTGTTCAAGTCTGTACTGACAATGCGAGTGCAGTGCTCAAGGCTAGACGGTTAATCATAGAAAAATATCCACACATATACAGTCAAGGATGTGCAGCAGATGCCATGGACTTTCTTTAAGAAGAATGGAGGAAGATAAAATGGATAAATGATGATTTGGAAAAGGCTAGGCAGTTGGGGAGGTTTGTGAAGAATCGATGTTGAGATCAGGGATAACTGAAGTAGGGAAGAAGTGCTCAAGCTGTGGCCGAGTGGTCTTTCGTGTAGCGGAGGAGTACAAAGGCCCAAAGGGCAGGAGACATACTCCGAGGTGGCAGCGGATAGTGGTAATAACTGTAGGTTGATTGTAATCCTACGTACAGATATGGGTAGTTGAGCTACCTAACCCTGGGATATTAGTGGGCGATTTGCCCTAATGCTGGGGTAATTCATCGGCGTCTAGCCCTTATGAATCGGCCTTGATGAATCCTGAAGTCACTTGGTCAATGCATAGTCGTAGATGATCTCGTGGTCGTAGATGATCTTGTGGAATGCTAATAACTCTGCATGGTTTGTTGATGTTGCGGTCACGGTTTGCTTGATAGATTTCCACGAGATTGGAGCGCCGCTCTTCATGAAGATGTATCCATTTTGGGATTTCTCGAAAATCTCGTCTGTCTTGAATCTTGAATCCGCATAACCTATGATCTGTAGTGGCTCATCTTTTCTTTAGTGTAATCCTAAATCCTGCGTGCCTCTCCGGTATCTGAATAAGTGTTTCACACTGTTCCAATGTCGCACGGTGGGCTTTTGGCTGTGCCTAGCCATTACGCTGGTGGCGAAAGAGATATCGGGTCGCGTGTGTGTGGCCAGATAGATCAGGGCGCCAACTATGGTAAGGTATCTTGGTTTGTCTATTTCTTCCTCCTCCTCCTTACAAGGTTGATATGGATCATTGGCAGTACGGCTCTTTCACACCATTGGTGCGGCTACTGGGTTTGCTTGATCCATGTAGAAACTACACATGAGTTTTTTTACATATGCCTCTTGGTGGAGAAAGATGCTCCTGTCAAAGAGGTGGCGGATTTAGAGCTCTATGCAAAACATAGTTTTTCCTAATAGTTTCATCTCAAACTTTCCGTTTAGTAGGTTTTCTACGTATGTGCATAATGTTTGTGCCCCTATCAGGTTTAGGTCGTCTACATAAACTGGGAGGATTCTGAATCCGGTTTTTTCCCGTAGGATAAAAATGCATAAGAGGGCTTCATGGTTTGTAAAGCCTTGTATTAGAAGGTATGTATGCAAGTGGTGATACCACATTTGGCGTGCCTGTTTGAGGCCGTATAGTGCCTTGTGGAATTTGAGCCCGCAATGTTTTCTAGGTTCTGCAAGGGTATTTTTGCGTAGGAATTCTGGTGGTGGCCGGATGTATATTTTGGAGTCTAGGATATTGTACACGTACGCCGTTAGTGCATCAAGTAGTTGAGTCTCATGTGAGAGCTAGATAGCGAAGCCTAGTAGGTACCAAAATGATGTGCTATCCATCACAGGTGAGTATGTTTGTTCAAAATCTACTCTTGGTCATTGCGTAAAGCCTTGAGCAACTAGTCTTACTTTAAACCTAACTACCTCTCCATGTTCGTTTCGTTTCTGGGTAAATATAAGTTTGTGGCCTATTGGCCTGTTCTGGAGGTTCGTTACGAGTGGTCCAAAGACTCCTCATTTTCGCAATGATGTATACTCATTTTGTAACGCAGTCTGCCATTTAGGCCATTTTGGACTGCTTCTAGCTTGTTCTAGAATAGTCGGTTCATGTTCTAAGTTTGATAATTGCGATATAAAGGTCAAAATTGAATTTTGGTTTGATTCTGCTATCAAGTTTGTGTGCATGTTTTCTACTTTCTTACGTCTAGTTTTCTTAGGTGGTGTATCGGCTGCTATTTTTCTCTTCCTCGGGTTTACTACTTGGTTTCTTTATCCGGGGAGTAGGCTTTGGATTATCCTAGGTCCCAAGCTCAATCTATTTGATATTTTCTCGGCAAGTGCCTGAAGGTTTAGTAGTTTCCTTACTTCTATGTCGATTTGTGTAGTCCTAGGGTCGGTGTTCAATGTGAAAGTTTCAGGAACTCTAAAGTTGAGCTCGTGTGCTTCTGTTTTGTAATCTAGTTTGGGGAATGTGTTTTCTAGAAATCTGCAGTTATCGAACCTGGCTTTGTGTACTTCCTTTGTATCTGGGAGCATGTATTGTATTATGCTAGGTGAGCTGTATCCTAGGTATATTGTTGGTTGTCTATGAATTGATATCGTTTTCTATCTGGATTCAGGGACAGGTATCCACACTTGGCAATCAAAGATGCGGATGTGTGATACGTTTGGCGTTCTTCCGGACATCAGCTCTAGAGGAGATTGGGTATTCAGTAGGATAGGCCTTAGCCTAGTGAGCATGGCAACATGTAATAATGCATGCCCGCACATCGTGGATGGCAGTTGTGATTGAATCAACAGTAGGTGTGCTATTAGTTGTATCTTTTTTATGAAGGCTTCCTTCAATCTATTTTTGTAAGTGCTCGTATGGAGTCGAGTAAGTTAGTTCTATGCCTAAAATTGTACAAAAATCTTTGAATGCATGAGATCTAAATTCTTATGCATTATGGATGCATAAAAATCTAATTGGATGATTGGGAAAGTGGTTTTTGAATTTCAAGATCATTGCTGACAGTTTGGGGACAACCATATTTCTAGTGGTCAAGAGGGATATTTCAGCATGCCTACTAGATCATCAACCATAACCATAAAATAACAGAACTAACCTGATAGAGGATTGAGTGCTCCGCAGATGTCCCTTTGCAGTCTGTGTAGCGCCGTAGGTAGCTCCGCGAGTAACTTCCATCGGAAGGGTCTCCTGATCAACTTGCCTTGTATGCAGGTCGTGCACTCGGCAACTTTGTCTGCCTTGTTCGTACACATGTTGTGTCCGATCAAGGTCCGCAACATCTTCGTGAGCATCCTTGTGCCGGAATGTCCTAGGCGTTTATGCCACATGTCTGCCTTAATTGATGTCACCAGGAATGACATTCCTTTGGTTCCCTCGCTTTGCGGGGTGCTCCCTATTCTTTTGATAGTGAGCTTATATAGACCGTTGACTCCTGCATTAGTGGTGGCAAGGATCCTTGGCCCTTGCCTAAGTTCCACCGTCTCTTCATCGTTCTCCACTGTAGTGGAGATGTGGATTCCGTTTGCCCTTATATCACTGTAGCTTATCAGGCTATAGGAGGCATTGGGAGCGTACATTGCTCGTTCACACGTGAGGGGGAGTCCCCCGGGAAATA
Source organism: Bryoerythrophyllum caledonicum (assembly GCA_963971425.1). Taxonomy (NCBI): domain Eukaryota; kingdom Viridiplantae; phylum Streptophyta; class Bryopsida; order Pottiales; family Pottiaceae; genus Bryoerythrophyllum; species Bryoerythrophyllum caledonicum. Next base: position 48,230,099 of record OZ020514.1, on the reverse strand, counting down.
CTATTGTTGCCCGGCCTTCTCGGAATTTAAAATTCCGACTTTCAGCTATTGTGATTATTTCACAATTCTTCTAGGGTTTATTACGATTTTTGAATTCGAAGAACTCTTGATCCCTAAGTATGGTGTGCATGGATGCGCTATCGAGAAAGGCGACATTATCCTTGCTCGTTTGCTTCATGCTTTGAACCATATCATTTTCAGGATCTATTTCTGTGAGGGTGCATCAAGGGTGTGAGTTTCCCTCTTCTCGCCCCTCAATTTCTGGAGTTCTTTGTACATCTCTATGGCGTACGCACAGATACGACATTGTTTTGCATAGTGGCCCTTTCGGCCACACTTATGACATGATCCCTTGACATTGATTCTATTTGACTGTGAGGACTTATCAGGTTTCTAGCGAGGTACATACTTCTACAATTTTGACAAAGGTCCGCCTCTGTCCCCCTTCTGTCTTTGTTTTGGTGCCTCGGCGGTGTCAGTCTCGTGACTCTCTTCTTTCTCCAAGGCTTGCTTTATTGATGAATTTTCTCCTTGTGCTTTGTTCCTTGGTGCATCGGTTGTGTGTACTTCACGCACAGGCCTATACTCTATATTCTTTATGAGTAACCGTTGTTGTTTTTTGACCAGTAGCAAATAGGACATTAGCTGGAAGTGTTTCATAAACTTCATCTTTCTATATTGCTGAGCAAGAATTGCACATGTAGGAGGAAAAGAGGAGAGAGTCTTATCAATGAGCTTGTTGTCTGTGATTCAGTCTCCACAGAGTTTGAGCTCTGCTGTGATGCGTTGTAGTTTTGCGTTGAATGCGAGCAGGTCTGGGAAGTCCAAAACTTGGAGATGAATCCAATCGCTCCGGGCTTGCGGTAAGAAGATAGTTTCTTTGTGGTGGAATCGCACTTGCAATTGGCTCCTGAGTTCTGCTGGTTGATCCACTTCAATGTACTATTGACGTAGGAAGACGTCTAAGTTTCTCCTGATCATGAGGAGGGCCTGCCATTTGGATGCCGTTGGGAGCTCTTCTATTGTGTCTTTGTCTAGCATGCCTTCTAGGTCCTTTGCACACAAGAAAGCTTTTGCGTCAATATTCTATCAAAGGAAATTACTACCGTCCCGTTCCACGGGATCAAACAATAGTGGCCGTGAGCGTATTTCGCGTTTTTCTGTAGCCATTACTACTCTCTTCATGTCCGTGCTCTTCCCTTCTATATCTATTTGTGTCAGTCACTCTGTGTCTATGTGCTATAGTGTCTTGACGTGGTTAACTACAGTGCCATGACTTAGTTAACAACAGTGCCATGACGTAGTCTACTGAAGTGCCAGAGTGAGTTGTGGTCAAAAAAATTTAGAAAGTAAAACAACGATGAGTTTTGATAATGAAGCAAAGTAAAGCAAGGCAAAGCAATAAAACAAAAAAATAAAATGGATGTTGTCGTGTATGTTGTCTTGATCACTGAAAGTCTGTGTCTGTTTCTATCTGCCCTAGTGTAATTCACTATGTTGTAAGTGGGAACAGTGGTGATCAGGGATCATTGAGAGTATGTAGTAGATATCAAAGAGAGAGAGAGAGAGAGTAGCTAGCGCAAGTTGTATTGATAACGTGTTGAGATCAAGGATAACTGAAGCAGGGAAGAAGTGCTCAAGCTCTGGCCGAGTGGTCTTTAGTATACCTGAGGAGTACAAAGGCCCAAGGGCGGGAGACGTACTCCAAGGTGGCGGCGGATAGTGGTAATAACTGTAGGAAGATTGTGAACCTACGAACAAATACGGGTAGTTGAGCTACATAACCTAGGGATAATTAGTGGGCGATTAGCCCTAATGTTGGGGTACTTAATGGGCGTCTAGCCCTAGTGGGCGTGTATTTTAACAATCAACACATGCTCCTTGCGGTGATTTCTAAACACAAGGCAAAGTTCAGCTTGTTGCGCCCCGAGCCAACTCGATATGCATCCAATTTCATAATGGCGGATTGCTTACTGAAGGTCAAGGAAGCGTTAGAGCAAAATGTTGTTGAGTCTAACTCATTGGCATATGTCACAAACATCTGAGATGTTTGTAAAGACAAAGCACGAACCTTATCTCGGGACATCAAAAGAATTGTTCTAGGGCATAAGAGCTCAAATGTACATCTAAACTCTACACTAGGGAGGGATATGAGTTTCCATTAAATTGGGAGGTTGTTGCAAGTCATCGGATCAGTATTCCTCTGGTTAGCACTTAATACAACCAAAGTAAACCGCCCCGATGTCGTTTCCACAGAGACCTATTCTTCTTTCCCTAACCGATAGACAAAACTAAACTACCAAACACTACTCTTTAGGTTAGCTTTTCTATTCATTCATATGCTCAATATCCGGATCCTTCCGGATTCCAGAATCTTTACAATAGCTTCCGAAACTAGTTTCTGGATAGTCGGAGGGTAGTTTGATTTATCTCTATTCCTCCTTAGAAAGTCTTCCAAACGGTTTAAACGAGTAATTGGAAGGCTATTAATCATGTTTTGTGTAAGTGGCCGGATTACCCACTGCCTTGTGACTTGAAGTGGCTAGACACCCACTGCCTTGTAATTTATAGTGGCTAGACACCCACTCTCCCTACTCTGCTAACCGGTGGACGTTAGTTGCAGCCGAACCCACGCCCTCACAACACCCAAATGGCCATCCGGACGCGGTCACACAAAGGTAAATCCGGACTACAACGACATTCCGGTTGGTATTACAGTAGTTCTAATGAGTGAGCCTTACAGTTTGCACGCAAATCTCCTTCTAAACATACACATCAAGTTTTTTTTCCCTATCGTAGGGGGAGATTCCGGCCTCAACCGAAATCCGGGTTCACATGGATCTTCCATGCCCTAGAAACTACCAGGCACACCTCTACAATACGTCTCTTCTCCTCTTGGCTACCTCCAAACCCTGAAGAATGTCATGACACTCGCTTATATCTTTTCCAGCTCTTCCGGGCAATCTCATGATGCAAGTCCCAACCAGTTACTCTAAATAGAAACACATTAACACTCAACACACAAGAATTAGATCACCATTCTCCAACCACAATGGATTTGTTCCTCATAAGAGAACACTCAATCACCACAAGTTTAAAATAACAAAATAGCGATCGATAGAAAACGCTCTTAGCAAAAAAAACAAGATGATGAGCTTCCTAAAACTCGTCTACTAAGTACTAACAAAGTTTTCTAATCTTAGTTCTACCCTATCCGTGAGAAATCCAGAAAATCTTATCCTAACAATAAAAAGGCCTTATCCCCAAAAATCTGGAAATCCAATCTCAGATCTGAAATTTATGGATCTCAGATCCTCATTTTCCGCTCCTAACAAGTAAGGAAGTTAATGGAATTCTTTAGCCTAAGGTTTGGTAGCCGGGTGCAATCCTAAGCCCCATCGTTAATCGCTACTAAACCTAGCTGACTTAAAATCCTAACTATGGAGTGATTTGACTTTTCTTTCTATGACTCCTACGCGTAGAGGTTACCTCTACCATTCCCCTATCTGTCTCTGGCTACCCCGGAGTTGACTCTAGCTCCTAGTCCTTCCGGCCGGAAGACAGTTCCAGACCTTTTGTCGTGGGTGCTCTTGCTTGTGGTGGGGGTGACCAGAATCTAGTGTCTGGAAGGTCTCGGAAGCTTCCACTAAGACTGATATCTATGTCGTTCACTTGTCGGTTGTGAGGTCAAGGGGTCATCTTCCGCTCTAGACCTGGGGAGGGAGACTCTGACGAAATCCAAAAAGGGAGAGGTGTTTCTTGAGAGAGCCCTTAGGCATAACGCTCTGCCACTTCTAGAGTGTCCATGTGTTGGGGAACGGTATCCCGCTCCAGTTCATAGGAGAAGTTGAATCCGGAGTCCCAACGAGATCAATGAAACCTCTGGGAGGTGTTTGTAGAGTTTTGGATGCGGGTCCGGGTGGAGTCCCGGATGGCTCGGCCTTCGCTGGCGTTGCAAGTGCTTCCTCCAGAACTTGGGTCTCGGGTGCCTTTGAAGCTTCCGGGGTCAAGTTCTTCACGAGCTCCTACATCTTGCCCCAAGTCTTCTCCATATTTCGGGTGTGGTCCAAGAAGAACCGGATGATCTGTCCCTGGATGAGCTTCTCGTCTTTTTTTAGACTCTCGGTGTAGAGAAGAGCTCTGTTGACGGTGTCCACCGGAAAGTCTAGGGCGGTACGAACCTCTGCCAAGGTCCGAGCGGAGGCATAAGCTTGTGCTTCCACCTTGTCCTTTGCCTTTTGGGCCCTCAATTGAGTTGCTTCCGCTTTCTCCAGCCGTTGTGAGAGCCGGACAATATTTTGGGTGAGGATGGCCTGTTGCTCTTCCTACTGCCGGAGCAGGCCTTCTTTGGCATTCAACTCCTTAAGTCGTCGGAGGAGATCCCAGAGTCATTAGCTCCCACCTCTTCCATGATGGCTATAATCAAGGCCGTTCAATCCCAGATTTCCCCGTCCTGAATCCTCGCCCTCCAAACCACGTGGTGGCAGAGCACCGCAATGTTTTCAGGGATGTGACCGGCCATTATAGGGGAGAAGGTCGATCTAGGTTCTATTCCGGTTTGGTCAGGTCCGGCCGGTTGAGATGCGGCTAGTTGCGCTCTGGAAGGTGGTAAGTAGGCTTGTGTCTGCGTTGCCTTTTCTTCCAGAGGCTAGCACGGACCTGCTGATTCTGGATCCTTCTGTATTGACCTCCTCCACTTCCGGGTCCTCATGCTGATGAACAGAGACAATGGTGGTGACTCCGTGTCCTCTGATTCTTCCTTCTTGTCCTCCGTCTCCCACCCACCATATGTTTGGATGCTGAGAAGTTTGTCGAACTCGTCCCATTCTTCCGGACTCAGCAGCTTCTTCTTGGCATACAGGTGCGCCACGTACGTTGATAGTGGCGTTGCCGTCTTCCTTGCCTTCCAAAGATTTTTGACCATCCGGTCGACCTGGTCTTCTATCAGGGCTGCCTAGTCTACCGTATGCTTCCCTCGCATTGCCCCTAGGAAAAGGCTAGCTAACTTTGCTACTACCCTCTTGGGGTTTTCCGGATGGAAAATAGGGTTCAGGAAGAAGATCACTAATCTAGTGTCCGGATCCTTGAGATATTTGAAGACATATTTGTCCTTTAAGTTGGCGGTCCAAAGGAACTTCTCTTTCAAGAAGTTGTTGTTGCGCTCGGCCACCTTCACCTCCCCCTGCCGGAAGCTGTAGGTTTCCTTCCATGCTGCAATGGTCTATTCTTCCGGATGAGCTCTGATGCGGCGGTTGTACTGGTTTGGCAGCTTTCCCACGAGCTCCGTCACCATAGCTTCACTCTAGAAAGCCCACGCCGTCACCAACAAGCCATTGCAACCCATTACCTCCAAGTAACTCTCCAGAACCCTCAACTCCCCCTGGGAAGTAGGTTATTCCGGAACCACCTTCTGGAGCATTAAAGTTCTGGCAATTGGAGTCTTGCCCTTCTTCCATGCCATTCGGCCCTACCTCTCGGTCTACTTGCGCCTTGCAATCTTTCGAGAAGCACCTACACGCATTGACTTCACCAAAACCTTCCTTTCCAAAAACTACTTCTATAATATGTAACTAGAAGACGGCAGGTAGAGAAGAGAAGAGAGGGGAAAGCGCAGAAACGACAAACAAAAAATGATGGTCCTCTCATGTGCCAGACGCGTTTAATATCTGGCACAATGTACGGATGCTCGTAGGGGTCATGATGTCGTTTGGGAATCCGGATGTCATCCGGTCTGTTCCGACCAGTTCCGTATTCCACTGAACTCTGGCTTTCCGGATTTCTAGAAAAGTACAGGAACTGTTATGTTTAAGGATGTCAGTTCAGTAGTGAGACCCTATTTTTACCTAGTACCTATTTTTGCTATTAAAACCGAGTCTACTACCTAATTTTTTTATTTCCTTCAATTTCTTTTCAGATTTAGTGCTAGTGTCCGGAACCAAGTGGGATGCCTTCCCACAGAAATAATGTTCATTACAAAAAATCCCTAGAAAAGTAAATACAACAGCTAACATTACATTACAAATCTAACTATAATATTCAAAAGAAGAATATATTAGTCGACTCTTCTTTTATACCACATGTGTTCATTGAATATGAATAGCTTAATATTTAAATTGAAGCCTTAGAAGTTACAAAATTCTCTCCAAGCTACTAACTTGGATTAACACCATGCTGAAAGTTTAGCTAAAAGTGAGCTACATGACAGACAAATAGCAAGTTGTAAGAGAATTAGCTAAACATATTCTGAAATCATATTTCAATTCAAAAGAATTTCAGTTAACCTTGTAGAATACATGGCTAAAAAAATAAGTGACGAGTTTCAAATGATGGTGTTGAGAAGTGGAAAAAAAGTTGCATACACAAACACTTTGTTCGAGCTAAAGTGTACCCATCACTAGGTGCAATGAGTTGAAAAAAGTAATTTCACACACTTTACCTCCACTTGACCTAAAGTGCGCACCATTATTAAGTGCAGTGAACTAAAAAGAAAATTTGCTCCCACTTTAGCTCTACTTGAGCTAACGTGTGCACCAGCATTTACTTTCTATCATTATCCATGAAGGCAATTATTGAAATTATTGATTTCAAGATTAGAGGCAATTTACCACTTTGTAATATAAAAAAGGAAACAAAAACATATTGCAAATTATCACTGATACACAACAATAATAGAGAGAATAATATGCCTTAAATTTAGCTCAAATCAATTACAAGGTGAACAAGTCAATACTTCATAGCAATCATTGGCATCAGATATAGTCATACAGAGTGTAATTAGATACGAATATCTATAATCTCAGCACTAATGGATCTAACCATACTACATGAAGTATCGCGCATCGAAATCCAAAATCTAGGAAAAGGAAAGTCCATTTATCTAAGTCTATTACGATTCGAACCTGGCAAGTGCTTCCAAGGAGGCCTTGATAATCGCTACTTGCCCCTTCGGAATTTTTGGAGTTGAATCTTGCACATGACCTCCATCCCTCTTTGAAGACCTAGGTTTCCATGCTGTCAAGATTGAATCGGTACTCTCCCATGTTATGGCTATCCCCTTTTCAACTGTCCAGCAAATGTTGCAATCTGTATTCCAATCTTTATAGAACTTTAGAACATCCCGATTGCACAGTAAAGGGCGAAAGAATTGGATTCGGACAGTGTTTGGCATATCCGGGTTAGAGTTAGGATCTGAAATTGCTTTAGCAATCCAAAATGGGCACTCGTCTCCATTACAAGGCCCCAATGCAACAAAATAGCGAGCATAAAGATCACAACCAACTCTAAAAGAAGGAGGTGGACGATTGCGTCTCTGGCCAATGAAATGCTCATCTTCATCGTACTCCCTGCGTATCTGACCCTCTGCTGAGAACTCATCTTCAACGGCATGGGCGGTTTGCGTTGCAGACCAAAAATCGTCTTCCAATGATATGGACATATCCATAGGAAGAGTCAGAGCATCTCTAACATCGCGCCAAAATTACGATAGCGGCTGAAAACGTGATCCGGCTTCAATAGACTCCCGCGATGATTGCTCCGAGTGATCGATGAATCCTGAAAGTCCCTTCACCACCTCAAGGAGATGCCACATTGTAGACCTTCAGTGCATCAGGTTCTCCGCGAGGCCATAAAGTTCTTCCTTTAGAATCCTCCTTCCACAATTTGATGCCACTACCTCCTCCTGTTTTAGAAAGCCAATCCTCATCATGACAAAGAATTTTATACTTCATTACCAAACAACCACTTATCTACCCAAATGAATCCAAACACATCTCTGCAACCCATAATACCGCCGCATACGATGGATGGGAGCTAGATTCTCGAAAGAGTTGACGAGACAATGATTTCGGAGGCGCCTCCAGGTCACGCAATAGTTTCGCGAACGACCCGACCGTGTAATTGGCATCATGGGAGTATAAATCAAGGTCGTAATGGGCGTAACGCTGGTCCACATGACCATGGGCAAGCTTGCCTGTGATTGCAAGAGGCAACTTCAAAAGCCCATCTAAGTGCTTTGTTTTATGTGAAAAAATTGGGGAGGCTGTCTTCGAGTGATCCATCTTATCATGCATGATGGGTAGAACTTCCTAGGGGGTGCAACTTTGATCGAAATCGGTTCAGGTAGTACAAGTCTCAATGTGCAAAAGCATAATCGATGTGGACCTGCATCTTCTTTTGCCATAGCAGTGATGCTTGTGTTTCAGGTTGAGTAAGCTTCTTCTGATCCTGGTATTTGTTACATGTAGAACAACGGGCAAAGTTGTCTCCACCTATCTTGGCATAGTACTCAGGAAAGCTCACCCAGTGAATCTTATTCTAGTTTGACATAGAGATTGGCGGCAATCCACAGTCACCGAGGTGATCATCAAGAAGTGGTATCTGATCATGCCACTTAAAACTTGCAAAAAGGACTTTTGCTACAACCTTCTCGCCAGATGAGAGAACACAAGACTTGTGAGGCATGTGGTCCGCATGTCTATCGAGGTTGGCTCCAAGAGCGGCAGTAGCCACAACCGTATGACCTCTAGGCTTACGCAAACTGGTATTCCCGTGGTGTTGAGCCGCATGACCAACGGCAGCGCCCGTCGCATTTTGATAGAAAGTACTCGAACTTACACCCATGATTTTCATCTAGGCATGAGCACAGACGTCCACACCCTCTAGAGTCACAACCTTCCTACCTGTTGCCTTTCTATAAAACTACCTGTGAACGTCGAGTTTGATATGATTTTGAAATTGTACAATGGTCTCATTGTACAAGCGCATCTGGAGGACTTTTATTTTATCTCTAGGGTAGTGTTGGACACAATTTTGAATGCAACAACTATTGCTCGCAACTGCGTTAATAGAATGAGGGGTCATGAGGAATTGAACATTCCTAGAAACCGTTGGACGTGTATTCTTTGAGGAATTGTCATACAAACGGGTGCTCTTACCTAAACCGAACCATTGTGAAGCAAAATAGTCATTTTAACCTAGAGACGGCAAAGAAAAACATCAAAGTCAAGAAGGTCAAGGTTCCCGAGAGCGTCAACATGAACCTTGTCATCCTCCGAAGAAGACATCCTACATTCCAATAAATAAAATATTAGATTATCCTTCCAATCAGTATAGTTGAATGCCCTGTAGGAGTGAAAATCAATGCATAAGCAAATGAAGTGGGTAATTTAGCTCCAATTGAAGTAAAGTTTGGTGCTTCAGAAAGAAGACTTGCATTTAACTGATTTGACATTGTAGAACAGGCAATTTAGGCTCGACTCGGGGTAAACTCAAGTAGTATTATATGACAAGAATACAAATGTCATGTCTACGCTATTAATGCAAATATAAAATAATCACACCCTTGACAATGACTGTTTAGCTCGGCCTGAGCTAAAGTGTTGAACTTAGAACGATATGACAGCTTAGCTCAAGTTGAGCTAAACTGTTGTACTAAACAAGGTTTGGCAGTTTAGCTTGATTCGAGCTATACTTTCCTTCTATGATTATCGCCGTCATTTTCTGGCATATTATGGACCAAAATACATGTATTATTCTTAATTTTGGATTAAGGGTTAAGGGTCTAGGATTTATGATTTAGGGTCTAGGGTTTAGGATTTAGGGTCCTTGGATTTAGGATTTTTCCTTGTGAGGATATCTCATAGCAATTTACTAATACTTTGAATATTCCGGATATTGACAATAGTACTAAGGTTTAGGAAAATATAGAAAAGATATTGAGATGATTAGAATGAATTTGTAATACAATTCAAATAGGACTTATCTATAAAGTTGAAAGCAAAGTTCTAGACGGATGAATTGAATTAAAAAACCAAATTTTTATGTATGTGCACGTGTAGTTTGAGAAAAATAGTATGAATTCAAACATGGTATGGATTTGGAATTGAAATTGGTTACTATCCACTAATTACTCAAAGATTGAAAAAGTGCAAAAACTAATAGTTGGATTAAAATATTTTATTCTTGAGTTCACATTGTATTATCATGAGTTTACTCGATGAGAATCTAAGCATGACACGCAAGATGTAAGAATCATTCACAATACATAATATATTTTATGTTTTGACGTGAAATAAAAAACTCTATCATTTGTAAAACATAGAGAGTGGAACAATATTAAAACAAGAAATGGAAAGACCTCATTATGACAACAAAATGATAATCAAAATATCAAATATAACTAATATAAAGAAGAAACATACACTAGGTGCATCAAGCATAATTTAATGTTCATAATGTAAGTAGTTTGGATTTGTTTTCACATGCAATAAAAGAATAATTAGTTTTTGAGCATGATCCAATGGTTGCAAATTATATTTTAAATTTTCAAAATTTTGGAGAAAGATGATAGAAGACATGAAGCACATTATTAAGTAATATATTTTCTCATTGATCGTCTTCTATAGAAATTATGCTAGCCAAAAGAGAAACTTCTCGATTGACGGCATGTCAAGAAATTAAAAAACCTTTTGCTATGACATGCTATGGAATGTGATATTTTTAATATAGAGAAGTAATATTATAACGTTCGATATTGAGGAAAAACATTTTCTTTTTTTAGTGAAAAATAACATTATATCCCAAGTCATACATTTTCACACATTGTCACATATTATCGGTTTAGGATATCAAGAATACCTAGACTTCATATCCACTTTAGATATGGAGATCGTCATATTTTTTTGCTTTTTAATATTATCATTGGAGATTTGGGTATACATATTTTGAAAATCTTATTAAAATTCAAAAGATTTCTAATTTACCTTGTGGAATACTTAACCATAAAGAGAAGTAGGGAGTTTAAAATGATGTTTTGATGAAGTGGAATTACACATTGCACACACATCAGCTCGGCTTTTAGCGAAGGTGTGCCCCATGACAACGTGCAATGAACCAAAAGTAGTGCTTGCAAAATTGAACTCTTTAGCTCCACTACAGACAAGATGGCTTTAAGTGTAGTGGACACTAAATACGAATCCATACACTAATTGTAAAATTACAATAAGTGTAGTGACAAAACTATATTACACTAAATGTAAACTACTACACTAAATGTCAACTACTTTACTAAATGTCAATCCTAGTAAATAGTGGAACATAAAGTTTCTTACTTGTGGACAGTTCGTGTAAAAAACCTAAAAAATTATAATGTAAACATCTTGAGCATCAAAGTAAAGAAGGGTTGAGTGCATGTTGAAAAACAAGAATTTGCAAGAGAAATTTCGGAAAAAATAGAACGTTGATGTGGAACAAAAGGAAAATCTCAAAAATTGGACAAAATAGAATGTACAAATGGAGGAAAAATGAAACTATAAGTACAAGATTGGAAAAATAAGAACATTCTTTTGGAAACAAAAGCAAGAAAAGAAAAGAATATTGGAAAAGGAAAAAAACTTAAACATACAATAAGTATAGAAATACAAATAAAATACTCATTAGATATCCATCACATATGCATTCAATATGCATTACATATTCTATAAATACTCATTAAATATTCATTAAAAATTCAAATACACATTGATTACACATTAGAAATTTATTAACTATTCATTAATTATTCATTAAATACTCTATAAATAATCATTAAATATACAAATATTCATTAAACTGTTATAAAATATACTTTTAAATATCTAAAGATGCATTACATAATAGTTAAATATTCTTTAATTGTTCTTAAAAGTTATAGATATACAAATATACGTTAAATATTCTTTAAAAATTCATTATAAATTCATTAGTTTTTTGCTAAATACATATTTACACATTAAATATTTATTAGATATTCATTAAAAATGTAAAAGGAATGGAAGAGATGGGAATGGGAATAGTCAAGAATGGGAGGATAAAGAGAAGAGGTTGAGGATGAGACAAAAAAAAAAAATGCATGGCGGCCGGTAGGCAGAAGATTGCGGGCTAACACTATTTATCAACTAACAAATTTGTGTGCTAGAATAGGGTTTTGATTGGTGGCTAGTACGAAGTCAAGTAGAGTAGGTGGACGATTGAGGGATAATATTCATGACATTGGTGGCTAACACTAATTGCCAACTTGTTAACGAATTGTGTACTAGACTAACTACACTATTTGTACCATTATACTAAAAGCAATCTTTAGTGTAAAGTTAACTATGCACCATCACTAAATGAAGTGAACTAAAAAGAAAATATTCACATTTTAGCTCCACAAGAGCTAAGGTGTGCATTGACATTTCCTTTATAATTATACTACTGCAAGATGTGGTCTAAACCTACTTATTGACTGTTCGATTCTCAGAGTAAAAAATATCAAATTCACAAAAAAGAAAAACTCGAATTCAAAGTAATAGAATCTTAAATTGTAGCTTCAAAGTTATTTTAAATGTGCTTCACTCCTCTCCAACACCTAATAATTGGTGTAGGAGGAACTTATATATCACAATGGTAATGAATTTACTCCTCGTGTAATGCAAAATAAGAATTTGAGTAAAGTCAAAGCCAGCTGATCCACTTAAAGCATGAAAGAAAACTAAACACTATAATTATTTTTTTAACACTAAACATTATAATCGTTCACTTTCGTGCAATCAAAGTTTGTATATTATGGAGAATATGTCAATATATAAGTCTTAATTGAGATCATACGGTTGAAATTAGAAATAATAATTTTTCTTTGCTTCCTGTTTATTACCCTAGAATAAGCAATTTTCTAGTGTTAAAGGCTTAGAGAAATTGTGTCGGAAGTTTACGAGTAGAGAAACACCAAACGCGTATAACATCTTAAATTAGGCTTATGAGATTAAATTTACTTTTTGAAATGCCGGGTATCAATAATGAAGGTGAATGAATTGTGGTGCATCCACCAATCATACCCGAAGGTATCACCCCAATATTGCAAAGTATATTCCAAGGGTATGGCGGGAGGACCACACGGCTATAGGATTTCGACCCCCCACGACCTTAGGTGCTCGGGGAAGTACTTCCACGAAGTCGTGGCGCGAGTCTTCTTTGCATGCTAGCTTTGTTGTTGTCGTAGTTTGCATTAGAGTTGCCGCTTGTGTTCGTGTTGTGAGTCGTTGTTTGCGTTAGAGTTGCCGCTTGTGTTCGTGTTGTGAGTCGTTGTTTATGTTAGAGTTGCCGCTTGTGTTTGTGTTGTTTTCTGTGGGGTTTGTTGAGTTTGTGTATGTTGTAGCGCTAGAGTTTAGGGTTTGTTGCGCACTTTATTTGCACCGCTTTGCTTTCCTGCGGATAGGGTTTGTAGGAAGTAAGGAATATTGTTGTTTAGGGTTTTAGGCACATAGAGTCAGAAACGGCTATGCGCGGAAGACTGATGTGAACGAGGAGGAAGACGTGCAACAAAAGAGTCGGATTTCTCACTCTTAAAGGAAGGTTCACTCATTCATATTTAAATGCATTGTCTTGCATTGCCTTTGATATATGTGTTGTTTGGTGGTATATTCTGTGGAGTGTTTTTTGTGGTGGTATTTTCTGTGGTGGTATTTTATGTGTTTGCATTGCTTTTGATATATGTGTTGTCTTGTGGAACTAGTGGTATTTTCAGTGGTAGTGTTGATGTTAGTTTTGTATATTTTCCCTAGTGAAAGAGGCAGTGTAGCCACTAATTTGGTTTCAGTTTGTATTAGAATATGTTGTGAGTGCATGTGTTGATTTGAATGTTCAATGAGTTGCTTTGTGTTTAGGTGTGTGTTGAATTATTGTGTTTATGTTGCAACACATTCTGTGTGCATGTTGTTTTTAATTTTGTTTTGGTGCTCAATGCGTGTTGACTATGTGTGTTCTGGTTTGGTGTTTTGGTATGGAGTTATTGTTTGGTTGATTGTGTGTGTTTGGATTTGGCTACGTGTGTTTGTATCGATGTTGTGTGTGTTTTTTTTCATTTATATTGTTTATCTTCATGATCGATTAGTTGACTGAGTTTGTGATATGGTTTATGAGTAGGTTCCTTTTGCTAATAGTTTGGAATGTTATTCTTGTTGCAGGACGTCAAGTTCCAGCTGAATATAACTGTAATTGAAGTTCATTATGGTTGAAAGATAAACTCAAAATTCTCATCACACAGCCTTAAATCCTACGTCTTGAACAATATACCAAAGAATCGAATTTGCAAAAAATTAAATGAAATCAGCATTTCGATCACTACACTTTAGCTCGAGCTGAGCTAAAGTGTGGCCATCAGCACACACGGTTGGCTCCACTTTAGCTCGAGTCCAGCTAAAGTGCGGCCAAAGACGCACTAGGCCAGTACACTATAGTTTGACTCGAGCTAAAGTGACGTTATTATCTAATCTAAACCACAACTTTTGAAGGGAATATCCCAAAAATTCCTTTGAACGAGTACACTTTAGCTTGAGTCCAGCTAAAGTGTGAAAGAAAGCAACAAAATCAGAACCCAAACACCACAACTTACAAAACTTTAAACAGTTTAAAAGCTTAATTTGTCGATGGTAGCCCATGATGTTCTTCAAGACGTACCGATGACTCTATGATTTTTGCTTGTGTTTGCTTCCTGTGCAATTTCAAAAATCGTGTAATAACTTGCTTATTGATCCAACCACTTGAGAACCATACTATTAAAGGTTTGTGAGTGCTTGGATCAGGTAATAAGTTGTTGTTGGGTTTATAAGATTGCATGGAAATAGCTACAAGCATAATCATTGTGTTCATCGATGCTCGTCTTGGTCGTTTTTTGGTCATATCAAGACTCAAATGCCTATGTGAAAATTTTGCCACACTTAAGCTATTTCACTATGCTTTTGATAATATTACTGTCATGAATCATTGTCAGGTATCTCAACTCATGTCTACTTCTCGTGCAACTTTCTGAATTGTGATTGAGCTTCAGTCCCGTTCCAACCACTTGAGAACCTCGAATAGTGAGGTTCGTAAGTGATTGGATCGGTTTGTAAGCTTTTCTACGGTTTGAGAAGTTGCGCGAAAGTAGACGCGAGATGATTCATAGGGTCTACGGATATTCTTCAAATAGCTGTAAAAACGTAGCAAAATTGTACAAAAATCAGGGCACACTTTAGCTCGAGTCGAGCTTAAGAGAAGGCATCAGCTAAAATACAACCATGCTCACCATTGTGTGATCATAGGCAGGTATCTCAACTCATGTATACTTCTCG
Source organism: Bryoerythrophyllum caledonicum (assembly GCA_963971425.1). Lineage (NCBI taxonomy): Eukaryota > Viridiplantae > Streptophyta > Bryopsida > Pottiales > Pottiaceae > Bryoerythrophyllum > Bryoerythrophyllum caledonicum. The sequence goes on along the minus strand of OZ020514.1, from coordinate 48,214,974 downwards.
TTCAACTTCATAAATCATGCATGAGCGTTGGTCCCGTTTCAACCACTTGAGAACCTCAAAGCATGAGGTTTGTGAGTGATTCGATCAATTCAAAAGCTTTTCCACGGTTTTTGGAGTTAATCGAAAGTAGACTCAAGATGATTCATAGGGTCTATAGATGCTCTTCAGGTGACTTTATAACGTAGCAAAATTGTACTGACATACTTTGTGTTTGGGCACACTTTAGCTCAAGTTAAGCTGAAGGATAACCTCTCCAGCTTATTTTGATTATCAATTCAGAGATTTGATGTTTGTGCTCGATTTCAAATGCGTGCAGAAATGAGAGGGACATGATGGTAACTCAACTGCAGCACTTCTTCTAGCAAAAGCCCGTCTACTTAGATGATGACAATGGAAACGACAACAATCACTTGGATTGCTGGGAGCTCAAGGACCCAACCAAGACAATGACGTGGACGCTTCTGTGGGCCCCCCGGACAAATAATCTGGTGTTTGGTCGGACCTTCGCTAGTGATGTCGTAGAATCCCAGCACATAGACTACCGGACCAAAATTACGGATGTAGTCCACGAAGATAACGAGCACATAAAGTTGTCATGTGTGACGACCACTGAGTCCGTAGACCCATATGTTTACTATTGTAGTGAACAATGTTGTATCTCCTTTCTCTACCGAGGATTGTGTCAATACACTTAGGGGGTCTAAGTTCGATGAAGTAGTGGCTCAGATCAACCACAAAATCTCACTTTAGAAATGGAAGAGTAGTAGTGGTGAGCCGCTAAAAAATGAAGGCTATAGCGAATAAACTCCGCATCATTATTACGAGAATGAATATACCTTTGCCACTCTATAGAAGGCAAAGACAATCGTAGATAGGCACCCTATATTGATTTTGATAGTTTCAGGGTCGGGACCGGTATTCAGAAGTTGAGTCAAGCTTTGGTACGGGTTCGAACACAAGTCGCACAAACAAGCACAAGCACCCTATGCAACACGATGTCCGCTTCCTCGTCAAGAAGCGTTCTGCTGCCAAGAAGCCGGAGAGCTCATCGAGAATAAAGACGAAGCTTGTCATGGAGGAGGAGTTCGCCAATTTGATGGCCTCCGCACTCTTAGAGCTCCCTCATGTGCTCGGTTTTGGAGAGACAGTCGGCTACAACAACGTCCAAGAAATATACCAAAAGTTCTGGACGAAGTGTCAGGGCTGCTTCTTACTCGGAGACAAAGAGAAGAAAGTCGAGCTCGACGTCATGAGGCAATTAAATGCACCCTCGGAGTGGACGATCCGTGCATTCAAAACTAAGGGCATGGAGGAGTTGATGCATTACTACATCAAAATGCCCGACAAGTCACAGAAGCAGACTCTCTACATCATGCTCAAGCTTGATGTGATGCTAACAAAGGTTGAGGACATCAGTGATTGTGACTTTTATATCATCAACGGCCAGCATAGCCTTCCAGCATCAAAGGCGATGATAAACGGCAACGGCCTGGAGCAGATAGGGAAGCACTTCCAAACCTGGCAATGTTTCATTGTCTGGACGCACGACCCGGAAAAGCTGAGAAAGATTTTTGCGTATTATTATTGCGTAAATCACTTGGTCAGTTCAAGTCGACGTTGACAACTAATATCCTCGGCTCTTGGGCTTTGTGGATCCACGCTAGGATACCAATGCCAAAGCACTTTGCCGGGGGCATTTGTCGGTCTCACAGATTAGGACGAAGAACAGCAGTGGAGTTTGCAAATGACAAGAAATACGAGGTAAGATTTTCAAATCAAGCTCATGTACTTTAGCTCGAATCGAGCTAACATGAAAGTATGTGCCGTATCTATATAGTATTGTATAGAGGTTTGAATCAATTACATTCTATGTTCTTTGGTTGGACGTTAGCTCAACTCGAGCTAACTTGCAATTATCGGATTATCTTTGATTTGATACTCATTATACTATAATGATAAACTTGTTCAACCCTCTTTCTGTTATGTGAAGCTATTTCTTAACGTGGTTTGTCAGCGCTTTGCCATGATCGACGTTGCGAAGAGCCAAGCAGAGCTCAAGAAAGTCGGAAAGGCTAAGGGGCTCTCGCTTACGAACAAGGTAAAGACCATCACCGCGTCGGAAGCTACCTTCAAGCTCTGGCATGAGGTCGACTCTTTGGCGGCGCACAACGACCTTATTGACGTCAATTCAAAATTGACGCTGATGGCAAAGTTCAAGGACGTCAAGTCTTGGGTCCCGGATAAGGATGGTATGTTGTCGTGCGAGTTCTTTAAGTTTCTCGCCAACATGACCTAGGCTGATCACCCAAAAATGTGTAAACACATTCTCAATCGGTTAGGGCCATCGCGGAAACTACCTTATCCTAAGGTGGTTGTGAAGCAACCAATATCTATGTTTGAGGATTGCAACACCGCCCAAGAGTGGGTCGATTGGAGAAAGAAGAAGGAGGTTGCTCAAATGGAGCTTTAAATCATCTAGCCGGAGCTAGGCCTCTTCAACAGCGCTGGAGCATACAATCGATCCAACGGGAAGAAATTCAAGAAGGACTACAACGTCAGCAAGGCTTCGAAGCATGCCTTCTTCAATTGGGGTCCACTAGATTTGTACTACGCCGACACAAGGCAGACCCAGTTGTGCAACTGCAAATGTGAGGATCTCTCTTCGTATGCGAAGAAATTCTTTTAGAGTCTTCCTCCATATTAGATTGCAGTTTGTTCCACCATAGGAGGCCTTGCACTTTTGTTTATACAAGGCGCAGACAAATTTGCTTAAGACGTGGCCCTCGGATTCCAGGCGCAACCAAGGGTGTAACGCGAAGCTCGGATCATCGACTTCTGGAACATTCCTGGTTTCTCTTGGAAGGCAAGGTTGTTGTTGGAGAAGCCGTTTTTTGATGAGTTCATGATGATGTTCACATCAAAAGGGTTGCCCCCCTCACCAATCTTCTAGCCTGGCTCTTCATTTGCGGAGACGCGCAGGCTCTTCTTCAAGTGCAGGCTTTTGCAGAGGGCCCGTTGTTGTTTCATGCGTACAATGTGCAGCACTCAAGGTATGTTCTTTCCAAGAATAAGCGCTTGGGAGGATACTCCATAAAGAGCAACCTTGCTCTCAACCCTATTGGCCTCCTCTTCCTCTTCAAGAAAGAGCATACACAGATTCCATATGTGAAAAAGACCTAGTATGCAGCTCCGGAGTATGTGTTGTACGCAAAGCTTCGCAAATACAACAAGCTTCCGTACTCAATGAACATGAACGAGTTGAGGATGAAATTCTTCATCAATGTCCTGGAACTCTTCTGCAAGAGGGGGGAAGTAGTTCTCCAGTTGTTCGGCGGGACGAAATTACTTATTGTCAGCATGGTAAGTCCACCTGCAGTATAGCTCTAGTCAAGCTAAACTGTAGTTCCCTTGATGACTCGTGCATGGACTGTTATAGAGAGCACCTTCTTCTGCTATGCGTAGAATAGCACTGTAGCTCGACTCGAGCTAAAGTGCCGGCTTAGTCTTATATGCTTTTGTAAAGCAGTGAACGAACGCATTGTATCCCTTGAGTTTTCAATAGTTGTCGTGTGGTGTTTGTATGCCTTTACATTCACTTTGCCTAGATTCGACGTAGTGTGTGACTAATTTGATCTATCCATGTGCAAAAGTTGGATCTGGAGACATTTTGCATCTTGCACGACTCCAATGAGACGGACTTCGACGAAGCCCCAAGGTTGCAGTGACGTTGGATTGGGCCAATTTCGTCCTTGGTGGATATCACATCAACGAGGAAATCTTTCAGGAACTTTGCAAGGTTGTTTCCAAGGGAAAGGGAAAATCGACTGTTGACATCGTCAACGAAGAGGAAGATGTAGACCCGAGCCCCATGGGTGTGTGCCCAAGCTTTAGCACGGCCAATGCGGACAATGAATTCCTAGAGGACTTCGATGACGCCACTCCACCGGAGTTTCAGAGTGGCATTCAATCTGAAGTAGGGAACACAATTGGTACCTCGGGGCAACGACTCGAGTTCTCGGAGTTGAATTTGTTGGATATTTTGGACACGCCTCATTCAACTCCCACCTTGGGCAGATCATTTGCTCGGCCTGCGGCAAAGAAGAGGAAGGTCGCTAGCGCGAGTGGCAGCTCCTCGTTGGCTCCGGCGAGCATTGATCAGGACGACAATATGATGATCACCCTCAAGAAGAAGCTCAAAGAGGAAGCCAGCCATTGGAGGTTGATTAAGCAATGGCTAGCGAAGTGTGACGAGGAGTTGAGGAGCCTACAGCCAAGGCATGACAAAGATATTAAGAGGGACCAAAAGCAGAGGCATGTTGGCATGATGCTCATGCTGGAGAGATTCATGGTAGCTAAATTGCTTGTTGTCGCCACAACACCAGTTGCGGTTAATGCTGCAATCTCCCAGCCTCCCCTCTTAGCGGAAGAAGGGACTGGGAGTCAGTTCCACGGTTCTCTTTTGTCATCTCCGGTTGGTTCCTCCCCTTCTCCATGGAGGCTCAATTGCTTCATATTCCGCCATCCACGTCGAATCCCCCCTCTTCCCCTTTGAAATTGCCCGCTCCGTCTAAATTTGCCATCATCACGGTCTAAAGTTCGATGATGACATCTACAACCTCGCAAATATGTAAATATCTTTTCAGCATCGTCCTTCGTACTTTCTCAAGATCTTTGGTCAGGACAATTGCGATAAGATTCCCGAGCGTAGAGTCGGTAGCAGAACAATCTACATGAAGGAATTCGGCACCGAGAAGGACATCTTCTTAAAGACATTATCGAACCATCTTCAATAGGTTGAGTCGTGAATATACTTCGGCAAATACGCTTGTCATTGACAATAGCCTGATTAAGCACATGCTCAATTTGCCGGAGAACGTCCTTCTACTTCCATCATGGTCGCACAATTATGGTGGCGCAAGAAAGGATTTGGTACTTCTTGAAGAATTGTTACTATATCTCTCTGACCTTCATCTGTTTCTAGGTGGTCTAGTGTAGTATCGGGCCAAACATCCCTCGGGTCAGGAGATGTTCTATAATGATCAGAAGACGTGTGGACAATCTGCGATTATCTCGAATGCAATCCAAGCGTCTCAAAATCTCCGCTCTTAATGTCGTTGGAAACGCTTAAATCTTTAAATTTACACTTTAGGTTGAATAGTGCTAAACTGTATCAATTGATTGCAGCTCTATTTGTGATATTTGTTGGATCATTCTTTGTGTATATATATTTTTTGATAATACAAATCGAGATGTTTCACCACTTTGTTTGTTGTGCGGATTGAATATCTACTACTGATGGAATGTCATCATGTTTTAAATTATTGGAATTTTCATCTTTTGTTCTAAGGTATGTGAGTGTCACTTTGGTTGAAAATTCTACAGGACTGTGATTGTCGAGCATCCGTGGATTCCTTGCTCGGCCCAGAAGATTTTTCTCTAACCCTTCGAAGTAAATGGCTTTTGTTGCACTCTGCAGCAACTGCGCAATCAACCATGGATTATTTGACCATGGCAGTGGACAAGGGAGTTGTTGAAAACCTTGTTGTTAGGGAGCCAATTCATGATAAGATCCACTCCCCTTTGCTACAGTGGCCTCGTTCAGTTCCTGGGTCTCCGCATTTGAATCTGGATAATTGTACTCCTGCAAAGCGTATTCTTTATGATGATTTCGGGAATGCTCCTTACTCACACTTGTTGACGGTGTATTACGTGCTCACCTCCTAGTTATTGCAATACTAAGTCGATTTTTGCCTAGGCAGTTTTGATTCGTTGTTGAGCTGCATTGCACTCATGTAATTTAGCTTCATTCGAGCTCATTATTATTTTGATGGATGATAAATGTGCTATGTGAATGTACCCTTGAGCATTTTAGCTCCATTCGACCTAAAGTGCACTTGTATGGATCTTAATGATACAATTTTCATGTGTGTCGTGTAGGAGTATTCGACCTAAAGTGTATTTGTTTGGATTATATGTGGCACCTTTTATGTAGGATCCATTTGCAAAACGTCTCCGCCCCGCATTCTCTCAAAAAATAATGCTGGAAACAAATGGTCTCCTTCAGATCTCACCCACCGCCACTTGCTGCCCAAATCAAACATTAGCGAGGTGCTTAGGCGGGGTTTGCAGCGTCTTTTAGACAGTCCATTAATGCAAGAGAATGGAGCAACATGGACTTGGCAATGTCAAAGGGTTTTTCTGAAGACGCGTATAGAGGCTTATGGAGGAACTCCCTAGACAATTTAATGAGTGATAGGACAACTGTATTTTGCCTTGAGGTAAATGAGTGTTGTGCGTGACTTTCTTTCATGAAGTTTTCAATAAAGCTTGGATTAATGGTATATGCTTCTTTACCTTTACCAAATTTTTGGACATTTGGCTAATTTGGTCCCTCCATGGAATGAAATATTGTATTTTTGGTACATTGTCTTTATGCTTTGTACCTACAAATGTCTATATATATTGATATTTCTTAGAGCATATATCTTCAAAGTCATGGAAATCTCCCAATGTAACAAATATGGTGTTTTGACTTCTACTCTACCGGTGCACTCTTGAATTTTAATTTGCTCCATGACAAAGAAATTGCCGATGATCCAAATGCCATTACCGCGTGTAAACAAGTGCTAAGAAATCTCTACTCATTTAAAGATTATCCTTACGTGGTTAACGAGTTCTTTGCTTTTCGACACAGGACTGTACTATTTCATGACATGTTAGATCCCAAACTCCAGAAGTGTTCTCTATATGCTTGGTGGGATTTCAAAGGTGCTTCTGAAAAACTCCTTGCGCCAATTGCCAAGAAAATACTAGCCCAAACAATATCACCTTCTTCTTGCAAACGCAATTGGAGTAGCTATTCTTTTGTGCATAACAAGAGACAAAATGGGTTACTACTTGGAAGGGCAAATGACTTGGTGTTTGTCTATACCAATTCAAGGTTGCTTGCAAATGAAAAGTGGAGAGATGAGAAGAGGTGGTACGCGGAGAACTTGTATTCAGAAGACCCCCCAAGCCCGTGAATCAGATAACTCCAAAGACTCTAACAATGCAAGTACCGATGAAGGTGCCAACTAAAGCGATGAATACCTAGACGATGACATCGACAGTGGCCTCTCAACGGTACCACAAGTAGTATTCATCCTTGGGCAATGAGTATAAATTTTGATGATGATGATATGGCTGGAGAAAAAGATGATGACTTGATGCCCATTGCTAGATACTAGGAACGGTGATCGCATGGTCAATAGTAAAAACATCATTGCGAGTGGACCAACCGCAATTCCGGAACAAACACAAGATGGCAGTCCATGTGAAGGCAATGATATTAAGAATGCAATAGAAGGAGGTATATTATCCTCACATGAAACAACCCTACAAGGACATCAAACTCAAGGGCAACAAAAGGAAGATGTCGTGGATCTCAACATCCATAGTCTCGGACTTGCCAAAAATCTCAAGAAAACAACAACCGCACCATTTGTAGAAGATGCCACACTTCTTAAGTAAAAGGTTAGAGAAGATGATAGTCCCCACGGCACCAGAAGCCGACTACACTGGACGGAGAAAAACACTTCACTTGATTGGAACAACCTTCTTTGCATGGTGGTACATTGCGGTTTCTATTTCAAAACTATCCTAGAAATGTGACTAAAACCAATTTGAAATCCTCCCATGCTTTGGTGTCCCTTTCAAAGCATGTACGACCATGGACACCCAGTGTACCAATATTTCTAGTGATGGGAATGGACCTCATTTCATGGTCTTTAGAAACCATACCGGAATTCCATCTCGTTGTAGTTTGTTATCCTCAAGAGCAAACGTTGCCTTAATGATGAAATTAAAGACTTTGAATGTCAATGTCATTAATACAATAGGACCTAGAAAGCCTCCACAATCAATCAAAAAATGGCAAGTTCTCATGCAGCCATTTGCACGGTCCCCACGTCATAACGACACGTCGGCTAGAAATCCTTTTCATGCCATCGAGACTTACAAGAGGTTCAAAACCATTCAGCCCATGTCGAAAAATGGGGAATCAAAGAGGAAGACCTCACGGATGATGAAGATGACCCGTCACGATCTAGCGGAGCTGAGTTCAAAGGAGATAGTGATTATGAACTTCCTACTGATATCAATGAATAGCTAGACCATACACATGTAAATTGTATGCTTCACTCGTACTTCTTTCCATGGAAAAGAAGTTGACCCAAAGTTGATGTGTGTTCATAAATGCACAATTTCTAAGATTTGAGTCATTGTTGGCCTATCCATTACACTATGGATTGTTTAGAGTAGCTTCTCAATTGAAAAACACTCTTATATGTGTTAAAAGAATATACAAGCTATGAATAAACAAAAGTTGTTTTTATCTCCAAATTTTTCTTTTTTGAAGTACTTTGTTTGCATATATTCCATATTTGTTTGCTTCATCCATTATTGTATTACTCCAATTTCATATTGTTGTTCCATTCTGTAGTCTTGGTACAAGAATCTCTTAACCATATGATAATCCATAAATATTGCAACTCTCATTGCCTTCTACTTATTTCATCGCTTAGTAAGCACATCATGCTTGAAACTATTGCTAACATCACCACGTAAAAAGATCAATTAACAATGTAACATCACAAAATACATTCTACAAAACCTCCATATGACTATGTCATTTCAAAAGTTGTAAATTCTTGTTTCACATATGCAACAACTTCATATTCCACTCGTACTACACCTCGACAAAAACTTTCATCCTTTCCATAACTAAAATTCCAACCATTCTCCATAATTAAAGACAAGGACTACAAAATCGCTAGGAGACTTAGTTATGTTTCCTAGCAGTGGCCTCTCTATTAGCTACACAATGCCCCTCTAATCTATATTAGTCAAATTGGATTGGTTCCCCTGAAGTGAAACCCATATCCGTCCGCTGCCTCCAAGTCGTGTTTCGAGTCTCCAACCTCTGACTTGGCCTTGCAGTTCTGCCCCCTTCTTCGTACTCTCGATCTATGGCAACGATTACTCTTTGCAATTCTAATTGCCAATTGTCATCGTTGTTGTTGTCATCCTCCTTCTTACGCTTCCCAGCAGAATCCACCCTCTTTGCCGCAAAGATGTCGATGGCCTTCTCAACTCCCCACAACACCTTATTCACAAAATCGTCATTATCTTGGAATGACAGTAATAATTCCCCATTAGATTTTTGCAGCTTATTTCTCCAGCACTCAATGACATCACCAATTCTCCTATCAAATGCTTGCACGGCATCCCAAAAATCGCATCCGACATCTTGAAAAGAAGCTTTGTCCATCGATAATTTGAGTTTCATTGCTTCGTCCAACTTTGCAAGGAATAAGGTCCTACCAACCAAAGTACAATTGTACTTCTTGTACTCTTCTCCCAAGACAATGTGATCTTCCACCTCATGCCTAGAGCCATCTTTTCCCTTCACAACTCTCTTTGGAGGAAATCGGAAAAACCGGTTATGGTTCGTACTCCAATGTCCTCCAAAGTTACGGCAAAACAACTCTTATTGATCACCATCTTCAATCTCTCGTGCCCTTGGCTCCACTTCGTAGTCTTGTGTCATCCAAAAGAATGGATCACAATCCATTGCATACTCTTTATACAATTGGTGACAACGGAACTCACTATTTCAATTAATTGGTTTTTTCCATTCTCGATTGTTCTGGAATTTCTTTGGAAGCTGATCCAATGGGAGGTTCCAAAAGTTGAACTTGTGCCTTGGTGGCAGAACATCTCGTAAATCTATCATTTCATAAAACCTTGTGCTCAAAGGAGACCACATATGGGACACACCGGTTGTCTTATGGAACTTTTAGAAATGCACGTAGTATGAAAGTTATGGCCACATTGCCCCAATATATGTGCCCTCTCTGGACCAAATTGTTCCTGGCACAAGCTGCATTTGTCATTGAGGAACGATGGTTTTAGATCACATATATGGATGACAGTTCTCTCCATATCCACAAAGTGTGACGAGAAGATATTGAAGGGCACCCATCATTCTTCCACTTCCAACGGCCAGTCAATGCCATTGCCCTTTCCGCTATCCCGGTAATAGTTGGTGCAATCCATCATCTCCGCCACATTGCCCCAAATAGTGATTTTTGTAGGATCACATCCAGCTTCGCCAACTATACTCTTAAATCTCTTTAACGAGGTCTCCTTAAGTTCCTCTAATGCTTTTGATTCAATAACGTATTTTTTAAGATTATGTGCGGCTTTTAAGACCGTTGTTTGTCTATCCTAAAAGCGATGAACCCAAACCAACCAAGGTATTGTGTTCTCATGGCATGGTATGTAATCCAGTGTTGTCAAGGTCCTCCGCAATGACTCCAATTTTGCTCGTTTCTCATCTCTCTCCCTATTTGCTACCTTCAACTATTGTAACACCATTTCCATATCTTCCCCCTTGGCTTCAGTAATCTTCTATTTTTCCTCCTTTTTTAAGTGTACTTGGGTACATCCAATCTTTGATGGTAGTCCAATACAAAAAGGCTGAGATGGTCCTTCCCCAATCTTCAGCATATTATCCGCTTCGTCATTTTGTGGATACTTGGACAGAAAAAGATTGTTCGAGGTACGAGTGAAAATATCAACCGCTACAACGTTCACCTTACATACCTCCACATTCATTGTTTTCTTTCTGGTACCTTGGCTTTTGGTCGGACGTTCACATTTCGGGCATCTGTCGTTCCTCTTAAACTCCTCCAATAACTTTATTAATCTTTTAGTGATAGCGTGGTTTTTCTCAACCTGAGCTTTCAATTCTATGATGATTTGTAGACGTTCAACCCTTTCTTCTAGCAATGGCTTTATAGTTGAAGTCATATTCTCAAAACCAAAAGCGGCTTGTATCATACTTGGAGTGGCACTTGCAAAGACTTTAGCCATTTTTGCAAAGACTTCAGCCATTTCTACAAAATCTGGAGCCATAACTGAGAAGATTGCTGCGTTGAGCTTCATAGTGTCTGCAATTTTGAGTACCTCAATTAAATTGCTCAAAATTGCATCAGCCCTTGACCTCACTCCCTCTTCATTTGCTTTGGTATCACCTTCTTCTACCGTTGCTTTAGCTCACTCCATAATGAAGTCGAGCAACTTCTTCAACTCATCTTTATTTGGCATGGTTGTTGGTATCTCTCTGATTATAGATATGATATTCAGCGCCATCATGGAGTCAACAAGGTGTGGTTATAATCTTGTTGGCACTGCACTACTTGGTCCAACATATGTTGGCTTCTCAATCATGTTTTTTAGCGTTTGAACCTTTGCAACACTCTATGGTCTTAATTAGAGAAACGGTGGACAATATGTTGGCCGCCACATTCTCTAATTTCTTCTGGTACTCCGGTTCCATCGAGACATCATCCAGACGCTCCTTCGAACATTCAATGCCATTCGGTTGCTCTTTCAAACATTGAATGCCATCGTGCTCGATTTATGTTGTTGTAGGCACCTCTTGTATCTTAGGCTTTAGATGCGGTAGACTGTCTACATGAGTTTTCTTCTCTAGTTGTTCCAAAACGTTCATTGTGGCAATTGATTCCTGATTATATAAATTAAAAATATGCTTCTGTGTCTTCGCAATCCTAAGTGGAAACTGCGCAGTAGATAGGAACGTGGTCTGATCCACCTTCCTTAGTATCAACTCGTAATAAACCATTGGTACCAAGCTGTTATTAAACAACCGTTTACTTCTTGAACAATCTCCAAACAAAGCCTGCTATACCTCCTCACTCCAATGAATGAAATAATCATCCTTGCACAGCCAAGGCCTTTACGCAAAATCCCTCGTATGACTCAGGTGGCAATTTTTGGGCTACAATTTATCAATGTGATACATCATTATGTATTTCTTGCACCTTTTGGATGTACAAAAATCCTCCATCGCCGCTTCGTAATTGTCCTCTGCCTTGATGTCTTCATTACCCAAAATCTCCCACTCCAAAGCGTATAAAGCTGTTTTCTGTTTAATCCTCTTCTTTGAGCCCGAGTTTCTACCTGAGCCTAAGTCTCCGTGCACCGTCACTTCTTCTGCCGACATGGTAGCTATTGTAATCAAGAATACACACACAAGGTTTGCCTTGTTATTGTATGAACACCGCAATTTAATTTGAATAGAGTCTATCATATAGCTTAAATGGACCCAGGGTTGTCATAACAGACGAGTTGAGGAAATCGAACGAGACAATCGGACGGGCGGTCCGGACCGGACGGGCGGACGATTCGGACATATTGCCTAAAGTGCGTCCACTAATTTTTTGCAAGTAATAAATTTTTACTGTAATGGCCACGTCACATTCAGACGTGTCACGCCACCGTGGCACTATGGCGGGAACGTCCCCGCCCCTCCCCGCCCAACTTTGGAATCAGCAACTTTGAATGGCCATATCTCACTCAAAAATAGTCCAAATTAAACATATGAGATAATCCCTGGCATCTATAAATTTTTTTAATGTCAAAACACACCTCAAAAGCTTGATTCGCATTATTTTTGAGTGAATTATGCCCATCCAAACTTTTAGATTCCAAATTTAGGCGGGGAAGGGGTGGGGTCGTTAAGGGCGGGGACGTCTCCGCCCCTAAATGGTAGGGGCAGAGACGTCCCCACCCCTAAATGGTAGGGGCGGAGATGTCCCAGCCCCTAAATGGCAGAGGCGGAGATGTCCTTGCCCCTCCCGCCCAATTTTGGAATCAACAACTTTGAATGGCCATATTTTACTCAAAAATAGTTTAAATTAAGCATATGAGATGTTTTTGGCATCTGCAAAAAATTTAGATGTCTAAACACATCTCAAACGCTTGATTTGGGCTATGTTTGAGTGAATTATGCTCATTCAAACTTTCTGACTCCAAAATTAGGCGGGGAAGGGGCGGGGACGTTAGGGGCGGAGACGTGAGGGCGAGGACTCAACCCTTTGAAGGTTGTAGAGGAACAAAGTTGGGCAAACTCCATTCTTGCCTTGGCAAAGGCCTTCCTCCTTCCCATGCGTTGGAGAAACGATATTTTTAATGTAAATTTAGTTTTCCATCCCACCTCTAGGGAATGACATGATTGCCATGATGATTGAGGAATGCAAAGATCTTGTCGTAACCAAATATAGCGGCTCTTTGCTATAAATGATTCTATTGGACTTGAATTAGGAGAAGAAGAAGAACTACGGTCTTCCAATGGGACCGGCGTGAATGTGGTGTTTGTTCATTCTCTTCACTAAGCATATGGCCATGGGACATAGGCTAGTGTATATAGAACTATTTCCTCCTCTCGAGGATAAACACTTTTCTACACTAAGTGCTTTCCTACACTAATTGCATTAAAGATAATCGACATGTCATCTCCTCCAAGGGCTTTGTGGGTCCTCATACAACAAAGCGGTGGGACCTCCCACCATAATTTGGTGGACTTTGGTGGTACTTGAATTAGAATGTTGTATTAGGCTATAAACAACAAATTCTTTTTGACATTTTCAAAGAAGGTAATATTCTTTGTACAAGTGAAACCTCCTTTGTTATCGACGGACAAATATCATTGAGCAATGTAGTTTTAATGTAAAGATGTGTTCTTAGATGACTCATCTTAAGGTCATATTCAAATTTATGAAGCATAATGTCGAATCATCCAATGTCCATATCTCCCTTGTGTAACAACCCCTTTGGAACAATCCACAAATTACTCTTCATAATTGTAGGGTTGATGAAATACATATCTTTAAATTGTTGGGGTTATGATTAATTACCACCTAATTCAATCATAAAGAAAGATAATGCATTTAAAAGCATTCTCTAAAGGCCACAATGTTCCAAAGTCAAAGTGGTTCTCTCACAACATTTCTTACCAAACGGTGTCAATTTAACTTTAAATTGATTAAACTTTGCAAAGGTTAGATGAAACTCCAAAAGGCTTTGCTTCTAAGGGTGACACCTTCAAAAGGTCACATTAAACATGTCTATTGTAAAAACAATGGATGTAGGGGCAAGACACACGACCAAATGTTTTTTATTATACATATAGATGTACAAAAAATATAAATGTGAATAGAAGCTCTAGTAAACTTTCTAGCTGTTGTAGTTTGTAGAGTAAGTATTCCTTCGGATAGCACTTAGTTGGAGCTAAATGTGTCCGGAATGATCGCTCTAAATTCGTTCCCACAGAGATCTATTGTTTCTTCTTTGAATGATAAGTAAACTATCTGCTATCCTTCTACCACACACCAGTTAGCATTCCTATTCTACGCCTTATCTATTCATCTGGATTCTTCCGGACGTCCGATGTGGTTTCCTACTAACTTCCGGATCCTTCCAACTTCCGGAAGGTCAGATGGAGTTTTTCTTCTAGAGTTTTTAAGCGAGTGGCCGGGTACCACTGATCTTATTTTGTATAAGTGGCCGGATTCCCCACTGCCTTGTGACTTTAAGTGGCTAGACACCCACTGCCGCGGAATTTATAGTGGTTGGACACCCACTCTCCCTATATTGCTAATTGGTCGTGGGTTTGTTGTTTTCGGATGCACTCTCTCACATCATCCGGAAGGCCTTCCGGATACGGTCACTCAGAGGCTCACCCGGACTACAACGACATTCTGGTTGATGATCAGTAGTTCGGTGAGGTGTGAGGGGTAGATCTGCATTTGGACTTCCTCCTAGACATACACCACAGGCTTTTCTATCTATCGTAAGGGGAAATTCCGGTCGCAACCAGAATCCGGGTTCACACGGATTCTCCGTGCCCTAGGAGCTACTAGGCCCACCACCTAAAGTACCCTCCCTCCCCCTCGAGGCTCCTTTTGGTCACCAAGGATCGTCAGACTCTATCTAACCTCTCCTTCAGCTGTTCCGGGCACTCTCCCACAGCAAGTCCCAACCGGTTAGACTAGATGCTTATTCGTGAACCACTTTAGCTTCACAACTATTCCACTAATCATCAACCACAATGGGTCCTATCCTTCATTCACGAAACAATACACTGCCAACATAATTTCAAGACGAGAAAATATACCAATAGAAAATATCATTCGGGAGGAAGAAGAAAAAAGACCCCGAGCCGGCTAAGGCTCAAGTATCAAGAACCCGCTACCACTGATCTAAAAACGGATCTAAGAAGCTAAAAATCCGGAAAATCCTATCTTGAAAGTGAAAGGGATCTTATCCCTAGAAATCCGGAATTCAAACTCAGATCCGAAAGTTTCGGATCTGAGATCCGATTTCTACGGATCTAACTCAAAACTTAAAGCAGGGTTGTCTTTAGTCTTACCGCATGATAGCCGGGTGCAAACTTGAGCCCCATCGTTAATCGCTATCATACTTTTAGCCCTAAAGATTCTAATCTACGGAGTTACTTGGTTCCGCCTCCGACTGCTACGGCGTGAAGGGGTAACCTCTACTGGAGTGGTGCCGGCCTCGGGTTGCGCCGGAATGGCTGCTGGTGGCTCCGGTGAGGTGGTCGGCGTCGGCATCCCTGGTCCGGATGGTGCATCCGGGTCCTCTGTTGTGACCGTCCAGCCAGATGGTGCATCTGCGCGGTCTTCGACGTCCGGAAGGTCCCGGAAGCTACCGCTGGGGCTGACCACCATGGGTGTCGCTGCCGAGCTTCCGTGTAAAGGGTCCATCATTGGTGGCCCCAAAGAGGGAGACTTTGAGGGAATTCGGAAGGGCAAGGGTGGTACTATATGACTCCCTGGCACCTGTTCCCACTTCTGCATACTCTCCGTGCTTGGGAAGGCCACCCCATTCCAACTCATAGGAGAGCTGAAATCCGGCGTTCCCACGAGGTCATTGAACTGTCCGGTGAGCGACTTCGGTGTTTCAGATGCAGGTCTGGGTGAAGAGCCGGCCGGAGGTTGAGGTGGAGAAGTTGCTACCGGACCGGATGGAGATCCGGACGGACCTGCAGTGGTTCTGGACGGATCTGCCTGGGTTCCGGATGGTCCCGCAACGTCTGGAGCAGGTGGTGCCGAAACTGGAGGTGGAGGTCCTGGTTCTATTGAGGTGGCCGCCACGAGATCCCTCGCTAGTTCTTGCATCTTGGACCAAGTGCTCTCCATTTTCCGGTTGTGATCCACCAGGAACCGGATAACCTGCCCCCAGTTGAGCTTCTCGTTCTTCTCCAAGCTCTCTGTCTAGAGCAATGCCCGGTTGACCGTATCTACCGAGAAATCCAACGCTGTGCGGATATCGGTCAGTGTTTGTGAAGCTGCCCGGACCTTCGTTTTTGCCATCACTCGGGCATGCTGTGCTACATCTCGTGCAGCTTCCGCCTGCCGGACCCGACCCCAGAGCCGGGTGTTAACCTTGGTTATGGTGGCGTTCTCTTGCTCCAGTCTTGTGACGGAACCGTGCTTCTCCTTCATCTCTCTGAGCTGGGCGATGAGGTGAGTGGTGTCCTCCAGTCCTACTGCCTCTAGGACGGCCATGATCATGGCGTGCCTCTCTCGGATTTCTCCTTCCTGAATTGTGGTCCGCCAGACAATGTGTCTGCAGAGCTCGTGAACGTCCATCGGTATGTCGCCAGTGATGGCCGAAACAAATGTGGGTCCTCGCTCGGATCCGGTTGTGAATCGGTCGTCTTCCGGTGCCGCTTCCGGTGTAGTTGGCGGTGCTGCGGTTGGTGGTGCTACGGGTGGGCTCTGAGCCGGCATGCTTCGGGGGTTTCTGGAGTCCTCTGCACCGAACGACTCCGCTTCCGGTTCGGTCTTCAAAGTATGAAGGGGGATGACGACTTCTCCGTGTTAGAGTCCGTCGATTCATCCGGTTCCTCATCTGTTTCCATCCCTCCGTATGACTGGATGGTGAGCAGGCTATCGTACTCAGCCTGCTCATCCTGACTCAACATCTTCTGCTTGGCGTACATGTGAGCCAGGTAGGTGGAAAGGGGGGATGGGGTTTTCCGGGCTTTCGGCAGGTTCTTCACCATCCTATCAATCTGCTCGTCCATGATGGCCGCCCACTCGACGGACAGCTTCCCTCTCATCGAGCCCAGGATCAATGTTGCTAGCTTGGCCACTATCCGTTTTGGTTTCTCGGGATGGAAAATAGGGTTGAAGAATGCCGTTATTAACCTGGCGTCCGGATCGGTGAGGTCGCTGAGGACATACCCGTCTTTAGGGTTAGCCTTCGCGCGGAACTCGCCTTTCAGGATGGCGTCGTCACGTTCCGCCACCTTGATTGTTCCTGCCCGGAACTCGTAGGTGTCTCTCCAGAGTGCCGTGGTCCAGACCTCTGAATGCGCCCTAATCTTCTGCGCGTACTGGCTTGGTGGCTCTCCCAGGAGCTCCGTCATCATCGTTTTGCTCTGGAAGGGCCCATGGTGTCGCTAGAAGACCTTCACAACCCATGATCTCGAGGAAGCTCTCTAAAACCCGACAGGTTTTGACCGGCTTCGGAATCTTCGGAGTCACCTTCTGCAGCACCAAGGTTTCGGTAGCCGGAGCCTTGCCCTTCTTGCCCGCCATCCGTGCCCACCTCTCCGTGAACTTGCGCCTCGCAATGGTGTTGAGAAATTTGCACGCACTGACCTTACCAAGTCCCTCTTGCTAACCTAATTTGGCTCTACCGTCCTTCACCAAGACCGGCTCGAAACCCTAAGAGAATGCGAGGAGCGGAAAGAGAAGGAGCCTGTTGGAAATCCTAAAAGATTGGCGCACAGGGCTGCCAGTCGCGTTTTGTATCTGACGCACTTGTACGGAAAACCGTTATGCGTCATGATGGCATTTCCGGGTCCGGCGATAACCGTCCTCCGGTTTTGCAACTTCCGGGAAGGGTGTTGTAACTACCTCCATTAGGGATTCCGGCGCAGCACTAAAATCTTATTCCGTTCTATGAACTACTTATGCTCTTATGGCCGACTAACTAATTAATTTTTTTAATTTTTCTTTATTTTCTTCCGGATTTGGTATTACCACTTACGGAGTAAGTGGGAATGGCTTCCCACACTAGCAATATAGAACATAACTATTAACTTCTTTCTTGAACTCATGTCTATATACAATAACGATAAAACTTTGTATGGTTTGTATGAAATTCTTTTCCTAAATAAATATAATTTTGACGTTGTTTTGTACTATATATATATGCCGTATTTATAAATTGGGAATGTCAATTTCTTTATGTTCAAATGGAAACCATTACATTTCCTCTAACACGTGCAAACTATTTATAAGTTTCTTCACCTCTTTGTTTATCTTCCCATGCCCCTTCCAAACATTCGATTCAATTGTAGAATACTTATATATAAAGAGTATTACCTTCGTCTTAGATTCCAAAAACAAAGTATTTTCTTTATTGTTAAATTTATTTTAATCCAAATAAAACACGTTCACACACTTTGGAGAAGTTGGGAAGAAAAAATAATCTTCAAGGGGCCACTGGCAAAAATTGTAGAAACTACGTACGATAAAAAAATAGGGGCAAATATATTCACTTAGGTTAAATTTTATAAAGAAAGTACATGTAACATACATTGTTTTAGAAGTGTGAAACATGGTTATAAGTAATATATAATTTGATATAATGTCAAAGAACTATGTAAATGGTACATACAAAATATCATGGAAAAAATAGGTACAAAATTTGAATGGTAGATTCTATTGATTTGGGTTCTCACTATTTCTCAATGGATGAAAAAAGGGTAGTTTTTAATCAAAGTCTATAGATCAATTAATGGGAGAGTTGGAGGGTTGGAATAAATAAAATTTATTTTAATAAGTGGTACATTCCTAATTAATTGTGGGGCACTCATGCAACATATTATTGTTGGGTAACTTGTACATTTCCTCTGTGGTTAGAAGCTTACACTACCCCTTATGTTTGGGGATTTATTTATTTCCCTTTCATTGGATGTGGTTCTATATACACTAGCCTATGTCCCGTGGCCATATGCTTAATGAAGAGAATGAACAAACACCACATTCACGCCGGTCCCATTGGAAGACCGTAGTTCTTCTTATTCTCCTAATTCAAGTCCAATAGAATCATTTATAGCAAAGAGCCGCTATATTTGGTTCCGACAAGATCTTTGCATTACTCAATCATCACGGCAATCATGTCATTCCCTAGAAGTGGGATGGAAAACTAAATTTACATTAAAAATATCGTTTCTCCAACGCATGGGAAGGAGGAAGGCCTTTGCCAAGGCAAGAATGGAGTTTGCCCAACTTTGTTCCTCTACAACCTTCAAAGGATTGAGTCCTCGCCCTCACGTCTCCGCCCCTTCCCCGCCTAATTTTGGAGTCAGAAAGTTTGAATGAGCATAACTCACTCAAACATAGCCCAAATCAAGCGTTTGAGGTGTGTTAAGACATCTAAATTTTTTGTAGATGCCAAAAACATCTCATATGCTTAATTTAAACTATTTTTGAGTAAAATATGGCCATTCAAAGTTGTTGATTCCAAAATTGGGCGGAGAGGGGCGAGGACGTCTCCGCCTTTGCCATTTAGGGGCAAGGACGTCTCCGTCCCTACCATATAGGGGTGGAGATGTCCCCACCCCTAACAAATTCCGCCCCTTCCCCGCCTAAATTTGGAGTCCGAAAGTTTGGATGGGCATAACTCACTCAAAAATAGCCCAAATCAAGCATGAGAGGTGTGTTGTGACATTAAAATTTTTGTAGATGCCAAGAAACATCTCATACGCTTAATTTGGACTATTTTTGAGTGAGATATGGCCATTCAAAGTTGCTGATTCCAAAATTGGGCGGGGAGGGGCGGGGACGTCTCCGCCTCTACCATTTAGGGGCGGTGACGTCTCCGCCCCTACCATTTACGAGCAAAGACGTCCTCGCGCGTAATATATTTCATTTCATATAGCCAACTACCGTTTTTTTTAGTCTAAATCTTGCGTGGCAACACTTTAGTGCATACGTGGCTGCCACGTTGCCTGTTTTTTACCTCCCGGGTAAATCAACCCTATGTTTATTGTATCGGACGGGCAAGAGCTCTAACGGACAAGCGAATCGGACGGACGGGCAAACCGGACGTCCGTCCAGTATGACAACCCTGAGTGGACCCCCACCATTTCACCAAATTCGAGCAGCAAGTACGAACGCAATTGCAGTACATCTGACCTCAATAGCGAAGTGTAGAAGTGAGGGAAGAGAGGGTGGCGGTCCGCTTCTATAGGAGGAGGACGGCCAAATCTAAAGCTGCAGCCGTCCGATGCAGCGGTCGCTCAATGGCGAGTAATTGGCCCGCCTTGAGCAGACGGCCGAGGCGACCACGAGACGCGGCGGACGGCCCGAAGGTCCGCAGCTTCGAGCGGACGGCCCATCCGGCCGTTTGTTCGGACGGACGGCCAGGCAGTCCGCTCGTTTGGGTGGATGGCCAACATTAAATTGCCCGTCTGACCAAATACCACCTAAGGTAGGCGCACCCAATTCCGATCAGTAGAGTATGCATGGCATGGTGCTTGAAAATGGAAAATACATCAAATGATGCATAAAGTGACTTAAAATCAATACCTCAAAATCTAAAAACACCCCTCATTATTGGCATTAGGTGATGATGTGTGCAATTTGGATTGCTCCACGTCAATTGAGCTCCTATTGGTGGCATTGCCTTGAAAGTTGAACAAGGTCGATTGGTATAGGGTACCCTCCATGAATTGATTATCCATGGCATGTCTTCTCTCGTTTACTCACTCTCATTTATTGGCATTGGGTGAATGAAGGCACCAAATCTCACCTACTCTAGAGTTTGATTATGGGCTTCAGTGGTTTTTAGGCTTTTAAATTCTAAATCAATTCCAAATTTTTGTGATTAAATATGAAAAAATATTTGTTGAGTTTCATTTCTAATTCCACATTTTTCTACATAAATATTTTTGACATACAATGTCATTTGAGCCCTGAACTGGCTTAAGTGATCGGAATTGGGTGCTTCCACCTTAATTCTTAAATGTCAAGGCGACCAAAATGTGGTTGATGGAAGAATGTAAAATGCTCCCACGTGATGATTAAACATTACTTTCATCGAAGTTTTTGTGAAGGTGTTGTCAATGAGTGCATGTACCACATGTAGTTATTGACCCTTCACAAAGTGTATAATTTTTTTTCTAAAAATGAAAGTGTTTGTGACTTGGAACTCAATGTAGTAACACCATATTCATCCTACTGGAACATATCTAGGACTTTGGAAGGTATGTGCCTTTTGATATACTTGTAATGATAGTGAATTTAGGCGTGAAGTGTAGATAGAATGAATCCAAAGTACGACGTCTTAGTGATAAAAAGGGTTGGAATAGGTTGAAAATGCTAATATTCAGAAGGAAATACAAAAACAACATTGCAATTGAAGAGTGAATTGAGGAATAGCTCTTAATCTGAAGGAGAATAAAAGAACATTCTTCTTTTCAAAGTTAATACTACTTAGAAAGAAAAATAAATACATCACTTCTTCTATCTCTTTATGGACGAGAAACCTCCTATGACAAATAATATTGACTATGAGATCCCCCCTAATGCCTCAATACGAGACTTGATAAATGCTTGCTGGCGTTGACGTGTCCAGGTTAAATCATCCTGCTACATCACTGGACTATCAAGAAGACGTTGCAACCTCCAAATTTTTTTCGAGTCAACAAAGGTCTTTGGAAGCGAGTGACGATGAGAATGCGACGAAGACTTCTTCAAATCAACGGGCTTCTTTGATAAAATGCGAGGCAGAGAAGATTTCGTGGCGGGCTCCTGCACAATGCCATTGAAACACTGCTGTAGGTCGGTTCAAGCTAAAACGGCGCATGAATCAAAACCTTGAGAGTAACCATGCTCTAGGTTTTAGGAGCGCTAAACTAGGAGCACGAAAAGTGATGAACATATTTTTAGCTCAAATGGAGCTAATCTAAAACAGAACATCCGAGTTACATACACGTAAACATAGACGTGGGAAAAGTGTCTAGCCCGGCTAGAGGTACAACAAAGCATGAAACATGAGTAGAAGGATTAGGGTACAAATGCTGACAAATAGATTATTCAACAGATCATGCTAAATCTTGGATGAAGCTAAATTGATAGACCACTCTACACATACAATGTTTAATTGACTATGAGACAGTGAACCAAAACAAAGTTGATTCATGAATGAAAAATGCACCTTGAACAAGACCCTGAAATCAAAAACGTCCACGACATCATATAAAGAGTGTTTGGCAAACTGTAAACGCGCACGGTTAAGCGAAGAAGATTGTGGAACTGAACGAGGCCACACAGGCGAAAGGGAATTCATTCTTTAAGGAATTGGCGCCCGGGTGACAGGGCTATCAACAACGCCTTCATCGACAGCCATGGTAGAATAATCCATGGTAGATTGCGCCGTTGCAACCGAGTGCAATAACAACCCTCTACTTTGGAGACAAGAAGCGTGATCTCCAACATTCAACAAGGAGTCCACTGACGCCCAAGAACCAGAGTCCTGCACATATTCTAACAAAATGGAAGTCCAGACATCCTCGGCAAAAATACTTGCAAGGTATATCAAATCATTCAAGACATGCATATGACTGAGCGAACTTAAGACATTTGAATCAAGATCAAATCACTACAGAACATTAGATCCAAGATTTGTGATTCAAAAGCTATTAGGTACCAAAATTTATACATTGATTCAATAGTTTACACAAAGAAAATCCAAAAGTCTTAAACTACTACTACAACAAGGCGACCTAAGCAACAAATGTATTGTCACTGATTTCTGCGGGATTGACGAGATTCCGAATCCGAAATTTTCCCTATGATCTCTACATCCTGCGAACTCGTCTTGCGATCATCGTAGAACATGAGCCGACCTAGGTCCAAATGACACGACCAGAACTCTACAAGACCTCCTGGATGATGGTGAAGACCTAAGAGATACGGCAGAAGTTTTTCTTGAAGCACAACATCGTCCCTAACAACATCATGTTTGTAAGACCAACTAGGGAGTAAAAGGACATTCTCCTTCAGATTGAGCAAATGCTTAATCCGATTGTCGTTAATGATAATAGTATTACTTGGTGTATAGAGACCATCATAACAATGAAAAATATGATTGGACAACGTCTTAAGAAATATATCCTTCTGAGTGCCGACCTCCTTCATGTAGAAGGTCCGCCTACCCTCCTTGCATAGTTTATTGCTAAAAAAGGAGAAGATCTAAGCGGAGGATTAATTTGAGGATGCCTCGGGCACTTCTTCCGGAGACTGAGGGCGAGGACGCGAGCTGGGAGGAGAACTTGGCAATTGTGCAGGGAACAACGCGGTAGGAGGAAGGATGACATGCAAAGTTGAGGATATCTCACGCACGTTAAAATCAAGAAAGCGAGGAAGAATGTCCCACTGCGATGGACTAGCAATCGCTTCTAAATCCATCAAATGGGATAAAACAACTTCAGAAGGCACGCTCGGTGCTGGAACAAAGGGTTGGTCTTGCAAGTGCTTCAACTCCGCCTCTCGCTCCTGCAGTCGTTGAAGCATCTCCTTCCGCTCGCGCTCGCTTTTTTCTAGCTTTCTCTCAAGCCGGAGGAGTCGGTCATCCTCATTAGCAGCTCTACCCAAGGGAGAGCGGCCATCGGCGCTAGAAGTCTTGAGCCTCTTTGCAGAGGAGCCCGAATGGGCCAATGGCCGACCCACAGATGGAGCCGACCAGGGTCTCTCTTCGAGATTGAGGCCTTCGAGTTCAAGGAACTCTAGGCACCGGAAACCTTTGCCAGAGTCGGATGGTGCCGAGGAATTGCTCCGACTCCCGTGCTCCAAAGGAAGAGCTTCATTGGCAAGATCCTCTTCGTCCAGGACAACTGTGCTCGTGCTTCGAGAAGCACTTTGAGAAATAATAGTGTCTACTTCACCTTCTACACTTTCTCCCTGAGCAACGGCTTTGCCTTTGGCAATGACTACACCAAGCCTTGGAAACCGCGTGTGATCGACGAAGTAACCGTCGGTAGAAAAATCTACTCAATCAAGAGTCATGGCAAGCTTTGAGGCGGTGTCAAAATCCCACTGGTCGTCTTGGTTTGAAATGACGCACGCTTCCAACGACGACATTTGCAAAAGACAAAAGTAATCGTCACAAACAGTTTAGAACAAAATCGAGACAAAAAAGAGGTAATGCAGCCCAACGAAATAAGGGGGACCAACTCGGAAATTTTAGCTTGACTCGAGCTAAAGTGCCAATCTTGAACAAAGAGGATCTTGCCAATGAGCATTTTCACTTAAAACTCCATCCGCAGCTTGAGGGGATACATGGCATACTCCATCTCCTTGTACATCCTTGCCTTCTGGTACACCACATGCTCCGGAGCTTTGTACAGCTTCCTTATGCGGGGATGATCAGCAAGTCTTTCTTGATGAGAATGAAAAGGCGAACGTTCTCCGTCGCAAGTTTGCCTCTCGCAAGGTAACTGCCAAGACGCTCATTTGGAGCCGGAATGTACTCCGACAAAAACATGTTGAACATTCCAACCAGAGGAGGCTTCTTTGCGAACGCTTCAAGCTGCTCAAATGCCTCCACGTCCCCGCAAATGAACAGCCACAACGGCACGTCTGTGAGCACGGGCTGTCCCTTTGAGGAGATCAAATTCATAATTTCTCAAAAATCGCTTCTGCATGGAAGACCTGGCTTTCCCAGTAACACCAGCGACGAACCGGAAGTCAATGATTCCAAAGTTTGCATTCCGCCCTTGGTTCTGCCACGAGTCCAACGGCCACATTCCCAATGATATTGGATTGTCCTTGAAAGCGCGATAGTACACGCCGCCTGTCGAGGGAAGAAATTGCGATCGCCTCTCCAGGAAGACGCTGAAGAACTGCTTGGCATACGGCGACAGATCTTTGCAAGGAGTGTTGCGATGCATGGTTGCTCTCTAATTCTGGAAATATAGATCAGGAGGACCTCAGTTGAGAAGCACCCGCTTTGACGCCTTACTAACATGGAAGTCCTTGAATTTGTTCCATGCCCCCTCCACGTAATCTTTTTCGTTGTTGATAAAGATGCCGACGGCAGGCCTGATCAAGTGAAGCTGGAATTGCGCACTCGCTTTCCGCTTCCTCCACTCTACCCAATCCTTCAAAGAGTAGCAATCCTCCGCAACAGATGTCGGCTGCTTTTGGACAACCTTCAGGTGCTTGTGCTTTCGCGAAGGACCTGATTTGCACAACATGTGCCTACACATTTTTGCGTGGTCTGCCTCTAACAGATTGCTGAGGAATTTGAAGAACTCCCGATTGGGAACTCCGTCCTTCTCTGGTTCGAAGTCCTTCTTGTCCTTGAACTTGGATAAGTCCTTATGTCCACGTCAATCAGAACTCATCTTGCCGCACATGAGATGACCTCCTGCCAAAGCTCAAATGTCTCATTCGAGGAGGTGATGATCTTCACCTCGTTGGTGAGGGTTATCGGCTTGCTCTTTCCTCCCTTCTTGAGCTTGAGTTGGGTCTTTGCTACATTGATCATGAAGAATCGTGATCGAATGGCAGCCATGAATTTCTACACAAGATACAATTTTGAACTTATAAGTTTGGATAAGATGATAAGCACTTTAGCTGGAGTTGAGCTAAAGTTCATATTTAGTGAGGTCTTATGGAAGGTATGACATCATTAAGATTATTATACAAAGCACAAGAGGATTAGATCAAGTTTAGCTTGAGCCTTGAGTCAAGCTTAATGAAAGGAGATGAGTCACGAAGATGAACCTCAAACTACTTGTCATTGCCTGCGGGCCTGGGCGCTAAAATTTTGACATTATTCACGACAGCAGCGGAATGCTTTGGTTGAGGTCTTTTGAACTTCTCCCAAACGGATCGTGCTGCGAGGATGTTTGTTGCCCACATTGGTTTGAATGGAGCAAGATGGTTCACCCTGTTGTAAAACGCCAAAATCTTGCGTAGCAAGTCATGGTCTTTCGTCCAGACAATGAAGCACTGCCAAGTCCTGAAGTCCTTCCGGATGGTCTCAGGGACATTGCTTTCAATCATGGCCTTTGAAGCAGCAACGTTGTGCTGGTCATTAATTATGTAGAAGTTGCAATCTATCATCTCGCTGAGATCCTTCGGCTTGATGTCCAACTTCGGCATGACGCAAATCGTTTGCTTTTGCGATCTATAGGGCATGTTCATGAGATAGTTTTTTTAAGTGATCCATGTGCCTGGGCTTGAATGCACGAATATCCATTCAGGAAGTGCGTTATGGAGCCTCATCACATCCAACTCTGTCTTTTTATTCAAGTTTGTGAAGACGAAGGCACCCTGGCAGTCGGTGAAGAACATCTGATAGATGAGGTTGACGTTATTGTAGTCACGGTCCTCCTACAAGACAAACTTTGATTTCTTCTTTGCAACGCCGTCTTGTTTCTTGGTAGCAGCTCGCTTTTTCACTGGTGACGCTGATGCAAACGATGGCTTTCAGGCATCGCTCCGGCGAGCAGCCTGTCCACTAGACCGGACTTGCACTGACGCCTGGCTTTGCACTTGGCTTCCGATCGCGGTGACACCGGAAACATTCGCTTGCCGTCTAGCAAAGATCTTTTTCCTCTGCACGGTTGCGTCACGTTCAAGTGCGCCAATGATACTCTGCAGCTTCTTTGCCAATGGCTTTGACTTCAGTAGATTGCCGTTTGCCGTTTGATACTCCTTGTTCTCGATCTCATCTCTAACTAACTTTATGATGAGATCAAAATTCGACCCAAGTAGACTTTCGTAACAATCTACAATCAAAAAAGGAATTTTGATAGTGTCTATAACTATTATAAAGTGGTAGAAGTCAAGCCTAGTAGACGAGCAGAACACTTTGACGACATTTGGACCCGCGTCATCAATTTTGGTAATCTTTGTTTTGAAGTCCAAGTGTTGGGGATCCTTGACCTCGCCTTTGAAATTAGTCGCAAAGACTAGATGATCGCCGTTTGGCGCCAATAAAGTTGTCCACGTCTTTGCCATGTGCGGATCCTTCAACTCCCAGCAGTCCAGCCGCTTGCTGTCGTCGCCGTCATCATCTTCTGGATTGATGACCCTTGGCTGGTAGAAGTGCTTCAGCTCTTGGACGATGCAGAGCCTCTCAACACTACGGAAGAAAAACCGCGTTCTTCGAAGTAGTTGAGATTATTAGATTGTAGTCTCCTTTTAGCTCGAGTCAAGCTAAAGTCAAGATGAATTGTCCGATTTATCAAACTCTTGTAATTATTCACACTACTCATTTGTTGATTGGTTCTTTAGCTCGAGTCGAGTTAAAGTAGATGTACATTTAGTCATCTTACCTCAGTGCGGCTGAATATTTTAGAATCTGGAATGAAATCAATTATTTTCTGTAGCTATTGGTTTGTTTGATTAGAACATTATCAATTACATGTTGCGCCCGCATCATCGTTCAATACTGTCTATGAGCAGGAGCCGACTAACATAGGTCTAGTGTAGTTGGTTCGTTGATGCTAAAATTAATTATCTTCTGTTGAACATTACCTTAGGTTGGCTTTCTTGTACTGAACGATCGTTTAATTTTGCTCGAGTTGAGCTAAGTTATGGGCGAAAACATCGTTTTAGACATACCCATTGGTTGCGGTGCTCGTTGAAGCGTCATATCGGATTCGGAAGCTTGTATAGGACTTCTTTAGCTGGTACTCGAGTTTTATAGTTGGAAATGATACAATATCTTTCTACAATTTAGCTCGAATCAAGCTAAATTTTGATTACACTAAGCATTTCGGTCTACCATTTTGCCCGACTCGAGCTAAAATGTTGAGTGCAACGATGGAAGTGACTCGGTTAAGCCCACTATTTAGCTGGACTTGAGCTAAAATTAGCCACAATTTGTGTCTCATTCATGATTTTAGCTCAAGTTGAGCTAAATTTGGGAAATATTTGTTGAGTTTGCGTAATTTTATCCATCTTGATAGGATTTAAGGGTTCTCATTCTGGTTAGCACGCACAAATACGCATGTACATATAGGTTTTCATCCAATAGAATAGGGTTTAGGATTTTCAAATTTGGAAAGCACAGGATCATGGTTATATCTGTCGGCCATTTTTATATTGCAGAAATGCAATACACCTGGTTTCTAGATTCACTATCAACTTCCTGCAAGAAAGAAGGCAAACGATATAAGTGAGTAAGCGGTGATCCTTAATTATGAATAGAAAAGCTACAAACACCATACGAAAACAACTCACAGACACACATTGAACACACACGGACATTTACATTGAACATACACATTGAATACACATAAACAAACACAAACACACAGAGACACTCACACGTGCTCACGGACCCATATAAAAAGCACATACACACACAAACTCACACAGACACAGACACAAACACGCACAGACTCACAGTCCCTCACAGACCCACACTCAAGCACATACATACACACACAAACAATACCACAACACATGCATTTGGCCCACACGAAAAACATAAAACTACAGCGTAGACCACAACAAAAACAATTTTCCAACTACTAAATTCTACAGCTATTCAAAACTGCAAGCATAGAATCCGAAATCTTGAAAATTACAAACCAAAACCGCAATCACAAACAACGCCCAATTTCATTTCAAACCCACAAAAAATTAACATGCACATTTGCAAACGTAGGGTTCTAGGACACATCAAACCTAGAAATGCAGAAAATTCAATCAATGAATCGAATTCCTTACCTGAAATACGTCTCTTGCCCAATTTAGGTCTTCGGCCATCCAAAAAGCACCTTCAAACTCCTCCTCCGCAGCTCTTGCATCCAATATGCGCCTCTACTTGCAACCTCCTCCACCTCTCGCTACAAAAAAATGTTCTACAACTTCTAACTAACTTGGAACTTCGCGAATGTAAACCCTAAACTGCTACAGAGAAGAACCAAGCAAAGAAAGTACTACAACACACTATCCAACACACAAAAAGTAGAGCACACAGAAACACATCACTACAAAACGACGCGCACGCACACACACACAACAAACTTGCACAAATGAGGGAAGTGCAAGGTGGAGGGCAAACATCCCCTCCAACAGTCAAAGGGTTTGGGGAGCCTACGACCGCGAGTCTACTCTGAACGAGCGCCGCCATTTCACATACCCTCGAGGATATCATAATTTAGCCTTCATAACCGTGTAATATCCTACGGGTATTGGCTGATATTTAATTCTGCCATGAAATACTTAAAATTTACATTCAATAAACATTAATTATATATTCAAGATAAAATCATATAAGAAGAAAAATACATTAAATATACATTAAGTATTCATTCAAAATACAAATATTAGACATTAAATATTCAAGAATCATATTTAAAATAATAACAAAAAATACAAGTTTTCTCTATATAAAGAAATTAAATATATACAACATATCACTAAAAAATAACCAAATTAGAGATAAAATCATAATAAAATGACAAAGAATAATGATAATAAGAAAAAAAATTCAAAATATGAAAATATAAAATACTAATGGAATTATTTAAAATAATGAAAGAATAATAAAATAAATTATATTATTAGAAAATAATGATAACATATAATAATGAATTTTGTATATAAATTTTTTAATAGAAATGTAATAAGAAAATAAAAAATAAAAAATAAAAATATATTATATACATATAACCATATAAATTAATAAAATTTCTTTATAATTCAATAAAGAACGTATAAAATACTCAAATAATATTAATAGATGCTTGTATATTAAATAATACTATTATACAAGCAAAATACCAAATACAAGGTAAATTCTAATTGTCAACTTCTTTACAAATAGTGCACTAGAGTAGGGGGATTATTAGAAGGATATTATTTATGAGAATGGTGGCTTATAGTACTTGTAAACTAGTACACGAATAGTATACTAGGATAATTACACTCTTCCTACCATTACACCGTAGGTCAACTTTAGTGTAACACCATTAGACGTCTGAGAATTTAACATCATCATAAAACCAAAGTAATGGTCACTTCTTTAATTACTTCAATCATAACTAGAGCGACATAGGATTAACGTTTCAATGGAGAAAGTCCCATCATGCGTTTCTAATGTTTTTACACGCCTCACGTTAGTATTAATTCAAGTCATGATTTATAAAATTTCTTTCATAGATGTGTATAAGTAATAGCTTCGTGGCGACATTGTTCGAAACAAATACAATAAACCAACATTATTGAGGTTCAAAGTTCGAAACGAGGAGTGAGGGTAGCGAGGATTGTATACTAGAGAAATAAATAGCTCTATTGTAAAGTGTGAATACTACAATTGTAGAGCTCAACAGTGCACTTTTGTGTTGCGATCAACAATGAAAGAAAGCACTTGGCACCGTTCATTGTTTTTACTTAAAAAGGCACAAGAGTTATGGAGGCTACGTCAATTGAAATTTTTAATTAATTTATAAACCTAGGGTTATTCCTCTTCATATCGATTATGATGGTAGTAAATTTATGCTAGTACCAATCTAGTAGATCCTAAGGCAATATACCAAGATCACAACCTTCAATGTTTATCCAAGTTCTTCATAAAACTAAAAGATTGGTGATAATCAAGACTTTAAGATAAACTTCTGACGTAAAAGATTAAATTTTTTCAATAACATCTGAATGCAATGTGAGTAAAAGGATTAGTATGAGCTAAATCTACCTATTAGTCTAACTAAAGTAGTCATAGTGTCCAAATAGGAAAATTTAATCTTACATAAACATAGAAGTTCAATGATAGTAAAAGAATAAAAAAGTTAAAAAAACACTAAATTCTAGAAACTCGTTGGTGTAAGTAATATAGTAATAGTATAGCTTACACTAGGTTTTCTAACACATACTTAGAAATGCACATATTGAAAAATGATAGTCACTAAAAAATCTCAATTCCAATAACTATAAAATATGCACATCATCATTTCTATAAGCTACAATGGTATTGTCATCAACCCAACATAATAATTGAAATTTCAACTATTCCATAAGATATTTGACATTCATGTTGAAAAATTATCAAAAATGTCCAACGCCTGGTCGAAAAGCCTAAACCCCAATCTCTGAACCGTAAACCCTAAATCCTAACCCTAACCCTGACCCTAAACCCTAAACCCTAAAATCTAAACCCTGAGCCCTAAACCTAAAACGATCGATTGGACAACAAGCAAATGTTTTCTAGGCAAGTTGCGCAACTATTTCAATTCCATCTCGTCTATTCAGGATATTCCGTTACGGAATTAAAAATCCGCCGAAATTTCAACCACCTAAAATCTATGGAATATCCAAAGTTTGTATACTCGCCCAATCTTAAATGACCCGTAACCGCCAAAATGATAAAGCAATTGTCCATGACCTTTGACAACCTTGACAATCTGATTCTTTTTCTTTGCGCCGCTCTCGGTTGTTAGAAACTGTGGGTGGGTAGACACTTCCCTACTTCCACCTCCTTCCATTGCGCAAGCTCCGCAAGCACGACAAGAAGTGGGTAGTGGATGATTCTTAGTACGAGTTGTACTTTTGTGTTTGTTGAGCATGTACAAAACTGTGGGTGTTGAAGCACCCACTGGTTTCCTCCTCGATTCTATTGTGCGGGATCTTCTTGAAGCTAAGTTCTATCACCTAGAATTGCACGTCTGAAAGACGAATCTTTCCCGGTATTATCGCCGAGATTTGCGGGATTGTAGTTTAGCTCGAGTCGAGCTAAACTGCCTCAGTGTTTGGCATGACAATTTAGCCCGACTCAAGCTAAATTTTTGGTCACGATGATCTGGGTTTGATACAATCCTGAGTCGAGCAAATTTTGGCCCAGATGACAATGTGGTTTAGCTCGAGTCAAGCTAAATCAGCTCTGGATGACTTGATTGCACGCTGTGGGCATTTTAGCTCGACTTGAGCTAAACCAACCGTCCTTGCCTCGGGTGGTTTAGCTTGAGTCGAGGAAAATTAGCCGTAGAGGCTTTTGTGCAGTTAAACTTGACTCGAGCTAAAGTTTCAGTCATGATCATATATTGTTGTTTTGTTCGACTAGATGCAGACGTAATGTGGAGTCTTTGTAGTTGTTCAAGTTCGCTCATCCAGATCTCGTACATGTCCCAATTTCAGTGGATTATCTGGTGCCAAAATATTATATTTTCACGTGTGATAAATTTCTGGCTGGGTCGTACTAAGCAATGTTGTTTCCCTGGATTCGTCCTCTAAGACTAATATGGAATATTGGTTTCAGCGTTGTTGATCGTTTATAATGTTTTCTTCCATGTGTGTTTGCCCTTTTCATTTTCAATGTAGGTCGTTTCGGTCTTAAGTGGCTCTCCACCATTGTATGAATTGTCCGTACTGTCGTTGTCTATTTCACTCTATTAGATTAGCTCAATTTGAGCTTATTCATCCAATTCATTAGTGGATCTATAAATATAGTTTCCACCTGCATAATTGTATGACTTGCTTCAAAATTTCATCTAATGGTGGTCTTGTTGGAATGTAGGATGGATTACTCATCCGAGGACAAAGTTGACGTATCTTTGAACCCTGATCTTCCAGACTATATTGTTGTCCTTCCTCGCCTTTGGGTGGGGAAGACCGTTTCCCTTCACAATGCTAGTGGCCTTCGCATTGCAAAGGGGTTGGTTCAAAATTTATGATCGTGTGTGCTACTTGGTACGTTTGGTCGACTAGGCAATTCTCAAGTTGTGGTATAAGTGTCCACTACGTTTGATGAGGACGAGGCTCTTGATGAATGGAGTGACTCGTTTAAGTCATGGCCTATTCAACAACTCTTCCTTGATGGTGTAAGTCTATACCACCACACTCAGCGTAATGCATACAATACATGGATGGTTGAGCGTAGCAAGTCTTTGGATGAACGTACCCGTTCATATGACAGTTCCTCTAGGAATATCCCTTCCGTAGTGTCTCGCAATGCTGAATTTCTAATGACACAACGGTCTATTAATGTCGTCGCAAGCAATACTTGTAGTCAAAACTGTGTCCAATACTATCCGAGAGAGAAGATTGCAATCCTGCGGCCACGCATGTACGTTAAGATGACCGTGCAATTTTAAAATCATATGAAACTTGACGTACATAGGTAGTTTCATAGAGACGGTGGAGGGATAAATGTTGTGACTCTAGAAGGTGTTGACGTTTGCCCGTTGGCTTGGATGCAAATTATGGGTGTGAGTTTGAGTACATTCTATCGCAATGCAAAGTATGCTGCCGCCATTCACGCAGCTCAACACCATGGCAACACTGGTTTGCGTAAGCTTAGAAATCATACCATTGTAGCTACAGCAGCGCTTGGAGCAATCCTCAATAGGCATGCGGACCACGTGCATCATAAGTCTTGTGTTCTTTCCTCTGGGAAAAGGTTGTTGCGAAGGTTCTTCTTGCAAATTTTAAGTGGAAGGACCAAATTCCATTCTTGCTGAGCACCTTGCAGATTGTGGATTGCCGCCAGTGTCAGTGTCTAACTTGAGTAAGATCCGGCGCCTTAGTTATCCGGAATATAATGCAAAGAAGGCAGGTGACAATTTTGCACGGTGTTTTTATGTGACGAATTTCAAAACCACAAGAAGCTGACTCAACCTGGTACGCAGGCATCTCTATTGTGGTTGAAGAAGATACAGGTGCATCTTGATTCCGCGTATGCTCATAGGGACTTGTACTACCTTAATTGATTTAGATCGAAATTGTCCCTGCACGAGGTTGTAACCATTATGCATGATATGATGGACCACTAAAAGACTTCATTGCCTGCCTTATCCCATAAGGTGAAACATTTAGATGGTCTGATCAAATTGCCTGTTGCAATTTCAGGCATGCTTGCCCATGGTCATGTAGACCAATGTTATGCGCATTACGGTCTTAATATATACTCCCATGATGCAAATTACACAGTTGGATCATTTGCAAAGTTGCTGCGGGACCTTGAGGCGCCATTGAAGTCATCATCTCGTGAACTCTTTCCAAAATCCAGTTCACATCCATTGTATGTAGCGCTCTTACAAGGTTCAGAGATGTGTCTAGCTCCCCAAGGCCCGGCTCCAAATATCCCAATTCCGGCAAAGCCTTTGCCTCCCATATTGAATGTGCAAATGGACAATGCTGAAAGTGATAACAAGAACATATTTGTTTTCTGTTTCTGGTCTCTCCTTGTAGCCAAACGCATCTTCCGTGAGGTATATGTTAATTTCATGCTAAATGGTCATACACATGACGATATAGATGCTTTATTTGGGCAATGGAGCATGTCTTTGCGGAAGGAAGGTTTTCCAACCATTCTTCTTCTTATGAAGTCCTTCATGAAGAACAAGACGGTTCCCACTATCTCCCACCTCATCCAAGAGGTTCCGGACTTCAAGAAATCCATTGATGGTTCCATGTTAGACGGTGCTTGGGCTTTGATAGGTCATACAAATGCACGTCAGTTCAAATTTTATGTAGACTCAACTGGATGCCCCGTAGTGAAATACAAAATTTATTGTTAGGATCCGGATTGGCTTTCTAAGGGTGAAGGCAGTGGCATTAAAATTTGGAAGGAGGATTCGATAGGAAGATCATTATGGCCTCGTGGAGAGCCGGATGCAATGGAGCCTCACGAGATGCACCATCTCACCGAGGTGGTGAAGGAACTATTAGGATTCATTGATCATTGGAAGACGTTATTAAGGGAGTCTCTTGAGTCTCGGAGACTATACGAACTTCTCTCGTACTACTGGTGGGATGTGAGAGATGCTTTAACTCTACCCATGGATGCCCCTGAATCATTGCAGCATGGCTTCTAGTCAACAACCCGACTTGCACATGCCATGAAAAATGAGTACACAGTGGCAAGTGAGGCTCGCAAAGAGTACGGTGAAGATGACCATTTTGTTGGCCCCAAATGTGATCGCCCACCTGTTAAAGGGAGATTGACCTACAAACTCACTTTCACATAAACCCTAGAAACCCTAAAAACCCTAATGAAACCCTGATTTGCTCAAAACTCCTCATAAAACCTCAAATCACGTCAGATTTTATTGGCTAGTTTATAGTTTGTACATGGCAAAGCCTCTCCAACTCAATGTGACCTCAAAACCTCTACAAAAACCCTCAAAACCCTGATTATCTAAACTCTAGCTCTAAGTTGCAAGTGTGAGAGAGAGAGAGAGAGAGCTCCCAAGCTCCCCCTCCATGCACCAAACCCTAACGGAAGTCATCCGGCGGATGAACATTGGGCTAGATGGAAGTCATCCAACAACCCAGGTTCATCCAACTGGCGGATGAAATTGGTCAAGACGGAAATCATCCGCCTGGCCAGGTTCATCCACTGTAGAGCCCAAAAACTCAACCGGCTTCAAAAAGAAAAATACTACCCGGGTCCGCTAATCCTGGTTCTCCGCTTAACATCATCCCTCTTCTAAACTACATCGGTCCTTCGATGTTCAAGGGTCCTGGTGCCTAGTACGAGTATGTAGCCGCAAAACTCTAGGTCTCAAAAAAGACAAAACTTGGGAGGAAGGGACTCCCGGCTAACACCCTTCCGATAAGATGTCGATGGTGCATTCCTAGCCACTAGGAAAGAAAATCTTTCGGGAACCATCGCCGGGTGGTCCAGTGCCTAGCGTTGCTACCGGACTCCGGATATGTCTGTCTAGTGCTCCTGGTGTGCCGCGAGGTGTCACACTTCCGGGGGGAGGGCAGGCTTCAATTGAGACTCGAGCCGGGCCCTTAACCTAAGGAGATCGACCGGGCATCAGAGCAGGATCGTCTGTTAGAGTAACGCCCAAGGTGTTTCGGGGACGATTTTCGAGACTGCCTAGCGTTGCAACCTCCAAAGCTTGAACACTAGAACTTCCGGGGTCGGAAGCGGAAGGAGGTCGAGGTGGCCCAGTGGGCGTATAGTAGCTGCAGAATCCCTCCCAGCCCTGTGGGGGATAGCCAGACACGCACCCGCCGTTCGAAGTCACCGCTGAAGGGGCTGCCTCACTCCCACTGGTAGGCATCTGGGTGAGGATGAGGCCGGACTCCTGCTGCAAATCCAAGTCCCCAGCCAGGAAGTTGAACTCCGGGTAAGCGGCTGAGAACCGGTTCAGGTACCGGCGATACCGGGCCACATCATTTGTGTAATGCTTCCAGGAATCCCACAACAACCGGTGAGCTGGGCCCATGTGGCTGAGTAGCATACCTGGGTGAGTCAATGGAGTGAGTTCTTGCCGCCGGTAGTCCTCCACCAAAAGGTAATGATCAAGCACCAACTGGTCGTGAGCCTTCAACCTCGCGTTGACGAGCATCTCGATCTCCAGGCACCGTAACTGAGAAACAGAGTGAACTGCCTCCGCCTGTCGGGACGCCTCTAGCTCCTGACGCACGTGGGTCAGCTCCGCCTCCAAGGTGCCCACCTGATCCTAAAGCTTGGTATACTCGGATCTGGGGACGGTACGGGTCTGCTGCTCCACGTAAAGGCTACAAATTTGGGTCGCCGTCGTCACATTCAGCTCTAAGGCAGATGCGAGGGCCTGCATGCCAATTGTTACCATATCTGAAGTTGGAGGCGATGATCCTCCCGAGGGATATACAGGTAGGCAACTGGTGATGTCCGGGATTTGATCACTGTGAGCCACGTCTGTCATCTCCACCTGAGGTGAGAAAGCGTCCGGAGCCTCCCCGAGGAGTAGCTCACTGTTGGCTGTGGCTTCACTAACTGGCTGCTCCTCCCTAGTCGCTGTTGGTGGCTGGGTGGTCACCTGTCTGGAGTCGGAAGATAGGATAATCTGCCGTGGGGGCTTGTCGCTGAGGACTGGGAGGTATAGGCACCGTTTCTTTGCGGGTGGGGGCTGGTCGGGTGGCGACTTCGGGGGTTTTGCCGGGTTGGAGTCTACGATGCCCTGCTCCAAGATAGTCCGCTCGATGGAGTCCATCTCCTCTGTCGAGATCGGGCCGGCTGACTCATCAGAACCTCGGGATCCAGACCGGACTTGTCGAGTGGCTGGGTGCTCCTGAATGACCCCCAGGTCCTAGTCAAGTCGAGGACCCCCTCGCGTAACTGAGGGAATCGATGTGGAGCCCGCAGTTCCAATTCGTGTCTCTACCTCCGTCGCGCTCCGGCCCTTGGAGTCACCGTGACTTCTAGAAGTGCCCATGATCAATCTCTCCGTGGGAGCTGGAGTTTCCATGTAGGTATTCTAACTCCCATCCTCCGCCATCTCCTGATCACCGTTGGACTCCAGGGCTGCCCGGGAGGGGCCAGCTTCCGTGACTGATGGCTCGCCATCACGGGAAAACCATCTCTGAAGAAGGGCCTCCATCAATTGTGCGCCCGGGACCTCCTTCATACCCTTGTGTGCCTGGCCTAGAACCCCTCTGAGGCTGCTGAGCACCAAAGGCGTCCAGTCCACCGCCTCGTGCTTGGCTCGAACCGCTTCGTATAAGTAATGAAGCAGGTTGAGGCTAACGTGAGTAGTCGTCTTCTTCAAGCATAGTACCTCCACAAGCGCCTTGATCGTGGGCTAATAGTGGTCCCTGAACCCGGACACTCTTACTCCATCCATCTGGAAATCCTCATCGATCAAGGAAAACCTGCGGGCAATGCTCAGCTTGTGCTCCTCGCCCTCCTTGTAGGCCTTGAGCCGCCGGGTTCCGGTCAGTCCAAAGACTTCCTGAATCACCTCCGTCGTGAGGACCAACTCCAACCCTTTGACCTTAGCCCGAATAGGAACCAGAACCCCTCCTACCTTGGACTCTGGTGGGAGTATTCCTTCGATGAACTCTTGGACTAAGTCCTGGCGCAGCTCCGGCCAAGTGTACTCGTAGAAGACTCCCAACCCGACGTCGCCTGCCCACTTGTCATCCCCTATCTCTCTCCAGGGCTCCCACTGAATCCATGGTAGAAAAGTCCATTCATAGGTCGGCTCCTCCGCAGCCAGCCTCCGTGGTCGCCGAGTATACTTCTTCGCGAACCGCAACTGGGTTGGGGTGGAGTCCTCTGTCGTTCCTGGAGTCGCGACACCATCCGGGCGTCTTTGTGCTGCGGGGGTGGCTGGTTCTGGTGAAGGTAGCTGCATGGCTCAGGCTGGGGTCTGCCTGGTTACCCTCTGGTGGTGTATCACCTGGAACCCGTGGGCCGCGCTCTCCGGAGGGCTGCCATCGGTTGGAGAAGGGGGAATCTGGCCTCTTGGGTGAGAAGCCAATGGGCCGCTGGTTGGTGTGACCACCTCTGGTGGAGCACCCCGTCCGGCTGCCACCATCTCCAAAGACTCTGGCCGTGGCTTGACTGGGCTCCCTTGGAGTGATTGGATCACTGGAATCCTGAGGCAGTGGTCCGGGAGTGGGGGTGTCTCCCCCGTAGCTTCCGCTGTTGCCATCAGTTCAAATTGAAGTTGCGTCCCGTGCTTCCTAGGCCTGAGCCTATCCAACGCCGCAATTTCAGTGTTAGATTCTTCCATCCAATCCTAGAGAGTTAGAATCGGTTTACCTGATCAGTGCTCCCTCGTGTCTAGTTCAGCCCATGGATTCAAAAGATTCTCCCTCCCAGGATTATTGACACGCTCTCTTGCTAACCGGTCCCAAACATCTTGT
This sequence comes from Bryoerythrophyllum caledonicum, assembly GCA_963971425.1. NCBI lineage: Eukaryota > Viridiplantae > Streptophyta > Bryopsida > Pottiales > Pottiaceae > Bryoerythrophyllum > Bryoerythrophyllum caledonicum. The sequence continues at coordinate 48,176,482 of OZ020514.1, read as the reverse complement.
CGTGGGGGATCATTTTCCCATAACCCGGGCAGTCCAAGTCCCTGGATTTCCTTAACCCGAATCGTTTTTTTACCAAAACTAGAAACCCTGATTTGGTTTGGAATTAAAAATTTCGTCCCTTGACCTCCTATGCCCGTGTATCCATTGGAATTTTCACGAAGGCCTAACAAAGTTTCGGGGAACTTAAGAAACGTACCTGAAGTGGCGTTACTCGCTTTGTCCTCCCGGGGTTGTTCTTGCTCCTCACTGTCCCCGTCGTGATGCTGCTCCTCCGTTTGCTGTCGTTTGTTTGACTCCTCGCCCTCCGCCTTCGTCGGTTGCTCCTCGCTCCACGCTCCTGCTACAGTGCCTGCGGCTTGCCTCTCTCTCGCCGTGATTTCCTTCTGTAGCTTCTGGGTCTCGTTCTCCTTCGTGGACGTGGGTCGGGAAATCCTCCTCGCGGCGGACTGATGGCCTGAAACCGGTCGTGCTCTCTCAACCATCTTGACTGGTGCCGGCGTTGCCTCTGTCACCGTCCACGGTGTAAATACGCGGTGCTGTTTTCTGTCGCCGTTTTCCTACCTCAGCTGCCTCGCTTCTTTTCCTCCGGCCACCTCTTCCGAAGCTGCTACCTGCGCCTGTCTACACACCTCCTTCGCTTGGACCCTGGCTTTGTACGCCGACTGCTGCAGCCGCCGCTGCGTCCTCTCCTCAAGTGATTCTTCTGCGCGCACCTTGGCACTCCTCCTCGCCTTGCTCCTCGTCCACCGCAGCGCTAACACCTCTGGTGCCTCCGCCTTGTGCAGTCGCCGCTCCTCCTGCGGTAAACGCACAAACTCTCCCAACAGCCGCGGCTGCACCTCAGCTGCAGCGCCTTCTGCTGCAGCCTCGTCCAACTCTCGGTGGTGGCTCGGGCGGCAACTCTCTTCTTGCGATCCGGCCGGCTCCTCGCTTACCCTGTGACTCCCTTCACCCTTCTCGCCATAGCCAGAGTTCTCTTCGCAACGCCCACCTTCTCCAAAAACACCGTCCAAAGAAGATGGATACTCTTCCTAGACGAGGACTTGGGGTCTCGTCGCAACTGGATGAAATCCATCCTGGATGGATTAAAAATGGCATTTGTCATTCTCCGTTCTTCTTTTCTGCTTCATTTCATTTTCTGCTGCTTTAATATTTTTTCTTTTCTTTTTTGCATCCTTTTCTTTCTCTTCTTCTTTGTCCGTAGTTTTTTCTTCTTTTCTTTTTTCTTTCTTTTCTTCTGCTACTCTCTCCTTTTTTTTTTTCTTCGGCCGGTTACCTTGTTGGTCCTTTTCCTCCAGCCTCCTTTCGACTCTAATTTCCATTTTTTTTATTTTCTCTTTTTTCTCCTGGTCGTCTAAGATCTCTGAAACTAATCCTGGCTCTCCGTGATTAGGCTGGGTTGTGTCCGGGTTGCTCCGGGGCTCTTGTTTGCGTTTGATTTCGGGTTCGAGGCTGGTCATTGGCTGCTGCTGCATTTGGCCTTCTTGGCCAGGTTCCCGGTCTTGACCTGCTCTTGTACTGGATACTACTCTCTGGTCATGCTCCTCACCGAGGTTTGGTTTCTCCCCCGGGTCTGTAGTTTGGACCTCCAGCCAACTCTCGCTGGTTCCCGGTTCCGGCCCCCAAACTACTTCCACAACGCTGCAACCCAAAGAAAAACCCCAACTTGGTTCTTCAATCTCCCGTTCTTCTCCCATGTTGCTACTTACCTCTCCGGTTTTCATGTGGTGTTCGGGTTCCGAGGTGTGGCCATCTTGGATGTCTTGTTCCCTGGCGCTCCCGATTTCTTTTGTGTAGTTCGGGCTAGTCGCGCCACTATCCCCCTTCTGCTGCTCAACCAGTCCCCGGGTTGACTCATCCGGGCTGACGGTGACCAGCTGATCTTTCTCATAGAACCGGTAAGGCTTCAATTTGTTGATGTTGACTAGGATGGGATTTGGCTCAAAGTTGTCCACCGTGACTAAGAGGGCCGTATTGTTAGGTAACCGGTATTGTATCCGGTAGGGCCCAAACCACCGGCTCTTAAATTTGTCGGCGTGATCCTTGTGGCCCTTGGGATACCAAAGCACGTGATCGCCCAACTGGAAATCCTTTTGCTTGTAGTATTGCTGACTCCATAATGCCCGATCCCATTGCTTTACTCCAACCCGGTCCTGGGCTGAAGATCGGTAACTATCCATTTGCTCCAAGTCTGCTACCCGGGCCGTCAAGAGCCTGGTCGAGTTGTAGTCCGGCAGGCCCGTCACCGTCTTCGTTGGCACGAGGTACTCTGTTGGCATGAGGGGGTGCAGCCCGTATACGAGCTGAAATGGGGTATGCCCAGTAGACACTTTATACACCGTTCGGTATGAAAATAGCACCGTCGGAAGGTGCTCATCCCAATCAGTCCGCTGGTCATTCACGAGTTTGGTTAATAGTCGACCAATCACCTTGTTTGTGCTCTCCGCCTGGCCATTACCCTGGGGGTAATATGTGGTGGACGTCCGGTGTTAAAGCAAGAAATGATCCACGAGGTATTGGATTGCCTCGTTGATGAAGTGGGTCCTCTAGTCATTGACTAGCGTCAACGGACACCCGTAGCGAGTAAGGATTTGCTCATAGAGAAAGCGGGCAGTAACCGCTGCCGAGTTGGTCTTCAGTGCCCGGGCTTCCACCCACTTTGTAGCGTAGTCAGTGGCTACTAAGATATACCAGCAGCTTGACCGGGATGCCATTGGCTTGATTGGACCAATAATATCCAGCCCCCACTTCATAAATGGCTCCGCTGGCATACTTGTCACCAAATGAGCAAGTCCCGTGTTTGCCATTCCTCCGACCCGCTGGCATTTATCGCATGCCCGGCAATATTCCGAAACATCTTTGTGAAGGTTTGGCCACCAGTAACCGGCGTCCAAAATCTTCCGGGCGGTGATCTCCTGGAAAAAATGCCCGCCGCCACTACCGTTGTGTAACTCCTTCATAATCATGTCCGATTGCCCCGGGTCCAATACCCGCCGAAGTACTAAGTCCTGGCCACGTTTGTGGAGAATTCCGCTAATGAGTGTGAATGGCAACGACTTCAGGGTCAGCTTCTGCTGCTCTTCTCTTGTCAGCTTCGGGCGTAAGATTCCAGTCCGGAGGTACGACACCACGTCTGTCAGCCACTCGGGTTGGATATAAAATAATCCGACGTCGCCGGTCCGGTCTTCAATGCAGGTAGCCGGCTCTCCGTTGGGGAATCGGGATAGGGCATCCGCGATTCCGTGCGACTTCCCGGGCTTGTATACCACTGTGAAGTCGTACTCCTAGAACAAAAGTAACCACCGGGCAATCCTTCCAGACACTTGAGGTTTGTTAACCAAATAAATCAAAGCCATGTGATCAACAAAAAAAACCACATTATTACCCAATAAATAATGTCGATACTTGATTAAGGCATACACCATTGCCAGGGCTTCACGCTCCATGGTTGTATAATTCTTTTCGGCTAAATTCAGCAGCCTGGATGCGTAGGAAATGGGTTGGTCACCCCTGCCGGTTGGGTTCTGTGCTAGCATTGCCCCTACGGCAATGTTGGAGGCATCGGTGTGGACGTGGAACTCCAAGTCCCAGTGTGGAACAATCAAGATCGGGGCGTCTTGGTAACGCCGTTTGATGTCCAGCCAGGCTGCCTCATATTGGTCCGTCCAAACAAAGTCTTCAGTCCTACGCATTAGTTTGGTGATTGGCTCCATAATGTGGGCGTAGGATTTAATGTAAATCCTATTGAATTGTGCAAACCCGTTGAACACCTGAATGTCCGCTGGCTTGGTGGGCCTGGGCATTCGCTGGACAACCTCCTGGACAAATGGCATAACAATCCACACAATAGCACCCCAGTCTGTCACGAAGGCGGTTTAGTATCGGTCTTCCGGTGCTATCTTGATTTGATGGTACCCGGAATACCCGTCCAAGAATGAATACATTTCATGCCCAGCCATTGTGTCCAGGACCTGTTCCGTAAATGGCAATGGGTACGGGTCCTTCTTCGTGGCCGCATTTAATTTTCGGAAGTCAATGCAAATCCAGAGCTTCCCGTTCTTCTTCGGGACCACGACTATGGGAGACAGCCATGTTGCATCCTCTAGTGGGCTGATAAACCCGTCTTGTAAGAGTTTGTCAAGGTCGTTCTTGACAATACTTGCGTAATTTGGGTTCATCCGGTACCGGGCCTGATGAGCCGGCGGGATATCCTTCTCCAACTCAATCCGGTGTCGTGGTAGAGAGTTTATGTTCCAAGAAAATACTGGATTTCTGGCTGCCACTTTTACTCAATCAAATTTTTGATAAGAGAAACTCCAAATATATATGAAGATTGTCTTTTTCAAGAGACAATCACTTCAATACACAAGTCCTTATAGGACAAAGACACCCAACTATGTAAGAAAACTATATAATTTTACAAGCCTTAGGAAAGGAAACTAACCCGAATCTTAAGAGCTTGTATCTCTTAATCCAACCGTCTAAATAGATCCAAACTTTAGCAGTAGAACTGATATACTATTAAAATCAGCTACACAAAGTTTCAACTGTAGATACCTCACGGATCTTGAGATATCATAGAAATACCTACAGCCTCTCTAGAACCTTGTTTACAAACACCCGCGCACCAAAATCTTTATAACTTCCAAGAAAATGCTCCAAACGCTACGAAACTTAAGATGTAGCTTAACAGCATAATAAACCACCTTCTTGAAAAGTCTTAGCTAAAAACTCGTCCAGAAGCCAAAGATATGGCCTAAACCGCCACCAACATCAAAGTGATATACTTACAGTCTTAGAAAATATTTGTGCGCTGTTCAGCTCCAAATATCTCCTACATCAAAGCTCCAAATCCTTTGATTCTTCCGCGTAAAAGGTAGAGCTTGAAAACACCTTTGTAGCCGCTCTTTCCGATCTCCAAAAGTTTTCTTGAAACTCCCGGGATGCTCAAAAGAGTGGCAGCAGGTTCCCAAATCGCCCCCTAACTTCTAACGCTCATAACTTCTTAACCCCAACTTTAAATCCTACGTTTTTTGTACCCAAAGTATAGCCTGCAATCCAAACTACTCGAATATGGCCTCCCTCGATCAAATGCCCCCTTCAAAGGTCCTGAAACGCTTGATAAGGCCACGGACAGCCCCCTTGATTCTCATTGGACACGAGAATCGGCGAATGGGAGGAGGACATTTCATCCAAACCCATCCCCCTCCATCCCTTGCCACCTCCTCCTATCCTTTGCCACCTCCTTATCCTTCTATCCCTTGCCATATCATTCTATGTTTTTTTTACACTATCTTTTGCATATTCAATTCTATCTTTTCTATTTAAACACTTAGAACTAAACTCTAAACTTTGAGGCCAAATTTTATCTAAAAGCTTAACATCAAATATTTGAGTCCTAAATAATCCAAAGACTTCAACTAATTTAACAAAAGCGTACGAAATAACCCTTTCATATCAACTTTCAAACTAATTTACCAACTATTATAACAAACCCCAAACTTATAAACATATTACCAATCGTGATTGGTTTTTAATATATTTTGGGTAATTCCAATGCTACAAACGCTTATATACTACTGAATGAAATCTTTGCACATCGATCACGGCTCAGCGGGCTGGTTGAGCGTTCCGCCACACTAAACTGGTTCAGAGTTCGATTCCCGTAGACTCCTTGAACGGTTAGTGTGACGCGTGGTCCTGGGGCTGCTGAAACTTTAGCAGTGTAACAGCCGGTTGATGCTCTTGAACCCTGAGCTAGTGACAAGATGCAGGAATAATTTCCAAGATAAGACTCGCCCCGGTAAAGTATGACCGTGTGATTGAGGATGAATCCACTAGTTATATCTTCACTGTTGGCCCAGACCATTCAATACCCCATATTTTTCTATATTAATATATGTTTACACAACATGTACTCATTTACTTCACGACACCTGTGTTCAGCCAAAGAGGATGGAATATCTTTGAAATCCTTATATGTCCATGCAAACACGTCTTTGTATGCATGGAATAGAGTTTCCGCCTGGGCCATGAGTTCCGGGGTCAAGTCTGCATTGACCTGGAGATACTTGGGCTCTTCTGCTATCCCCACGTTGATCTTCCGGAGCTGCTCAGCCTCGGGTAGGCTCCAACCAGCAACCTTCATTGACTGGACCTTAACCCGGGCAGGCGTCTCATCGATTGGAATGTCACCCTCAGTGTGAGCATAAAAGTGAGCCGGGTACTCTCTCGGTTGGGCTGCGGTTGGGATCTCCTTGTTATCTCCGGTGGCACCGTGGCTTTGCACAAATGCACCACGCACTACCAGTTTGTCGGGCTGTCCAGGAGGCATGTTTATGCCCGGGGTCGGGCTGAAATGCGGTAAAGTCACCGTGCCTACTGCCAGAACCTCGGGTTCAGTCTCTAGCCACCGGGCTTCCTCCTCCTCCGTAAGTCCTTGTGCGAGGTTGTAACATACCAAGACCGTCAAGGCTTTGGCCGGGGTCCTGTCTTCGGGTTCACTCGGATGGTCTTGACCGTACCGGCTCCTCGGATGGTCACCAAGTTGTTACCCCAGTCATGCGTAGCCTTTGCATCAATCAACCAAGGCCGTCCAAGGAGCATGCTATACGCCTCATTCACCTCCTTGTTGTTGATGACCGTCAACGTGATCAGGTAGGGAATATCATGAATGTAAATTTTCACATTCTTGATCAGCCCCACCAGTTCCACCGTGGTCTGATCAGCCATCTTCAGCCGGTATGGTGCCGGCTGGGTGTGAGCTGCAAAAACGGCTCACGGTGATGAATGGACCTCACATCGGGTCCATTAAGGCTAATAAGTGGTGAAAATGGGTTATCCCATTGGTTAGCTCGTGGTCTTTTGATCAAAATAGCTAAATAGCCTTCCATGCGCTAATTCCTTAACTAGGAACCACTTATTGGCAATCGCGGAATTTAGGTAGTTAGCCAAAAAAAACAAAATAGAAAGGAAAAAATGAAGAAAAGACAAAAAAGACAAAAAACAATAGAAAAAAATAAAATAAATAGTAATGGAGAAGAATTTACCTCCTACCAAGTCGTGGATTGCAATTGGTCACGATGAAGAAATCACAAAACCAAAAGAAATGGAAGAAGAAGAGAAATGATGGTGAAGGGAAGAAAAGAAAAGAAGAGGCTTAAAAGCCCTTAAAAAAAATAGTGGGAAAGGTCCAAAAGGCTTGGACAACCCCCTCATCACTCGCTAAGTAAAATTAGGAATTATCCCAAGCAAAGGGGATTCAATTTAGGTAGATTAAATTAGATTTAGCCTCCTTGGAAATTAGCTAATAGCTCACTTATTGAGATCATGCACACCCATGTGGCATGGAGTTAATGTTTAGATTCAGATATTCCTTGGTTAGTGGGACACCCACTCTTGTTAAATGCAAGGGTGGCACGGAATTATGAGTTATAGGGTTAGTAGGTTTTGTAAGAAAGACGCCATTTATGGAAGAAGGCCAAAGGCGGCAGGGAACTTTTTTGGGAACTCAAGGAGAGCAAAGGTTGGAGGGTTACCCCCTGGAGAAGCCTCATTCGGTCAGTGTGCGAGGAGTAGGAAGAGAGAGAACAGGGGAGAGACTAAAATTTGTGTAGGGAGAGAGCCAAAAGCCCCGGCCCCGAACTGGTGAACGAGATTAGGTTAGATCACAAGAGGAAGAAGATCACACGAGCTGGAGCAAGATCACACGACGAACAAGAGGAAGAAGATCACACGAGCTGGAGCAAGATCACACGACGAACAGGAGGAAGAAGATCACACGAGCTAGAGTGAGCAAGCACGACGAGCAGGAGGAAGAAGATCATACGAGCTGGAGCAAGATCACACGACGAACAAGAGGAAGAAGATCACACGAGCTGGAGCAAGATCACACGACGAATAGGAGGAAGAAGATCACACGAGCTGGAGTGAGCAAGCACGACGAGCAGGAGGAAGAAGATCACACGAGCTGAAGTGAGCAAGCACGACGAACAAGAGGAAGAAGATCACACGAGCTGGAGCAAGATCACACGACGAACGAGAGGAAGAAGATCACACGAGCTGGAGCAAGATCACACGACGAACAAGAGGAAGAAGATCACACGAGCTGGAGCAAGATCACACGACGAACAAGAGGAAGAAGATCACACGAGCTGGAGCAAGGTCACGAGAGCTGGAGTGAGCAGTTCGAAGGCTAAGGATGGAGGGTGAACCGAATTAAATCAGGGAGCCCCTCTTCTCCCTCGGACCTTTAAATTCCTTGTGTATGACGTGAAACCTAATTTTCTAAATACAAAAACCATGCGGAAGCGCTGCCAATTTTTTGGTAGAATTAGGGTTTGCTATATATTCAACTAAACAATCGATTAAAACGCCATCAGTAAGTGAACGGAGCTGGAGGCTCATTCTCAGTAAGGCTGGAGTGGATTCTTGTGTGAATGGATGTGGTATATGCGTAGGAATGTGGTGCACGATCTTGAATAAACTTATATGTTGAGTGTGCACTGCTGGTCGTTGGTTATGAGTTCATGATTGAGTCGCATGGTTGATTGAATGCTGCCCTCATGTTAAGCACAAAAAACTAATAAAAATAAAAAAAACAAACATAAGAATCGGAGTTAGAGTCAAGGAGATAATTAGGATTGTAAGTTTGTAGAAAATAGGGAAGCCTGTCTGCTGCCAACTGGTTCCAGGGTCACACCTAAGCCTGAAACTGATCATTAAGGGTCTAATCAAGTTTGGAATGCTGAATTGAACCCATAAGAGTTGGAAACGTTGCATTCGGAGCCCTAGAGCAAAAGTTACACTTGTTCAAAGGTGGGTTCAATCAAAAGGCTGGATTAAGTCACCACCTCACTAATCAACCACAAGGGACCTAAGTGAACATGAGATGTGTCACCATGCTTGTATAAGTTGTGTATGAATGGGCTGGGGATTGGTTACACAAGGAACTAGGCCCTCGTATTAGGATCTTGTGTTCAAGATAAGCCACCCTTTAGAGGCGGTTTATTTGGCTCACACTGGGTCGTGCCAAGGCCCAGCCTCTTCCGTTCTTCCTCAGTGGTTAGGTTGACTCCGGATCCATTGTCGATTAGAACACTGGCTAGTGTCCCATTGCCGACCCTGACTGTCATTACGGGTAAGTTCTGGTCAACATCCACGGAAGACATCACTACGGGGTTCGTCTCCGGGATTGGATTTGATAAGGCCGGGGTCAAGTCTGGTGTCACTGGTGCGGGGGGTTCTGGAGAATTCGTGGCCGGAAAAAGGTGGGCTCACATGTACTCAGTGAGGTTGGGGGCTATATGTTAGAGCTGTCTTACCATCAGAGTAACTGGACTCTCCAGTATCGTCCGGCTGACGGTACGGAAAGCGTCTTCCGGGTTGGTGTTTGGGGCTGGTTGTGACGCCGATTCAGGAGACTAAAGTACATCCGTGTCCGGGAATTCCGTCCAGTCTGCCGCCATGTGTGCTTCATTATCCTCCTCCGGGATGGCCGGGAGTTCTCCTGATGGTCCGGCCCGGTCATTAGCCTCTTCGCGCTGGATGTCTTGTATGGTCTTGATCATGTCGTCTCTAAGGCGCTCATCGGCCTTCTACTGTTCCGATGTCCAGGAACTCCGGGCCCTTGGGACCCTATCTTCCTGATCAAGAGGTGATAACCCGGCCTTCAACCGCTGTGCTCTAGTGAGACTAGCTACTTCCACCTCCGCTTCTTCCTCCAGCAGCCGGATGGTAACGCTACTCACATGGTGTTCGGGTTTTCCTTGTGCTTTGGCTAAAGAGGCTAGAAATGCCTCCCATTCATGCCGATGCGGGCAGTTGTAGTGCCGGTGACCAGGTCGCTTGCATTAAAAACATATCTCTGGCTCGTTACTTCGCATATTGGAGTTACCTCCGGATCGGACATATTGGGGCCTGGAGTAACTTCCCTGACTTGATTGGGGTTGGGGGTTCCCAGTGACCGGCTTGATGATGACTTCATTCACCCCGACTATTTTACTATCATTGGTCTTTTCCGGTGTACCTTGGGAGTTCCCGAGGTTGAACCAGCATTCAGTGTCCGTGTGGCCCGATCGCTTGCAGCCATTGCAAAACTTCCGTGATGCCTCATGGGTTGGTGCCTTGCTGGCCGGGCCAGAACCCTTGCTGCCTCCATCACTTCTCCGGACTTCAACCCGGGTTGCCTTCTCGGTGGAGTCGGTAGAGTTTTCTTCACATCTTAGGGCTGCATCAACCAGCTCTGTCAAATTCTTGACCGCTACAACACTGGTAGGTACCTTGATGTAGTCCAGCCCGGAAATTAGTAAGCCGGAAACCCTCGCCGGGGTCTGACTGTAAACACTTAATTAGGGTCATAAATCGGTCGTAGTAGTCCTGGATCTTCTCCCGGTCCAGCTGCTTGAATGATTTCAGCTCCCGGTAGATCGCCTCATCTGTGGTCTGCTCCCGGTATCGGCGCCGGAATGCCGCTTTAGCCTCCTCCCAAGTACAATCCAGGTGGTTCTCCTGAAATGTTTCATACCAGGCTCCCACCTTATCGATCAAGGTAGTGCCAAACAAATTAATAATGACTTGCTCCTCGCGCTCGCCATTATGCCACAATGTGCGCTCAAATTGTCGGATATGCGCATCCCGGTTACCTCCTTCCTTGTACTGGACATAAGGTAAAGGTTTTCGATGACCCACTGCCCTTGTGGTCAGGAAACTCTAGGTTGCTGGTTCCGGCGGCCTTCCCGAGTCTGTGGCCAAGGCTGGTGGTGGTGGAGGGTCACCAGACAGCCAGTAACTTCGAACACCTCGACCGTCGTCCCGGGTAACTGGGTGCCCGGCGTCTGGTGGAGCAGCTCCCCGCATGTCCGCCGGTGGATAAACCCCCTCGTGGGGTGGTCCATATAATCCAGCGGCATTGCTGGTGTTCGGCTTGGTCCATATAGTGGAATAGTCCTCCCCTGGTTGATGGTTGGACGTGGGTAGGTACCTGGGTCCGCTACCCCATGTACTAGGGCTGGAGTTAGAGTCGGTCGTCTACCCGGGCCTGTAGTGTGCCACTCACTAGGGTCGGGTATCCTTGGTGGAAGTCCGGGTGCTCCGTAAAAATCCTCTCCAAAGATATTCCGCCACCTGGCCAACGGGTCTGGTGGTGGTAGTTCGGTGTGGACGGGCTGCTTGGGTGGTTCCATCATCGTCTTGGATTCTTGCCAAAGTCGGTAAGACTCCTGTTGCAAGGCCCGTGCTTGTTCCTTCTTCCTTTCTAGCTCCTGGAATTGGGCCTGAAGAAGGGTAAGATGTTGGTCCTCCAACTGTTGTCTCTCCGCTTCCTGCTGGCGAATCGCTTGCTCATGATCCTTTAAGGAGCTCATAACATCGGCTAGGTTAGGCAGTGGCCTGAACGCCAGTAGCTCGCCACCGCTACGTCCGACTGGGTCCAGAAGCTCTCTCATCTGAGCACGGTATAGGTCCTCTCTAGCCCTCCGGTGTCGTGCCTCATGTTCGGCTTGTGACTGGGCTCTCCAGGCCTCATATCGCCGGTAGTCCTCCGGGGTGTCTTCGGCCGGTTCCGGAAAAAACTCTTTGGGAAATGGAGGTGTTGTCGGTGATAAGTGAATTGGGTCGGCAGCCCGGTGTTCAGGGGCTGGGAGCCCCATGAGCGGTCCATACCTCCTTGGCTGGTCTTGTTCTAGCTGCCTTCTCATCTGCTCCAGGCTATCCGGCAAGTTGGCTGGTGTCCGGTTCTTCTTCGGTGTTGGAGGTAGACTGGGCACTTCATCAAAATGTACCCTCATGCTGACCGCATTGGGGTCCTCGTGCTAATGGTACACGGCTGGGGGTTTTTCTATGTCAAAGTCCCTTCGTTGTATCTCCAATTGTCTTCTATTCTCGCCAATTAGCTGCCATTCCTCCCCTCCTAGGAGCTGTTGACCGCCGGGTTGAGCTCCGGGTTGTCCGCCAAGTTGCCCTCCTGGATAGTCCGGTCTCCAGGGTTGGATTTGGGATAATTCCGGTCTCTCCAATTCCATGTCTCTCTCGTGTGGTGAATGTGAGGCTTGCTGTATACTGGCCTCCGAGCTCATGTGTGGTCCGCCCATGACCGTGCTATCCTCCAATTTGTCTGGCCGCAATACTAGCCGGGTTGTACGCGGTTGCTGGAATTGACTCCCTACATCTCCTAGACCTCCTCCTCCCTGGTCACCATCCATGCTGAGTGAATTGTCTCCTGCTTCCGGTGACTGACTTCTTGTGTTGGTTTGGTCGAGTTGTCTTGCCAGCTACTTTAGTATCCGGTCTTCCCTGGGTGCCCGGATAGTGACCGAGGATCTCCTTTGTCCTTCGTCCCTCATGTGGTCCTCCCTTCCCGGATGCCGATGTACCATCCTGGTCATGCAATCCCGCCAACCATCCACTATCTTTCCTCCTTTCCAGTTAACAGTGCATTTCTCTAGTCTAGGTGCTGCCTAGTGAGTAGTGTCCGCATACTGTAGCTAGAGTTTTCCTTTGCAATTCTTACCTACGAACCTATTATCAAAATTTTCCCAATATCCTTTTCTTTAAATTTTTAGTTTTGAACTTGAAAAATATGTTTTTTGCAAACTTACCTGGTCCTGGTGCACCATCCCCCTTCTAGAGTAGAACAGTCTTCTGGTCCGGGTGGTGTTGACTGCTGCCGCCGGGTCTCCAGTGTTCTTTGAACGTGTTCGGGTTGCCGGATTGGAACCTCCGGATTGAGTTGGAGCTGGGAGGCCTCCGGATCGTCGGGTATCACCAGGAGTGGTCAGGCGGCCAGGTTGGGACTCCGGGTTGACGTCGGCTAGAAGCCTCCTGGTCTCCGGGTGTCACTGGAAGTGATCGGATGGTCGGATTGGTATGCCGGGTTGACTTTAGCCAAAACTACCTCGAAAATGACCTCTGAAAATGTCTCTAAAAGGGCTTCTTAAATAGCCTCCAAAACTACCTCAAAAATTGCCCTAAAATAGCCTCTAAAACTGCCTCTAAAATTGCCGCTAAACGTCTAGAAAAGTTCGCGAAACGTCAAGAAAGTTCTGCTAAACGTCTATAAAAGTTCGCTAAACGTCAAGAAAGTTCCGCTAAACGTCTACAAAAGTTCGCTAAATGTCAAGAAAGTTCCGCTAAACGTCTACACCAATTACGAAGGTGTGACCGGGAGCAAAAAATTTAAAAATCAAAAATTTGAAATGGGAAGGGGAAAAACTTCCCCGGAGATGTGTTGTTGCCGTAGACCTTGGCCGGCTCCTGATCAGCTGCTGCCCGACTTCCTCCAACTCCCGGTTACCGCCACCTCCTGCTCCTGGGCACTGTGGGCTGGCTAGACTGCTGCCGGGACTGGTTCGGGGCTACTGGCTGCTCCTCCAAGACGTCCCCAAACCCTAATTTCTCATGTTGTTCAAAAAAATACCAATGTTGGGATTTTACAAAACCCCACTAAAAACTAGTAGTGCATTGTTAGGGAAGCACTCTAATCCTAAGATGTAACTCAAAAACCACCAAAATTTTCACAAACAAGCTTCCAAAACCCTAGATCTAGATCTCAAAGCTTCAAAGCCTAGTTACCTCCTTGTAGCAAGAGCCACATGATTCGAACTTGTGCATGGTCGCCAATGTTAAAGGGAGATTGACCTACAAATTCACTTTCACATAAACCCTAAAAACCCTAAAAACCCTAATGAAACCCTGATTTGCTCAAAACTCCTCATAAAACCTCAAATCACGTCGGATTTTATTGGCTAGTTTATAGTTTATACATGGCAAAGCCTCTCCAACTCAATGTGACCTCAAAACCTCTACAAAAACCCTCAAAACCCTAATTGTCTAAGCTCTAGCTCTAAGTTGCAAGTGTGAGAGAGAGAGAGAGAGAGAGAGCTCCCAAGCTCCCCCTCCATGCACCAAACCCTAACGGAAGTCATCCGGCGGATGAACACTGGGCTAGATGGAAGTCATCCAACTATCCAGGTTCATCCAACTGGCGGATGAAATTGGTCAAGACGGAAATCATTCGCCTGGCCAAGTTCCATCCGGCCAGCCCAGTGGATGAAACACTGTCCAGGACGGAAATCATCCGCCTGGCCAGGTTCATCCACTGGAGAGCCCAAAAACTCAACCGGCTTCAAAAAGAAAAATACTACCCGGGTCCGCTAATCCTGGTTCTCCGCTTAACACCACCCCCTTTTTTTGAGTGGACCGTGATCTATACGCCGGTTACTTTGTCGCAATTTGTCCGTATGAAGGAGACAAGCGTCCTTTCTTGGATTGCGCAGGCCATGTTAAATCCGGACTCGAACCTGGAGAAGCCAAATATGGTCCAAATTCAATTCTTCCATCCAGTGTCGCGTGATAAGGATGTTATGAAGTTTTACAAAAATTGGGATACAAATGTGATCCTCGATGGACAGGTGAAAAGGGGGTAGCTATAACCTAGGAGAGTACGGATTTCATTTTTACCGCTTGGAAATCACGAACCAAAGAAGGCATGGGTGGAGGTCCACAAAATGAACAAACAACAAAAATTTCAAAGGGCCAGATACAGATCATCAAGGCCTCCTTGGCAGCACTTGCGACAACTGAATCTCAATAGTTTGTTAACTTTGTGTTTATAGGATTGTTAGAGTATTATATGTAATAGTTTATGTTGTACAATTAGCTCTATGGATGTTAAAGGAATAGATTATCAATTTAGTACTTTATCTGTCTAATGCTTCTATTTTATATATATATATATATATATATATATATATATATATATTTTTTTTTTTTTTTTTATTTTTTTTTTACCAGTTGACCATTTAGGTTGAGCCAAGCTAAATTGTTTGCAAATTTATCCGAAACACTAAATTTTGTTTTGCGTAATATATGTTTTGTTCTCATTTTTTTATATGATGGCGAGGTTCAATTTTCCTTTTTTAAAAACCACAATTCATATAATTGACGTTGTGGTCTGTGAGAGAAAATTTATGGTTGTGCATAGTTTAGCGCGCGGCGAGGTAAAAAGTGTCAAAGGTTTTAGTTCAATCACAACTTTGTGGTAATGGAGCATAGTACAATTGGACCGGATTTGCAATGTCTTATTCCAGTTCTATGCTCTTGGTGTGAAATTGATGTCTTCTCTTTAGTGGTAGAATTTGCGGGACAATGAATTGAATTGCTTTGAATTAAATTGTGATTGGAGTGGATGTGTTGGTTCTCAAATTAATGAGAGAGACTTTTGATCAAGTTTTTTCCTTGGTTCAAGTTAAAGTGACAATATAATGTAAAAATGAAGTTGTTTATTAACAATCAAATATGTTATTAAAAAGAAATATAAAGCACTATGTGTTTCTTCAAATGTTGTAGTATGATTTGTGATAGAATGTTATCTCTGTTACGTATTGTTCCAAGAGTCTTTGTGCCCAACATTACCTCCCAATTTAATGGAAACTCTTGACGGAATACATATCCTTTTGTTGTGCACCCTATACATGAGCACTTTAGCTCTAATGTACAACATATATTATTTTGAGAGACGTTGAATCTCCCAATATTACAAATTTGGTGTTCCAAATAGTTCCCGAGGAGACAGCTCTATGCGTTCAGCCAATCAAAATCCGGTAGCTTCTAATGCAAGCATCTCTTTCTGGCTAAGATTGGTGCCGATCTTCACTGACCATACGTTAGGAACGTCTCACTTGGAGACAACCCATTTCCTTCTAGTGCCCTTTACACATCTCTCGATGTCATCATTACAAAAAAAGAACTGCATCTTCTCAATCTAGTTCTTTTTGTAATTATCCATAGTGCCTGTCTAAGTTGGTGCCGCAGTACTTTTACCATCCTTGACAATCCGTGCCACACTTCTTCCTTGTGAGGGCCTGCTGAGAAAAATACGCTTTTGCAGATGTCTTTGGAAAGCGAGCAATATGCCATACAGTCTCATCACAGTCGATTTCTTGGACAGCCTTCACCCGCACAGTTAGTGCAAGAGTTTTAGGAGAAGAGAGAACAACCTTTGGTGCCGGTGGAGCTTTCTCTAAAACATCTTCATCGGAAGTGAGGTCGGGGATTGTGCGCAAAAATGGTCGTTTATGAAATCGAGGACAGGAGATGCTGATCTTATCCGGCCTGTGTGAGTCAAACTTAGATATCGGAGGAAGATCTCCCTTTCGATTCAATGAAAAAAAACCTCTTCCCCCTCTAAATGAGGATCACAAGTGCAAAAATCATTACCTCTAGGCATTTTTGCGAGGGCCTCATGTGGAACCTTGGAGTTACTCAAGCGATGAGCAATACGTTGAGGAGTTCAGAGTCGGAGTTCATCAATTCTTGGAATTGTACCTCGCTTCTCACCCTTCAAGAATTGATAGTATGCAACCACTTGCATGAAAGCACAAACCATATCATCAATAGTTGCCATGTAGAGATCAGTGCCTCTTTTATTGATTGTTGTAACTTTTTAGTGTATACGGATTCTGTAAGGTTGCACAATAGCATTGCAACCAATTCCGCTTCAAACAGAGTATGCAAAATTTGGAAGACACGTAAGCACTATGAGCTTAAAAAACATTAAGTCAGTTGAACCCTTAGATAAGTAACCGCACCCTTGAGAGGAGGGGCTTGCCAAAACATGCACATTCAAATGTAGTAATGTCAAGAAAGAACTTACAAGTTCCATAAAGCCTCTCCTCTATCTATATCGGAAATGCCAAAACGCAAGCCTAAGGTCTAGACGAACGACTCCTTCATCTGTTGTTGTTCTTTATGACAGCCACCATGATTTGATAGTTGTATACTTAGTATCTGACTCCTTGAGTGTCTTGGCATTCTTGTATTGCTTGCAAAGTTGTCGCTGTTGTTCTCGGTGGTCCGCTCGAATATCCGCCTTTGTATGTTTTTCAAGAGACTCTGTCCAGTGGAATAGACATGTGCACTCTTGATTATCCATGGGCTTTTTTACATCCCCATCTCCGTACGTAATGCGAATCGCATTCTCGGGGGGTTCACTCCCTCTAATTTTTGCATACACGTGCGACAATGCCCTATTTAGAGGGGGGCTATTTACCTTGGAAAGTTCATTAAAAGGCATGGTATTTTTTGAAGTAAAGGTAAATGTTGGAAATTAAAAGCACCATATTGGTATTTATAAGTTTTCCAAACGAGCATTTTAAAATGGGGTATTTTATTTATACGTATTTTTGCTCACCTCCCATATTCTGTTTTACCACATTTTTGACTTGAACTTGTCTTATTGATGTTTTCTCCCTTTTTATTCCTTGAACTCTTAATATGATTCCTACTCCCTTGCTTGCACCTCATTTTGTTTTTGGTTCTTTTAGTCTCAATTTTTTCCTTCTATCCCGTGTTCTTCAATAGACTTAAATTTTTTCCATGTCATTCTAACTGCAAGACATTCATTCGAGAATTTTCAACGACAATCTCGTATTTTTCATCCATTCCAGAATTTCTAAGAGGATGTAGCTCTTGAGTCTACTAATCATCCTTTCTACCCCTTATTTAATATACTATTTTACATCTACTGATTTCCTAAAACTCCAGTTTATTTGCTATGCTATATTATTTATAATGATGTTTCACAATTATATGATAGTGTATATTCCATATAATTTTTTTCCAAAATTTACGGAAGGTGAATATAATTGACCCTATTTTTTATCGTACATGGTTCCTACGATTTTTGCCAGTGAACCCCCCGAGACTACATTCCAATTTGCTTGAGCATTTTCCGCCATGAAGCCCTTAAATGTGACGTCATGGATACCATGCCTAGCTGCTACTGCATTTAGATTCTGCAAAAAGATTAGCTATGCTTCTACATCTTCAAACTGCATGTCACAAACTCCAATTGTCATCACACGGCAATATGTTGAGTCATAGACATGGCATGCCATAGTTGTCTAGTCCTTCACACGTTTTAGGTAATCGAACATGATCTAAGCGTCTCCAAGGTCGCCTTGTGGTTGCATATGTCGTATTAGGTCCACACCGCTCCCTGGTCCTACTTCGGCCATCTTGAATAGGAATACCTTATCGGAGTTTGATCCTTGACCGAGAAATTTGTTCTCCTGAACGAAGGCCCAATTGGAAGCCCCCCTCAATCTGGTAATGGTGTCCATCACACCGAAACGTCTCAAATCCCTGAACGTAGTGACCTCATTGTGAATACTTGGGGACGTCATCTGTTTGAACTTATCCAGCACATGTATAAGTTCTTCAAATGGAAGAATCTTTTGAAGAATGCCTTCAGAACATAGCAATAATTCTCCTAGAAACTCCTTGCTAGCCTCAAGAACGATGGCAGAATTTGTTGCAGTTGAAATTCGTTCTACCTACTTTCTAATGAGGCTACGGAGCTTCACTGATGACTCTCTACATATCCCTTGTTTTACTCGGTGATCGTGTGTTCCCAAATCAATACATGCACAAGTCATTTGGTCATGGCCAAAGGCATAGTAAATTATTGCCATGCAAGTTTTTAAACATGTAGGGGGGTGTTGACAGGTGCTACAAACTAGAGTGGATAGCGGAGGGGGAGAACTACAAACATCAAAGGGACTGGGACAAAAACCGTCCCATTTAGTTTCGTTAGCGGTTGACGTACGATGGACCCGTTTTACATACTTGTACTCAAAATTCATACACTATAGATGTCCTAGGCATCTAGAAATTCTGAACGACAAGTTCGACTCGTTTCTGATATGAGATGTTATGGTACGAGACCAAGCATGACCATCATGTCTCTTATCTATACCTTGTAGTAGTTTGGCTTGAGAGGAGGAGTTAGTCTTTTTGACTGGGGGTAGTTCAAAAATGATGTCCCTATTGAAGGGAGGGGGGAGAAAATCTACCTTCTCTATTTTGATGGAATCAAAGTCTACTTTGCAGAGATTAGACTTGGATCTCCGTCGGGAATTAAGTTCTTGTATGCAATCGACAATGCTATTGGAGGTGGAAGGAGGTCAAGGAGGCTTTGAAGTGAATGGACAACAAGACTGAGAAGACATTGGTGTTGAGGAAAAGGGAGCTTTTGGAATGCATGTAGATTGAAGGAGAGTCGCTGATCGAGTTGTCACTAAGTACATCAATACAAGTGACACTCGGTTCCAGTTTCACTTTATGAAATGGAGGAGTAACTTGCGAAGAACATGACGACAGTTTAGGAGTCAGATAATCAAGAGAGGCACAAATATTGCTATCATTCACACCATACACTCTATATTTTCCCGGCCTTAACAACCATGCACGTCCCTTGTCTTGAGTTGTACAAGTCTGAGCTACGGTATGAGTGATTTCTTTGGTGACTATGTCAAAGACTTCCTTATCTACATGCATTGTATCCTCAAGAATATCAAAACGAAAAGGTAGACGATTCGCAGAAACAACGGAGATGCCTTCCTGACCAACAACAAATGAAATTGGTACTCATGAACTGGGACCATAGACAACGACATCTCCATCAACTTCATCCTCCGTAGCAACCATAGTGCCAAAGCAAGAGCAGAGAGGATATGAAGGTGAAAGAGACTCGGGAATGAAAGGGTTGTCAATTTTATAATGACATGCCTAGTTCCATCTTGCAGAATGAGTAGAGTATTGGGTGAGGAGAACTCTGTTGGTTGCAAGATTATCATCATAGCTGGAATCATTCATCACAAACAACCTATTCGACAATTGAAGATTCACCGAATACCAAAAGCAGCTGCATATTCCAAAATGTATGTAAGGAAAAGGTATTTTAAGCAGTAGCTGGTAGGGCAAGAAGGGAGGGCATGATATTTAGCATGGTTCCAGAAGGTGAATAAATTGTGGAATAAAAGTTTGGTGTCACAAGCCTAATCTAATACAAGCCGCCATCACAAAGTAATATATAAGACGTAATTTCTGGGTAGTGGAAATAGGACGCCGTCAAAGAGTACTCAAAATTAGGATTAAATAACTATAAGTATAAAGGATTTCAAAAACAAGCTGTGATTGACAACCTAATGCAACCTAAAAAATAAGTTTGAAATATGTAGTTGTCAAGTTTAAATTTTTTACTATTCTTTCTGATCGTGACACTTAAACACATTGATGAAGACCTTCCTTACAGACTCTATATATTGTTCTTACAAAACATTGTAGATGATTCAATGTGTTCGTATTGTTGTATGTATGGAAGATTGAACACATGCTAGACAAAGATAAGTCTTGAGTGTCACCTATCATATCAAAGGGGAAGAAGAGGAAGAGAAAGCCTCAATTCTATTTCTCAAATAGGAAAACGCTGCTCAAAGCCGAGATGCAATCTAGCAAAATTAGATCCAGAACAAGTACTTCATGTGATGCAATTGCTAGGATACTTAAGTTTGGGGGTGAGAATGTTGAAGACATGGCCAGAGGTGACATCAAAGCACTTAATATCGTAGAAGGGGAAGAAGAAGCGACAACAATCAACATCGGGCACTGCAACACTGTAAGACATACTTTACAAAGTTCTCTAAGGTTTTATCTGCATCCCATGTGGTAACAAGATCTTCTAATTTTGTGAACATTTTATTGCAAGAATGCCTTTGTAACTGACAACAAAGCTTGTTGTTTTGAGTTTAGGGTGTTTGTTTCTACGGATCTCGGTGCCAAGATCCTTTTCCTTGTGAATATGTTGTTGTATAATTCTCTTTTAAAATAGCGGTTGAGTTCTCTGATTCTGATATTTGAGAGTTCAAGTTCATGGGTCTCGGTGGCGAGATCCTCTTATTTATGAACATGTTTTTGCAATTATACCAATGTAACTAACAACAAAGTTTGTTGTTTTTTAGTTCTGGGTGTTACTTTCTACAGTCTTCGTGCCGAGATCCTCTACTTTGTGGATATGTTGTTGTATAAGTTACTTTGAGAAGAGCAGCTGAGTAGTTTGATTCTGATATTTAAGAGGTGAAGTTAATGGGTCTCGGTGCTAAGATCCTCCTATTTATGAACATGTGATTGCAATAATATCTTTGTAACTAACAACAAAGCTCGTTGTTTCTTGAGTTCTCCATGATTGTTTCCACGGATCTTGATGCCGAGACCCTCTTCTTCGAGGATATGTTGTTGTATAAATTTCTTTAAAAGGAGTGGCTGAGTTCTTTGATTTTGATAATGAAGAGGTGAAGTTCATGGGTCTCGGTGTCGAGATCCTCTTATTTATAAACAAATGATTGTAATATTATCTTTGTAACTAACAACAAAGTTTGTTGTTCTTGAGTTCTCCATGATTGTTTCTACGGGTCTTGGTGCCAAGACTCTCTTCTTCATGGATATGTTGCTACATAAATTTCTTTGAATGGAGTGGCTAAGTTCTTTAATTCTGATATTTGAGAGTAGAATTTCATGGGTCTCGGTGCCGAGATCCTCTAATTTTGTGAACATGATATTGCAAGAATGTAACTACCAACACAATTTATTTATTTATTTAGTTTTGGAAGTTCGATTTTACGAGCCTCAGTGCCGAGATCCTCATGTTTGTTGATATGTTTTTATAAAACGTCTTTTAAAAACCATTAGTTTTCTATTATTTATTAGATCTTTTCATATTAATGACAATATCTTATGAATTTAGCTATTAGTTCAAACAGGAAAATGTTTACCTTGATATTTTCTTCATAAATGTTGATTGACTCGGTGCCGAGATTCAAAATTTTAAAAGAGAACTTCTTTAATTCTAAACCCGGCTTGAGCAAATATACAAATGAGAACTTAGAAGAATAAAGTGGATAATGGTTCCATGTCAACAACAATTGGTCATGCATTAGTTGATCCTAAAAGATGTATTAATTGATCCTAAAAGACATGCGTTACATCAGGGGGTGTTTTTTGGTTACTATATAATATGTCATTGATTGTGCAACATGTTATAGCCACATGGGACCGCGTTTTGGTTTCTTCAAGGAGACCTACTAAGGTTGGATGACCTATAACCACCACGAACCCCAAAACCAACAAGCTAAAGTGCACCAAAACCACCACAGACCCACCCCATTTCCGAAATTTTAGGAAGTCAGATATGATTGGGTGTAAGTTCATGATTGGTTCAAAGTTGCCGATTTTTAGTCAATGCAGAAGTGGTCATTAGTACAACTTAGTGTGGAAATAGAGAGTTTTGTATGTCGAGGAATGGGTCATGGCTTACTATCTACTTTGAAAATTTGTAGCAATTTCAATATGAAGAAATAAATGGTCACGACAATTGCAATATTCATGAAATCCTATTTTGAATTCCCAAAAAATGTCTTACCACGTATGTAAACGCTATAAATAGGTCAGCAAGCTTAAGTTGGTGGTTATAAGTCATCCAATCTTAGCACATGAGAGCGTTGGCACTAGATACTCTTGACAAAAACCTGGAAGTTGAGACGACGTGCACTACAGATATCCCAAAGCTAAGTCGTCGAGTGCTCACCTGTCACCGCAAGACTTGTGGTGCCACAATACCCTTTGGACCCTATCTAAGGTAGGTGGCTCTTAAACCGACCTGTTTCTTAAACCGTCCTCTAACTCAGAGGTACATTTTGCTTCGTTCAATGTACCTACAGTGTACATTTCAAGAGGGGCACGGTTCTAGAAACAACTTAAAAAAAATTGTAACTAATTCCACGAAGGTCCAAAAAATATGAAACGACTTGGATCAGATGCCAATTGCATTTCTCTTCATATGAAAATTTACTGAAAAATTTTCTAAGGAGTTTAGCTCCTCCAAAAAGCAAATCAGCTCTTAAAGGGTCCAGCGATTGTTGTGGCACCGTGAGAACTCGGCGACCTAGATTCCGGTTACTTGTAGATAGGGTCTAGCGGCTGCAGCCTGCTGTGGCACCGCACGTCATGCGGAGCAACGTCCGGGGAGAACCGGGGTTCAGTGTATTGGCGGCCGGTTGATTTGCTTGAAAACCGGTTGAATTGTGAAAGTGTCGGACGTGAAACCGGTGCCTTGAGAAAAAAATCGGATATCAACCGGGAACCATTTGAGGGTGCCGGATATTATGCTGGATGGAATGTGAGCATGCCGGATTTTGACCGGTTGGTATCATCCTAAGGCGGATATCATCCGGTACACTTATGTGCTCCCCGGATTTTTTAAGTCTAGAATCTAAATACTAGATAGTATTAAAAAAAGTCCGTTGGATGATACCTAGGGTTTACAGGCTGGGCCGCTGGGCCAGCTGGGCGGGAGTCGCAGGCTGCAGCAGCGCGCTGCGCGATTTGGCCTGGGGCCTGGGCGTTCAGTAATCGAACGGCTGGCCTGTGCCAGGGTGCCTCGCCGAGCTGCCGGCTGCCTGTGGCTGGCTCAGTCGCTGAGTCGCTGCCTCGCTCCCAGCTCGCTCCTCTCGCTGGTCCGGACTCCCGTTGCTCCCGCTCAACTGCTCTCGCTCTCGGTGGTCTCCCTGCTCTCACTCTCGCTGGTCTCCCTGGGGCCTGGTCTCTGGTCTCGCAACTCGCTGGTCTCGCTCTCCTTGGTCTCCCTGAGTCCCTGCTCTTGCCCAAGCGCTGGTCGCAGCTCTAGTTCTGCAGTCTTGCTACTCTAGTTCTTGCAGTGTCGCTGCGGTGTATACGTTGGTTTTTTTTGCCCGGTTTCACGTCCGCAGTAGCACTTGAGGCTGCAATAGCACCTGACTCTGCCCATAGCCCGCCTCAGTCTCGTTGCTCACACTTTTGAGTCTCGTAGTCTCGTAGTCTTGCTGCTCACATGCTTTCTCAGTCTCGCCTCGCAGGCTCGCCCAAGCCCCAACGAGCGCCTCCTCGCAGCGACGCAGGCCCACCTAGCGCTCCCCAACAAACGCACTTCAATTGCACACACCTCCTCGCCCATCTCCTCGCAGGCTCGCATGCTGCTCACTCACGACTCCTCGCCCGCCTCCACTCAGCTGCTTTCGACTCTCCAGGTTTGGCTCTCTCCACTCTCGCCTCTCGTTAGTTCCAGTCTTGATAGAGGTTTTCAGTTAAGTGACTAGGGTTTCAACCTTTGGCACCCTTTTTTTTTGTTGATGTTTTGACGCTGGAAACTCTTCTGCTGTCGTTGTTTGCTGCAGCTGCTGTTCTTGAACGTCAATCGGAGGTGCTGACGTTGTTCATACCACTTCTGGAGTGTTGGGTCCGTGTCATTGCTATCGCCATCGTGACGACTTCAAACATTGTCGTGGACTCGTGGCGGATCACTACATCAAGTATGTCAATGATGATATGTATGTCGTTTTCTTGCTGATTGTGTTTGTTTGTTGTTGTAAATATTCTTTGATGTTGAGCGTTGTGATAATGGTCTGTGATAATTTATGGTGTGTATGTTGATTTTTTGCTATTGCTTTTATTTATATGTTATTGTGATGATTTGAATGTTGTTGGAAATTGAAATGATGGTATGTATGGTTTTTTTGCTGGATGTGTTGATTTGTTACTACTTTGGTCTTTTTTCACTGCTGAATTTCTTCGTGGTAATGCTGTTTTGTTAAATTTTTTTGGTTGAGCTGTTGCTGTTATGTTTAAGGTCTTGTATTGATCTTTTGCTGCAAGGTTGTGTTTTTCTTGCTAATGTAATTAGGTTTTTGTAATTTTCAGGTCTAGATGGCAGCCAACAAACGACAAAGGACTTTGTCGGGTTTTTATCAAAGAGCATTAGAACCAACATTAGAACTAGTCCATGTTGTTAATGCTCAAAGTTCAAGTAACTCTAACTCATCAAGTGCAAATAACAAAATCACAGCTGCTAGGTTGTTATGGAAAGAAAAGTGGTTGCAAGATTATGATTGGTTGCAATTCAATAATGAATTAGGAGTAATGTATTGTATCATTTGTAAAGAATGTGGAGGTAAGGGTGCATTTGCAACATTGGGATCCACAAATTTCAAGGCTTCAGCCCTTCATGATCATGCCAATACGGGGGAGCACAAGAAATTGGCGTGGGCAGCACAAAGTGGGAGCAAAAGAATGGAGAAGATCGTATCACAAGCCACAAGAACTTGCGATGAAGCGTTGATGTCCCTTTTTAAAACTGCATATTATGTGGGCAAAGAGCTTATTCCATTCAGTAAGTTCGCTTCCTTGTGTCAATTGTTATTGTCAGTAAATGCTACAATAACTAATAAGTTGTATCATGATGATAAAGCTTGTGCAGACATGGTAGTGTCTATATCTAGTGTTCTTCAAAGAAAAATGCTTGATAGAATTAGGGATTCTCAATTTTTTGGCATTATGATTGATGAATCTACAGATATTTCTGTATTAGGTCATTTAGTTGTATTTGCAACCTTTCTTGAAGATGGTGTGCTTGTTTGTGGTTTTCTTGGCTTGCTTCACATCCCTGGAGGTAAAAAGGATGCTGCTATCATTTATGATTTGTTATTAACATGTTTCAAGCAGTGGGGATTGGATTTGGATAGATTTGTTGGGTTTGGTTCAGATGGAGCTGCTGTGATGACTGGAAATTGTACTCGAGTAGCAGCACGTCTGAAAAGCAAGGTAAATCCATTTCTATTGAGTATCCATTGTGTTGCACATAGGACTAATCTTGCTTCATTGGATGCTGCTAAGAGTGCACCTTGCAAAACTTTATCAACCTTGATTGATACTTTGATAAATGATACCGCAGCCCATTTTAAAAGATCCACGAAGGCTAAATGTAAACTTGCTGAATTACAAGTAGAATTAAATGATGCTCGAAAATCATTAAAGAGATATCAAAAAATTCGATGGTTATCTAGGTGGCAATCAATTACCACTTTGTGTGATACCTTAGAAAGTGTTTTAACTTATTTTCAAGATGTTGAGAATGGTGATGGAAATAATGACTCAATTTTCACTCGATTAAGGAATTTCAGACATATTTATTGTTTGTATTTCTTGGCTCACATTTTACATAGCTTGTCAATTTTGAGCAAAATTTTTCAGTATAAGTTTGTAGATATCAGCAGTGTTGGTGCTTTGGTTAAAGCTGAAATTACATCTATCAAAATGTTATTTATTGCTAAAACTACTGATTTAAATGTATCCACTTTTAATGAAGAGACCGGTTACCACATAATCCCTGAATATGGCCCTCCAGGTGGGTATTTGAGGAGGTTATCTTCTGAAATAAGGGGAAATAAATTTCATGATATTCTAATGATTAGGGATAGAACTGGAGCTGATCTAACCGAAGCTATCCTTTTTCAAGTATCGTTTGCTGAGGAGATTTGCAAAGGATTAGAAAACCGTTTTAAAGATAATGACATTGTTAGTTGTTTTAAAGTTCTAAATCCTGTTGAATTGCCCTCAAGACAAGTTGGTATGGCTAATTGGGGTGTTCCAGAGCTCGAAAGACTTTGTGATCATTTTGGTAACGATAAAAGAATTGATGGGAAAGATTTTCCTGCTTTGGTGAATATTGATGCTATTAGAAGAGAGTTTTTTGCCTTTAAAGTTCAAGCTTCCACGGAATGGCGTGATAAAAGTTTTAATGATATATGGTCTGTCATAAATTGGAATCAATCTCTTCGTGGTAAATATGATAATCTTCGTATTCTTGCTGATATTGCTAGAGTCCAATGTGTTAGTACCGCTCAATGTGAGCGTGCTTTTTCAATTCAAAATTGTATCAAGACTAAAAGCCGCAATAAGTTAGACACAAAACACTTAGAGTGTATTATGCGTGTTGCGATGGAAGATGTTTGTGGTGATCTTGATAATGTACTAATGGAGGCTATTGCTTTGTGGAGGAACTCGACAAAGTTTAGATGGTTATTTTCCCATCTAGAAAAATACCTTTCAGGCCGTCCACCTCTTCAAGGCGAAGAAGATATTTCTGATTTTGATTCTAATGTGTGATTAGTTTTTTTGCATGTAGTATTGTATGGTAGATTACTCCTTTATCATGCTATGGCCTTATCTTTATGAGCTGATTTAAGACCTAGGTATGATAGAAGAGTAAATCCATGGCCATCAACCGGTTGATGGATAATTTCAGGTTCAATTCCTGCCATGGATGAATGGTTGTGGTTGATATGATTGTTGTAGTATGTTGATCATTACATGTTGTTATGTAGTATGTTGTCAATTGATATCATTTTAGTACATTGGAAAACCGGTTTATCTAGGATTGAACAGGTTTTTGGCCGTTTGAAATTGCAATTTAGGGGAAATTTACCGGTTCTAATTAAAAACCAAAGGCAAAAAACCGATGCAAGTTCATGGCAACAAGTCATGGCCGGTTGAGTCCAAACAATGACCGGTTGAAGTTCTGAAACGGAGGATTAAAGCTCCTTCAGCTCAAATTCTCCCCGAACCCTGATGCGGAGTTAGGTAAGCCCTCGGCGGCCGTGGTCGTACTCTAATTTACCGTATCAGGTGAGGCGGCTTGTGCATAACGCGAGCTTCGACCACTCATTGTACTCAGATCCGCATCTATTTTCCAAGGTGATTAGACTCTAATCGATAGAACAACGTGGTGGTGTTGTCGTGGTGTTGTTAACGTGGTGTTGTTAACATGCTTTGTAGCAGAAATATTGCAGATCATCTCTCATGCTGTACAGTAGAGACGTGGTGTTGTGACTCGGCGCCGAGTTAGTCTAGATCTGAATATCTCATTTGTAGTACCATGGTTGATAGAAGCTAGGTACACTTAAACAAACATCGTGGTGTTGTACATGCTCGCATATAACAGGCTATATCGGGTCTTGGCAGCATAACCAAGCTTTGGCAACCAAGCTGCAGTATGAAGCTGGGTTCATGGACGAGGGGCGATAGAGTTCGGTATCTCGGTGCCGAGACCCTCTCATGCATCACTCATGAACCAATCCTTCTCACCTTTAATATTTTCTTCGTGGGCTTCTTCGTGGGCTGATGCAACCAAACCACAGTACCAAGAAGCTCGATTCCGGAACGACGGGCGGTGGAATTGGGTATCTCAGTGCCGTGACCATCTCGTGAAATAGTGTTGAACTTACAGAACTCATGATGGCACGTGCAGAACTCATGATGATGGAGTAGGATAGATGGATTGTTGTTTCTTCATGTATTGTTGGAGAGCTTATACAAACGATTTGGATTCAAGTAACACGAGTGCCGGTGTCCATTCAGAGACTGGAATTGACGTTGACAGGAGTTGAAGAAAAAGTAGATTCATCAATAGGGATTGTATTGATGACCTGTTATATGTACAAACGATGTGCGTTCAAGAGAAGCTTGAACTGGAGTCGCAATCTTCGTGGTCAAGGTCGACGTAAAGCGCAGGTTCCAAATCAGCAAAAGGGTCGAAATCAAGGACCTGGAACTCGTCATTGTCTCTGGATGATTCCACGATGTGAAGCTTCCGTCTCGTCTCCCAAGGAGAAACAGGAGGCTCTATAGGTTGTGGAACGCTTCGATACGCTGTGGACCCTAGTCCTTTTATGCCACAGTCCAAGTCCCGCTTCCTCCGACTCATGTAC
This sequence comes from Bryoerythrophyllum caledonicum, assembly GCA_963971425.1. Lineage (NCBI taxonomy): Eukaryota > Viridiplantae > Streptophyta > Bryopsida > Pottiales > Pottiaceae > Bryoerythrophyllum > Bryoerythrophyllum caledonicum. The sequence continues at coordinate 48,148,070 of OZ020514.1, read as the reverse complement.
TGTGAGCTCAAATCCGACAGCCGAGACCCTCTCGCGAGCAGCAATTTCGGCAGTAGAGAGTCGAGGCCCTCTCGGTGCCGAGACCCTCTCTCGAAACAATGATGATCATGATGTAACTTATGATGTCACTTGACTTAGTTTGGATGGTGCTCGGCATCGAGTGAACACTCGTGGGCTTCCTAGTATATAATAATTTAAGTCTACAGTCCTAGGATGGGAATATTGATAAGATCCATTTTCCCGTTTTGGCGTGGAGAGCTTCATTGACAATTATTGCACTAGATCGTCGTCAAGCAAAGGAACTCAGTTTTATATATTTGCTTCAATAGTCTAAAATTTGAAATTAATCTCATAGGCTCACACGTGTTTAATTTTTGCTAATTTCATAGGCTCACACTTGCTTAATTTTTCTAGACGGGTCGTATGGAGAGCTCAGTATGTAATGCCAAATGAATACAGTGCCAAATGTTGATTCGTTCAAATGAATATAGTGCCAAATGTTGATTGATTATTTATTTTTGCATCATTTTTTTTCAGAAAAGGTAGCCAAGTTTTAGTCCAATGTCTTTTGCAGACTTGGAGTTGGATAAAGACATGGAGAACGTAACCAGTATGGAAGAGGATAATGACATGCAGGTCGTTGAGGACTTTGAGCCTAGAGAGATGGTAGAGACAAGAGACATGGAGAAGGCAAAAGACAAAGAGGAGGGCAAATTTCTAGAGGATATTGGAGACATGCAAGCCTCTGAAATTTGGGTGAGAAAGCAACAGAAGGCTGATTCGTTTGGATTTCTTTCAAGCCTTCAATTCCATCCGTCCCATTCTAGAGTATTTGTTCCACTCTGTAGGTCGGTTCCTCTCCCACTAGTAAGACCAATACTTGAGCAAGATGTAAAGAAGTTAGAAGTTGAGTTTGTCAATGGTTACCATTTTGGAGATCGTCCTTTATATGAGTCTATCTATAATGATATTGGCCACGTCAATGAAGTATCTCATGTTATTTCATCTACTTGGAGTACTCAATGGAAACTGCAAGCGATGAGTTTGATGAACAAGTCCAAGATGACCGTGAACTCTCTGGCCTTCATGGGCAGATGCTATACATTTGGAAAGGCAATCATCGGTTCACAGCATGATGGAGGTATATTGAAAAAAATTATTCGGGCAACCGTTATGAGTCCAGCTTCTATTGACCCGTAGAATGCATTGCTATTGATCCTAGAGGAAATTTGGGCCTTCTCCTCGATGCTATGAATGAAGTAAATTGGTGAGTTCACACTAATGTACTCAAATTTTACCATTATTTCCATGCATTGTCATTATAATACCAAATATTATTTTTTAACAACAATTGGATGTGATTTGTAGGTCCACGGAACTTGATCACATGAAAACAAATTTGGTGCATAAGTTGCACCGGATTCAACACTTTGGTGTTCTTCCTTTAATTGATTTTAAAGCTCTTATTCTGGAGGATGATTTCAAGAGTTGTGAAATATTCAAAAGAAATTTTAAAACGTGGTACACATTGACAATCAATGTGTTCATATCGTTTCTCTATCAGGTGAGTATGTTTCATGTTCTATACTTGTAAACTCAATAATAACTATCTAATTATGTTTTCATAACCATGTCACCTACAGCATAAGATTGCCTCTGCATCTGGTAAGGCTTGTTGAGATTATAAAGCAAAAACTCCAACCGACGAGCAAACTCCAAAAGGTGTTTGGGAGGCGATGGAGAAGGCTACAAAGGCAACCATCAAGACTATTTGTAGCCAAGAATTTGAAAAGTTGTTGGCGGTAGTTGATTCCAAGAATGGATCCGAATTCAAGTACGAGGTATTTAATTCTAATCAATATTCAATTTTTTTGTAATACATGTTCCTAAACTATCATTTTATGTTTGGTGTTTGGGTATTTCTTAATTAGATCACAAGGCATTGGAACAATGTTCCAAAGCCGGACATGTCACTTGAAAAATTGCAAAAAGTGGCGACTGCAACAGTTGAGCTGAGTTCAATGGTTGATGGCTGAAATGGTGGAACTCATCTAATATGACTCGTGAGTATTTACAATTTCCAATTGGTGTTGTTAAAGAAACAGTCTTTGATCAATGGCTCATTCGTGCCACATTTTGGGCTCACGTGAGTTCTATATTGTACTTTGATTTCATTAAACTCTGTATTTTATATATTTTTTGTATTAGTTAATTTTGTCATATCGAGATATACATTTACTTTCCTCTTGATCATGTAGTTGAAGGATGCAGTGGTGCTTGAGTTTGAAAATATATCGCTTGATTTTGGCCCCATTGATTGGAAAGCATTGCCTGGAATTTTAAAGATTGGTGAATATGTAGAGCGTTGGAGAATTGCAGTTTGAGAAAAGGCATTTCTTCCATTTTTCAAATCAGAGACCCCTTTCACGAAATCATCTAAACTTCTGGATATGGCTAATGGTATACTAGCCATTAAACGAGTTCTTTTCAGGTGGGTCAATTTACTTATTTATTTCAATTCATATGATCTTTCTTCCATTTAAGATCTTATATTTTATTGAATAATTTTGTTTAGATATCTACGGAGGGAGTTGTTGGCAAAAAAAGCCATCCTTCCACAAGCTCTACCACCATTTCTATCATCTTGGACAGATAAGGCATCAAAACTACAATAACTCTTGTTTAAAATACATCAATTTTTCAATTGATGGAATTGGAGAAGGACCATCCATTTATAAAGAGGATGCATGACTTTGTTGAAACGGTATGTCTCTTGATTTACTTCATTTCTATACTGTTAGTTTGAGTATTGAATTAGTTAGAATATATTTTGAGTGAGTTATGATATCATATACGTTTTTGAGCTTCCCTTTGTATGTTAATAAAAAATTCAATCAGTATTAATATCTATACTTGAATTACTCGCAATTGCACTTTGTTTAGTTTTAAATATGTAGATTGAACAGGGTCGAGGAACTCGGGTGCGTTCTACATCATGTCGTCATGATGGATTTGATCTCATCATTGTTGACATTCTTGAAGGACTGCCGGTTCCAAATATTTCATCTACTAGCATTGACATTCCACAGTGGAATGTATATAGTGTGACTGAATTGGAAGCTGTCTTTGAGTTTGCTCATTTCTACTTGCAAACTCATGCATGTTTATTGAACTTTATGCCCGTATCATTGACTATTTGAACAAATGTACAAACATATACAAAAACATATGAATTCAAAATTGTCAAAGATTGGTGGGGCATCAATGAGCTTAAACTGACCTCTTCAACCAATCAGTCTATGTTGGTGTGTTTTATAGTCTTTACCCCTTCCATGATTACTTTCTACATATTTGAGACTAATATGTACACTGTTTTTTGTAGACACGTTGCTTCCGCATCTTTCTCCTTGTTCATGAACAGCTTCCATCTTTTCATTTTAAACAAAATCAACCTACGTTGGATGGCTATATTAATGTTGGTGAAGATGATATCATCTTCAACAACGTATCGGCAAAAACACAACTCCTTAATTGTGTTATGCCATGGAGAGGAGGCCGGGAGAAGGATCCAATTTAATGTAGACCCTAATTCAGGCATTGACAAAGCCTGGTGGTGTTGTCCTTAATACCACTATTTCTACAAGTAATAGTGCCACACTTCTCTTTTTATTGTTATTGTTTTCGAGGCTTTGAAATCCCGATAATTTTTTGGCTTAATTGTAGGAGCCTCTATTCGCACTTGCCGCAGCTCAAGCCGCCATTTGGTTGCTTTTGAAGTCGATCCTGTAATTTTTGAGGTCGTCATTGCATCACTTCAAGATGCGCCACCACCACCGGAAAACCACTAATTCTTTGCAAGCAGTTATTAACGTTGACAAAGATGACATACTTGTGGGCCTCGTTGCAAAACGAAATCGTTTGAGTAAGTAACTTATGGTTATTATTTTTTTCTTATACTTCTATATTTTAGAATTGTACGTTGATACTAGTTTTTTATTCTTTATAGATTGATGGCCATTGCCGAATCACCTACTCGATCGTTTCTACTTCTGTCGCATATAGAAGGCTTAGCGCAAGCAATGGCTACAATATCATCTTCACGCCCACCATATCATACCCGTCGATATAACCCTCGTGTTGCTCAATACTTGGACATTGAAACAATTGAGGATTAGAAGGATAGCATCAACAATGTTGATAGTCCAAATACTACTTTTTAATTTTGCATTAGTGTTGTACTTCTTTGATTCTCATTTTTTTCGTACACTCTGTCAATTTTTATTTTTGGTATTCCACCAGAAATTTTACTATCTTCTACAGTTGTGTTCATCATTTGAACCGCTTTTTGATCTTATATACTTTACTTCTTTTATTGATATTTGCATATCTTCTTAAAAATAGATCATTTAATTTGTAATAATTTTTTTAAAAATAGAGACATGATCATAAATCCTAAACTCAAGAAGGCCGTTTTTAGTGTCAATTTTGACAAAGATAGGAACTACTACAATCCTTTCAAAAGTAAATCAAGAACATTTTAGATTTTAATATGTAGATGAATGACAGAAATGGCAGCCAATTTAAACTTAACATGAATAATTAGAAAGAAAAGCACAATAATGAATATTAAATAGATTATTAGAATTCATTCAAATTTGAAATGATAGAGGATATGATAGAAATGAAATAATATAATTAAAAATAAACATACTTTAATAAATATCAAAAAATATTATGCACCACCTTACATATTACATTGAAGAGAGTTGTGGAAATATTAGAGACAAATAAGAGATAGAAATGAAAAGACTAATAAAATAAAATAAAAATGAGTATGTGGAAGAAAAGTACTGAGTAATATAGAAGTGGGTAAAAAAAACCAAAGAGGTACTTTCACTTGAAAAGGTAATATTGAAATAAATAAATTAAAAACTTCAAAGAACCATGTAGAAAAAAGAACGAAGGTAATAAAAAATGGATACAAAGAATGAAAATAACTCAAATAAAGGGATATTGATGGACATGTAGGGATTGGGAGAAATGGATGGATATTTAGGAAGGCGAGGGTGGAAAGATTGTTGTATAAAGTCACATGTGAAATTTGCACAGAAATATGCTTTATTTTTTTCCAGTTTACACCAATTTTCCACGGATATAGGCTTCATACTATATAATTTTGGCGGTTTCCACTCTTGTTCTCAAAATATTGGTCAAAATTTATCCTAACAACCACCGCTCATGGCTCAAGGCTCACGGCTTACGTCTCACCACTCACCGCTCACCTCTTACATACTAGCAATCCCCTGGGTTGGCGTGCTATTTGGAGGCAACACACTGGGTGAAGCAAGAGGGTGTTAAAGCTTCTACGGAAATATTGGACACCAACGCCTCACAAAGCCCTTTGTGGACGAAAAAGAAGAGGGCAGAGGTGTAGAACCTTCTCCTACAAGTGGGATTGGAGACCAAGGCAGCAAAGATGAGCTTGAGGTGGCAAAAAATGATCTCCAACATCTAAACCAGCTAATCGTGAGTCAAAGTCAACCGATTGAGACCATGGAGGCAACTGTGAGCACTGTGAGGAAGCGTATGGATGAATGCAAGAACAATGGCCACTTGCAACACCTACGACTGCACAATGATTTTAATGGTGACATGTTCAAAGAAACAGGCGACAAACTTGGGATCCTCAAAGTTGATTACAAATGCAAAATTGCATTGATTGCCAGACTAGAATGGAGAGAAGACAATCTTGGGGAAGCATGCCGAGGACTTGGTGAAGCTTGTAGGGACTTTGAAGGTTGGATTCAACGGTCTATTCGTTTTCCTGCACTCCATGGTGTACCTTGAGGAAGCAGAGGGTATGGGGTGGAACACATTGAGATGGAGGACATGCACGGTATATGATCTTCTATTTCCTTACAATGACATCCATGTATGTAGTTCTGAGCATGTGTATCACCCGTGGTGTATGAGGTTGTGGTTTCAATTGAGTTCAAAATTCGCGTCAAAGAATTGCGGGTTAGTCCTCCAAAGTGGTACAAGTCAAATGGTTATTGAGAGTTGCTGGATGACCTCAAAGTGGAGGCTGAAACTTCGGATTGTAACTTTTCTTGGGTCATGGTAATTTTGGCATGTATACTGTCGGCAAAGAAGAACTGCACCACAATTGGTAAGTATATCATTCATGCTACACAATTAGTGATACGCTCTTTACAAGTATGCTATTTAAGACATATAAGACATATTAATGTCTGAACATATAAGACATATTAATGTCTTATATGTTCAGTGCTACCATAGAGTGAGTCTTGTATGTTTAGTACTACCTCAAATGTGATGTGTTGAACACCATATTCATTAAATTGGGAGATTTCCGTGAATGGTCGAAATCAATTTGAAAGGTTCATCGGAAGTTCTACGGTAGTAGCATTGAGGTTAAATAGGGCAAGTCAAATAGATTGCGTGAATGGTCGAAATCCTTCATCGGTGGGACCGGAAAGAGTTGCTTACTAGATGGAGACCACGAAGCCCACAGCTATTTATGATAGCGTCTTTTAAGTAGGAAGTGTTTGGATTGGTGGGGAGGAGGGGTGATATCCCCCCTCTTGGTACACCGGGAGAGATCCTGGCTAAACGTGAGTCCGGAGTATTCCGGGATTTCTATCCTTATAGTAGATGAGGTCCGACAATCCCCGTGGAAGGTTGTCTTGCTTATGTGATTTGCTTAGCATTAGACTGTTGTGATTCTTGTATCTTCTTTGTTTGATTCATTGGGTGTGGTTGTAATTGGAACCCGGTCTTGCGTGATCGGTTTATCGGGACAAATTTCATTTAGATTCTGAAGGCCGGTAAATGAGTTGCAACCTTTTGACTCTTTCAAGGTGTAGAGTTAAATTGTGGATATTGTGGCCTCTCGACTGCAAGAATGGAGGGCATATACTTTCCGGGCACTAGAAAAACTTAGCGGAAAACTATTCTAACATTCAACAGAGTTTAAACTAAACACTTGTGGATACTTATTACCGGCCACTGAGGTACCGGGGAAGCCATCCTCCGAGATGTGCTGAGGTATTAAGTGTGAAGTGTTGTTAAGATTTAGAGAGTTTGACACAAGATAAAAATCCCTAGAAACAATCTAGTTAGGTGGGCTCGCTTAAGGTTAATTTTGGTTAACCTTGAAAATTATGAACTACTAGACTACGACACGAGGCATAGAAGATATGAATGTTAATTTGTTTGTATTGAAGCTATTTTGCCTTAAATCTCCATAATTTCAAGGATTATAGAGGCATACCTATTCACATTTACTTGGAAAATGACCACCGGATCTTTCGACAATCGTACAAGCTTAGTCTTTTAGAGAAAATTAGGATCCAAACTTATTGTTAGGAGTTGTTGGCCGCCAACTTCATTGAGCCTCCTAACCGAGAGTACGCTTGTGCCACGATTATGCCATCAAAGAAAGTATATCTTTAGCAACTAGATAGAGAAGTGTATGTGTGGAGATTAGAGACAGGTCAATCGTAAGACCAAGTCAGACCGGTATCCCATGCCTACTTCATAGGAGTTCTTTGATGCGGTGGACGATGCTAGAGTTTTAGTACTCTAAATTTGCAGTCTGGTTATGACCGGTTACCATTGATGGTGGATGACCGGATGAAGACTACATTCTGGGGAGTTGATCAAGATGGAAGAGATCAATTTTACCATTGGAAGTTTCTCCCATTCCGCCTGAAGAACGCACCTGTTGAGTTTCAGAGGATGATGGACCGGGTATTGACCGATTTGCCATTTGTCTGATGCTACATTGATGATGTTTTCATTTATGGTAGCAGCCCACAAGAGCATGTGAAGCATCTTCAGGCGGTGTTTGAGAGGTTACGGCAGTGGGGATTGCGCTTGCACCATGGCAAGTGCAAGTTTTTTCATGACATGTTGCCATATTTGGGACATATGATTGTTCCAAGGGGTCTTGGTGTGCAGCAGGCCAAAGTAGATGTGTTGCAGAAGATTCCTACTCCAACCGACATACCACGACTTTGAGCTTTTCTTGGCTTGGCAAATTACTAACGTTGGTTCATTAAGAATTTGTGCTAAGCCGTTAACTAATCTGATAACGAAGGATTAGCCATGGACTTGGGGACGGAAGCAATAGCAGGCAGTTACTACTTTGAAGCTGAAGCTCCATTTAGCGCCTGTGCTACGGCATCCGAATGCTACACGACCCTTTCAGTTAAACAAATATTGGAGTGTTGTAGGATTGCAGGCAGTGTTGACTCAGAAAGATGATGAGAGACGAAAGTACGTTGTAGCGTTTGCTTCTAAGAGCAACAACAACGCGGAGTCCAACTATTTGTCCTATGAGGGGGAGGCTTTGGCTGGGATTAAAGCCGTAGCTGATATAAGGCCCTATTTGTATGGGCAACATTTTACCTTGGTGACCGACCATCAGTCCTTGAAGTGGGTCATGGAGTCTGACAAGTTTATTGCCAAGCTTGCCACGTGGGCTTTGTTGCTCCAGAAGTATGACTTTGAGGTTGTACATCGGGTTGACATCACAAACTTGAAAGCGGATGGTCTATCTTGCAATCCAAGTCCTTTGGAGGAGGATTTGATTGGTGCAAAGTGGCATTGGAACTGTGACAGGGAGACAATTACGCGGTGGCATGCAACAGCTAATCTCACATTCATATCTAGCTCCGCATTGACGTTGCCTGATTCGGCAACGGATGAGGAACTCAATAGGGCCCAAGTTGTTGGCGATGTATGGGAAGACGTTCTAGTCTTGAACAAGCTACAACATAGGACACTTCCCTCAACTCTTTCTGCTATGGAATGTGACCGAGCTAGGCATCAAATAGCAAGGTTTTGTTGGAAGAACGACCTTCTATTTCGGGTGTGGCCAGATGGAACTAGGCGCATAGTTTCAAGGCGATATTAGAGGGCTTCGTTGGTACGGCAAGTACACAAAGACCTAGAATATTTTGGTGTGCTACAAAGTTATTTGTTGTTGCGTAGCCAATATTAGTGGACCGACATGTATCAATAGGTCGCCACGTATGTTTCTCGGTGTAAAGTATGTGATTGGGTTAGATCCAGCCTCAACATTTTGTCAACGCGATTGCAGCCTTTGCCCATTATAGGGCTAGGATATCGATGGTCTTTGGACTTTGTTGATTTACTTGTCGTGACTCCGCGCAGAGCCAATTATGTGTTGGTGATGGTGGGGCATTTCAGCAAGTAGATTGAGCTCTTGGCTCTATTGTAGAATTCTTCAAAGTTGGCATCCATGGCATTCCTCGATTGGGTATTGGCTTGTTTTGGAGCCTGAACTCAGGTTTTAAGTGACCCAAGGCATGAGTTCCTTAGGGCTTTTGAAGCTTTGTGTATTAATGCTTTGATTGACTATCTTACCACTCTTCGGGATCATTCGGAAGCAGACTATTGAGCAGAGCATGTGGTTCAGACTATTTAGTCGGACCTACAAAAATATGGATTACTTTAGGGTGGGCACTGTGATTGGAATCTGATGATATCATGGATCGCCATGGGATACTGGTTTAGCTGGCAGGCTTCATTGGCTGCTTTCAGCCCGTATTGGTTGTTCTACGAGCGGGAGCCAATTACGGAGTTTTGTTCAAAAAAATTTGGCTCCGGTTGTCAATTTGGAGAATTTAGAGGTGTAGGTCTAGTGTCTGCGGGATCGAGCAGACCTCTTCAAGCGGGCCATGCTTATGGCCATAGAAAACTAGTCCATTGCTCAACATCGTGACACCTTACGATATGCTCGTATTCGTAGCGGTGTCTACCGACCTCAACTACAACGTTTTTCCACGGGAAATTACATTTATCTGTAGCCTTTGGCGCCCACGACGTTGGACGTCAAAGCATAGCGCAATATTCTCCGCGTGAAGGATGTGTTGCCTAGTGGCATCTCGTTGCTAGAAGGCATGGATGGCCGGGAGTGTCAAGAGCACTCTAAGAAATATGTTCCTTGCCATTCACCCATTGATGGCTTCGTTCATCTCCAGTTTGCCTTCTGTGCAAGATGGTCTTTTGTGTTTCGTGTGTGGTGAAAAGAAAGGTGCGTCTACCATGTTGTTTTGTGACCATTGCCAACGTGGTTGGCATTTGGCTTGCTTGACGCCGCCTCTTTCTACTCTACTGTCCAAAAGTTGCACTTGCCTTCGTTGTTGGAGGTCTTCGAGCCACGTTTCACTAGATGGAACTGCTTGAATTCCTCGTGGACTTGTCATTGTGTAGTGCGTTGCCATCCAGTTAGAGTTCTTGGTTTTGATTTAGGGATAGGCAATGGGAAGATTGACCAAGGGATTGGCAACAAAGTTGCCGAAGACGATTAAAAATGGAGCTCACATTACACCCGGCCGACCCTCTCTTTGTTACTTCTCTATATGCTTCTTGATTTGGCGACGGACGACATCTTCAATTGGATGCGTACGGTTGTTGCAACGACATCACCATGGTGTTTAGTCTTGTTAGTGCCATATGGCCTTGTTGGATAGAGGGTCTCTTTATCCTCTATGGGGGGGCACTTTGTAAGATGCACTACATACACACTTGTTTTAGTGTAAGTTTTTCGTTTATTTGATATTAGTTAGGACTCTCGATCTGTTGTGGTTATCTATCTTTCTTTACACGTCACCTTGTTAACACTCATTTCTTAGATAAGTTATAATCAACTAATTTATAATTGTCGCAAACTTATAATCTTTGCTTACATATAATATCTACTACCGTGTAACCTCTGCTAACTAATAACCTTTGTTGATGAGGAAACTCTACTAAATTTAATCTTTACTAAGTTTGTACTACTTCCATCCACCACCGCCATATTTAGCTATAACTTATTTGAAGGATGAGTGTAATGGAAATTCTTGCATGAGGGTTGTCTCCCTTGTGGCTTGAGATGATTTTAAACTACCTGAGTGATGGTGGGAGTTATCCAAAGATTGAAGTGGTTGCAAGTTTGATCCCTTGCTGTGAGATATTCTTCTACGTGACGGGACCACCCCAAGTTTCCAATATAGCGACTCATGTGTACAAAATCTAAATTGAATTAAAATAATATTAAAGAAATACATCATAAAGAAATATCATAAAACCATAGGTTTTGACTTTGAATCCATTATTTTACAATGATGGATTTATAATGTTCAATATGTAAATAATTTCAATAAACTTTTAAAAAATCATAAAAAAGTTGATTCATGTTCAACTTCTCTTGAATAATATTACCTTGCAAAACAGGATATTCAGTACCAGACAAAAGAAAACAGAGAAAAAGAAAGACAGGAAACGCGAAACCAGACAGAAATTGAGAAAGAAAATTAGAAAAAGAAAAAGAAAAACAGAACGAAAAGGAGAAAAGCACAGAAAAGGGTTAAGAGAGAAAAACTAAATTCAAGGAAAAAAAGAATACGAACCAACGAACGAACGAAATCCCAACAGAATGAACGAAACCTCGACGATCGTCAACTGCATGGACGAGAAACCTTGACGACCCAGAATGAAGGAAGAATCACCGAAAAAAGAATGCACTCTCTTCTGCAATCGTCGATCACTTCACACACTGAATTCACCGACTTCGCCTCTAGATCATGCACACTCCAACCGGCTAGAAGGATATTGAAATCTCAGGAACGTGTGAAGAATCATCGGTGAAATGGGTACTCGCTTGCTGCTCATACTGGTGGTTGTAGTGGGTAGTCTCTCATTCTCCGGAGCTCAGCCTTCGAGCGTCACTCTGCGCTTCAACAACGAAGGCACATTCAAAATCCTCCAGGTAGTTTCATATTCCGGATTCGAATTAATGTGTGAAGATTTTTTGATTTTTTTTTGGTTGGAGGAAAGTTGTTGCAGTGTTTGAGGATGTTGGAGCTAGTATCTAGGTTTGTTGGCAGGATTTGAAGCATTTTAAGGATATTTAACCTCTGATTTTGACATGATCGAGGGAGCAGATTTCTTATGTATGCACTATGATTTTTAGGTTAGAGGAGAGTTGTCTTGTATGAGCGCAGTGTTTGAGGAAGTTGGAGCTAGTTTCTAGGTTCCTTGGTAGGGTTTGAAGCATTTTATGGATGTGTAAGCCTCTGATTTTGACATGATCGATGTTGTTTGAGGGAGTAGATTGCTGATATGCACTATGGAAATGGAGCTAGAACGCCGTGCCGGGATCGGGAGGCCAAGGAGCTCCGCACATGCTCGGACCTCAATACCACGCTCTTCGTGCAACGTCTGCTGGCAGCTGAGAAGCCCGACCTCGTCGTCTTCACAGGTACTACATGCATTGAAATCCATTCTAATTGTTGTCACAGGTATCGTACACCCTAATTGTGAGAGTTGTTTGTAAAGTCACTCAAAGTTTTGATTTAGGATACTACTCTTTCCTCACTCTTAATACATGGAAGAGCCTGGTGGTCTTTAAACTCAAGTTATAAGGCGCCTTTGAGAATGAAGGAGAGGTCATGTTTGACCATGAATCTTAGAGCTGATTGTAGAATAATTAAGAGCTATTTAGGGTTGATTTTAATGGAAAAAGAGGTGAAAACTCATGGTATCTTTGTCTTACTTTACACATCACTCTACTGATTTTTTTTGATAATTTCAGGAGACAACATTGACTTCGACGCCAGCAACGCGACAGGGTCGATGGACGAAGCGTTCCGGCCTGTGATTGTTGCCAATATTCCCTGGGCTGCAGTGCTGGGGAACCATGATCACGAGTCCAGCCTCGTTAGAGAAGACGTGATGAAGTACTTGACGCAAATGGATCACTCGCTTTCCCAGCTCTTGAATCCCACTCTGGAGTCTCTCCAAGTGCATGGCGTTGGGAACTACCACCTCCAGGTGTTTGGTCCGGCAGATTCAGACTCTGCCAATACAAGCCTGCTGAACCTCTACTTTCTAGACACCGGAGAGTACTCCAAGTTCTCTCGTGTCGGAGGATATGATTGGATACGCGCAAGTCAGATCCTGTGGTACCAGCTCCTGGCAGCCAAGCTCCGGGTAAGGAACACTTGCAGACTGTTTTCCTTGGCGTGTGTGATGATCTGATGCCCTTGGAGTGTAATCTTTCATGATTGTGATGATCTGATGTGATTTGTTGCATTTTTTTTAGGGGAAGGCACCGGCTCCGGCTCCAGCGCTGGCGTACTTTCACATCCCAATTCCTGAGTATGAGTCTGCGGTGAAAGACTCGAAGATGGTGCTTGGTGAGAAACATGAAGCTGTGCTCTCTCCCTTGGTGAACTCAGGGTTCTTCACCGCGCTTCTGCAAGCTGGCGACGTGAAAGCCACCTTTGCTGGGCATGACCACACCAATGACTACTGTGGGGAACTCATGGCAATCCACCTCTGCTACGGCGGGGGTGTGGGGTACCATGCTTACGGGTAAGCCAAAAATCAACTGTAGCAGCCTTTGATTTTGTTCCTGTTCTGATGTTGTATGTGTGGAGGATGCTCTGTTCTCATGTTGGGCATGCCTATCTGGTACAAGAAATTGTTTAGCATTCATATTGTATGTGTAGGATGCATTGTTCTCATGTTATCGGTATTACTCATGCTCAGAAGCTTAGTTGTCTTTTTGGTCCTTCTGAGGTTCAGACAATGGACACAATGGTTGGTAGTTTCTTCAGATTTGAACAGACAGCATCATGCCACTGAATATTCCATCTGTGCAGGAAAGTGGGATGGTCTCGGAGAGCTCGAGTGGTGGGGGCTTCTCTTCGAACCAAGAAAGGGAATGCGCACACCACACAGGAAATAGTGACATGGAAGCGTCTGGACGACTCAAGACTGAGCAAAATAGATCCGCAGATGCTGTGGAACGCAAACGTCCGGAGATGGACCTTTGGGATGAAGAGTGGCGCCACCACTATCATGAGCCCCTTGTTGCTCATCTTGCTGACTCTGGTCATCGCATCGTGCTCCTCATGCCTGTTCAACACTTTGTATACCAAGTATAGGAGGAAAGTGGGAATTGATGAGTACTCTCGTGTGACCGAGGACATCCCCTTAGCGAGCAATTACCCCATTGATCCTGACAACTCTGACGATGACTGATTTGTAAAGCTTCTATATATTCAACATTTGAAATAGACTTGGTGGTACATGCCTCCGTCTTCTGGTTATTTTTTGCACTGATATTTCAGATTGGATGGAGACGATTTCAACGCTTTGGATAAACGCTAACTTGAGGTAACTCCTGGCCCTATGTAAGCAGCCTTGTCGATTAGCATAGCCAAGTGCCCATTTCACGAGCTTGCCGTAGATTTGATATGTAGCTACTAGGGTTGGTGTGTTAAATTGAAGTTTGTATGTTTTGTATTTTAAAACCTATAAATGGAAAAGTACTTTTATTTTTGGAGTGCATGTTAATGTAACCCTAGTTTAAATCCACTCCAAAAATAAAGGACTTTTGCTTTACATTTGCATTTTGATCGACCCTTTGTGCACATAAGTATTACTTGCCTAATATAGGAGGAGAAAACCCTTCACATGAAGAGGTCAAAATCAAGAGTCATTAGGTTACTTGCTAATAGAGGAGGAGAAAACCCTTCACATCAAGAGGTCAAAATCAAGAGTCATTAGGTTACTACCTAATATAGGAGGAGAAAACCCTTCACATCAAGAGGTCAAAATCAAGAGTCATTAGGTTACTACCTAATATCAAGAGTCAAGAAGAGTGCATCACGTGACCGGGAGCGGCGGACATATAGACTGACGCCTTTTATATAGGTAGATATCTTAGATAGTACCAAATTGTAACAGGTAAGATCCGGATATTTGCCTAGTTACTTACCACCGTAGTGCTGTGGTGGCAGGAGCCTTTGAAGTTTGCTGGTGGGAATGTGAGGGCTTAGAGCATCTCCACTCCTGGCGGGGAAACTCCCACGTCAGGTGGAGATTACCCCGTCGGAGGAGGAGGACGGGGGAGGAGTTATCCTCCCCGCACCCGCACCCGCGACCAGTTGCAAAAATAAAATATAACTTTTTTTTAAGAAGATTTTTTAAAAAAATCTTAAATTCTTTTTATAAAGGTTTTCTAATTTTTTTTCCAATGTCTTTTTTTGTTTTAAAAAAAAAACTCGGAATATATATATATTTTATTCTTTAAGAAAAATTTAAAATTTTTCCGACTACGCCACTCCCGGCATGCCACGTGGCATGCGGGGAGGGGTGGCCGAAACGGTATACCCCGGGGCCCTGGAGTCCCTGTCCCAATTCCCCGTTTGGGAGGCCTCGCAACGGGATAACCGTCCCGCTTCTCCGTACTGGGGTTTGCGGTGCGGGGCTTCCCGCCACCGTGCCACCCCGCACCGCCGGTTTGGCAGTTTGTGGTGCGGGATGGAGATGCTCTTAGAGCATCTCCACTCCTGGCGTGGAATTTTCCACGCTAGGACGGAAAAAAAATTTCACGCCAGGAGTGGTTTAGGGTTTGGTGCTTGCTTGGCTCCACCCCAAGCTCCAAAAAAATTTACCCAAAAAAATGCTTTGACCTTTTACCTCCCGCCACCAATGACACGGTGCCACGTGTCGACATCAATGACATGGCGCCACATGTCGCGAGGGTATGGATGTGTCACCAACATCAAAAAATGGCGCACTCCCCCCATCCAAGGAGATTTTGGTGTGCCATGCACCAAAACTTCTAAATTTTTATAAAGTTTCCCCGTTTTGAGGTGATGGGTGCAACTTTTTGACCTCACAAAACTCCAATTTGGTGGTTCTCCGTCTTGGGGTGGAGATGCTCTAAGGACCATCACAAGTCAAGGTTAGTTGTGAACCTCGTGCATATTGTCCCTGTTCCCACGCGCTGTTTGTAAAGTCTTCCTCAAAATTCTGTTGAGCTAACTACTGGTGGTTTGCATGGGCAGTGGGGCGGCGTTCATGCAAGAAGAGATATACCTTTCTCAGTTGGGCTCAGAGGACGTCAGTTGTGAAGAGAGACGACAGAGTTGCTGTTTCGTTGCAGCTCCGACGGATCAGCAGCCATGGCTCTCTTCAACAACTCCATGCTGTTGCTCACTCTGGCCTGCGTCCTCAGGTCATGTGCAGCTGGTCGTCCATTGAGCGCCACGAACGCTTTCACGCCGTTCCATTACTCCAAGTTTCAGAAGAGCTTCTTCGTTGCGTGGTCAGAGTCCAATGTGGCGGCTGTCGATGGCGGTCACACTCTTGAGCTCAGTCTCAACAAAAAGTCAGGTGAGTGGCAAATTCGATCTCGTGTAAAAATTAATATTTTTTGATGAATTTTTGATGACATGGGATGCGAAGTGTGTTCGCCAGCAATGTACCTTCAGCAATGTATTCACCGTGGACACATTATAAATCTCTTCGTGTTTTCTTCAGCAATCAATAGTGCAAATGATCGCACTTCTATTGTCGGCGTTAGTGGCTCTGAAGTCAAGTATGCAAATGCATCCATTGTTTCCTGATATCTTCAGCAATGTTTTCACCATGTACACAAGTATTTTTTCCTCATTTGTTCTTAGCAATCAAGAGTGCAGAATTTTGCACTTCTATTTTCATTTTTGGGGCACTAGGGAGCTGATGTCCAGCATGCAAATGCATCCATGTATTCCTCATATCTTCAGCAATGTATTCAACATGTATACAAGTAAAGTTTCCTTCATTTTTGCTTTGCAATCAATCAATTGCGCTTCTATTTTCGTTTTTTGAGCGTTAGTGAGCTGAATGCTAAGTCTCTGAAGTTTGTGTGAACGTGAGGCTCTGAGCTGAGTTTTCCGCTTTTACATCTCATAATGCATTTTACTCTGAGAAGAACCAACACTTTTTTAGCTGTCAGTTGTTTCCTGTTGTGAATATATTCACATTGTTGTTGTACAGGAACGGCTGTGTCGTCCACCAACAAATACTTATACGGCTACTTCCGAGCATCGATCAAGCTGGTGTCTGGCAACTCCGCTGGCACTGTCACTGCCTTTTACGTAAGTGACTTGGGCACCTTGGCAGTTGATTTCCGTTATTGTATACCCGTGGTTATCATGAGGGTTGTAGGACAGTTTAAAATCCGTAGTGAGATACTGTGAGTTTCAAACTTAGGGAGGGAACAGCTCCAACTTCCAAGAACATCTTAAACAGCTTCGTAGAATTTTGACCACCTTGACTGTCTTGGTACTGTATTTTCCTATATATTTATTGCAGCTTTCTTCTCAAGGCCACAACCACGACGAAGTGGACTTCGAGTTTCTTGGTAACGTGACCGGGGAGCCGTACGTCCTCCAGACAAACGTGTACGCCAACGGAATCGGCAACCGAGAACAGAGAATATTCCTGTGGTTCGACCCCAGATTGGAGTTTCACATGTACAGCATCATCTGGAACCACAAAGCGGTCTCGTGAGTATTTCAATGGCTTTTGTTTTGGTAATGTGCAAGCAGCCCCTGATTATGAGAATTAATTTTGGAGTGGCGTGACAGTGTGATGTGATCACAAAAGAAGGGCATTGTAGTTTCAAAGGAGAGCCCCTGATTATGGAAGATAACCTTCTCCTTGTCCTGCCACCTCAATTTTTATGTGCAGGATATATGTGGACAACGTGCTGATCAGAGTGTTCCAAAACAACGCAGTGCATGGGCACCCATACTTGAGCAATCAGCCCATGGGCGTGTACTCCAGCATCTTCGACGCCTCGCAATGGGCCACGCGAGGCGGCCTTGTGAAAATCGACTTCGCCAACGCGCCCTTCCTCGTCCATTTCACCAACTTCACCCTCGACGCCTGCACTGTTGATGAGACCTCCTCCGACTCCCCTTGTGCCACCTCCACAACAAGTAAGTCATCCTACAAAACTTTGCTAGAAAGTGAAGTAGGAATGAGTTTTACCCCTTTTTCTATTAGAATCTTAAAATATTCGTATTATAGATTAAAAGCAGGGTATCTTGTTGAGACATTGGTTTAGAACATGACAACTGAGCTCTTTGATTGATTTAATCAGAGTGAGGAAAGAGTAGTACTATCATAAATTAAAAGAAGAGTATCTTATTGAAAGTTTGGCCGACTTTTCAAGTAATGCAACTTTTATGTGGTTAGTTAAAAAAACATTGGAGAGGTTTTGAGTTGTGCTTACTTGTTGAGATGCAGCAAATTGGTGGAATGCGGAGTGGTTCCGGTCCACACCGGTGAGCCGCCTCGTACAGATGCAATGGGTGAGGCACAACTTCCTCATCTATGATTACTGCAGAGACACAGAGCGCTTTCCTGTGGTGCCCTTCGAGTGCACAGTCCCACTTGAAATTTATGACAAGTCAACTTAGTTTCAGGAAGTTTGATAGCCAAAGATCTAGCTACTTTACATGGGGAGTGCTGCAGTTATATTGCCTTTTTAGAATTTAGTTCCAAAAAATTTAGCGTATCAGAATCTAATTAGTTTCAAGAAGGTAGATCCTAGTAGAATTAATTCCAAGCTTGGATTCAATCTCTCTAGTTACGCAACAAGGGGAGTGCTGCAGCTACACGCACCTGTTTGCGCTTCATCACTCGTTTTTCTGGTGATTGTGCATGCAGTTCCTGTAATATACTAAGATGTCCATTTCGCATTCTGAATGCATCCATAGCAAGGTTACAAATTAACAGTCTCATTTTACATCACACAAGTGATTCTACAACTCTAGAAGCGCTCGCCGAAATTGCACAAAACTGCACTACTCTCCAAAAAAGCACAATCGAAGTACAAAGAGGAGAAAAGAAACCAAGATACCAAAGTCATATAAATAATATATCCAACATAGTGTCAATCTTAAGATCTAAAACATCACAAAATTGCACAACTCACAAACCGAAGTACAAAGGGGATGACCTTAGCTGTAAAGCAAAAAGAGAAAACAAACCAAGACACTGCAATAATGTAAACAAAGTTCGTCTGGAGATCCAGATGATGGAAAGACATCAGAATAGCACAACTCACAAAACAAAGTACAGAGATACTGACCTAATCCCCGAAGCAAAAACAAGAGGGAACAAATCACTGACACAACAAGAATTCCCTTCGTAAGTATGAATGCCATATATATATTGAACAAAATTGCAACAGAACAGGTTGGTTTGAGCCTAACCTTAAACCCTAAACCTACCGTCACAGCGGAGAGAGAGAGAGAGAGAGAGAGAGAGAGAGAGAGAGAGAATCACTACAATTCAGCTGCAGACGGCGGAAATCTTGTCAGATTTTTCCGTGAGATAGTGAGCGAGCATGTCTTCTTCATCAAGATCCTCGTCGTCGTCGTCGCCGAAGTCGATATCGTCCTCGTCGACTTCGAGATCTTCGTCCTCCTCGTCTTCCTCGACGGCCTTCCCCACGCTCTTCATCTCGAACCAGTGGCGGCCAGTGGTGCGCTTCTCCTTGTTGGACGCCATCAGCGCGGCGTCGGGCATGAGCTTGGCCTTCTCGAGCGCGATTCTGGCCTCGTAGCGGTCGCGCCACGCCATGAAGCTCTCCACCGTAACGACCTCGCCGTGCTTCTCGATCACCTCCTCCTTCTCCGTGTCGTCCTCGCTCTGCTCCGCGACCTCCTGCTGCCCGTACTTCTCCCGCAGCCACTCTTTCGCGGACGTCGCCAGCGTGTACATCATCGCCATGCCCAGATTCTCCTGCACCTCCGCCTCCAGCTGCGCCTGCAGCTGCCGGATGTCGCCGTCGTTGATGCCCTGGAGCGAGCGCACCTTGAGCAGCGGCGCCGCGTCCGGGTACGCCGGCGTGTGCGCGAACACCACCGCGAGCCGCACCGGAATGTCAGTCGGCTCCTCCTCGTCGTCGTCCATCGGGGAGACGCGGATCTGAAAGCATCGCGCGGACGTGCTCAGCCCGCTCTCCGTAGCCGGAATCTCCTCCATGTCGTCCATCAAAATCGCACACAACGCCTGGTTCTCCATCTCCTGCTCCGCCTCATAGTCCGTCATTGTAACCCTAACGCCTCCAAACACTCTCCAACAGAACACTCTCCCTGCAATCAAACCTTCAAAATCCAATCTCTCTCTCCAACCGAATCTCCACCCCTTTCTGCAACCAATTCTCCAGAAAAAATCTCCCAAGCAAACAAACCTCCACCTCACCCTCCAAACCTCAACCTCTTCAGGAACCAAAACCTAATCTCCACCTCTCTCTGTAACCAACCCTCGCTCTCGAAGAAATCTCTCAATTCGCAAACCCTATGAAACAAGTGCTCTTCCACGAGGAACATCTACATTGGCTATAGATTCTAGCCTCCATTTATAGGATGCCCTAACGCCGTCCCCTGAACTTGTCTCACTCTCTTCATCTCTTTCTTCTCACATGGTTTGCAAATCAATCGGCTCCTGAATTTCTACTTCTACTTCCTCGTCTTGGTAAGTTGAGGATGGCCATGGTTTAGTTCGGAGTTTCTGGGATTTCGTTGAAGCCTTGAAAATTTAGGAGAGTATGTTGAATTGTTGAATTTTTGCTGGCGTTCTGGTTGATGTTTTTTGTTGGCGTTATAGTTTGTTTGCGTTTTTCGGTGGTGTTGGGGTTTGAGTAGTGTTTTTTGTTGGTGGGTTTTGGGGGGTGTGGTTTTCGCCTCTGTTTCCTTTTCTTTCTTTCTTTTAAATCTTTTTTATTAAAAGAATCACTTTTTCTGGTGGTAGGGTTTGAATTGTGTGTTTTTGGAACTGAGAGTGTAGTTGTGGTTTGCTTAGTTTTAATCGTGGTATTCGGTTTTGTGGTGTTTTGTGTTTTTTTTTCTGGTGGTATGGTTGCGGTTCTGTTTCCTGTCTTTTTTTATAGTTAGCTTTTTTGGATCTGAGAGGTTTGTTGCTGTATGTGGAATAGGTCGGTTCTGCTTGGTTGCGCAGGGTGCGATGCCAGGCCAGGCGCTGCCCCCGCCTTGCACCTTCCTGAACGTGGGGCAGGTATGTATGCACCTTTTCATTGAGGAAAAGTATGTGGTTCTAAGGAATAGTGGATTATCTTGTCTCGCGAATGTTCTATGGTTGAATTCGTTTCGTGTGTGGCTAGGTTCAACAATCTCGTGAGAATTTGCTGTCATCTGAGATAGTATGTGGCTTTTGATTCTCGTGTGTTGTCGGAAATTTGAGTTTTATATATTTTTTTCGGATCAGGCATTTGCAGGGACGCAGAATGTGTCCAACATGAACAAAGACGAAGCATGGAAAGTGAATGTGCGCTTACAAGGCTGTGACATGCAAAACGGCTACTTGTGCGGCAGCATGGAGGCTCTGAATGTACCTTCTGCTGAGACTCCGGTAGTTTGACATCGAACTTCTGTGTGGTTTCATTCCAATTATTTACATTCTTTAGGATTTCATTGATATTTTGTCGCTTGTCTTGTAACCAGTTTCATCCTGAGCCTGATGCAGACATCTAGTTTAGTATACGCAATCTTTTTGTGATTTCCTTCGAGTAAAAAGGAGCTTATGATTGCAGGTGGTTACTTTTTGGGAGGGCGAGATTGTGGACAACAGAAACTACTCTTTCTACACAGGCCAGTGGGATGCAACGTGAGCGACATGTACCACTTTCGGTTTCTTGGTTGCTTCCTCTTCATAATTACCAAATGTATGTTGAGGTTCAAGTAGCGTGATGAAGGTGCGTTGGCGTGAACAACTCTCCGCATCTTATGGCCTGTCAACTTTGCATTTCTGAAACTACAGGAAGGAGACAGATGTGAAGCATTGGTCCAAGTTCGCCTCTTTCCTTGAGCTAAGAGTAAGATCACTTTATGCAACTGCTCTCTACATCAATATGTAGACGTCAGAAGCAGTGAATATTCTTTTGCAGGTTCTTTGTGGTTATAATACGTCCTCCGATTTGTATATCTTGCAGGACGAGGTTCAAAAGGACGGTGGAAAGTCGCTTGATCTTGTGAATCACCCATACATCTTCATGGTGAGAACGAAGATAGTTGAGTGAACCTGTAATTTGTCATGGATATGGTTTTGAATGACAACTTTTAATCTGATGTCGCAAGTTGACTGATATCCGGTTCTTAATTGCAGAGATGGAAGGAGAAGTTTTTTGTGAATGTGGGCTCCGACTGTGGATTGACCATCGCAGGCTTCTACTACGTCTGTTTCTCCCGCAGCGATGGTTCTGTGAATGGCTTCTACTATGATCCAAATAGCAGGTGAAAAGATTTTCTTACCGTCCAGTTCAATGATTCTGCAGCTGCTTCTTACCTGCTGGTGAGATTTTCTTTCAACTACAGAGATTATTTTAACTCTGACTGATTCTGGAATTAGAAGTCGGATCAATTGAGATATCTTGTAGATTTCACTGTGTTACTCTGATAAAGGATTAGATCATCTGTTATGTAGATATTGTACTTGACTCGGTGGATATATGAAATTTTTTGAACATATATGTTGTGTGCAGTCCTTATCAGAAACTTGAGCTCAAGGCCACAAACGAAGGACGCGCAGGCCATAGCTTTGCTACTTACCAATTCCAATAACAGCGTGCTATGATAACATCCCAGGTTTATGTACAGTAATGTATAATTCCGTTTCTTAGCATCTCAGATTATGAAATCATGCGAAGGCTTACGGTGTCTGGTGAACACGACACCTTTGAACACACTCTCATTTTACAATCACTGTTTCAAAGAAAAAGTCGATAGTAAATCTACTAATTAGAAAATATATAAGCGACCGTTTACTATCATCCGAGTTGTTCTTTTATTGGTCTTGCACACCAGATCGGTAAATGTGTCCCGTTTACATGTTTGGCACAGAGCAGTGTACTTCTCTTTCAAATGTTCTTTCACTAGTCAACCTTGCTCTTGTAAATGACGAGAAACGACACACACCTGAAAGTGAAGTAAAAAATACGAGTAGGTTCGATTGCACAGTTTCCATATCCATCATTCAATACTTATTTCGTGACAGTTTGCAATTCTACGATTTATTGAATGCTTCACAGTACTCTCCTAAAACCATCTTCTCCTCCTGCATAATCCTAAATTGAGAGACAACATCAGCTTCCTGAGATTGTAACTTACAAAAGATTGCAAATTATTTCCTCACCAGGGGAAACAAAGTGTTTCAATCATACCAATAAATAAAAGAATCTGGTCAACGAAAATAGTAACACCATCACTCCACAGGCGAGGGAGAGATTTCCCAAATCTCCTGCGCATACTGGCGGATGGTACGGTCGCTACTGAACGTGTACGATCCCGCCGTGTTCATGATAGACATCCTCGTCCATTTCTGTTGCAAGACTCATATATCAGTGTTCGGTGACTGTCAATGTGAGAATAATGAAATTGATATGAGGTGGAGGTGATATTACAGATGTATAATTTACCTGCTGGTCTCTGTAGGCTTCATCCACCTTGTCCTGGCACTCGATGTAGGCTGGGAAGTCATGGCCGACGAGGAAGTAGTCTCCTCTTCCGTAGATGCTGTCGCCTTCCAAGGAGCCCAGCAGCCCATTGTAGTCGTAGTCCCCAAACGCCCCGCTTCGGATGAAATCCTTCACCTCCGTGAACCTCGCGTCCGGCACAAACTTATCACAAGGAAAAAAAAAAACAATCAGAACCTCAACACTTTTGCCAGTAAGTCATGCCTCACTTTACAAATAAGATGCGTATACCTTGCCAGCAGCGCGATCTGCTCTCAATCCATTGATTTCGTGTGCATATGCTCCAAACAAAAAGAAGTTGTCCACTCCCACTTGCTCCCGAATTTCCACATTGGCGCCATCCAAGGTGCCGATGAGGATGCACCCATTGAATGAAAACTTCATGTTGCTGGTTCCACTGGCTTCCATTCCAGCAGTACTGCAAACAATTATCACGTCAGTCACAACTTCACAAAGCACTGAAATCAAGAGATTCTATCTGTAAGACTTCAGATTCAAAATAAAGTAGATTACAGACCGAAAAAAGTGTTTGCTCCGAGTCATTACCTGATGTGCTGTGAGAGTTCGCTTGCGGGGATGAGAACCTCGGCAACGCTGACGTTGTAATCAGGCACCATGATGACCTTCAACAGGTCGCCAATCTCAGGGTCATTGTTGACGGTGGCTGCGACATCGGTGATGAGCTTCACAATCCGCTTGGCTTGCCAGTAGGTAGCGAAGGCCTTGCCACCAAACATGACCACGCGGGGAACGTACATCGCTGCGCGCTCCTTCGCACTCAGTTCCTTCATCTTCTTATACCGGAAGATCACGCCCAGGATGTTGAGCAGCTGCCTCTTGTACTCGTGGATTCGCTTCACCTGGATGTCAAAAAGTGCATTGGGATTGACTGAGTAGCCGGTCTTGGCTAGAAGGTAGTCAGCCAGTTTCTCCTTCCTTGCCATCTTGGCTCTTGCCCACTCCTGTTGAAACACATTGTCGTCGGCAAACTGTCCAACAATTCAAGCGGGGTGTCATAATGATAATCAAATGATAGAGGGATATTTTTTTAACTCGCCAGAGATTGCATAAAATACTCTCCCTTTTTGACTAGTTTTCAATCAATCTGGGGAGAAATTGACATACCTTTCGGAGCCCAGCAAGTTGCTGAGTGTCAAGAATCCACTCCTCCGATCCCAGCCACTTGGAAATCACAGCGCTGAGCTCAGGGTTGCAGAACTTCAGCCACCGTCTCGGAGTCACTCCATTGGTCTTGTTCTGGAACTTCTCAGGCCAAAGCTGCAGAAAACAGCATCGTATACATGTGAAGGTTGCGTGTGATTGTCAACGATATATCAACTGGTCCAACAAGATATCAACTGGTCCAATAAGGTACTTTATGAGAGATATATGCGAAGTGTCACTATGATATTGAATGTCATTTGGCACTAATTTTCATTCTAAAAGGTTCCGATATTTTACCTTGTAAAAGTCGTTGAACACTTCATCGATGACGATTTGGCTGTGAATTGCTGCGACGCCGTTGACCTTGTGCCCAGCAATCACACATAAATTGGCCATGCGTACAGTCGCGGCCGGTTTCTTCACCACCTCTTCTTTCTCCTTTTCTATTACAGCTTTCACAACATTCCCATTCACAGTTGTGCCATTGGTGGTGGTGCCATTGCGGGCTGCCTTCTTCACTGGCTTGGGTGGGAGGAGGGACTGGATCGACGCCGGAAGGTCAACATTGTCAACGATTCTCATGCTTGCAATCTTGGATTCCAGCTCTGCCTTCTCCACCTTGGTCGCCACAAACTTCATAAACTGCGTAACGAAAAAAGGGTAGCATGCTTAACTCCCTAATGATTGCAAACTTTGAAAGAAAAAACTTATTTCTTAATCGAATCACATGCAGATTCTAGCCAAGGTTGGAAGAATTAGAACCTGCTCATCAATGGTCTCAATGATCTCAACATGTCGAGGCAACAGCTTCTGGAAAGCAATCAACGGCCACTTCTCCAACGCTTCCGGAAGAACAGTGTGGTTCGTGTATGCAACAGTCCTGTTAAAGCAATGGGAATAGAATCAATACACTGAAGTGCCAATAGATAACAAAACAGTATTTCTACGACACAAGGGTGCAGGACATACTGTTGTGTGATTTTCCAGGCCTGGTCCCAGGCCAGGCCCTCTTCATCAATGAGGATGCGAAGCAACTCCGGGACGCAAAGAGTGGGATGGGTGTCGTTCATCTGAATGGCCACTTTGGAGGAGAGCGCGTCCCAGTTGATTTCGCCTCCGGACCTCTCCTTGAACCTGGCGATTATGTCTTGAATGGAGGCCGAGCAAAGCGTGTACTGTTGCTTCAGGCGCAACAGCTTCCCCTCTTCGGTGGCATCCCCGGGGTACAAAACATAACAAATCTGCAAAAACAGTCCGGATCAAACAATTAAATCTCAGCTAAATCTTCAGTCAAAGTTTTAGACATCAAATCTCGTTCGATCGAAAAAGCAATCCTTTCCATCGAGCTTTAAAGGCCTCCAGGTCGAACGAGATTCAGTAAGTCAGGGGCGACACTTCTTGGGTTAGAAGCGACAAATTTGCTACCAGTGAAGATGAGAATGCATGTCCTATCTTGGGTGAAGTTCCGTACCCTTTCGGCGTCGGCGTGCGTTTGAGCGGCTTTGCTGTAATCTCCAGCGTTGAAGGCCTCCAGGTCGAAGTCCGCAGCAGCGACGCGGGTGGACCAGAGGCGCAAGCTAATGGTGTTCCTGGTGCGGAAGCCGGGGATGGGCACATCGTAGGCGAAAGCTCGCACGTTCTCGCCTCCCACCCACTCCTTCTTGCCGTGGGCGGACTCGACCACCTTGCCGAATAACTTGACAGGGTAGGAGATGTCGTTCCGGACAATCTCCCATGGGAAGCCCATCTGGAACATCACATTTAGTACTTAATATAACCAAGATCATCAAAATCTTCAAACTCACCAACCGCACGACAAAAAGCGTCTGTGATGGTAGGTTAAGATGAAAATTGCTAACAGAGAGGCCGTAACCTTGACATCAGAGCATTGGATTTGATTGCAGTGAGGGTACCTCCAGCCACTTCTCACACTGCTCCTTCTGACCGTCCATGGTGATGGTCTGCTGGAACAAGCCATACTTGTAGCGCAATCCGTAGCCCCAAGCAGGGTAGTTCAGCGTTGCCATGGAGTCCAAAAAGCACGACGCCAATCTGCCCAGACCACCATTACCCAGCGCAGCATCTGGTTCCTGAATTCATACCCCAAAAAACAACGAAAGACATCAGATATAGATTATCAAGTTCTAGGCACAGGCTCATATCTAGCATATTCCTAACTTAAGAGTTAGATAGGTGACAAACGTAACAAACTCAAGCACGTACCGAAATGACCACGTCCACACACAACCACAGAAATAGGGAAGTTTCAGAGCAACACTGTTGCTTTTACCGAAACAAAAGGACATTTGAGGACCGCAGCGAAAAGGACAAAGCTGCAAGACCAGAAAGGTAGGCTCCGGACCTGTTCGGCGACAGCTTCGAGGTCGTGGCCGAGCTTGTGTAGGGCCTGGGAATATTCATCCTGGAGCTCGAGGTTGCCGACGGCGTTGAGGAGCGCGCGGCCTTGCAGAAACTCCATGGACAGGTAGTGGATAGCCTTACCGTTCTCCTGCGTGTGGTGCTTGTACGTCTGATTCCATCGGTCGACGAGCGTATCGCGCAGGCTGTCCGCAGTGGCGACGTACGCTTGCTCCAGCTCAAACTTGTAGGGCGAGAACGACGGCGTGTACTCCGCGTGGTACTTGATGTTGGCGGCGATGGCGCTGGGGTCCGTGGACAGCGGGTTCGCTTGCGGCAGCACGTCTGTCGAGAACCCACAGAAAGATTAGAGTCACACAAGGTTAACAACGTCAGTGTATTAGCAACGATCGAACTTTACACATTCTTAGACTAACACGCAACAACGTGTCTGCCTTGGCATCTCCGTCAATGCAGACAAGAAGGCTTCTTGGTGTCTGTGAAAGAAGCTCAAGAAAAGCGCCCTGTTGTGATAACAGACTTGCAGAAAGCTTTAGATATGTGTCTGCATTGGCGCGCCCGGTAACAGGGCTAGAAACGTGTACGTCTGCATTAGCAAGTTTTCAACGAGCTCTCGAAGCGCGCCCTGTTCCTCTCACGCTGTAGACTACCTTGATGATTTATCGTCGGCCAGATCTCAAAGGTGGCCCACTTGCATTGCAGAAACAAGGATGAGAAAGCAGAGCAGTCACCAGCAAATCCAACAACAAGTTGATGAACTAAGCACCTCACAAGCTCGACAACGTGTCTGCAAACGCAGATGATTCATCTTGACACACTACCTTGATGCTTCATCTTGACAGATCTCGAAGACTACCCACCCACATTGCAAGAAAGAATGCAGCGCAGCCACCAGCGTCGCGTAAACCAATAACAGGCAACAGAAGCATGTTCTCCGCAAGCACGCGACGATGGTGACCACTGGCGGCCACCAAACAATAATCCAGAAGGTCGAAGGGGCAACCATGAGCCGCACTGATTCGTCGATACCATCTTATCCACAATATCCCATACGTCGCGTCCACGGCAAAACCCGGCATCCACGAGCGGAAAAGAAGGCCTCACCTTCGACACTAGCAGGCGCCATCTTCTTCAAACGCGGCTCGCTCGCCACAGCGCGCACAACGCCTTTCCCAGAGACACCACCGTTCACGTAGCCGTTGCTGTTGCCGTTGGTCTCCAGCTTGGTGCCCGACATGACTGACGCCATTTTCCAGCTAGTAGAACCTGGGGAACTCACACCAGCAGCAGCAGTCCTTGGAGATCCGGAGCCGAGACTATCTTCTCTTCGCAACAGCGACGCTGATGTAGTGAAGGCCCGTTCGCGCTAGGCAGAAGAACGCATGTTCACCGCCAGTGCTGCAAAAATCTGCGTCAGGGTAACATGTAAAAAAACATTCAGAGAATTAATGAACTAAAATCCAAAAGTGAATAGTACTTGCGGCCACTTGAACAGTACTTACTAATGCAAATTTATGGCTCATCTTGGCTTGCGTGCGTCAACTGCATGCAACAGTGACTTGAGTTGGTACGAGATAAGAGTCTACAATGTTTTTGAATAAGAAAATATTTTCTCAAATTATCCTAAATTGGAACGCAAGTCAACTGCAAGTGCTAGTGCAAACCGGCCTTGAGCGCGACTACTGCTGCTGCTCCTGCTCCGGCGACCTTCGCCACTACAGTGACCAAAATGTTCTCGCTCGCTTCTATTATTTTAGTAGCTCGCCTCCCCAATATAAGCTGATGCTTGCTCACTGCCAGCATACGCCTGATCTGCACAGAGTTGGAAATTACTACTAACACACACAGTGCTCACTACAGACCTCTTAATTTCATGCAGACAGATGCCACGAGAGGTGGGCCAGGTTTGGCTGGCTTTTTTTCTTTTCTTTTGGGGTATAGAAGCATTTTTTGGAAAAAATTGCCAAATTTTGAACCTGCAGCCCCGAATTCTCGGTGAAAGCCCCTCTAAAGTAGGCCCCCCTCCAACATAAAATCAGGGGCTAGGTTTTGTTGTCACCTCCTTCTCATATTCAAAATGGTTTAATCCCTAATGTACTGTGACAGTTTTACACCAAAAACACTTCAAAATTGTTGGATTCTAGTGCAATGAACAAAGAAATAAACAAAAGCTTGATTTCTAGTACTAACCCTAGGATCTCAATTACGACTTATTAAGTAATATACTTAAAAAAAATTCATTAACTTTGACCGCACAGATTGAAAGATTATAGTGTTTGAAGTCAAGCAAATGGTTCATTTTCTTCCCAACGTTCCATGGATAAGCAGACTATAACTTCACTTGATGTCAAATTTTTGCACTACTCAAGGTCTAAATCCATTACCATCTTGTTAAGAATGATGTTAGTTCCTTACACACCAATATTTAGAGGTAGAAGACAGATGTAGCATATTCAAAACAATTGTGCAAGGAGGGGAGGTTCAAAATTTGCCAATTTATACTTTAATTTCTTGTGAACTTAATATGTTTTAGATTGATAATCCGAATGGTCAATGAAAAGGTTTACACCACATCGTTTTGTTTGGGAAAGAGAGTGTAAAATGAAGGCTGAGTGAGCTCCGTATTTTCTGGTGAGGGGGAGTGTGGGACTTAGTCTCAAATCAAACACCATAGGCCACAAGGAGTGCTGGGCCTTGTCGAAAGCCCCTATTTTGCATCTGATTTGATTCTAGGGTTAGGCCTGGGAAGCAGGCTGTGTTGGATAGGCTCACAAGCTCCAGATCTGAGGTTTTAGTGAATAGATCGAGGTACTTTGAAGTAGGATTTTGTGGAGAGTTTTAGATCTGAAAGCTTGGGGACTCGTGTTGGACACAAATCTACTCTTCAAAGTACCAACATACCTGACTGCCTTAATCTGTGAGAGGTCCCAGATCTGCAAGCCGCCCACAAGCCCCACACCCTCCGAACCAGCTCCACAACATACATTGGAGGAAGAACCAGCAAACTTGGGTCTAAGAGCTATCGCGCACCATATCAGGCTATTTCTTACATACACACCTTCTTTTCATTTTTGCTCATCTTAGTATTAATGTGTTTTGCTTGCATTTTTCTAATACACTCTAAACTCACATCAACACCACCATTATGCTCCCTAGATAACACATTTAGTCACGTAAACAACAACACTCTCACACACATAGAATTTGATCGCAACCACAACGATAGTACACAAGTAACAATACACCATCTTGTCCAAAACAATTCCAATAAGCAGGAGTCATACAGACTAAGCAATATTCACCTAGCTTACATCGACACAGGCACATTGTGTAGGCCACTAACCGGAGAATCAGAACCTCCACAAGTGAACGTGCTCTGCAGCACTAATACAGGGCTCAACACCATACCGCTGTGTCGCAGCAGAGAACCCGACTCCGAAGACTTGAAGTCCAAGATCAGAGGGCAAACACACAATCTGCTGAAGGCCGCGAGTAAGACAAAACCCTACAAGGAAACGAAGCACATCAGACCAAGACCTCAACCGCACCTACGAAGCAGACCCAAGCAAAACAAAGACCAACACCAACACACGCAAGCTGGAAGCATCTCGCCTAACCCCGGGTGCACACACTCCACAACAACAAATCTAGGTAAGTTTTCTAACACCCTCAATTACTATTGTTCATATATTCATATTGAGAAGAAACATAACGCACATCACAACCACGAGGTTAATAGAACTGAATCCATAACATCCATAGCAGTAGTTCATAAAATCAGAAACACAAGAAGTAGCTGCTATACTCGCACTAAACGTAAAAACCCTAACAAAATCCTAGTAAAAATAAAAAATAAAAAAATAAAACAGCGTAAACAACCAGTAGACAAAGTGAGGCAGTACATACCTGTGCATCGAAAAAATCTTGTCTGGATTCAAAGTTGTAGCCAAAATCAGGGAGATCCGACCCAAAAGCGATTGGGATAGTGGCGCCAAAGTCAACCTGCACGGGAAGAGGAGAGAATCAACAAACATTGCCGCCAGCCCAAAGTTGAAGATATAGACACGACCAACACGAGTCAAGGCTGCACAAACACTAAAGAGGACCAATACAGGAAGGAGCTTCAGGATGAAACCACGCAGGACATAACTGACAAGGAAAGGAGGGAGTTCGCACAAACAAGACGAAGCCGAAGAACTGTAGAGACCACCCAAGAAGACCACCCGAGAGACCACAAACAGGGACAAAAAGGACGAACGAGCGAGAAAGGAGCTGCAGCAACAAGACCAAGTGCGAGAACCCAACACAATAAGACCAGGGCACATCAAGATCAGGAATGAGTAGTAGCAAAACCAAGAGAAAGAAGCCTGAAGAAGCGAAGATCGAAAACAAGAAATCGGGAGCAGCGAGGCCATGAGCGAGATCAAGAAACGAAGAATCAAGTGCATCAAGACCGAGAGCGCGAAACATACGTTACAAGACCAAGTACCGCGAGGCCACTGACAGTAGACGGCGAGATCAAGCGGAAGAGAGCAGGAGTATACCCCACAAACCCGATCACGAGGAGCAAACCCCCGAAGCCACAACCCCGGGCGAGGACAGAGCGCATGCACAAGACTTATACGGGCCTCTCTTGTTTGGCGAGAGCGGGGCTCCTCTTGGAGGGGGTCGAAGGAACTGCAGAAGAGTCGAAGGACAGAACCATACGGGTAGCACCAGTGGCAAACGGCTACCCAACCAGCATGGCAGGGAACTCCAGAAGGACTGGCTGCAACATCGTCGACATGGAAGGCCTGGAGGAAAGTTCTATCAGAGCACCACCAAAGGGTACAACGGAAGCCAGTAGCCACAAGAAGAACAAAGTCTCGCTCACGCAAAAAGGTAAGTCACTATACGAAACAGACTCCCCAAAGTTCAAATTTTGGCTAGGTTTCCAAGACATGGAGACCTTGGCATTGGAGAAAGGTGCCGAAGAATTGTATAGCGGTGAATCCATAGAGGACATTGTCACACGTCGAATGAAGGCGGAGGAAGCTATGGAGGTATGCAACGCAAGAGTGGCTTTCCCCCGAATCCCTCAACTACTTTATCCCATGGTAACAAGCGACGGAACGAGCCAACATTTCAACATCACCCAAGTCCCCATTGACATCAAAACTAGTGAGAATTCTGGCCCTCCCTTGACTTTCACATTGCCATCTTCTTTGAAGCACCCAAAAATCCACTCATGCAGGATGTAGTTAAAAAATGGTTGTAGAGAGACTAAAGAAAATGAACATAGCCTTAAGAAAAGACATTATCGATCCAATTGCTATCCAATGTTTAAGCATTAAGAACGGAAAAACTAAAGGGGTTTGGGCCGGAAACATTAAGTTGCATCTCTTGAAAGCGGAGATTGATGGGCTAATGCTACTCAAAGGCCTTAGGCCTTTTATTCTAACCATTGACAATGAGTGTGTAGTTGGAAAAGTGTGCAAGTCCTATCATGGCATTGCCAAAGGATCTAACCTTTCCGTGAAGATTAAGTGTGACACTGTGAGCCGCAAAAACGGCTCACGGTGACGAATGGGTTACACAATGTATGCATTGTGGTTAGAAGGAAGTAGAAGTGGGTTATCCAATTGGATTAGCTCATAATTTTTGACCAAAATGGCTAAATGGCCTTTCCATTCACTAATTCCTTAAATAGGAGCCACTTTATGGCAACCACGGATTTTATTAAGTTAACCAAAAAATAATTAGGAAGGAAAAAATGAAGAGAAGATTAGGAAAAAACAAAAACAATTGAAAAGGAGAAATAGAAGTGGTGGAGAAGAAATTACCTCCTACCGAGTCCGGGGCCGCAATTGGCCACGGTGAAGAAACCACGGGAAAAATTAGGAGAAGAAGAAGAATGATGGTGAGGAGAAGGAAAAAAAAAGGAGGCTTTAAAACCCTTAAAAAAATAGAAAAAATGTCCAAAAGAAGTGGGAAAAAACCCTCACCATCACTTGGTAAATTAATCCTAACCCCAAGCAAGGGGAATTCAATTTAGGTAGATTAGTTAGATTTAGCATCCTTGAATTTAGCTTAATAGCTCACTTATTGAGATCATGCACACACATGTGGCATGGAGTCAAAGTTGAGATTAAGATATTCGTTGGTTAGTGGGACACCCACTTTTGTTAAATGCAAGGGTGGCTAGTGATTTATTAGCTTTTTAGTTACTATTTGTTTAGTGTGACCATTAATGTGCCCACCCAAAAGTGGCGGCTGTGGACGACGTAGGGAACGACCATGGGAACAAAGAAGGAAGCAAGGGCTTGGGGGGTTACCCTTGGAAGCCGCTCATTCGGGGATGTGTGTGGTAGGAGCTAGGAAACCGAGAGGAGGTGTGTGGAAAGAGAGAGAAGAGGTAGGGTTTGAGACTTCCCCCTCGTGTGGGCTAGATTTTGAGTCAATTGTTACGAAAATTGGAAGGTAGTTAGATCAAAGTGTGGGCTTTCCAACAAGATCAAGAACATGTGATTTGAAATTGTGACAATGAAGATACGAGCTGTGGAGCGAGGACGACCAGCTGGAGGATCGGTGGCGGATCTCACTTGGCCTCGGTTTTTCCCTTGTCAGTTGCGAAGTTTTAGTCTGATCAAGCTAAGATTTTAAGAATAGATAGATCAAAGCGTTGGCTTTGCAACAAGCTTACAAACGTGCGGATCAGAGTTGTGACAACGAAGATACGGGCTGTGGGGCGAGGACGACCAGCTGGAGCATCGGCGGCGGATCTCACTTGGCCTCAGATTTCCCCTTGTGTGTCGTAGAGTTCTTGTCCGATGAAGCTGAGATTTTAGGAGTAAATAGATCAAAGCGTTGGCTTTTTAACAAGCTCATGAACGTGCGGATCAAAGTTGTGACCACAAAGATACAGGCTGCGGAGCAAGGAAGACTAGTTGGAGGACCGGCGGCGGATCTCACACGGCCTCGGTTTTTCCCTCGTCAGTTGCGGAGTTTTAGTTCAATCGAGCTAAGATTTTAAGAGTAGATAGATCAAAGCGTTGGCTTTTCAACAAACTTACAAACATGCGGATCGAAGTTGTGACAACGAAAATACGGGCTGCGGGGCGAGGACAACGAGTTGGAGCATCGGCGGCGGATCTCACTTGGCCTCAGATTTCCCCTTGTCAGTCATAGAGTTCTTGTCCAATGAAGCTGAGATATTCAGAGTAGATAGATCAAAGCGTTGGCTTTTCAACAAGCTTACAAACGTGCAGATCGGAGTTGTGATGACGAAGATACGAGCTGCGGAGTGAAGAGCACCAAGAAGAGGAGGACGACACAATCACAAGAACGAACACGAACACGGCAGAGGGTGAATTGAGCGGGATCAAGGAGCCTCCTTCCTCTCCCAATTGATTCATTATCCTCTTGATTGCTTGTGGAGAAGGAACCCTAAATTTTCTAGTTACAACCATCGCGCGGAAGCGCTGCCCAATTTTCAATAGAATTAGGGTTTCCTTTCAAACGTAACAACACAACCGGTTTTAATAAGACAATAGTAGGTAAACGCAACTGGAGGTACCTGGATGGCATGATGTTTGAGTAAGGCTCCTTGTGTGA
Source organism: Bryoerythrophyllum caledonicum (assembly GCA_963971425.1). NCBI lineage: Eukaryota > Viridiplantae > Streptophyta > Bryopsida > Pottiales > Pottiaceae > Bryoerythrophyllum > Bryoerythrophyllum caledonicum. The sequence continues at coordinate 48,113,557 of OZ020514.1, read as the reverse complement.
ATGTATGTGATGTGCACGTGATGTATCGTACATGGTTTTGAATAAACGTAAAAGTTGAGTCTTGCACTGCTGATTGCTGGGCTGTGAGTCGAGGGTTAAGTTGGATAGGTAATTGAATGCTTCCATTGCGTTAAGCACAAAAAAACACTAAGGATACGAAAAACAAACATAAAAAACGGAGTTAAAACCTAGGAGATAATGGGCATATAAATTCTAGATAAGAAAAGGAAGCTTGTCTGCTGTCTGCTGTTGTCATGGTCACGCCTTGATCTGGAAGTGGTCTTTGAGGCTCTAATCAAGTCCATAAGGCCGAGCTGAACCTATCTAAACTTTAAAACGTTGAAAACGGAGTCCTAAGGTAAAACTTATGTGTGTATGAAGTTCGGAACCTCCTTAAGGCTGAATTCAATCATCACCACCCCTAGGTCCACCAAAACATTTAGTAACCACAACCTAACCACTATGACATGAAGGTAGCATGAATGGTTAGTTCCACTGATGATTGCATATGGGGTTGTATCCCGATTTTAGGAACTTGTGTTCAAGATAGGCCACCCGGTAGGGGCGGTTCATTTGGCTTACGGACACCTTGATTGGAGTTTCCGCCCAAGTACTATTCAAGGAGATACTTAGCAATAGCTTTCATCGTGGCCACAAGTTCGAGATCTCGGGCGTCCAAAAAATGATTGGAGACTCACATGCCTTTGTCATTGCCACCACCCCCAACAAATGAAGAAAATATTTGCACATCACATCACCATGCGAAGTGAAGTCTTGGAAGCAAGACAAGTCCTTGACACCAAAGGACCAAAAGGTATTTTCGAAACCAAGGCTAGAAAGGATGCTTTAACACTCACCTTATCTCCCCTTCCCATTCGTTTGGACCTTGCAAACACTACCCATGAAATATACAAAGTCATGGGAGGTACTAATGTGCGTTCTATTTGGTTCCACCGGGACAATGGCACTCACCACAATGGAAGTGCCAACGTCCTTTGTGCTAACCCAATAGTGTATAGGACTTTCGTGAAGAAGACTCACGAAATAGGGGGGAACTTTGTGGACTTCGCACCGCATAGAAGAAGCCTAGAGGGGGTGGACCTTCCCACCGCCGGACAAGTAAAGGAGTTCGGGTTTGAAGACATCAAGACCGCAATTGTCAACACCATCACCACGTTCAACATGCAAGAGAAGAATGAGCACATCACCAAGAAGGACATGGTGGAGTTATTGGAAGAGAACAACAAGAAACTAAGACAAGAGAACAAGGAGTACACCGATAAACTACATGACGAATCAAAGGCTCAAATGGAAGGCATCCAAGAATCAATGTCAGCCACCCTCCAAAGTATGAGAGCATTCACGGGAAGAGTCAACAATCCAAGAATTGAAGAAAACTGGCCACACATGTGAACTCCAAGGACCGCATAGCAAAACCTATTTTTTCTATAGTATACTACAAAATACGATACGGAGTAGAGAATTCATATAGAAAGATAATTAAATACATAATAGAATACAAGTATACAAATACAAATATACACCGTACAAAAAACTATACACAATACATTCACCTCACTAGAATACATAGACCGCACCACATATGGTACTATACAAAATACAAATATTGTATTCAATACTACATTCAATACAAATACTATATCGAATTCCTCAAAAACTACATTCAATACTATACAAAAAAACACTATACTCTATATAGTACAATAAACAAAAGAATACATTATAAACTATACACAAAACTTAGGTTGACACCATACTATACGACATTTTTTACAAAATACAATATAAATAAAAATAATAAAAATAATGAAAATAATGAAACATACGATGCTACATATACTAGAACAACTACTGCTGTTGCAAATACTGACACATACGATGATACGTATATTCGACCATATACGGGTATGTACTCTGGTAAGTATATTGATACGTATACGAGTATGAATACTGGTGCGTCCATTAGTAAATATATTACAACATATACTGATACCGACACCGATACAGACTCCAACCAAAAAACGGCCACAAATACTAATACATGTACTTATACAAATACTAATACGAATACTAACATAAATACTGATACCAATACGGATACAAATACCAAGACAAACATTGAGACACATACCAATACAAATGTATGTATGAATACTAATATAAAACCAAATACAACTACATCTATTCACACATATACAAAGACAACCACACACCATCAAAAAAACATATACATACACGCATACAAAAACGAATACACACAATTAAATAAACAAAATAAAAAATACCAAACCCAAATACATAAACAAAAACAAGAAAAAATTTAAAAAAATAAATTCTAAAACATAACAAAAAACCCACCTACTACAAAACACTAATACTAAGTATAATTACTAATATAAAACCAAATAAAACTACATACACAAACACACATACAAATCCAACCACACAACATAAAAAAAACATACACATATACACACACAAAGACGAATACATACAATCAAATAAACAAAAATATAATAATAAAAACAATAATAAAAAATACCAAAGCCACATACAAAAACAAAAAATTCTAGAACAAAACAAAAAATCCACCTACCACAAAATACTAATACTAATTGAAGGAGACATAGAGACTAACCCAGGACCCATGCCGAATGTACTAAAAAGACACCCCACCTCATACAAAAAGAACGCCAAAACATATTTTATACCAAACACCATAAAACTACAACCTGAATACGAACACATCGCCCAAAAATTTGCCCCCTCCTCAAAACCACACATAGCACATCAACAACATAACAACACATACCCATATATAGCCAGAAGAACAAGAAGAAGAACGCCGATTTCCGAAGGAGGCCGGCGTGAATAAAGTGTCTGTTCGTTCCACCATGCCATGCCCACAGGACAAGGAATTAGTGAGCTGGAACTACTTCCCTCTCTCGAGGGTAGACACTATGTAACAAGAAACTAAAGCACCACAACTCAACCAACCAACCAACGAATCACAAACCAAGCAACTAGCCAACTAACTAACCACAAACCAAGCAAGTAGTCAAATAGACAAAAACCAACTAGTCATGAAAATCAAGGCGGGGGGAGAATTTAGAAAGAGTCGTGTGTATCGGGGAGAACTTGGTTGTTTTCGATTTTGCGTTTATGAAGAAGAATGGACATGGCATGTTGGATAGCTATAGTGTTAATGTTTTTAAAGGATGTTTTAATTGTTTCAATGGGTATCTTGAAGGTGTCTTCCAGAGTTTTCATAGATGGGATAAAGGTGGTGGCCCGAGCGCCGGATGTGATTACCATAAGGGGGTCGACATTCCATCCGAGGGCGATGATGTCGTCAATAAGGGGTTGGTATTTGTCTATTTTGTTTTGGGTTGTTTCCGGGGAAAATTTATCGTTGCAATATGTGAATTCAATGAATTGAATGGTGTAGTCTTGGTTGACGTTATCGGGTGGTGGGTCATTATATGGTAAACCTTTGACACAAAGGATGTCCGGTTTGAGCCTGGCGTTGCAATGACATCTTTGGGTCGTACATGAGCATGGGAGTAGCCACAGGGGGACCGTATTTTCTTGTGGATTGTTATTGAAAGTGCCGGCGTTCATTAGTATAAAACATCTCGATTTATTATAGGAGGTGATTACTTTTCGGACTTCCCATACCGCTTTGTTATGTCTTTTAACAATTAGGGAGTGTATGTGGTGGTTTTGGCATTTGAGTAGAACATGTAGCCATGTGTCGGGGTCCGTTGAGGGGCATATGGGGCATGTTATGGATGGAAATCTTTCTATTCCAAAGAAGAGTTGTTTGCGGGCGTTTCCCATGTATTGGCCGGTACGGAATTTGATAAGGCATGTTATTTGTGAATCGGTGATGATGGGGTTTTTCCAAAAATTTGTAGAGAGTTCATTGTCTATGTCATTGTTGTTAGTCCACTTTTCTATGTTAGGAAAGTTGTCTGTGATTGTGTCAAGATTGTTATGTAGGTCTTGATTGTTGAGGTATTTGCTCAGGAATCTGACCGGTCCATTATTGGGGGTGTCTTCTTTGGAGGGCCAATCTTCTTTTTGGAAATAGTAAGGGGTGGCATGGGCGTGTTCATGTGGGTCTTTGGCATTTTTATGTGATTTTTCTCTTCCTTCTTTTGCAAGTTTATCCGCTTATTCATTGCCATCAATATTAGCTTGGGCTCGGACTTTGTGGAGGGTTGTGATTTGTTCTCTTTTTAGTATCATTTGGACCATTGATTCTAGTATGATTCGGTCGGGGTGACTATTATGGAGGGTAGGATGTGTTATTTGGGTGTTTAATAGATATGGTGCGTTAATGCAATCTGTAAATATGTGCACCGGTTCATTGTTGTATTTTGTTGAGACGATTTCTAGTGTTTTGTGGATGGCCATTAGTTTTGCTCTGAGGATATTTTGCAGTCCATGTAGTCTTTTGGCTAGTTTGATTTCTTTCGTACCGTTGTATATTCCATAACCAGCTTTTTCTCTGCGCCAAGATCCCGGGCTAATTTGTTCTGGCGGTTTAAAGGAGCCATCAGAATAGTAGCTATATTCGGGTTTAAATTTAGGTGGGGTGTTAGTTTGATACTCCGGGAGGGGTGGGGGTATTGAGGTGTAGTTTAGTGTATTGTTATTGTAGTGCAGTTTTGACCATTTTTTGCTTCTGTTGACGGGTGTTTGCATTGGCGTTGGTGGGGCCAATTTTGTGAGTATCCGGTGTACGTTTAGAGTCTTTGCTATGGAGGAGAGTTCTTCTAGTTGTTCTTGTGTGCCTAGAGTATGATTTTGGTGGTGGATGCATATTATTTGTAGAGTGGATGATTCAATTCTGGGTTTTTCTAGATCTAGTGGGATGGTGGGTTCTTCATATGTTATTGAATCGGCTTCAAATATTGTGATGATGTGTGTATCGAGAAAGGGGCCCGAGTGTGGATTATGATTTTGGTACCAGTTTTTGTCTGGGGTTATGATTAGGGTGGAGGTGTGGTTTGGGTCATGTTTGGCTGCGAGGCGGGCCCAATGTAGAGCTTGTTGTGTTTCTTCTTCATTGTGAGGGTGGGCCATACCATTACCTATCCATTTGTGGTCAAAGGCTTTGCCTAGTGATCCGAATATTTTTCTCTCTTTCAAAGGGGGAGTAAAATTTGTTGAGTTTGGTGGGGCATGTGACGGGGGAGGAGAAATATGAGTGTTGGATGTTAAATGTGGAGATTAGTGAATTAAGTATAGGTATGGGTAGTGTATATTGTGTAAGTTCAAGGGGGTTATTTTTTGGTAATCTATATTTGTATCTTTGGTATAGCCAAATGACTTCGGTTTCGAACGGTTGGGTTGTTGGTTCAATGTTTGTAGGGGTTTGTAGTTTAGTATTGTATTGGTTCCACAACCATGTGAGCCTAGTGATTGGGATGGTAAAAAGATGCCTTCCATCTTCTTCGTATAAGTGTGCTTGGTCTTTGTCAATTTTTATTGTGTTAGATGAGATAAGAGTGTCTTTTTCGGGGTTGCATTCCATTGTGTAGATGTTTAGTAGGGGGATTATTGTGGGTGGGGTGACGGACCTTGTGTCTTGGGGTTGGTTTTGTGGGTGGTGAGCTTGGATAATTTCGGTGTAGAATTTGTGTTGAGTTCTTTGATAATATTGTGTTAATTTATTTGTGTTATGTGAAATGGTGTTTTGGTTGTGTCTTGGGAAGAGGTTTCTTTGGGGGAGCCATTTGTTGTAAGTGTGGTTATTGTGAGTCCATTGGCATAGATATCTAGTGTGATTGTTTTCTATTTGGTTTTTGTCTATTTTTTCCTTGTATTCGTGGTGTATGATGTTGTTAATGGGATAAGTGGTGGGGTTTTTGAGAATGTGGTTTGGGGGGTGGGGGTGGTGTGGGTGGGAGTGGGGAGGGTGGATCGATTGTGTGGTGATATTTCTTGGGGTGATGTCATTGTTTATAGTGATGAATGGGTCTCTAATTGTATGAGAGTATATGTGTGTATTGGTATGTGTATTGGGTGGGGGGGGATATATTGGGTGTCAAAAGAGTTGCTGTGCTATTTTTAGGGCACTTTTAATAAGTTTTGATGGGATGAAGTGGTAGGTTTTAAATTCTTCATTGTTCATGATGTGTATTCCGTTAGGTAGGGAGATTTGTTTTAGTTCGTAGATATTTTTTGTAAGGAGTTTTTGTAGTAACTTTTGAGATAATTGTGTGTTGAGTGTATTATGGCTTTGTGTTTCTAGGGTCCAGGCTTTTTCTAGTGTTGTTGGTTCTGTAAGAAAGTTGGGGAGAGTACTTTTGAGGTGGACTTTTGGTACATGTTTTAATAAGAAGAAGGTACGTGTTATTGGCGATCTTGTACAACATGCCTTTTTTATTCTAGGTATGTTTTCTGCCTCCCCATATTGGGCAAGGATGTGATATGTTAGGCCTTTGTGTATTTTCCCAAGTCTGCCACCGTCATTTAGAGCGTTCTGGAGTTGTTCTCCTATGCATCTAAGGTATGCGTTTTTTAATGAGAAGGCTTCTAATCCGAAGAGGTTGTGTGGTAGTTCGGTTATTATATTAGACGTACATTTTGGCATGCCGCAAACGGTTTTTTGTGTGGTAGGTATTTTTTGGTCCAGTTTTTTGATGGCGGGCATTGAGTATGGTACCGTGTAGAAGCTGTATGCCACACCTGGTCTTAAAACTGTGTCGATCATTTATATTTTTTGTTTCATAGTGGCCGGACAAGCTACTAGTTCATTGCATTGTTTAATTAATTTTGTGGTGGTGGCGTGTATTTGGGTTTTCCATTTTAGAGAGGGGACGAGACTTATTCCTAGATATGTGTATGGTTCGTTTTGGTGTAGTACGGGTATTGGTTGGTTTCGGTAATTAATGTTAGAGGTTTGTATTAAGGCTTTGAATGCAGTGGGGTTTGTTTTTGATTTATTAGGGCATCCAGTGACGGCACATTTTGGGACCCCTACATCCATACCTGTCCATTTGCAGTACCTCTCTATTTTGTTAAGTTGTATTTTTATGTCATTGATTTTGTTGGTTATGGCTGCAAGGTCGTCCGCGTATGCCGTGGAGTTGATGGTGGTTTGTGATGTCCCAAATGTGTATCCATTTTTGCCTCTATCTAGCCATCTAAGTAGTGGTTCTAGGAAGATAATGAATAAATATGGGCTTAGGGTATCTCCTTGTATTGTTCTTCTTTGGATGGCTATGGGTTTGGTTTTACCAAAGTGTTCTCCTATGTAGGAGGTTGAAGATTCGGAGTATATATTTCCCACTAGTGCAGTAGCATCTTTGGGGTATCCAAGATCCGTCATTATGGCTAAAAGTCTAGCGTGGTCAATAGAGCCGAAGGCATTTTTAAAGTCAACATATAGTATAAATATGTCTTGGTTTGTAAATCGTGCATCTTCTAGTGCGGCTATTATTGTTTGGATTTGTCTAGTGGTGCTCCTTTCTGCGCGGAACCCCTCTTGACTATCATGTAGTATTTTATGTTTTTCGCCATATGATGATAGTATTGATGTGATTGTGCTCGTAAATAGTTTATAGATGGTATTGGCTAGTGCAATAGCTCTATGGTTCGATAGTATGGAGGGGTCTCCTTTTTTGTATAGTAGGATTGTTGTGCTTGTTTTCCATGAAGCAGGGATTTGTTTTTGTTTATAGCAGTGGGAGAAGAAGAGGTTTAATAGTTTATGGAACCTCGAGGGCATATTTTTTAGGATAGAGTTTGGTATGCGGTCCGGTCCGGGGGCTTTATTATTACCTAGGTTACGTAGGCAAGTGTCATATGTAGCTTGATTAAAGTATGTGTGTAGTGGGGTTTCCGGGTCACCTCTTTTTTCTAATGTGAATCCGTCTAGGTCGTGCCATGGATATTGTCGTACTGCGCATGTACATGTAGGGCGGTGGTCCGGTTGATAGTTGCATGTGTTTACCGTAGGTGTGTTGTTTTTTGTTTGTTGGTTAAATGTTTCGTTTGCAATGTCTTCTGGGCTAGTTAGTATATTGTTATATTGGTCAGTGATGCAATCTAGTGGTGGGGATTCCATATTTTTGAATATTCTTCTGTTTATTTTCTTGGGGCTAGTTTCATATAGTTGTCTGTATTTGGAGATGGCTTTTCGAATGTTTTCTTGGGTGTGTTTGGTGGTGATTTTTCGGGCTTGTATGTTGGCGTTTTTTGCAATTAGTGCTATGTTATTTATCCATGTGTCGTGGGGTAGGTGTATGGGGGGTGGATTAGGGATTTGTGTGTGTTGAAGGTTCCGGAGTTCGATGAGGATAGGGTGGTTTCGCCATTGGGGGTTGTTATTTACGATTCTTATGGTTTTCCGTATAGTGTGGTAAGTGGTAAGATGTTGTTTCCATGTTTTAGATAATTTACGGGATAAATATCCACCTTGTTGTGATGTTCGATTTGTCATTTGTCGTGTGGGTTGGGCTTTGCAGGTCTGTTCAATGGTATTGGAAATGTTGTTGATGAGAGTGTCTAGAGTGTGACAGGCTTCTTGCCATTGCGTTGGAGAGAGATGGTTATTAGTTTCTAATTCGTTTATTAAGGAGTCCATGCGTAGTGAGTTTTCCTCGAAGAATTTTGTGTTGAATAATTCTATGTTATTTTGTGGGATGGGGTTGAGGATACGTATTTGGTCATTATTATTTGTGTTGGTTGGTGTCCGGTTCATAAATGTGTTGTTTGGGATGTGGAGTTGTATAAGTGAGTGATCGGAGTTTAGATGAATGTTGTTATTTGTAGTGGAGGTAAATGTGGTATGGTTATTTGCACGGACGTAGAATCCATCAATTAGGCTCCAGTTGTTATAGTTGTATCCTCCTTGTCTAGAGTATGTGGTGTTTGCGGGGATATAACTAAAGTTTAGGTTTTCTGTAAATTGTTTCCATTGTAGGTCTATTATTTGTGGTGGTGTGTGTTGGTTTCCGTTTTGTCTACCTATTAGGGCAACGTCTCTATTGAAGTCGCCACATAAGATGTGGTTGTGGTTGTTGGTAATATGTATGGTGATGTTATTTTTGATGTCCTCGGTGAGTCTAGTGTCTTTGGGGTGGGATGGCATGTATATGTGGTGGATTAGCCATGGTTGTAGTGGATGATTTAAAATTTCTATAGTTTGGAGGTATGGAGATATGTTCATTGGGGTGGGGATTTTTTTGACATTGCCTGGAAAGGCGTAGTTTTTGTGTATGAGAGTGAAGAGGCCCCCTCGGCCCGGTGTGTATGGTCTTCTTTGTTGTATGCATCGTGTTAGGGCATGTGTGTTATTGAAGATAAGTTTGTAGTTTGGAAATAGTCTTTGTATGTATTTTGTGGATTTTGTGGCCGATATTTTTGTTTCTTGTATGACTATGAGTGCCGGTGGTGCGTTGGTGTGTACAATTCTGTTTTGTAAGTTTGGGAGCGCGGTGTTGAGGGATGAGGCGTTCCATGTTATTATGCTTGTGTTGTTGTTCGTATATGGGTTATGGTTTTGTGGAGGGATGTGGTTCGGTGGTAGGGGTGGATGTGTGTATTCCAGGAGGGGGTTTAGGCATTTTAGTGCCTCATTTATGATACTGTTAGGGAGGTAGGGAAATTTGTGTTTTAGTATGTCATTTGTTGGGGGTGTAGTTTGGTTGTGTATAAAGTCATATATATCTTTGTTTACCGATGTGTTATGGTTTATGATATTTAAATTATTTTCAAGAAATGTTGTGTAAGGGTGTGGGTACTAATGTGTCTTTCGGGTGGGTTTTGTAGGTTGTGTAAGGTGTGTAGGAGTGTGTTGGTCCATTGGGTTGTGTTTTGATTTTGTGTGTTTAAAAGTTGATTGCAGATGTCTATGTTGGGGTGTATAGTGGTGGTTAGGGCATATAGGATGTGGGATGGATGGTGTTCACTATGTTGGTTTATATATATGGCTATATGTGGGTATGTATTATTAGTTTGTTGATGTAATGTATGTGTGGGTTTGAAAAGGGGGGCAAATTTTTGGGCAATGTATTCGTATTCGGGTTGTAGTTTTATGGTATTTGGTATGAAATATGTTTTGGCATTCTTTTTATGCGAAGCAAGGTGTCTTTTTAGTATGTTCGGCATGGGTCCTGGGTTAGTCTCTATGTCTCCTCCAATTAGTATTAGTAGTTTGTAGTAGATGGGTTTTTTGTTTTGTTTTAGGGTTTTTTGTTTTTGTAAGTGGCTTTGGTATTTGTTTGTTTTTTGTTGTAGTTGTATGGTATTGTGTGTGATGTGTTTGTTGGTATTTTTCTTGTGTGGAGTAGGGTATCTTTTTGGTATGTTAGTTGTGGGTCTCAGGTTAGTTTCTATGTCCTCTCCTAGGATTAGTAGTTGTTTGTGGTATATATGATTGTTATAAGGTTTAGAGGTTTTTGTTTTGTTTATAGATTTTTTTGTCTTTGTTATATTAGGGTTTTGTTTGTATCGGGGTGTGTGGGTGTTTATATTTTGTATGTGGGTAGTGAGTTTTTTTTCATTTATTCTTATAGTGGGTGTGATTGTGTATGTCATGAACTTATTATGTATCCTTGTGTTTATTTGTGTAGTTTCATGTATTTTATTAATGTTACATATTTTTGTATATGTTTGTTTGTTTATTTTTATTTTTGACCATGTGTGTATGTGATTATGTTTGTGGATATTTGTGTAAGGATTTATATTGGTATTTGAGGGGGTATTTAAGTATTTATGTGTATTTGTATAAGCTTTAGTTTTGGTATTTGTATTAGTATGTATTTTGGTATATGTACTGGTGTTTATACTTGTATCAGTGTTTGTATAAAGGTCTATATTTTTGTCTTGTATCGTATACGTATATGTATTTATATATATATTTGTATATGTATTGTATACACAGAGTTTGGTACAATATTTGTTTTTATTTATTTATTTGGTATAGTATGGGTATTCCACATGTATGTTGTATAGCGTATACTTTGTGAGGTCTATGTATATTGTACTATGTTCTACCATGTATTCTATTGTGTATATCTCTATTGGTACGGTAAAAAATACTAGTATTTTGAAGTATAGGTGTATGGTGACTAGTATTGATATGATTTTGTAGTGTATATAGTTAGTGTCTAAGTGTATTCTACTGCGATCGTATTTTGTATAATACGGGTATAGTATTGAATCTTTAGTCTTGAGGTTGTTGCTCTTCACATTTTTGACGGGTCTTCTTCAATCAAGGTGTGAGCCTTGGATCCCGTGATGTTTTGCAACATTGCAAAGGTGGTGCCAACACATTCTTGAATCTTCAACATTTGGTCTTTGATTTCTTGGAGTTCCTTGGCTTTTGTGTCCGCTAGTTCTTTGACTTCTTGCCTCAACATCTTGTTGTTTGCCTCAAAAGCCTCCACTAGGTCCTTCTTGGTGATAGCTTGGATCGGGGTGTGGAGGTTGAAGGTCTCCACCGTGTTGATGATGGCTTTGTTGATGTCTTCAAAGCCAAACTCTATGAGTTGAGCTTGGGTGGGGGGCTCGATTCCATCAATGCTCCTTCTATGAGGATCGAACGCCACGAAGTGGCCTCCTATGGGGATGGTTTTCCCCGCGAATGCCCTATACACAATTGGATTAGCACATACCACGTTTGCACTTCCATTGTGGCAAACCCCGTTGTCCTTGTGAAACCAAGTAGAGCAAAGATTAGAGTCTCCCATAATTTTATGGATAGCATTAGTAGTCTCAATAACATTCATTAGTATGGGGAGATGGGAGAGAGTTAGGGTGAGGGCGTCTTTCTTAGCCTTCATCTCTTTGGTGACGCGGGTTCCTCCAAGAGGCTTCTTTGTTTGCATGACTTCTTATCTTGCGGTTATTTGTAGCTCTTGGATTTTCTTGGCTTGTTGTGGGGTGGTGGTCAAAATGAAGGCAAATCCATCTCCTTTTGCCTTCTGCACACTAGTCACTTCAAAATCATGCCCACGTTTAAAGCTAGATTCAAGGACCTCTTTGAAGAGGTGGTTAGCAGCAATATTATGCAAAGATGGACTTTGTATTTTGACTGATAGGCTAGAATGGTGTGCGATGCTATGGTAAGTTTTACATACCTTTCCTACCACGTTGACCTCATCAATTTTGAGGATGAATGGTCTAATCCCCTTGAGGAGGAGTAGGCCATCAATTGCCGGTTTTGCAAGGTGCAATTTGATTAGTCCTGACCATACACCCTTTATCCCTCCCCCTTGTTTGATGCTTAGACAATGAATTGAGATAGGTTCAATGAGTTTCTTACCAAGAGGGATGTCCATGTCTTTGAGGCGGTTGATGACCATAATTTTACTTCATCGTGCAAAATGGGGTTAGTAGGTAGTTTGAAATGTATGGCCACTTGAAAATCAAGAGCCAAGCCCGTACCTTCGTCCACGGGGATGTTGGTTGGCACTTGTGTCAAGTTGTAATGTTGTCCTCCTAGACCGCCTGCCTCTCGTGAGTGTGGATAGTGGACTTGTGGGATGTGTGGGAAGGCTATCCGAGCTTGTTTGACTTCTTGGGCTTTGTTTTCTTTAAGGCCTCTGGTCACCATGTCCTCGATTGTTTCTTCACTGAAGAGCTCTTCTAGTCCTTCCTCCACCGCTAGGTCTTCTATCACTTGGAAACCTAGCCAGAATTTGAAGCAACTAATGTCAGGGGTAGTGATGAGAGCCATACCTTTTTTCTCGCTGTCCTTTTGGCCGTTCCTGCTCTTCTTGCTACTCCCGGGTTCTTCTTCGATTCTCCTTGAGCCTTTATCTTTTGGGGCTGTGTATTTTTGTACAACCAACTCGTCAACATCCATCTCCTCATTGAATATGATGCTTTTTCTGCTACTCATGTTAAGGCAACCCTCATGATGGGAATTTTTTTGAAAGTGTGGTTTGAGGTGACTTACCTGGGCTCTTGTGGGAGCGTTGATGTGGACTGCTGGAGGCTTGATGTGGTCTTTGCCGTCAACTTCTCTGTCGGCTGGGTGTGGTGATGAGAGCTGGCTTTTTGAGGCAGTATGGTTGTTGTAGATGCTCTTGGTGAGCTGTTGCCTGGCCTTGTTTGGTCGGCTCCAGCCCGGTGCTCCCTGGCGCGCTGCCTTGTTTTGGTCTGTGCGCGCGCCGTTTGGCCTGCTTGTGTGTGCTTCCCAGCCTATGCTTGTGTCCGGCCTCCCAGCCTGTGTTTTGCTGTGGCGCTCCTCGCGTTTTACTTTGCCCGGCTTCCCAACCTTCGTTGCTCTGTGACGCTCCTCGCGTTCCGCCCTCTGGCGCGCTCCTCTGCTCCTAGTCCTTGGCTCTAGGCGCGCTCCCTGTTCTTGCGCTCTTCCGCTCTTCGTCTTTGTCTTGTCTGGGTCTCCCTGTCCGCTCGCACTTCTTCGTTTTGGTTCAGTCTTGTGTATTGGGGCCGCTCCTCTACTCCTCGTCCTTGGCTTGCTTGTGTCTGGGCGCGCTCCCTGTTCTCGCACTCTCCCGCTCTTCGTCTTCGTCTTGTATGGGTCTTCTTGTCCACTCGCACTTCTTCTCTTTGTCTTTGTCATGTTAGGGTCTCCCTGTCCACTCGCTCTCCCGCTCTTCGTCTTCTTCCTGTTTGTCTTGAGTTTGTGTTGCTGCGTCTTCTTTCCAATTGTGGGTGCTTGGGCGGTTCTTCTCGTCCTTGGCTTTGTGTTGGTTTTGTATTCGGGGCAGACTTGTTTCCAGGTGGAGATTGTCTACACACTTACAAGTTTAGAATATGTATTGTGATGCGTGAACTTACCTGTATCGTCTTGATAGTCTTGGTAGCGTGTGTAAGTGTGTTGTCCTGCTGGTGTCGTCTCTTGTGTGTGGTGAGTCACTATTTGCTTCAGCGTTGATGTCTTCTGTAGGTTGCTGGTCTGTGAGGTTGATGTTGATGGCGGAGGGTTGAAGGAGTCCAGCTGCAGTTTGGGGACCCAGGGTCTTATTTGTGGAGTCCAGGGGTGTATTCGGGGGGCGGGGGTGGACCAGTTACAAGCTGGGGGGAGGGTGAATTGTAATCCAGGTTGGAGGGGATGAGCAGTATGCTCGGGAGGTGATGTTTATCTTGTGTCTGTACTTGAATCTTGTGCGGGGGGTGAGGGCGGTCTAGTTACTGATCTTGGGGGGGAGGGTCTTGGTCCAGGTGCGTGCAGATCCGCAGTTGGCTTTGGAGGCGGAGGCAATCCAACATCGACTCTTGGGCTGAGCGTGTGCACTAGCTGTGCGGGATGTCCAGTCTCTGTACTTAGGGGGGTGGGTCTTGCTCCAGGGAGATTGTAGTCTAGTCTTCGTGCTGTCTTGTATGAGCCCTGCTAGTCTGGGGGCATGTGTCTAGGTCGTGTAGTCTTCGTATTTTAGTCGGATCCAATGTCGCGTCTTGAGGTTCAGTCTTATTTGCACCTTCGTAAATCCTCCGCCTATATTAATCTTGCAGTCGAGCCTTTCGAGGTTGTCGAAATATTTGATTCTACTTGAATTTCTCCAGCGCTTCCGCACACAATGTAATATGACCAAGTTTTTTGACCTAACTCTATGTATTGTGTATCTATTACATTTGCTGTGTTGCCTAAGGAATCAGATAAGCAATGAACTACTAAAGAATGATTGCAGGAGAGACCAAGTGGATACGATGCAAGGAAAGTAAATGGTTCTGTTGTAAATAATGAGAGAGAGAAAGATACTTATTGCAAGTTTTGTTGTTGGAGCTTGAGTGCCATAGTTGCAGTGGGGCAACTCTATCTTATGGGGGTCTTCAATGTCGTGTGCTGCTCGTGTGGGTCGGGGAGGTGGAGCGACTGCTGGAGGATGCAGATCAAGGCTGTGGGGATCAGATCTGGGGGGATTCGTCACTAAGATGTGTAGGTGGTAGCTTAGATCTAAGTTCCAACATTGGTATCCCCACTTTCAGCAACTTACCACCTTAGATCTAGCACACTATCCACTCTTTGTAAACGTATCAACACAAATCTGAATAAAGCCCTGTCCAACTACTTCCAATTCTCCATCAACCTTGCAAAATCCAGATTAGCCTCAGCTCCGTTACAGACGAGGGCTCCACAGCAACTCCAGCCACCTGTTGCTGTTTGAAAGCTTGGCTTCTGAGACCGAGTCCCTCCACTCCCCTCACCACAAATCGCGGAGCTCTACTCAGTCTTCATTTTCCGCATGGTCCATATATAGCCATATATGTAAACCAACACAATGAACACCCTCCATCCCACATTCTATATGCCCTAGTCATTACTATACACCCCAACATAAACCTCTGCAACCAACTCCTAAACACTCAAAATCAAAACATAACCCAATGGACCAATATACTCCTACACACTTTATATAATCTACAAAATCCATCCGAAAGACACATTAACACCCCACACCCTTACACATCTTTTTTTGAAAATAACCTAAACACCATAAACCATAACACATCAATAAACAAAGAATTATATGACTTTATACACAACCAAAATACACCCTCATCAAATGACATGATAGAACAAAAATTCCCCTACCTCCCCAACAAAATCATAAATGAGTCACTAAAATGCCTTAACCCGCTACCGGAATACACACCTCCCCACCGCCAAACCACACCCCACCACAAAATCACAACCCAAACACAAACAACAACAACAACAACAACAACAACAACAACACAAGCATAATAACATGGAACGCCTCATCCCTCAACACCGCGCTCCCAAACTTACAAAACATCGTTATACACACTAACATACCACCAGCATTCATAGTCATACAAGAAACAAAAATATCAGCCACAAAATCAACAAAATACATACAAAGAATATTTCCAGACTACAAACTTATCTTCAATAATACACATGCCCTAACACGATGCGTACAACAAAAAAGACCATTCACACCGGGCCGAGGGGGCCTCTTCACTCTCATACACAAAAAATACGCCTTTCCAGGCAACATCAAAAAAATCCCCACACCAATGAACATATCTCCATACCTCCAAATTATGGAAATTTCCAATCACCCACTACAATCATGGCTAATCCACCATATATACATGCCATCCCACCCCGAAGACATTAGACTCACCGAAGACATCAAAACTAACATCACCACCCATATTTCCAACAACCTCAACCACAACCACATCTTATGTGGTGACTTTAACAGAGACATTGCCCTCATAGGTAGACAAAACGGAAACCAACATACACCACCACAAATGACAGACTTACAATGGAAACAGTTCGCAGAAAACCTAAACTTTAAATATATACCCACAAACACTACATACTCTAGACAAGGAGGATTCAACTATAGCGACTGGAGCCTAATTGATGGATTCTACGTTCGTGTAGCCAACCCCAATACATTTACTTCTACAACAAACACTACCATCCACCTGAATTCCGATCACTCACCCGTACAACTCCACATTCCTAACAACATACTCATAAACCGCACACCAACCACCATAAACAATAACCACATATGTATCCTCAACCCCATCCCACAAACCAACATAGAACTATTTAACATAAAATTCTTCGAGAAAAACTCATTAAACATCGACTCCCTAATCAACGTATTAGAATCTAACCACCTCTCCCAAATACAATGGCAAGAAGCTTGTCACACCCTAGACATACTAATCAACAACATATCCAACACAATTGAACAAACCTGCATACCACAAATGACAAATCGAACAGCACAACAAGGTGGATACTTACCTCGCAAATTATCCAAAATAGGGAAACAACACCTAACTACTTACCATACTATACGGAAAACCATAAAAATCGTCAAAAACAACCCCCACTGGCGAGACCACCCTATTCTCCATGAACAACAAAACCTTCAACACACACAAATTCCAAATCCACCCTCCATACACCTATCTCACGATATATGGATAAGTGAAATAGCACTAATTGCAAAAAACGCCAACATCCAAGCCCGAAAAATTACCACTAAATACGCCCAAGAAAACATCAAAAAAGCCATCTCAAAATACATGCAACTATGCGAAACTAACCCCAAAAAAGTAAATAGAAGTATATTCAAAAATATGGAGTCCCCACCACTAGATTGCATCACCGACCAATATAACAATATACTAACTAGCCCAGAAGACATTGCAAACAAAATATTTAACCAACAAACAACAAACAACACACCTACGGTAAATACATGTAATTATCAACCGAGCCACCGCCCTACATGCACATGTGCAGTACGACAATATCCATGGCATGACCTAGACGGATTCACATTAGAAACAAGAGGAGACCCGGAAACCCCACTACACACATACTGTAATCAAGCTACATATGACACTTGCCTACCTAACCTAGGTAATAATAAGGCCCCTGGACCGGACCGCATACCGAACTCTATCCTAAAAAATATGCCCCAAGGTTTCATAAACTACTAAACCTCTTCTTCTCCCACTGCTATAAACAAAAATAGATCCCTGCTTCATGGAAAACAAGCGCAACAATCCTACTATACAAAAAGGGAGACCCATCCATGCTACCGAACCATAGACCTATTGCATTAGCCAATACCATCTATAAACTATTTACGAGCACACTCACATCTATACTATCATCATATGGCAAAAAACATAAAATACTGCATGACAACCAAGAGGGGTTCCGTGCAGAAAGGAGCACCGCTAGACAAATCCAAACAATAATAGCCGCACTAGAAGATGCACGATTTACAAACCAAGACATATTTATATTATATGTTGACTTTAAAAATGCCTTCGGCTCTATTGACCACTCTAGACTTTTAGCCATAATGACGGACCTTGGATACCCCAAAGACGACACCGCACTAGTGGGAAATATATACTCCGAATCCTCAACCTCCTACATAGAAGAACACTTTGGTAAAACCAAACCCATAGTCATCCAAAGGGGAACAATACAAGGAGATACCCTAAGCCCATATTTATTCATCATATTCCTAGAACCACTACTTAGATGGCTAGATAGAGGCAACAATGGATATACATTTGGGACATCACAAACCACCATCAATTCCACGGCATGCACAGATGATCTTGCGACCATAACCAACAAAATTAACGCCATAAAAATACAACTTAAAAAAATAGACAGGTACTGCAAATGGACAGGAATGGATGTAGGGTGTCGTACCACAAATTTTTTGTTTTTTTTAGTTAAGAAGATATAGGTATTAAAATTAGGCATTTTTTAGAAGGTTATTCCCACTCGGGATTAATCTTTAAGTAAGATTAGGGTAGGAGGAATACGAGGCTTTTATGAAAGCCTTAATAGTAGCAAGAAGGGACCGAGAGCTATGACTTAGATCCTAGCCTAAAAACAGTCCCTCGGGCCCCAAACCCGCATGAAGACCAAGAGGCAGGGAATGCCATCATCCGGGCCAATTTGCACGAACCTGAATGTGGCCCGGAAGAAGGAAGGAGACCGAATCTGGCTCGGAAGGTGAGAAGAAGTGGAACGAGAAGGGACCAGGAAGGTTCCCAAGGCGTGGGCCACCGGGCATAAAGACCAGCTCCACGAGGAGGATCATCACAGCCAGCTCGACGAAGAGGATCATCACAGCAGTCGGCAAGGGAGATCCGAGCCGGCGATGAGCACAGGCGTGAGGGTGAGGAGCACAGGCGTGAGGACGAGGCCAGCATACACGAGTGAGCTTCGGGCCAACACTAGGACGAGTGAGCTCCGAACTCGCACCAGGACGGGGCCAACATACACGAAGAGTAGCTCCGGGCCAACATACACGAGTGAGCTCCGAACCAGCACCAGGACGAGGCCGCATACACGAAGAGCAGGACAAGTGAGCTCCGGGCGAGCACTAGGACGAGGGAGCTCCGGGCCAGCATACACGAGTGAGTTTTGAACCAGCACCAGGACGAGACATCATACATGAAGAGTAGCTCCGGGCCAGCATACACGAGTGAGCTCCGAAACAGCACCAGGACGAGGCCGCATACAGGAAGAGCAGGACGAAGTCAGCTGACACGAACAGCAGGACGAGACCAGCTAACACGAAGAGCAGGACGAGACGAGCTAACACGAAGAGCAGGACGAGACCAGCTAACACAAAGAGCAAGGCAAGGGAGCTCCGGGCCAGCCCAAGAAAGGAGAGCTTCGGGCCAGCACGGAGTACTGCCACCGAGGGAGCTCCGGGCCAGCACCAGGACGAGGGAGCTCCGGGCCAGCTAACACAAAGAGTAGGGCAAGGGAGCTCCGGGCCAGCCCAAGAAAGGAGTAGCTCCGGGCCAGCACGGAGTACCGCCATCAAGGGAGTTCCGGGCCAGCAGAAGAAAGCAGGACGAGCGAAGATCATCAACACCAGGAGAAGAAGGGAGAACTCCGGGCCAACGAGGAGTACCGACACCGAGGGAGCTCCGGGCTAGCTTACAAGTGAAGAAGAAGAACCAGTCCCCACCTTGTCTTCACCTCAAATGGCCTCCAATCTGGTACCGTCGGGGAAGAAGGATGTCTGCCCAATCATTCCCAAGGACCCCCTGGAGCTCACCGAGCTTAAAGAGGATCTCCTTCGTATGGGGTGTCTCACCCTCATGGAATTCTGTTGGAGTTTTTGGGTGGAATCCACTGTGCAGTAGATGCGGCAAGATCCATTGCCGGAACCCGATGGAGATAGCATCCGGGCCTGTCCGGATCGGTGGACCATGGGAAGGTGGCAAGAGGTGTGTCGTACCATGAATTTTCAAAAAAATTTTAGTTAGAGGGTTGATTATGATAAACTTTGATTTATTAGTAGATTCCGGAGTTAATACTACCCTAAAATAGTTTGATACTTAGATTAGAGTTAGAGAATAATCCATGTTGTTTTAAAACCTTAGATAGGAGAAAATGAGCCCGGAGGCTACTCTCAAGACCCGAGCCCGGAGGTTGTTCCCAAGACCCGAGCCCGGAGGTTGTTCCCAAGACCCGAGCCCGGAGGCTGTTCTCAATACCCGAGCCCGGAAGTGCTCTCAAGACCCGAGCCCGGAAGTGTTCTCAATACCGGAGCCCGGAAGTGCTCTCAAGACCCGAGCCCGGAAGTGCTCTCAATACCCGAGCCCGGAAGTGCTCCCAATACCCGAGCTCGGAAGTGCTCTCAAGATCGGAGCCCGGAGGCTGCTCTCAATACCCGAGCCCGAAAGTGCTCCCAAGACCCGAGCCCGGAGGCTGCTCTCAATACCCGAGCCCGAAAGTGCTCCCAAGACCCGAGCCCGGAGGCTGCTCTCAATACCCGAGCCCGGAGGTTGCTCTCAATATCCGAGCCCGGAAGTGCTCTCAAGACCCAAGCTCGGAAGTGCTCTCAAGACCCAAGCCCGGAAGTGCTCTCAAGACCCGAGCCCGGAAGTGCTCTCAATACCCGAGCCCGGAAGTGCTCCCAATACCCGAGCTCGGAAGTGCTCTCAAGATCGAAGCCCGGAGGCTGCTCTCAATACCCGAGCCCGAAAGTGCTCCCAAGACCCGAGCCCGGAGGCTGCTCTCAATACCCGAGCCCGGAGGTTGCTCTCAATACCCGAGCCCGGAAGTGCTCTCAAGACCCAAGCTCGGAAGTGCTCTCAAGACCCAAGCCCGGAAGTGCTCTCAAGACCCGAGCCCGGAAGTGCTCTCAATACCCGAGCCCGGAAGTGCTCCCAGTACCCGAGCCCGGAAGTGCTCTCAAGACCCGAGCCCGGAGGCTGCTCCCAATACCCAAGCCCGAAAGTGCTCCCAAGACCCGAGCCCGGAGGCTGCTCTCAATACCCGAGCCCGGAGGCTGCTCTCAATACCCGAGCCCGGAAGTGCTCTCAAGACCCAAGCCCGGAAGTACTCTCAAGACCCGAGCTCGGAAACTGAACAGGAAACCAGTGCGCATGGGTTGTCAACCAAGCGTGAAAAGGCAACGAGAGGAGCTGGAGGCTACCACCGTACTTGGGATAAAAAGATCAGGAGCACCACCTGGAAAGCAAGAGCGAAAGGAAGAGATGCGGATCCTTCAACCGCGGGCAAAAGGAATCTTCCTCGTCGCACCAACACCGACTACTTAACGAACTCTCCCCTTACGCTCTACACCGTGACATAGGGAGGGAGAGAGTCAACAGGAAGAAGACTGCAAGCAGGACGAGAGCCCGGAGGCGACACCAACTGCAAGCAGCACAAGAGCCCGGAGGCGACACTGATTGCAAGCAGGACGAGAGCCCGGAGGCGACACTGACTGCAAGCACGACGAGAGCCCGGAGGCGATACTGACTGTAAGCAGGACTAGAGCCCAGAGGCGACACCAACTGCAAGCAGGACGAGAGCCCGGAGGCGACCCGACTACAAGCAGGCTGTGAACGAGAACCATGAGGCTGCCTAAGGAAGAGCCGGCCCTCGGAGGAAATCCACGCCGGCCAGGTAAGGACCAAAGGTGCGTACAAGCTGTCTGCAGAGGCTGTGCACAAGGTTGGTACGTACAGGCTGTCCACAGGACGAGAGCCCGGAGGCTATGCACAAGGTTGGTGCGTACAAGCTGTCCACCGGACGAGAGCCCGGAGGCTGTACACGAGGCTGAGGAAGGAAAGAGAAGGGTGTCCAGCAACAAGGGGGGGTCATGGCTTCCTCCAACCCGGCCCTATCTTCGGTAAAGGCCATTTCCCCCGCCATCCCCAAGGATCCCCTTGAGCTTACCGAACTCAAGGAGGACCTCCTTTGCATGGGATGTCTTTCTCTCCTTGACTTTTGTTGGAGTTTCTGCATCAGGTCTACCGTACAAGAACTAAGGCAAGATCCATTACCGGAACCGGAGGGTGATAGTATCCGGGCTTGCCCAGACCGGTGGACTATGGGGAAGTGGCAAGAGGTATACGAGTTTCCTTGGTAGGGTGCAAGATGGACGGGTTTGAAGAAGGAGGAGTATGGCAAGGGATGATTCGACACCAAGGACTCCAAGAATGGTTATGGTTTGAAGGATTGCATAGACTCTCGAGCTCGACGGGTCTTTGCATTCCTCATACCCATTCTACACCCTGAAAAATCCACGCGAGTCACCATGACTCTTGCTAACACCATGTACGGAACGTATTTAGGAGAGAGGATGGTGAATTGAGCCATCATTGTGAAGGACGTAGCATTCCAGTTGACCAAGAGTGTTAGCAATGCCAAGCGCTCTCCTCTTTGTCCCTTCTTGATCCACCTCTATCATCACTTCAAGGAAACAACGCCAGAGGAGACGACGACGTACGGGACTCATTTGATGATGAAGAAGTTCCAGGGGACAGAATCGGAGTGCGAGTCAGGTTCATCAAAAGAAGAGGCATCTCCACCCCCCAAGCACCAGAGAAGGAGAGAGGGAGGAGCCCCTTCCACTCAGACTCGAGCTGCACTCCGCATAGCACTTACAGGACCCGCACACCCTCGGAGACAAGACATATTGGGCATCTGAACTCATTGAGGTCCTGCGGGTGTACGTAGAGGACACCGACAAGACCTTGGCACATGTGAGCAGCTTGGTGGGTAACCCACCCATCCAAGGACTGGTTGCTGCGGTCAAGGAAAGTATAGGAGGAGTAAGTGACCTCCGTAGTATGGAGCACAAGGTCCACCGGCTCACCCTTGAGATGACCAAGATGAAGAGTCGAGCTTTGGAGGCAGAGAAGAGGCAGAAGAAAGCTCTTCTCCAAGCACCTACCTGCAGATGCCTTGCACCTACCTGCAGATGTCGTACTCAAGGCCCGAATGTTTGATGCTAGGTTGGAAAGAGATGACCACGTTTCGAGCAAGAGGGTGATCGCATTCATGATGGAGCAAACCGTGAAGGTTGAGGAGGCTTATGCCAACATGAGATTATTGGTAAGCAACCTCACCCACATCTTACCCAAGTTCGTGGATGACTCCAACAGCTCAAGCAAGGATGGGGATTCGGACTCCGACACGGACGATTGCGGCACCGGCAACAACAAAGGGAAGGCGGTGGTGGACCTTGACAGTCCAACTCCTCCCGTACGACCTCCGAGTGTTCTTACGAGACCATCTCCTTCAGAAACCACCACCAAAACCCAGAGTGGTTGGAAAGAGAGTTCAGATGCAGGGGTGGAACCCCCACCCTTGATCCGTCATCGTCAGCCAGCCCGCGGCGACCCCGTTCGTACTGCACCAGTTATGGTTCAATCATCGAATGTCTTTCCCCTTGGAAAGACTACCAGTGAGAGTTCTTCTCACTGGCACCTCCCGGTTCTTACCTCCGGCCCGGATATCATGACGACTCCGACCCAGGTATCGATTATTCCAGCTCGGTCCGAGTTTCCTCCAGTTCCTATCTCCTTACTTGTTACCTCCACTAGGATGGGCACCACTTTCTCTACAAGAGAAACCGTGTCCCGTTCAGTTGCCACTCCGACTCAGCCCACAGATGCCACTTTGGCACCCTTGATGACACTTGCTGCGGCCGCACCCACCCCTTCTTTGAGCCGAAGCTCCAAGAAGCGTAGAAGGAAGGAGGAGAAGAAGAGGCTTGAGGAATTGGCCCAGGGTAGGTAGAAACTTACGTCTATTGGGTAAGGATCTTGTTTCGTAGGTCACTATTCATTCCGGGATTTGGCCCCCGGTTGACTTTGAGATTTGACTTGGTTTTGCCTTGGGGTTTGTGTAATAAGTGACCTCTGACGGTGCACGTTGTGTGGAGTGGTGGCACCGCCGCCAAGAGTAGTTAATGTCACAATTTTTAGTTAGAAGGTATCGTTTGAGTTTGGACTCTTGTGTGAGTCCTTGGCAGCATAAGAGAGGAGTCTTGTGGCCTCTCTCTTCACTACTTGATGTGTGTATTTGCTTTCAGTTTAATTCTAAACCTACGCTCTGAGAAGACCTTCAATGGTTGGAGAGCTCGGATTGCATACATGACTGTGAGAGTCATTTCAAGTAGTCCACTCCTCAAGTCTGTACTAATTGTCTAATCATTGTTTCCTTGTTCCATCAAGTAGATTAGTCGGGGTGGATGGGAATAACAGGTGAGGTGAGAAGATAGTTAGTAGGGGCGTGACTCCAACTCTAAATCGTACAGTTGTTTCCTTGTTCCATGAAGTTGATTAGTCGGGGTGGATGGGAATAACATGTCAGATTGTATGTGTCCAGGGAAGGATGAGGGGGGAGTGACGGGTGTGTTAGGGTCCTAGTGAGTCTTAAGTGACCTTCCGGCAACCGATTGGTGTCGGTTGTGAAGGCTCGGGTCGACCCCTGAAACATCCTACCTCTATCCACATCGGATGTGGAGGGAGACTGAGAGGAGGACGGATAGTGGGCGGGTAGGCCCCTTGCTCACTTACATTACGCCACTCACAGTTTCGGAAACACGGGTCTAATACCCCCTTCGAGGGGATCTTAGTGACACCATAACCATCCAAGTGAGTGAGTAGAGTTAGAAGGAGAGAATGGGAGGAAGAGTCTCTGTTACTTGTGTCAAACACTAAAATCTCTGTGAGTCCTTGGATCATCGTCCGTGGTGATATAAATCCCTGCCGGGTATGCATGTACTCAGGATGTCCATATTGTGCATAGGTGTAACTTTAAGTCCCAGATCTAATCTAAGGTTTGAGTAATAAAAGTCTTTACTACCGGTACGAGGCAGGACGTATGAATGAAGGACGTACAAATGTACGAGGTAGGACGTACAAATGTACGGGGTAGGACGTACAAATGTACAAGGTAGGACGTACAAATGTACGAGGTAGTACGTACGAATGTACGAGGTAGGAAGTACGAGGGGACGACACGCGTATAAAGAGCAGGGTAATTGGTGTAATTAACACCCGGGCTTTGTAATCTAAATCTTTATCCACTCCTTTCTTTTGATGTATCTACTGTAAATTTGACATTGTACAGATCGTGGCTAGTTGTTAGTCACTGTAGTTCTCGGTGATTCTCTGTGGGAACGATTACCTTAAGGATATCTTTGTGTTTAGATGTGAATACTTGCCAACACGTACTACGACAAGGTGTATGGATTTCCGTGACTGAGTCAGAACCCGAATCGAGGTCTGAGGGAGGAAGCAGCTCATCACAGTCAGGAGAGGAGGTTGTACCACCTCCCAAGCGCCAAAGATAGAGACAGGGAGGAGCCCCCTCCACCCGCACCCGTGCAGCCATCCGCGCTACAGCCACCGGACCGGCACAGCTCGGAGGCAAGTCTTACCCGGCCTCTGAGTTACTCGAAGCCATTTGCGTGTATGTGAAAGATGCGGATAGGACTTTGGGACAAGCAAGCAGCTTGGTGGGTAAACCTCCGCGCGAAGGGTTGATCACTGCAATCAAGGAGAAGGTCGGAGGAGCTGGCGATCTTTGCCTCATGGAGTAGAAGGTTAACCGACTCACGCTCGAGGTGACAAAGGTAAGGAGTCAAGCGTTGGAGGCAGAGAGAAGTTGCAAGGCGGCTCTTCTGTAAGCCAATGCCTCGGTGGCAGCGTTACAGCAGGTAGACGAAGCATTACGTTTTCCCGCAGATGTGGTACTGAAAGCCAAGATGTTCGATGCTCGATTGGAGAAGGATGACCACATTCCCAGCAAGCGGGTGATTGCCTTTGTGATGGAGCAAACCGTGAAGGTTGAGGCGGCTTATGCCAACATGAGGTTATTGGTGAGCAATCTCACTCACATTCTACCCAAGTTTGTGGAAGACTTTGACAGTTCCAGCAAGGATGGAGACTCGGGTTCGGAGACCAACCCGGAGGAGCGTCCCCTCGGTGATCACGGCCCACGAAAGGAGAAGGAAGTGGTGGACCTTGACAGCCCGGATCTGCCCCCTCAACTTGCGAGTTCGAAGGTCTAGGCAGGACCATTTCCTTCGAAGGTCACCACACCGATGCAGAGCGGTTGGAAGGAACGCCCGGTTGTCGCGATGGAGCCCCCACTCCCCGTACATCCTCGCCAGCTGCCACTCAATGAACCCCTGCGCACTATACCAATTGTGGCCCCTTTGCAGAGCGGGCTTCACATTGGGAAGACCGCAAGTGAGAGTTCCTCTTATTTGTACACTCCAAGACAGATATCCGGCCCGGATGTCATCATGGACACCTCGAGTCAGGTATCGGCCCCTCCGGCACAATCCGGGCCTCATCCAAGCATGACTACGGTGTCACTCACCCCAGATGGCCCGGATTCTTCCTTGCCTTTAAGGGAAACCGTGTTGAGGGCAACGACTGGCCAACCCACGCCTTCCACCGATGTGTTTGCGCCAATGGTGGCACTTGCAGCAACCGCGTCCACCTCGACTTCAAGCCGGAGTTCAAAGAAGCGCAAGAGGAGGGAGGAGCGGAAGAGACTCGAGGAGCTGGCCCGGAAGTAGGCTAGGATCTTAATTAGTAGGTCACTGTTCAGTCCGGGATTTGGCCCCCGGTTGACTTTGGTTTTGACTTGGTTTTGCCTTGGGTTTTGTGTAATAAGTGACCTGTGACGGTGCACGTCATGTGGAGTGGCAGCACCGCCGCCAAGAGTAGTTAATATCACCGTTTTTAGTTAGAAGGTATCGTTTGAGTTTGGACTCTTGTGTGAGTCCTTCGTAGTATAAGAGAGGAGTCTCGTGGCCTCTCTCTTCATTGCTTGATGTATGTACTTGCTTTCAGTTTAATTCTAAACCTACGCTCTCAGAAAACCTTCGACGGTTGAGAGCTCGGATTCTATATGACTGTGACTACCATCTCAAGTAGTCCACTCCTCAAGTCCATACTAACCGTCAAGTCATTGTTTCCTTGTTCCATCAAATAGAGTTAGTCCGGGTGGATGGGAATAACAGGTGAGATGGTTAGGTGGTTAGTTGGGCGTGACTCTAACTCTGACCCCTTGTGATTGGTTCCTTGTTCCATCAAGTAGAGTTAGTCCGGATGGATGGGAATAACAGGTGAGATTATAGGTGATTAAGGGAGGACGAGGGGGAAGTGACGGGTGCGGAAGGAGTCTTGATATGTCTTGTGTGACCGGTCGGCGGCAGGATGTCATCGATTGTGAAGATGTACTTTGGATCCCGGACGCACCAACCTTTGGTCAGATAGGTTGATCCATAGGAGCATTACACACCATCAACCCTTCGTGTTGAGGATGGAGTAGACTAGCTTGACCCAAGGCCAGTAAGCTCAGACTGACTCTAACAGCTCGGATTATCTTGAGAGAAGAAAGGAGATCCAACTAACCCTGTCTGTGCGGTGACCATCGGAGTAATAGGAGGAGGACTTTGTTCCCTGAAGAAAAGGAATAGGAATAGGGTATCCCCGGGGCTAATAGCTAGGCAAGCCCACGACGTACTACTCCTTTAGCTGATTCTGAGGTAAAGGAAGGTCTCACAGCTGGAATGGTAGATAAACCGCATACTTGCCACCAGAGTAGTGTGAGTCCTTAAGGCTCACGCCTTATCCCCTCTTACGGGGGGGAATCCAGTGACACCACAACCATCCCAAGTTAGTGAGTAGAAGTGATTGGAGAAACTGTGAGGAAGAAGTGACGTTTACTAAAACTTGTTTGAGTCCGTGAACCGTCTTTCATGGTGATAAAATACTCTCCGGATAGGCAAGTATCCTGGATGTCTATAATGTATATAGTTGTAAAGTCCCTGTGGGATCCGGGCCATGTACGATGCGGGCCATGTACGATCCGGGCCATGTACGATCCCGGCCATGTAGGATCCGAGCCATGTGGAATCCAAGCCATGTACAAGCCGGGCCAT
The DNA here is from genome assembly GCA_963971425.1 of Bryoerythrophyllum caledonicum. Lineage (NCBI taxonomy): Eukaryota > Viridiplantae > Streptophyta > Bryopsida > Pottiales > Pottiaceae > Bryoerythrophyllum > Bryoerythrophyllum caledonicum. Next base: position 48,085,856 of record OZ020514.1, on the reverse strand, counting down.
GCAAAGTACTTGGGTAGGGCAGTTGGTATAATTAACGCTCACCCCTTGTGATCTAAACCTTTCTCTCCTTTCTTTTGATGTATATGTTGTATAGTTGACATTGTACAGATCATGGTTTGTTGTTAGTCGTTGTAGTTCTCGGTGACTCTCTGTGGGAACGATTACCTTAAGGGTACCTTGTGTTAAGATGAGAATACTTGCCAACACGTACTACGACATAGGGGTCCCAAAATGTGCCGTTACCGGATGCCCAAATAAATCAAAAACAAACCCCACCGCATTCAAAGCCCTAATACAAACCTATAACATTAATTACCGAAACCAACAAATACCCGTACTACACCAAAACAAACCATACACATATTTAGGAATAAGTCTCGTCCCGTCTCTAAAATGGAAAACCCAAATCCATGCCACCACCACAAAACTAATCAAACAATGCAAAGAACTAGTAGCTTGTCCGGCCACTATGAAACAAAAAATAAAAATGATAGACACAGTTTTAAGACCGGGCGTGGCATACAACTTCTACGCGGTACCATACTCAATGCCCGCCATCAAAAAACTGGACCAAAAATAACTACCACTCAAAAGACCGTTTGCGGCATGCCAAAATGTATGTCTAATATAATAACCCAACTACCACACAACCTCTTTGGACTAGAAGCCTTCTCATTAAAAAACGCATACCTTGGATGCATAGGAGAACAACTCTAGAACGCTCTAAATGATAGTGGCAGACTTGGGAAAATATATAGAGGCCTAACACATCACATCCTCACCCAATATGGGGGGGCCGAAAACATACCTAGAATAGAAAAGACAAATTGTACAAGATCGCCAATAACACGTACCCTCTTCTTATTAAAACATGTAGCAAAAGTCCACCTCAAAAGTACTCTCCCCAACTTTCTTACAGAACCAACAACACTAGAAAAAACCTAGACTCTTGAAACACAAAGCCATAATACACTCAACACACAATTATCTCAAAAGCTATTACAAAAACTCCTAACAAAAAATATCTACGAACTAAAACAAATCTCCCTACATAACGGAATACACATCATGAACAATGAAGAATTTAAAATCTACCACTTCACCCCATCAAAACTAATTAAAAGTGCCCTCAAAATTGCACGACAACTCTTCTGCCACCCAATATATCCCCCCCCCATCCAATACACATACCAATACACACATATACTCTCATACAATTAGAGACCCATTCATCACTATAAACAACGACATCACCCCAAGAAATACCCCCCACAATCGATACACCCTCCCCACTCCCACCCACACCACCCCCACCCCCCAAACCACATCCTTAAAAACCCCACTAAATATCCCATTAACAACATCATACACCACGAATACAAGGAAAAAATAGATAAAAACCAAATCGAAAACAATTACACTAGATATCTATGCCAATGGACTCACAATAACCACACTTACAACAAATGGCTCCCCCAAAGAAACCTCTTCCCAAGACACAACCAAAACACCATTACACATAATACAAATAAATTGACACAATACTATCAAAAAATCCAACACAAATTCTACACCGAAATTATCCGAGCCCACCACCCACAAAATCAACCTGAGGACACAAGGTCCGTCACCATATCCATAATAATTCCCCTACTAAACATCTACACAACGGAATGTAACCCCAAAATTGACACTCTCACCTCATCTAACACAATTAGAATTGACAAAGACCAAGCACACTTATTCGAAGAAGATGGACGACACTTCTTCACCATCCCAATCACTAGGCTCACATGGTTATAGAATCAATACAACACTAAACTACAAACCCCTACAAACATTGAACCAAGAACCCAACCATTTGAAACCGAAGTCATTTGGCTATACCAAAGATACAAATATATGATACCAAAAAATAACCCCCTTAAACTTACACAATATACACTACCCATACCCATACTAAACTCATTAATCTCCACATTTAACATCCAACACTCATATTTCTCCTCCCCCGTCACATGCTCCACCAAACTCAACAAATTTTACTCCCCCTTTGAAAGAGATAAAATATTTGGATCACTAGGTAAAGCCTTTGACCACAAATGGAGAGGTAATGGTATGGCCCACCCTCACAATGAAGAAGAAACACAACAAGCACTACATTGGGCCCGCCTCGCGGCCAAACATGACCCAAACCACACCTCCACCCTAATCATAATCCCTGACAAAAACTGGTATCAAAATCCTAACCCACACTCGGGCCCCTTTCCTGACACACACAACATTGCACTATTCGAAGCGGACTCAATAACATATGAAGAACCCACTACCCCACTAGATCTAAAAAAGCCCAGAATTGAATCATCCACTCTACAAATAATATGCATCCACCACCAAAATCTAACTCTGGGCATACTAGAACAACTAGAAGAACTCTCCTCCGTAGCAAAGACTCTAAACGTACACCGGATACTCACGAAATTGGCCCCACCAACGCCAATGTAAACACCCGTCAACAAAAACAAAAAATGGTCAAAACTACACTACAATAACAATACACTAAACTACACCTCAATACCCCCACCCCTCCCGGAGTATCAAACTAACACCCCACCTAAATTTAACCCCGCATATAGCTACTATACTCATGGATCCTTCAAACCGCCAGAACAAATTAGCCCGGGATCTTGGCGCAGAGAAAAAGCCGGTTATGGAATATACAACGCTACGAAAGAAATAAAACTTGCCAAAAGACTACATGGACTGCAAAATATCCTCAGAGCAGAACTAATGGCCATCCATAAAACACTAGAAATCATCTCAACAAAATACAACAATGAATCGGTGCACATATTTACAGATTGCATTAACGCACTATATCTATTAAACACCCAAATAACACATCCTATCCTCCATAATAGTCCCCTCGACCAAATCATACTAGAATCAATGGTCCAAATGATACTAAAACGAGGACAAATCACAACCCTCCACAAAGTCAGAGCCCATGCCAATATTGATGGCAATGAACAAGCGGATAAACTTGCAAAAGAAGGAAGAGAAAAATCACATAAAAATGCCAAAGACCCACATGAACACGCCCATGCCACCCCTTACTATTTCCAAAAAGAAGATTGGCCCTCCAAAGAAGACACCCCCGATAAAGGCCCGGTCAGATTCCTTAAGCAAATACCTCAAAAAACAAGACCTACATAACAATCTTGACACAATCACAAACAACTTTCCTAACATAGAAAAGTGGACTAACAACAATGACATAGACAATGAACTCTCTACAAATTTTTGGAAAAACCCCATCATCACCGATTCACAAATAACATGCCTTATCAAATTCCGTACCGGCCAATACATGGGAAACGCCCGCAAACAACTCTTCTTTGGAATAGAAAGATTTCCATCCATAACATGCCCCATATGCCCCTCAACGGACCCCGACACATGGCTACATGTTCTACTCAAATGCCAAAACCACCACATACACTCCCTAATTGTTAAAAGACATAACAAAGCGGTATGGGAAGTCCGAAAAGTAATCACCTCCTACAATAAATCGAGATGTTTTATACTAATGAACGCTGGCACTTTCAATAACAATCCACAAGAAAATATGGTCCCCCTGTGGCTACTCCCATGCTCATGTACGGCCCAAAGATGTCATTGCAACGCCAGGCTCAAACCGGACATCCTTTGTGTCAAAGGTTTACCATACAATGACCCACCACCCGATAACGTCAACCAAGACTACACCATTCAATTCATTGAATTTACATACTGCAACGATAGATTTTCCTCGGAAACAATCCAAAATAAAATAGATAAATACCAACCCCTTATTGACGACATCATCGCCCTCGGATGGAATGTCGACCCCCTTATTGTAATCACATCCGGCGCTCGTGCCACCACCTTTATCCCATCTATGAAAACTCTATAAGACACCTTCAAGATTCCCACTGAAACAATTAAATCCTCCTTTAAAAACATTAACACTATAGCTATTCAATATGCCATGTCCATTCTTCTGCATAAACGCAAAATCGAAAACAACCAAACCCTCCCCGATACACAAGACCCCCCCTTAGATTCCTCCCCCTCCTTGATTTATCATGACTAGTTGGTTTTAAGGTTTGTGATTGCTTGCTTGGTTGGTGGTTGGTTACTTGGCTTGTTGCTTTGTTAGAGATTGGTTGATTGGTTGGTCGGTCTGTGGTTCTTTGGCTGCTTGTTACATAGTGTCTACCCTCCAGAGAGGGAAGTAGTTCCAGCTTACTAATTCCATGTCCTGTGGGCATGGTCTTAGTAGTGGAACAAACAGACACTTTATTCACGCCGGGCTCCTTTGGAGACCGGCGTTCTTCTTCTTCTTTTACACCACATATTGTTGTTGAAAATTTAAAGTGAACAACATAAAGATATCTAGGTTTTATGTGGAAAAGAAAAAGCTTTTTTGGTACCTTGACCGATAATGAGTGACAATAGAGTTTTCCTGAAAGTAGTAGGCATGGAGACCCATAGTTAGATCATGTATCATGAATTTTACTAGTTGCCCTGAATGTGGAGTGCCAAAATTGAGGAACCAAAAAGATTGAGTGGATCAGGGGATGTCAGGTTGAATTTAGAGTGCAATAGTGAATGGTGAATAGTGAATAGTGAATAGCAAATCATGCACATGTGCATGTGGGGCCTAGGCTTGAGGATAGGTGTAGTACTATTGAAGGAGCAAGGTGGAGCTTGAGGAGATTGTAGAACTATTCAAGGAATGCCAGCCAATGGTCCGAGAAATATGCAAGGTGAGATTTTTCACCTTGCAAAAATTTCCACTAATAGATGGCATACCGAGTTTGTGTTTAGAAAAAGACACAAGGCCCGCACATTGTGCTGCACCCACTCTTTTTGCCTGACACAGGGCAACCACCTTGGAAAATTTCGACTTTCAGGAAAACTCAAATGTGTGAAAATGTTTGACTTGGGTTGGTATGTTATTTTTCAATAAAGACAAGAACTTTTTTCTGACAATACAAAGGAAAATTATATTACTTGTGAGTATTGAAAATCTCACATTCAATAGATTGTCCTAACAAAAAAATTTGGAGGTGCCCGAGGTGCCCAATGTGCCCGCTCTCCCCATTTGAAATTCAAAACTCGATAACTTTTTCATCAAATGTCCAATTTAGGAAAAATTTGTATTTCCACTAAGGTCTTGGTAAAAATTTCAAAGAGAAATGTTGGAAATTAACACCATAGGACCTGACCAAACTTTCCGAAAGCCCATTTCTGACACTTGGTCCTTTAGAGGTTAAAGAAATTCACTCAGTAGCAATACAAACGCTCAAGATACCTATCTCACACTTTTCCACGGATTACAGGCTTTTTGCAATGCTGGCAATCTACACAGACACTAAGGTTTACGACGTGGCTTTCGTATAATCTGTAGACACCCTTGAGATAATTTACTTCTCAACCATTGAGCCATTTTTCAATTGTATTTTCACTATTACATTAGTCTCTACTGCTCCTATCAGAATCCTGGATCTACTAAAGTAAAGTTGGTATTTCGCTTTAAAAACGGAACCACTTCAATTTTACACCCCGCTTCAATTTTATACATTGTGATCATTTGGACTTTTGTGCGAGGATAGACAAGAGAGGTGTTTTATAAAGAAAGATTGTTAAACACAAGAGATCAAGAATCACAATCAATATCAAATAAACAAAAAACATAGCCAAACACAACTAGGCCAAGTACACCCGCAAGGAGAATGTTGTGAACCGCAACAATAGTCAAGCGTCTTGTACTCCACAGAGGGAGAATCAACAAATGCGAGCAAAAATAGAGAATCGGGAGCCTTTACTAATAATAAACCATCACTTACAAGCAAAAGAACACATTAATCACTCTCTAAACGCACTTACAAAGCTTGACTTGACCAAGTCGTCAAGTCAAATACATACGCGCTGCTATACGCACACATGAATAACCTTAGTGGATGAAATACATCCGTTGAACGGACATGATGTGGCAAACGTACGTCACTAACAAACGTAGATAAGAACTACCTAATCTACACCAACACTACGCGATGAGGTCTGGTCCTCATTGCCACATTCTGTAATAGCTGTCGAATAAAATAAGATCTCTAAATACAACATGTCGTGTAAAGAAAGATCGATAACCACAACAGATTGAGAGTCCTAAGCAATATCAAATAAACAAAAAACATACACTAAAACAAGTATACGTAATACACCCTCATGAGAACAAGTATGAAATCACTCACGTAGTCAAGTATCTCCCACCCCACAAAGGGAGAATCAACAAGTGCGAGTAGTATAGGAGAATGCGAAGCCTTTACTAATGATAAACAATCACTTATATGCAAAGGTAATGACTAACACTCTCTAACTAATTCACAAAGCTTGATTTGACAAAGACGTCAAATCAAGGATGTGTGCAACGCTATATACACACGCATACAATCTTAGGTGGATAAAAATCATCCACGGATGAATGCGGATGGCTTTTCGGACGCGGTCATGTAGAGGCGAATCCGGACTACGACATTCCGGTCAGTACTATGGTGGTTCTACTGAGTGAGCCTTATACTTTGCAAGAGGATTTCCTTCTAGACATACACATCAGATTTTTTTCCTATCGCAGGGGGAGATTCCAACCTCTACAGGAATCCGGGATCACACGGATCTTCCGTGCCCTCAGGACTACCAGGCACACCAGTGCAATACGTCTCTTCCCCTCTTGGCTACTTCCGGACCTTGAAGAATGTCAGGGCTCTCCCTAATCTCTTCTCTAGCTTTTCCGGGCGTTCTCTCAATGCAAGTCCCAACCAGTCACTACAATTACAAACACTCTAACACTCACCACAAAAGAACTAATTCACCATACTCCAACGACAATGGATCCGTTCTTCAGAAGAAAACACTCAATCACCACAAGTTTAAGATAACAAAATAGTGATAGATGGAAAACGTTCTCAGCGAGAGAAACAAGATAATGAGCTTTCTAAAACTCATCTATTAAGTACTAACTAAATTCCTCAAACTAGAATCTATCTTATCCACGAGAAATCCGGAAAATCCTTATCCTAAGAACAAAAGGTTTTATCCCTAAAACTTCGGAAATCCAATCTCAGAACCGAAAACTATGGATCACAGATCCAGATTTTTGCTCCTAACTGGTAAGATGGTTTATGGAATTATTTAGCTTAAGTTTTGGTAGCCAGGTGCAATCCTGAGCCCCATTGTTTAATTGCTACGAAACCTAAGTAACTAACAATTACTAACTTCAAACCCAAACCTAGGCTAGGGAGTCTTCTGAGCACCCTTATTCCGGCTCCAACTACGCCTAGGGGATTCTTCCACAAGGCCCTTTGCCTTGTCTATCTTCTCCGAAGGTGGTGCCGGTACCTGGGTCTTGCTTCGGGAAGCTGGAGTTGTCGGCTCCCGATCGTCAGTGGGGGGCACTACCTACGTTGCCTTCTCTGTCGTGCCGGCCGAGGTTCCCACCATGTCCTTGACGTTGGAAGTCTCTTCTGGAAGACCCCTGGACAATGGAGAACTCATCTTCCGGAGGGTGGGGGAGGGATAGAAGGAAGGAAGCCGGAAAGCTGGGGGAGCCCCATGGAAGAGCGTTGCCAGAAGCATGTCCTTCCAAGACTTGAGGGTCTCCGTGCTAGGCAAAAGGACTTTATTCCACCTCATTGGTGATGACGCATCCGGCGTACTAAGAATCTCCTTTTCCTGTTGCTTACCCTTTCCGGAAGCCCTCGCTGCTTTATTTGACGGTCCGGCTTCATTTGGTGATGAGTCAAGGACGATCAGTGAGTTTGGTGCCGTTGGTTCCTCCCGGACCACAATGTTGGCCGCGTTGTTGGCCAAGAGTTGCATCTGGTCCCGAGTCCTCTCCATCTTCCGATCGTAATCCATGAGGAACCGGATGATCTTACTGCGGTTCACCTTCCCTTCCTTCTCCAAGCGTTCGTTGAAGAGGAGGCTCTGGTTAACTGTGTCAACTGGAAAACTCAACGCTTCCCGAACTTCTACGAGTGCTTGAGCTGATGCGATGGCCCTGTCCTCCGCCTCCTTCCGGGCTGCTCGTGCCTCCGTTACTACTCCTTCCGCCAGTGCCAACTCTTGTTGCAGCTTTGCACGTGATTGGACCAAAGGAGCCTGTTGCTCCTCCAATACCGTTAGCCGAGCTTTCACGTGACGGAGGTCCTTCAACCGGGGAAGAATCTCCGTTATCTCGTCCACCTTGACCTCGATCAAGATCTCGTACATCAGCTCGAAGCTATCTGCGATGAATAGGTTGAGCAATAAGGTCCGCTAGACAACGTGCTTAAGCAATCCCATAATATCCTCCGTCGGTTTTCCGCTGAGTACCGGAGGATTTGCCTGAAGTACTTGTTTTGGTTGTCTCGATGGACCTCCTGACTCCGGATCCGCGGAGGTCGTCTCCATGAGGAATGATGGCGATACCGCTGGTTCTACCTCCGGCTGCACAGACCAACTTCGCTTCCGATTTCGAAGGGTTTCGACCGAAGGCGGCTCCGCTGCTTCGGGCTCGGTTTCTAGGCCGCCATACTTCTGAATGTTTAGAAGTTCTTCATATCCCTCGCGCTATACCGATGTCACCAACTCGTGCTTCACGTAGAGGTGGGTCACGTAAGACAGAAGCGGCAATCCGGTTTTCCTCATCCGGTAGAGGCCCTTGACCAACCTTCCCACGAGGTCGTGCATCAATGATGCCAGGTCGACGGTGATCTTCCCTCGCATAGCGCCTAAGAATATTCTTGCCCACTTGGACACCAACCGCTTGGGCTTCTCCGGATGGAATTTCGGGTTTAGAAACTATGGGAAGTCGTCCCACAGGTTTCCGGAAGTTAACCTTAAAATCCGGCATAAATTAAAAAAATTAGTAGTAAAAGATAAGTAAAATTGAGTAATGTAGTACGAAATCAGAAATTAGAAGATAGGATAAGGGACGGACCAGTTAAGTCCTTAATAGCTCTAACAAAGTGCGTAATCCGGAATGCCAGTCGCAACTGAATCCGGTTATAATCTGAGCTACCCGGAGGTACCTAGAACCGAGAGAAGAATTCAGGTGATACCCGTTGTGAAATCTGTCATAATCACGATGGTGACGTTTGAGCTGTTAAATAACTTTCATAGTGACATCACTACCGTTGGAAAATCCCGTACTTTAGGGCCGTTATAAAAAGGGCAACCAGCGGGACTTCCCAAAACAGTTATCTTTTCTTCTCTTTCTTCTCCTTCTTCGCACTTTTCTCGATCTCCTTTTCTTCCTCCTTCTGCTGGTTTCTAAGCCGGTTGCTCTTCAAGCATCCGGTTGTAGTTGGAGGGTTCTGGTGAGGTCAGTGCGTGTAGGTACGACCGGAGGACTGCCGGGAGAGTGCCATGGCCAAAGAGCGATCGGAGAAACCGGAGAGGGTAAAGAACAAGGCAATCGGAGGACCACCCATCATAAGGGAAGTACCGGAGTACTCAATGGAAGACAAAGACCTTCACATCTTGTTCCACTTTCTGGACAAGATGGGTTGCTCCCGTCTGATTGCAGCAACCTGAGGAACAAAGGACGAGAAGGTTGTGACGGAGTTGATCGGCACTCCCGACAACCAAGACGACGGAAGTCTGCGTGCTCACCCGGAGAAGTGGACCCGGGCAGAGTGGAAACGGACCTATGCCTTCGAGGATGGGGAAGTCAAGGTAGCGGAGTGGAAAGACGACCTCACGGATGGGGAGTTCCTTGGACCGGTTGACCCCAAAGGAGGGATACTCGATCGGTGACCTAACTGACCCACAGGCCCGGGTAGTAATAGGGTTTCTAAACCCTATTTTCCACCCGGAGAAACCCAAGCGGTTGGTGCTGAAGTGGGCAACAACCTTCTTGGGCGCCATGCGAGGCAAGATCTCCGTAGATTGGGCCTCCTTCATGCAAGACTTGGTGGAACGACTGATCAAGAGCCTTCACCGGAACCGGAAGGTTGGGTCACCCCTGCCGGTTTACCTAACGCACCTCTACCACCGGCATGAGCTGTTGAAACCGGAGGAGCACGACGAATATGATGAACTGCTGACCATTCAGCAGTATGGAGGGGTGGAGGCGGACTCGGAGGAAGAAGAAGAGGCGGAGCCCCCTCCGACGGAAAGACCACGAACACGCAAGAGGAGTCGCCACCGGTAAGATCCCCACCCACCTGTCTGGACCCGGCTCCGGAAGAAGAAGGCGAGGCGGGACCTTCGAAGCGACTAGGGCGATGCCCGACTCCGGATCTTCCCACACTCACCGGGAGACACAAGGAGGACATCATGGAGCTGCTCCAACATGTCACATGGAGGGCCACCCGGATCAACCAAAACCTGAACGAGAGCACTTCCCTGATATATGCCATCATGGGGGAACTCCGGATTGAGAACTCGGAGGAGATCCTTCCCCGATTGAAGAGCCTTGGAAAGAGCGATATCCGGTTGGAGCAGATGGAAGCGCAGCATCAGACCCTTCTCCAACCTCGGGTAAAAATGCAGCAGGATCTGTCGAAGGCGGATGCAGCGCTCGAAGAAGCCCAAGTACTCCGGAAGGCAGCAGAAGGCAAAGCGGCCGCATCAGCTCACGCCCTTGGCGAGGTTCGGGAAGCGCTGAATTTTCCGGTCGACACTGTCAACCGGAACATCCTCTTCAACGAGCGCCTCCAGAAGGAGGGTAAGGTGAAGTGGGGCCAGATCATCCGGTTCCTTATGGACCACGCCCAGAAGATGGAAAAGACATGGGGACAGATGCAACTACTGGCCAACAACACAGCCAGCACCGTCGTGCCGGAGAAGCCGGAAGCGCCAACCCCCACCATCGACCTTACCTCGTCCCCGCAGGCAGCCGGACCTTTACAATAGGCACCTGAACCCTCCGGGAAGGATAAGAGGCCTATGGAAGAGCCGGTGGTCACGCCGGAAGAAGCTCGTCCCGGAGAGTGTGGCAGGGCACCTCCCAACAGTCCCGAGACGGGTAGGAAGACCCCTCTTCCGTCAACACTGTTCAAGGACACTCCTCCGTGCTTCCGGATACCCCTTTCTCCACCTACATCCAGCCGCCGGAAGACAACTATCCCCTTATCCAGGGCCCATCCGGACATCGCCACCAGCCCCAAGCCGGCATATGGAATTCCCACAAGCATGGCGGAGAAGGCCACTCAAGCACCACCTGAAACTGACCACCCGGAGCAGGGAACTCCAGCTTCTGGAAGTGGACCAATCCCGGATCCAACTCCGGACAGGGCCGGGGGACGGAAGCAGACCGTGGGAGCATCTCCAATACGCAGGAGTGGACGACACAAGAAGACCCCTTTGTTAGATTTAGTAGTAATGGTTAGTTAGTTTTGGGTGGTAGGTTTGTTGTAGCAATTAACGATGGGGCTCGCGTTTGCACCCGGCTACCAGCCTACTTGTAACCGAAAACTTAAAATTGTGGACCGGCGGATAAATCGGATCTGAGATCCATAATTTTCAGATCTCAGGGTGAAGCCCGGACCTTTAGGGATAAGATTTCTTCTAGATAGGATTTTTCGGATTCCTCGCAGATTAGGTAATACTTAGATTAAGTTGATGCACTAGTATTTAGTATCATGAGTTTCCTCAACTCGTGGCCTTTGTTTCTTTTCCTTCACGTTGAATATATTCCGGAACTATACTAGATTTGCTACCTAGCTATCGGGACGGGAGTTGTTTTCCTTGTAAGGTGCAAGGTCCGTTGTGATAGTACTTGTGGACATACTTCGAAGAGAATTAGGTATTTGAGTTAACTTAGGAGTGAACCGGTTGGGACTCTCAACAGGGGAGTATCCGGTTGAGTTGGAGGGGATTGCAGAGGTGTTTCTGGTCACCTTCAGAACCCTGACCAAACCAGGAGGGGAAGAGATTTATTGCAGAGGCGTTCCTGGTAGTCTCTAGGGCACGGAGAAATCTGTGTGAACCCGGATTCCGGTCAAAAACCGGAATTTATTCCCACGATAGGAAAAGCCTGCTAAACGAGCCTAGAAGGAGTCCTCCTTAGTGAAACCATATCACTCCCTCCGAAGGAATGCCAAAGTGCTACCGGAACGTCGTTGTATTCCGGATTTGCTCTGCTTGACCATATCTGGAAGGCCTTCCGGATATCGTGAGAGTCAAGTCCGGTAGCAACAACATATCGCCGGTTAGAAGAGTAGCAAGAGTGATTGTCCGGTCACTATAAACTCCAGAGCAGTGGGTGTCTAGCCACTTAAAGTCACAAGGCAATGGGAAATCCAGCCACTTACACAAAATAGGATTAGTGGACCCGGTCACTTGTTTAAAACTTCCGGAAATCCCTCTGAGGAGGACCAGGGGTAAATCAAACTACCCTCCTGTTTCCCGGAAATCATTTCCGGAAAACAACTGTATATAACTTCCGGAAACTAGTTCCGGCAAGCTCTGTTTTGGGTTTCAGGATCCGGAAGGATATAGAGCGGTTACTGAATAAGAATAACTAACCTAGGTGATCAATAGTTTAGTAGTTTTGAATAATCTGAAAGGATAAAAAGATCTCTGTGGGAATGAAACCGGAGTGGTTTACTTTGGACGCACTTAGTGACGATTGAGTGCATTCTGGAGGAATACTAACTCTGCAAACTACGACAGAAACCCTATGACGATCTGCGCCTGGAGATCAATGAGGTCACTTGTTGAGAAGCCGTCCTTCGGGTTAACGTGATGGTTGAACTCCCTGTCAACGTACTCGTTGTTCTTCTCCGGCACCTTCACTTCTCCGTCCCGAAAGCCATATGTATGTTTCAACTCCCCCGCAGTCCACCTCTCCGGATGAGCTCGGAGACTACCGTTGTATAGGTTGTTGGGCGCTCCGATTAGCTCCGTCACCAGACCTTCCTTCTTCGTGCCCCCCTTTCCATGAGTTTGTTGCACCCCATCTCGCCCAGGTAGTGATACAAGGTCTGCATGTCTTTGTCTTCTACTAGGTACTCCGGAGTCACCCTCATGATCGGCGGCCCTGTGGCGGTCGTGTTCTTCACCTTCAACGGTCTTCCGACTTGCTCTCCATCTCCAGCCATAGGTAACCCTCAACCTTCCTTCTCTCCGGTCACACCTGCACGCAATGACCTCACAAAAGCACTTGCTCCACCGAATACTTCCGGATGCTGAAAAGAAAACTGAAGCTGGAGGGAGCAGAAAACAAGAGAGAGAGAGAGAGAGAGAGAGAGAGAGAGAGAGAGAGAGAGAGCAAAAAACGACAAACTGTGAAGAGTTCCTGTTTCGGACCCCTTTTATAATAGACACGACGTACGTCACCCTTAACAGCTGTGATGTCGCTTCCAAAAACTCATGATGACGTTTCCGGCTTCCGGATATTTTTCGGTTATCCGGACGTTGGGTTACCGGAAAGGTGCTGAAGATAACGTTATTTAATGATTCCATTTCAGCACAAAATCCTTATTTCGTATTTCTACCTAGTTGTACTATTTGCATTGCTCTATTCACTATTTTTTTATTTTTCACCTTTATTTACTAGATTTTCAAGGTTACATTCAGAACCTTGTGGAAACGGATTCCCTCAAAATCCATGTGGCGTGGATGTCCACTATCCCCTGACACTAAGGAAAAAGGTGCCACCACCTAAAGAGTAGTCTGAGCACGAGTGACAACTCCTGCCACCACTTCCACTGAGGGCCATACAAAAAGCAATCTAGGGCTGAAGGTGAGCCCTGACCCCTCACCGGAGGTTGTGTGTCGGCTAGTTGCCCCATAGAAACCATCGCGCTCATTTGCTTTTTCAACTCCACCATTTCGGCTTGAAGTTTCTTCACAACATCCGATTTAGGAGTTGAAGACTCTGGACGTCTCTCTAGGTAAAGAGAAAAATAGTTCTTATCACTGTGGCTAGTCTTGCCACAATGAGAACATGTCACGGACTTCCTTTTCTTGCCTCCAGCCTTCTCTACAGTCTTAACCACTTCGATCTTAGGTCTGGCCTTCACGGTGCCTATCCCCTTCTTCTTGGAGCAATTGGGGTCCTTCTAGGTTTAACCCGCCTCTCCACAAGCCCAACAATGCACAACCTTTTCAGGTTGTGCTTCCACCAAGCTACCGGTGGCGGTGGCAAGCTCCTTGGGCTTAGAAGCGTCCATTAGCGCGGTGACGGTGGCGGTGGCAAGCTCCGTGGCCTCGCTCACACCCAACACTCTATCAAGTGCCTTCACCTCAGCGAATGCCTGTGCCAAAGTGGCGTTTCCGTGATACCAAAAAAGAAGATGGAAACTAATCAATTGATTCAATTCCACTATCCGCTTATCCAGCTTCGAGATGAAGATCTTCACCAGTTAGAGCTCCGTGAACACACCGCCGGCCTTCGTTGATAATCGTACCAACCAGATATATATAGTGCATAGGACATCGTCCTTCTCTTGGCGGAAGTCATAGATGCGCTACATTTCATCACGTTTGAACCCCCCGTACTCCATCTTCAAGTACGCCATGAATTGCGGCAAATGATCAAAGGCTGGCGAATTGCCAATTACCATCAATGTTGCTCGTGTAGCCACAACGAAACTTGACATGGCCTCTATGCCAGACCGTTCGGCCACAACGGCACTGCCCTTGCTCGTGGAGACTTCACCAGAGAATCCCTCTTCCACCTTGGGCTCCTCGGTGGAAGTCGAGAGTTCGGCAACCGCACTCTCTTTGAGCGTAGTTGCCAACTCCACATGCTGGCGCCAGTACTCCTCTATAAGGCGCAACTATGGATCGTGCTGCATAGTCCACCTTTCATATGACTGAAGGGCCCTAACTCCAAATATTCGGGTAGGAGCTCAAACGCATACCAGTCGTTAAACGACGTCGTCCGCTGGCGCTTCTCCTTCATCCACGTCTCGAATCGGTGGCGCCAATCGGGCAGGGACATGCCTCCAGCCTGTCCTGAGAACCTATCTTGCACGACATGATAGAGATCGTCTTTCATGTCGTGAAACTTGCCCATATCCCAGACTCAAAGCCTATGGTCGGTATCCAACGCCAAAACATGCTCAAAGGCTCGTCAGTATCCGACCGTGGCTCAAAGTTTGTGGTGGAAACACTCTCCAAGTGCTCTGCTGAGGAAAGCGGTAATACCAACTCTGTATATTCATCATAAACAACAACCACCTCGAGACCTATCTGCGGGTACTATCTAAAGGGTAAGGGTATGAACAAACAACCTGCACCTATAAATCCACCAAACTTTGTGGATCACCGATAGTCACCTCTGGCTAAATCACGTTCAACCACAACCCCCTACATAGAAAGGTCTTGCCGGCCATGAACCCAACTTCACTCCTACGGTACCCTATCACGGTCTAGATGCAACAAAAAATAGTGCCACCGGAAAACACCGACAACAAGCTTGCAACACGGGGGAAGTACCACAGAAGAATTCAAAAAATCAAAACCGGATCCTCTCATCCAGCAACATAAATGCAAAAAAGACAAGAGGTCAGAGCCAGTAGGACACGCGTGCAGTGGATGGCCTGAGTTGCAAACCTGCAATTCAAAGACAAACACTCAAAAGTATTTCTCTAAGTCTCAAAACTTGAAGTTCTATGGAAATTTATAGAAATTTATGGAAATTTATGGAAATTTTACTCAGGCCATCCTGTAGTGGATGGCCTGAGCTATGGAAATTTAAGGAAATTTATGGAAGCTAGTGTTTGAAAACACAATTCAGCCCTTGAAAATCATCATTTTGTATTGAAGATCATTTCCAAATGCCAATCCAATCATTCTAATGGATTCCTTGGTAAATTTCATATAAAGTGAGCACAAATTTTGCTCAAATCCGAACTAAATTGCCTCCACAAATGAACTTCAAAGATTAAAATATTTTTTTTAAATACCCATAAGAATGTGGTTTTGGACACTTTCTAATCAAAAAATTCTCATTCACACTACTTGGAAATCCCCCTAGAATACTCAAATCCGAAGTCGAAACCAAAAGTAGTAATTATTGTGAAAGATATTAACTCACAATTGAATGAATCATTCCAAAAATTTAGTTTCATCTACAGTAGATGAAAACTGCGGCCGCGGATGAAAAATCACCTGACGGATGCAAAATTTCATGATGGATGAAAAATCGATCAACGAATGAAAAATGTCAAAATGGATGAAATTGTCGGCAGTAGGTCTTAGCAGTTGTTCTTCTTTTCTCCAAACTTTTTCCGCCTATGATTTTTTTTAAAATTCTCCAAATTACGCGCCATTTATTGCATTGGGTTGTCTAAAAGCGCACTACAACATCAATTGAAGTACCTACAAAGAAATTCTATCTTGTTAAACTCTAATTTCATAGCTAAATAGGGATATGTGGGGAGGTCTTTGTCAAGTGAACAAGTATGAAATCACTCACGTAGTCAAGTGTCTCGCACTCCACGAAGGGGGAATTAACGAATTGCATACAACAAGTTGTATAGGAGAATGGGGAGCCTTTACTAATGATAAACAATCACTTACAAGCAAAGGTAATCACTAACACTCTCTAACTCACTTACAAAGCTTGACTTGACAAACGTCAAGTCAAGGACATGTACAGTGCTAGACGCACACGCAAACAACCCTAAATGGATGAAAATCATCCAGAAATGAATGCGGTGTGCCGCCATTCGTCCCTAAACACCTGTAAATTAGTAACAAACTAATCTACGCTAAAACTATAATACGGAGAGGCCCTGGATGCCACATCCAATGACAAATAGATCGAGAATTACAAACAACATTAAATAAACGAAAAACATAGGCAACACAACTATGCCCAACACACCTTCAAGTGTGTCTTCTAGCGGATAAAAAACCCTCCAAATTCGCCAGGACCAAAAATACTAAGAAGACTATTGCCATGAAGATGTCGCTGCAACAACTATACATGTCCAGTCAAAGATGTCGTCAGTTGCAAAATCAATAAGCATATGGAGAAATTACTAAGAGAGGGTAGGTCGGATGCAATGTGAGCCGTATTTTTAATCATCTTCAGCAGCTTTGTTCTAAATTCCTTTGGTCAATTCCCATGTTGCCTATTCTTGAAACAAAACTGAGACCTCCAACTCGATAGCATTGTACCTTACCAGTGAAAAGTCCACGTAGAATTCAAATTGTTTGATTGGGTGAAAGGTGGCTCAAAGACCTCCTATAACGAGGGCAAGTCCCCTCTCCAGGCAATAAGTAGAGAGAAGCAGCGTCATGCAAACGATATGCCATCTATGCTCGCAATTGTCACATAGCAACATCAAATCCATGCCCTTCTTCTCAACACACACAAAAAATAAAACACCATCAGGCACAATGGACTCCGGATGGACGGAGCCATCAATGGGTAAATGATAGGGAGCACATTCTTAGAGTGCTTCCAATGCTCTCGGCCATCCTTGCCTTCCAACAACAAGATACCACTGGGCAACACATTTTTCACCCAAAGAGTAGTACGTCCAACCTTAATGCAGAATATGATAGGCGTCTCATACTACACATAAATGTACCCCTCGTGGAGAAACCCGCAACTGAGGTTGATAGGTCCTCTTGCAAATACAAGTGTACCGCAATGTGTCATGGTGCTCAGAGATGGATAAGTTCTCTATGGCCAATGGCATGGCTCCCTTGAAGAACTCCGCGCGATCACAAAGACATTGAGCCTAAATCTTTGAATTCTCTAAATCCACAACCCAAGACAATTTTTTTTCGTAGAGAACTTGGTAAAATTGGCTTCCACCCTTACAACAATTGATACGAATTGAAAGCAGCCAATGAAGTCTGGCAACCAAACCAATACTCCATGGCAATCTATGGTATCATTAGATTGCAATCATATTGACCACCCTGAAACAATCTATACTTCCGGAAACCACGCTTGACGATCAAAACGACACGCTCTACGAAATCGTCTCCTTGCAGATGATCCCGAAAAGTGGTTTGGTGGTCAATCGGAGCTTTGGCACACAAAGCTTCAAAAGCCCTAAGAAACTCACGCCCCTTATTTGTCAACACCTCAGCAGGAGCTTCAAATAGAGACTACACCCAATCAAGGAATGCCATTGCCGCCAACTTTAAGGAGTTTTGTGAGAAGCCATGAGCTCAATCCACTTGCTGAAATGCTCTACCATTACAAATACATATTTGGCTCCACATGCGCTAACGACTAGTGGCTCGACAAAATCCAAGTACCAATCATAGCCCATTTTGATAACAAGCAAAAGCTGCAACTGCGCTATCAAAGTGTTAAAGCTTGATTGAACTTGATCATGTACTTCACACCAAGAAACAAACATGGCAACCTGCTTATACATGCTTGTTCAACAATACACATTGCTTAACATCAAATGAGTTGATTGCACACCCAAATGTCCTAGATTTTTGTGTACTTGTACCAATGAAGCTCTCTTATCAGGCGTATGAACTATGTGTCTAGTCCCATCTGGCCACGCCTAAAAATATAAGGTTGTTCTTCCAACGGAACCTTGCTATTTGGTGATCAACTTGATCACTCTCCATAGCAGAAAGAGGTTGGTGAAAATGTATCTCATACTGTAGCTTCTGCAATGCTAGAATGTCTTTCCACACACTGCTAATAACTTAGGCCTTCTCTAGTTCCTCATCTATTGCCAAATCAAACAATCTAGATGCCAAACTTGACATGAATATGAGTTAAGCCAGTGCATGCCACCTCAAGATTGAGTGTCACAGTCCTCATGCCACCTAGCACCAATCTAATAGAGGTTGATGTTTGTCCGATAAGAGTCAACGCTAGTTTGACTATGACTAGAGGTAAATCAATTTACCCACTGCCTCGGAGGCAACTACGTGACTGACACGTTGACTACAGGGTTGCGCGCGTGCAGATTGGGGGCGTACACGTGAAGGGGGCGGGCGCATACGGAGATGGGTCGGGCGCATACTAGGAAGGGCCTCGCGCATACAGAGAGGGAATGGGGGCGTACCGTAAGGGACCGGGCGCATGTCGTGGACGACCGGGCGCATACCGGGAGGGGCTGGTTGCGTCTGAATAAGATCGCGCACGCGCTGAGGGTTGGACACGTTTGTGGAGGAGGTTGGGCCGGGCGCTTGGCGTCTGGGGGCACACGCGTACGGGTATGGGATTCAAGGGTCGTGCGCGCTCTTGGCAGGTTAACATGCGTAAACTTCATATTGCAATGTGTGAAAAATGTTAATCTTTTATTTATGATGAGATGGGCAAAACACACCGTTACATCACAATGCTAGTACATATTGCAACAGGATCAAAAATTTGCCTTGACTATCGAAACACTAAGCCAAAATTGCTATACCTCATAGCGGAAGCAAGCATTTCGAACTTCAAGGTTGAATGGTTTTGCCATTAGCTCGTCAACCACTTTGGAGACTATCGGACGTTTGATTGGATCTCGCTTCAATAACTTGTCCATCTTCACTTGAAAAGCTGTGTAGTTGACGGTTGATTTGAAGAATGCTGAGTCAAAATCTTTCGGCCAAATCGCTCTAGCCATCCACCCAACAGAGTATGAATAGGCAAGTTGGGTGTATTGGTGTCGCCGTTGCATCACATCCAAGGCCGTTTCCGAATTTTGTGGGCCAAATTTGTAAAACAACTCTGGAGCTACCAATGTCGTTTACGGTGTTTTTTTATTAGACCCTAGGGTGGCATTGGAATCGTCAAAGAAACAGATTGGTGAACAGCTTAGAACCGCCACCATATTACAACTCATCTTGCGAGCGAGCGGTGGGGGATCTAGAACTACTGTGGGAAGGCGTTCCCACTTGCTTCCGGACCCAAACACTAAATCCCGAAAGAAATGGGAGAAAATTTAAAAAATTAGGTAGTTAGCTTTGCCTTATTAGCATAACTAGGTCTTTAGTAGAAATAAGGTTTCAAAGCTAAACTGGCATCCTTAAAAAGGACAGTTCCAGCACTTTTCCGGAGGTCCGGTGACCAGAGTACGGTGGCGTCCGGAACCGGTTGTT
Source organism: Bryoerythrophyllum caledonicum (assembly GCA_963971425.1). Classification (NCBI taxonomy): domain Eukaryota; kingdom Viridiplantae; phylum Streptophyta; class Bryopsida; order Pottiales; family Pottiaceae; genus Bryoerythrophyllum; species Bryoerythrophyllum caledonicum. Next base: position 48,065,798 of record OZ020514.1, on the reverse strand, counting down.
CCAGACCGGACGATATCCGGATCCAGAACCGTCATCATGGCGCCCAACAATATCCCTACATCGCGTCACATATATAACGCGTCTGCCAGCACATGCCGCCAATATTCTAGGTATAGGATTTCTACGCTCTCTACTCTCTTCTATTCCTCTGCGTTTTGTCTTCTTGTGATTCTATAGTGCAGAAGTAGTATAGAAGCGAGGAACTTTGTGAGGTCAGTGCGTGCAGGGTTCCTGATGCAATTGCAAGGCCCAAGCACACCAAGAGGTGGGCCCGGATGGCGGGGAAGAAAGGCAAGAATCGAGCTGCCAGAAACCTACTGCTCTAGAAGGTGGCGCCGTAAAAGGCCAACCTCAGAAGAAGAGTTTAGGGTTTTAGAAGGCTATTTGGAGGTGATGGGCTGTAACGGACTTCTCGGAGCACCGTGGGCATTCCAAAGCAAAGCGATGGTGGCGGAGCTCGTGGAGAAGCCGCCAAACTAGTACGATGGATGCATCCAGGGGCATCCGGAAGGCTAGACCACAGCAATCTAGAAAGACGCCTAGAGTCTTCGGTCGGGGGTAGTCAAGGTGGCTGAGCGCGACGACAACCTACTGAAAGGAGAATTCCTGCAGAAGGCTAACCCTAAGGACGGGTATGTGGTCAGCGACCTCACGGATCCGGATGCCAGGTTAGTTGTCGCATTCCTAAACCCTATCTTCCATCCGGGGAAACCTAATAGGATAGTGGCCAAGCTAGCTAGTCTGATCCTGGGAGTAATGAGAGGGAAGCACACCATGGACTGGGGAGCCTTGATAGGAGATCAGATCAAACGGATGATCAAGAACCTTCCCAAGGCCCGGAAGACAGCAACACCCCTCTCAACCTATGTGGCGCATATGTACGCCAAGAGGAAGATGCTAGGTCCGGAGGAGCAGGACGAATATGACAAGCTCCTCAATATTCAATCTTACGGGGGGTTGGAGACGGATGATGAGCAGGAGGTTTCGGGGGACTCGGAGTTGCAGATGTTGTCATCCCCACTCATCGCTAGGAGATCCTAGAAGCGGAGCCAGTTAGTTGAGAAGACTCCGGAAACTACAGGTCCGAGCCAGCCTCCGGCAGAGATGGGGTCTCAGAGCCCGACCAAGGTGCCACCCTCCAAAGCACCAGCGGCCAAACCCTACAGCACCGGAGTAGAGCCGGGACCGGTTTTTGCCTTGACAATGACCAGTAGCATTCCGGCGAACGTCTCGGAGCTCTGCCGGCATATAGTCTAGCGGGCACGGATCAAGGAAGAGGAGATCCGGGAACTGACAGCCATGATCATGGCTATCATGGAGGAAGTGGGGACGAACAACTCCATGGATCTCTGTGAGCCAAATAAAACCCCCTCTAGTGGAAAGCTTATCTTGAACACAAGACGCTACTTCAGGGATTCAGCCCTTGCATAATCAATACTCAAAACATGCACTTACAAGCATTACAAGGTTCTTTAGGCACTTGGCTATTAATTGTGGTTCCTTTTAGGACTGTTTTCCCTTTACTTCGACCGCTCTTGTTGCATTCTACCTTTTCTTTTCTTTACATATATAGATAGATTTTGATTCTTTCTCCTTGTATTTTTTTCTTTTACTTTGAATTCTTTTTAAACTTCCTAATATATATATATATATAATTTTTATTATTTTTTATTATTTTTTATTATTTTTTATTATTTTTTATTTGTTTATTTTTTATTTTTTTTTATTTTTTTCCTAGTCTTTGATTAGTCTTGGCTGATTCGCCTGAATTCGACCCTACCTTATGGTCTAACTTCACTAGCCCATATAATTTGATCTGAGGTTCCAATTTCTGATTTTCTTTTCCCTAAATGACCACCTGCCCGTTACCAACTTGACTGAACCCCTGGAAATCAAGTCAGGACCAACACACGACCCCCCAGGCAGCCAAGCTGCAGACAGCCCCAATTCCTTTCCAAAACTTCACTTAATCCTAACTTCTTGAGTTTAACTCCGATTTGGACATTCTAAAAGCTTATCCTTAATGATTTTTTGTGCTTTTGATGATGGACTAATAAAAATTCAGTTTAGGACCCAACTACCCATGGCATTCAGACGGCCAGCGGCGGCTCATGCAAGTTCGAATTTTAACGAGGGAAGCAGCTTCATTTCGTTCCTTTAACCAATTGTGGCGTTCTCCATTCACACATGTCCAACACATAGAGCATACTTACAGGGCTCCTAGTTCCACTGATTTCAGGTGGCACCTTCTTCTAACTATAACCTAATTCTGCCAAAAATTGGGCAGCGCTTCCGCAAGGGTTAATACAGCCTCAAAACATCACTGAATTACATTCGACAGCTCGTGGCTCACATCACAAGCATGGGTTTACGAAGAAACATCAACGAAAAAAAAAAACAGAAGGAGCTCTCTGGTGAATGGTCAGGGTTCCGCCGTGGTCTTGCTCTTCCAGCTCTTCCGGCCTCCACAGAGCCACCGCACTTGCATCCAACGCCGATCCTGCCTCCGATTGTGCCCACGCTCTTCCAACGCTCTCCTTGCACCGCGGCCTAGATCCTTGCAACTTTTGTGCTCCCGATCGGAACCCAACAGCCTTGTCTTCGTGGGGCGCTTCACTTCTCCACATTTCCTTGAGACTCGGCACCGTAGTCTCCTGCACTCTTCAAGCTAGCAGTCTTTGCAGCTGAACTCCGCTGCCGTCTTGGCATTCCACCTGGCCGCGGCCTCTACCGGCTCGCCGTCGATTCCCTGGCTTCCCGGATCCGCGCCCTCCGGCCTACGGAACTCTCGAAATTCCAGCACGCACATTCACAGACTACATGGAAACACACAGGATACTTCAACTCACACCTACACGATTCCGGCGCTCTCTCCTAACTACTCTCGTGAACAACCGCAGCCGCACGCCGCGTTCAGCCTAGCCCTCTTCTCCTTTGCCCAATTTTGCCTTGCTCTCCCAGCCGGAGCTTCTTACTTCTGCTCGAATTTCGTCTTGCTGCAGGAGCTTTCCCTCCGGTCGTTCTTCGTCCTTCTCTCGGTAGGTTCCGATCTTGCCTCCAAGCTATGCCCGGCTATCCGAGCTTTTCCCCTAATCACTCATAACCGACTGCTGATCCACCGGTGCTCAAAAGCACCATCACGTCTTTTCTCCAGCTCACACACACTCTCTTCCGGCAATTGCACACACTCTCACAGACTACACGGAACACACAGAATACTCCGATTCGTACTTACGCAAATTCCGGCGATGTCTCCTAACTATTCTCTCTAACTACCGCACAATACTGGGCTCTTCCCCTTCGCTAACTCCGCCTTGAACTCCCTGTCGCTGCGACTCTTCCGCCATCTCCTCTCCAGACGCAAGACCCAACAACCCAAAAAAAAAAACCACACAACAAACGAGAGACCGAAAAACAACTCCCTGACCGCAATCACCTTAGCGCCCTCGAGCTCCAACGGGAGCCGCGCACGCAACTCACGCTGGAAGTCCAACGTTTCTTCAGCAGATTCCGGGGAATATTCCCTGGAAAAACCCAAAATTCCCCCTCGCCAGCTCGGAGGAAGGAAGAAAACAAAAATAAAAAGGATTTTAAAGGTAACTTCGGGCATGCCACTAAGGGCAGCCCATGATCGCCAATAATTGGTGCTAATTTTTCCCCTCTTCACCATCTAAACTTTTCTAATTTCTTTGAAGGCCATGTGCCACTACTTCGTGCATGGTTTTTAAAGATTGACTACAAGAGCGGCCACATCATGGTTGCATTCCAAGTTTTGTTTACTTTTGTTTTTTGTTTGTTTTATTTATTTACTTATTTGTTTACTTACCTCTTTGGTTTTTTATTTTGTTTTTCCCAAGGCTTCCTTCCATTGTGTTAAAAACACATAGATTTTGAGGGTCTCCCTTTTTTGCAAGAATTCCTTTTATCTTCTAAGTTTTTTTTAAATTTTTAGTTTTTTAACACAATTAAATCTCCAATTGGGGATGATGACCTCCTTCTAAATTAGGAAATGGAAAATAAAAGGCCTTTTCGAGCCCTTTAACCACAATAGGTGGTTTAGTTTAATCATCTCACCCTAACTACTATTTTCTAATGCTAACTAGTTAATATTAATGCCCAAATGACATCGTGAGCCGTTTTTGGGGCTCACAATCTCCTTCCGCGACTCTAGCAGCTTAAGGCGAAGGAAGACTTAGTCCACCAGCTCAAGCAACAGCAAACCACCCTCACCCAAACCAACGTCCAACTCTGGAAGCGAGTGGAGCAGGCGGAGGCTGCGCAAGAAGCGGCCCAACAAGCGAGAGCCGAGGCGAAAGCAAACGTCCGGACTATCATCCAGGCCTTGACGGAGGTTTGCGCCGCCCTCGACTTTCCGGTAGACATCGTTAACCAGGCTTTACTCTACACTGAGAGCCTGGAGAAGAATGAGAAACCTAACAGGGGACAGATCATCCGGTTTCTCCTGGATCACAGCCGAAAGATGGAGTAGACGTGGAGCAAGATGCAGGAGCTGGTGAAGAACCTGGCCCCCGCAACCCCAGAGGCACCCAAGGTTTCGGTTCCGGAGGCAGCACTGGCGATATCGGCTAGAGCAGGGCCATCCGGAACTCCATTCGGACTTGAAGACGGAACTCCACAAACACCTATCGGAGGTTTCAATGACTTCATTGGGACTCCAGACTTTGCTTTGCCGATGAGCTGGAGCGGAGTGCCCTATCCGAGCACGGAGACCGTACAGAAGTGGCAGAGTACCATGTCGGGAGGTCTGTCGCAGGAATCCCCTTTGCCCTTCCGGATTCCGTTGGAGTCTCCCTCCCCGGTTCAACTGGATACGACCCCTCTTCTTCGAAGCCTAGCAGCGACTGCCATGGATGTCAGCCCTAGTGGAAGCTTTCGAGACCTACCTAACCTTTGAGTCCGGCCAACTGCTCCACAGGCCGTCACATTAGCAATAGAGGATCCGGAAACGCATTCCGGACGAAAGGAAAAGGAGCCCGAGTCTGTGCCGGAGCCACCGGCTTCTACTTCAGAACAGCCGGAAGCCAGCATAGTAGCAGAAGAAGTAACCCCTAGGTCTAAGAGTCTTTGGAAGAAGAACTAGGTTACTCCGTATCTAGGGTCTTTAGTCACCTAGGTTTAGTAGCAATTAACGATGGCGCTCAGAGTTGCACCCGGCTACCAAATCGTAGGCTAAAGAAAACCTTAAACTGGTTTATTAGTTAGAAGCAGAAAAATTGGATCTCAGATCCATGAATTCCAGATCTGAGATTTGAAATCCATAATTCTATGGATAAAATCTTTTTACTTTTAGAGATAAGATTTCCGGATTTCAAGCGGATAAGGTAGGCTTTTAGATTCAGGAGTTTAGTTAGTACTTAATACAGGGTTGTCATAACGGACAGGTTGAGGTGATCGGACGGGACAACCGGACGGGCGGTTCAGACAGATTGCCCGAAGTGCGCCCAGTAATTTTTTGCAAGTAAGAAATTTTTATTGTAATCGCCACCGTGGCACCAGGCCGGGGACGTCTCCGCCCCTAAATGGCAGGGGCGGAGACATCACCGCCCCTCCCCGCCCATTTTTGGAATCATGATCTTTGAGAGGCCATATCTCACTCAAAAATAGTCCAAATTAAGCGTGTGATATGTTTTTTGGCATCTACAAAAAATTTAAATGCCAAATCACACTTCAAACGCTTGATTTGGGCTATTTTTGAGTGAGTTATGCCCATTCAAACATTCTAACTCCAAATTTAGGCGGGGAAGGGGCGGGGACGTTAGGGGCGGGGACGTGAGGGCGAGGACTCAACCCTTTGAAGGTTGTAGAAGAACAAAGTTGGGCAAACTCCATTCTCGCCTTGGCAAAGGCCTTCCTCCTTCCCATGCGTTAGAGAAACGATATTTTTAATGTAAATTTAGTTTTCCTTCCAACTTCTAGGGAATGACATGATTGCCGTGATGATTGAGGAATGCAAAGATCTTGTCGGAACCAAATATAACGACTTTTTGTTCTAAATGATTCTATTGGACTTGAATTAGGAGAAGAAGAAGAACTACGGTCTTCCAATGGGACCGGCGTGAATGTAGTGTTCGTTCATTCTCTTCACTAAGCATATGGCCACGGGACATAGGCTAGTGTGTATAGAACTACTTCCTCCTCTCGAGGATAAACACTTTTTTACTCCAAGTGCTTTTATACACTAATTGCATTAGTGACAACCGACATTTGATCTCCTCCAAGGACTTTGTGGGTTCCCATACAACGGAGCCGTGGGACCCTCTACCATAATTGGGTGGACTATGGTGGTACTTGAATTAGAATGTTGTATTACGCTATAAACAACAAATTCTTTTTGACATTTTCAAAGAAGGTAATATTCTTTGCACAAGTGAAACCTCCTTTATTATCGACGGACAAATACCATTGAACAATGTAGTTTTAATGTAAAGATGTGTTCTTAAATGACTCATCTTGAGGTCATATTCAAATTTGTGAAGCATAATGTCGAATCATCCAATGTGTAACAACCCCTTTGGAACAATCCACGAATTACTCTTCATAACCGTAGGGTCGATGAAATATCTATCTTTAAATTGTTGAGGTTATGATTATTTATCGCTTTATTCAATCATAAAGAAAGATGATGCAAATAAAAGCATTCTCGAAAGGCCACAATGTTCCAAAGTCGAAGTGGTTCTCTCACAACACTTCTTACTAAATGGTGTCAATTTAACTTTAAATTGATTAAACCTTGCAAAGGTTAGATGAAACTCCAAAAGGCTTTGCAACTAAGGGTGACACCTTCAAAAGGTCACATTAAACATGTCTATTGTAAAAGCTATGGATGTAGGGGAGAGATACACGACCAAATGTTTTTTAGTATACATATAGATGTACAAAAAATATAAATGTCAATAGAAGCTCTAGTAAAATTTCTAGCAATATAGGACATAACTATTAACTTTTTTCTTGAACTCATGTCTATATACAATAATGATAGAACTTTGTATGGTTTATATGAAATTCTTTTCCTAAATAAATATAATTTTGACGTTGTGATATACTATACATATGCCGAAGTTATAAATTGGGAATGTCAATTTCTTTATGTTCAAATGGAAACTATTACATTTCCTATAACACGTGAAAACTATTTATATTGTCCTTAACTTTTTGTTTATCTTTCCATGCCCCTTCTTAACATTGGATTCAATAATAGAATACTTATATATAAAGCATATTACCTTCTTCTAAGATTCCAAAAACATAGTATTTTCTTTGTTGTTAAAATACATTTTAACCCAAGTAGAGCACGTTTACACTTTTTGGGGAAGTTGGGAAAAAAAGTAATCTCGAAGGGGCCACTCGCATAAATTGTAGAAACGACGTACGATGAATAAATAGGGGCAAAAATATTCACTTAGGATAAATTTTATAAAGAAAGTACATGAAACATACATTGCTTTAAAAGTGTGAAATATGGTTATAAGTAATATATAAATAGATATAATGTCAAAGAACTATGTAATTGATACATACAAAATATCATGGAAAAAATAGGTACAAAATTTGAATGGTAGATTATACTAATTTAGGTTCTCACTATTTCTCAATGGATGAAAAGGGGGTATTTATTGTAGGGCACTCATGCAACATTTTATTGTTGGGTAACTTGTACATTTCCTCCATGGTTAGAAGTTTACACAAGCCCTTATGTTTGGGGATATATATATTTCTCTCTCATTGCATGCTTAAATAATTTGTTTCTAAAGTTAAGTTGCGTAATTCCTTTGTAAAGTAAAGTTTAAGGG